>OX421470.1:22424960-23624960 GCA_949126895.1 Eilema caniola
TTCTGTCTCAAGGCACTGCGGGGTGATAATTGCGAATGGTTAGTCTTGAGTGACGTTTTGACGTATGCCACAGATTGCGTAAGTTGAATTTACTTATGCTTTGTAGCGTTTTATTCAAAATAAATTTAGCAGTCTCGAGATAATTCTGACAGTTGACAGGAGAAAATTGAAAAGGATAACTTGGGACATGCTTAGATTATTTTTATATTAATGGTGTTTCTTTTTGTTGCAGGTCTACAAAAGTCGGCAAGCTGGCGCACATAAGTGAGTGAATATTTCAGTGTGTTTTTTTTTTAAGTTTTAGTTGAAAACGTTTCAGTAATAAATGTGTGAGTATACAACACTAATTACCACATAGTATTAGATTAATCATACTTAGAGATTTAGATTTAGGGACGGGTAAAAGGTAAATTGGGACACTACTAGTTATTATAAAAAGTGAAAAAAGAAACACTGTTGCATATAAGTAATAATTTATACTGACACTTGACCTCCCTATAGCTTCGAACAAAGAGAAAAAATTTAATCGGCCTAGGCGGGGCTTGAACCCGCAACCTCTGCCTTACAAGGGCTTTGACTACTAAGCTACCAGACCTCTTTTTTCGATTTAAATATTTGGCATGAAAAATGCTTAAAGATTTAATTCAAACTACTTGTAGCTTGTTGAAACTGAAATGACGAGCTGTGTTAAAACATCAGATTATTCCATGAACTTATGACATGTTTACTTATAATATGTAACTGAATATAAACTAGAATATGACATCTGCTCCCTAGTGTGTTTTGATAAATGAGACGATATTCTTAGCAATCCATGGATTCTCCGTGCGGGTGCCGGGTCCATCGCGTTGCTGAGTTGGGAACTCAGGACAGTGCCTGGGACTTGCGACCCAAGTGTAGGTTTAGAAGGGGCCCCTTTTGTTGATGTACATCAACACTCACCTTCACTACCCAAGTTCCCCTCCCTGCCTAACCAAATTTGATACGAACCTACTAGTGCCGCTTTAGACATTCGTCCTAGTAATGAGCTTATTGTAGCTCTCGATAGGCCTAGATCTTTAAGTAGGTTATAGAGAGATTTAGCTGGTATACCTCTCGCTCCCACTTCTACTGCATACAAATTAACCACGTAACCGTTTTTGATTAATTCGTTTGTGAGATCATAGTATTTATTTTTCTTAAGTGTGTGGTCCTTCGGTATATTTGTTTCCCACGGTACAGTAAGTCCCACAAGGACCACATATTTAATCGTTTTTGAGTAGAGAAATATGTCCGGTCTAGATGACGAAACCCCAACATCCTCCGGAATTTTATAGTGCTTTTCATACGTGTCGATTAAGAGAGTCCAATCTGGGGCAGTATCTAAGATTGAATAAGGTTTGTTCCTGGATTTTAAGCCAATTGATCCGTAAACAATCTACGTAAATAATTTGCTTGTGTGGGGTAATGGGGCGCGTCATTTTAGCATTTGCTTGTGTGGGGTAATGGGGCGCGTCATTTTAGCTTAGACAAGCTCTAACATGAAAGTGACTGATCAAATATGTTTACGTTCCAGTCATCAATATAGAATAATAGCCCCTGCCTAATTAACCGTCTCCATTTATTCTATTTAATAATGAAATTGCATACCTTCTAAGAACTTCGATAGCGTTACGTTGCGTAGGCTTTACATATATTATGTATGCTTTGATTTTATTATATCTTAGATTTCATTTGTTATTACGCTGTCTACGTGGAGTAAGAATAGCTGAATTGAAGAGGATATTCACGAAAATGGTGCGGCCTGTAAGAAAATGGTGTAATGAGAATTAAAAAGTGTATGCATTAGTTTTTGGGCACGTGTTACAAATTGCGTAATTAATGAGTGAAGTACCTAATGTCAGTTATCTAAGAACCGTTTATGGCACAGTAAATTATTCAATTTAATCCTTATGAATATTTCACACCATTCCGACTCAAAATCGAATATTGATCTCTACTGAGGGCAACATCGCGTAGTAATTCACAAAACGTAATAACGAACAGACCGGCGATATTCAACTCGAATACTATTTTGCATAACGTTGTGAAAAAGTGCGAACCACCTGTGTGTAAGCGGTGTTTGTGGGCTCCGAAGAAATCAAAACGGGATTTCAAGATGGCCTAACTCGCCCGGAATAAAAAAAGTTTAAGACGAACTCCGCTACGGAATTCACGCGACACTCGAAAAAACAGCCGGATTTCGTTATTCTAAGCCTCTTATATTCTTAACACGGACGTGCTACGGAAATTCCGAAATATACCTTTTTTACTGCGCGACGAAATGTAATTTAGCTTGTAACTTTTCACTTAGGTGGCGAACTCTGCAGATGGGAATGTAAGTTCGGCTTGTTTTGAGAAGTTTTTTGGAATACTTCCAAATAAACCTCAGTGTATGCCGCCTTTGGGTGCTATTTAATAAAAATTTAAACTACCGTCCTTACTCTGAAGCAATTTTGCCGCTAACTGCATGATATTTTTACAATATCCATTCTAATATTATTAATGTGAAAGGGTGTGCGTGTGTCTGTTTGTCTGTCTTTCACGCCCAAACCACTGAACCGATTTTGATGAAATTTGGTATAGTGGTAGAATAGAGAAAGGACATAGGCAATGTTTGTTCGTGATAACCAACATCCACGCGTGTGGAACCGCGGGCAAAAGCTACTTATTTTAATAAAAACTTGCGAATCTAATTTCATAAATTTTTAACTGTTTCTTCAATTAAAACACTTGTACTATTCCACATTATTTATTAAATTCCTGACCGGTTTCGCCTTACGGCATTATCAAAGGTTGATGGAAACCGATCAGAAAATTAATAAATAATGTGGAATAGATAGTATAAGTGTTTCATTGAAGATGTGTAGCAAGTTCCACCAAGTGCCATCATTCAACAGTATAAGCAGTTTAACAGTTTTTTTTTTCAAGTATTGTATGAAAAACTAATTTCTATTTACTTTAATTATTTTTGATATGTGACTAAAATTTCATTTTGTTGGAAACGCTGTCCAAAACGGTAAGTCAATGCCAAAAATGACTATCAAGCAATTTAGTTAAATATGTTCATACTTTAATCTCAAGTAAGATAATTCCAGTATACATATAAGTCCATCGCCTACAAACTATAGTCTGGCAACAGTTTAGCGAATTTAAATATTTAAAAATTCTAAATAAAGGAAATGGAAATTACTTTAAAAAAAATTAATCCATTGAAAATAAATCACTGTAGGAATGTAAGAAATTAGAATGAATGCAAAGATTTTGTTTCGAAACATCGATAATTATAACGAATGCTTACAATCAAAATGAAGAGTATCGCATGCATTCCAGCGTACAGTTCACAAAAATATCGTAAAGCCAGAGTTGCGTCTATAAACGTCAGATGAAAATTCTGCACCTTTATTTATGTGAGGGTAACGTTTGGCCGACTTTACGAGCTTACCATGAGTGCTTGAGTATTATCCTCAAAATTATATCTAGAGTAGATACTTTGCTGGTTTTATTTTATTGCGATTTTAGTTTATCAGATTGCGTGGGATGATTTTAGTGGCGGGATAATTATTTACTGTGCAATTTAACGAAATTTTCAACCAACAAGTATGCTATCTTTTCTTCTAAATATAGTTAAGAGAAACTAACAGCCAGGATGGTGATTTCAACAATTCTAGATTCACCTCAAGGCACAATACCGATACCACTAGACCCAAGATGGCGTGCGGTTTTAGTGGGTCTGAGGCCAACAAAACAACTACCGATATTACTGCACGAAAAAATGTTGCTTCATTTATTGTTTCTTGAAAGGAACTGATTGCAGTTTTCAAGTACCGTCCTGGATATTGGCCTTTTCTTATATATATTTATTTATATGTTTTAGAATAGTTATTAAGTATGTACGCGATCAGCCGCCAACCACCGCCTTTTACTTACGTTCCACAAAGTAATGTTTTTATCGAATACAAGCAAATCTTTCCTACCTAAATTAAAACTAAAGACTGTAGTCGATAGAATCTCCTGATAACGTTAGCAAAGGTTGCAATAATGTTGCAAGTTGCAACGGCAATCCCCAGACATCGCAGGGTACAATCAATCGAAGCTGGAGCGTAATTTACTTTTGCCGCCTTGTAAATAAGAATCAAACATGGTGGAGCATTTGAGCTCAGTGCCTTGGGGCTGGCTGCAGCGAAATGAACGAGAGAAAAAATCAAGTCTTTTGATGAGAAAAGTAAAAGGACTATTTTTGGAAAGAGTTAGTTAAAATGTCCAAAATTAATGATGATAGTAGAAAATTGCCATCGCTGGATGCTTTTGGGGGTGCGCCAAGATTTTTGGGACCCCAAACAAACTCACATTGATGAATAAAACTGATACAGGCTTTCTTCTTAGGTTAATCACTCAATCAATCAATCAGCCCACTGTAGTCCTGGACATAGACCTCTCCCAATGTGCGCCATTTCAAACAATCCTCCGCCTTCCGCATTCAGTCTGTCCCAGCCACCTTTTTCAGGTCATCAATCCATCCAGCTAGGGCGATCTGGCTAGGGTTAGGTAACTCAATTTTATTTTATTTAATCATAAAACTCATTACTTGCCAAGTGAAAACATACAGAACACGTCTTTAAAACAAAATTCTACATTCACGACTGGCCTACGTTTAAAAAATTGTTGCGTTAAATCATACAAACTTCTAAACTTAAGTGTATAACTTGTGCCAAGCAAATATTTTTATAAGGCTTCTTGTTACTTCAGCAACATAACTTTATATTTAAAAGTTGGACTAAAACATTGGCAATACAATTTCAAAGTAATGTAAACTTGCCTTCTCGGCGGTTTTTGATTTAAAAATTTATTTATATATTCAAATTTGTAAATACAGTTATACTGTAAACGAGAGGTGCGGGGTTCTTATGAAGTAAGCAGCGAAACAACAGACTAAGTATTATACTCTTTAAAATATATTTGAGCTCAACAACTAAGCTAGACACAATTGCATAATTACACAATAACCACGTGCGCGCTCAGCTCGGTTCAGACTACAAACAGGACTGCCGAGGAGTGGGTTACAGGCTAGCACCAGAACAACGCCCCTTGCATCGCACGCGGACCCCGCTTTAATAATGGTGCGCCGCCGATGGCCACATCTGTCAATTCAATAGAGACCCATCCCTCGGCTACAGACAATGGGACCTTACCTAGTAACTTAACCTAAACTAAATATAACAAACAAATCCTCTAAGATACCAGGTATATACAACATAATATTTCTTAAACTATGATGAGTAGTCGTGCTCTTTAACATATACAAAGATGTATTGAATACACAGGTCTGATTTTCGTATCAGGCACGGTATTATCGAGCTTTCCCCATTGCATCTTACACTTCCAGTTTTCAGTTTGGAACTTCTTACTTCTACTTTTTTTTTTCTATTCATCCATTTGTTGTTTGTTTGTTTATATACAATTAATTATATTTTGATTGTAACAATTATGCAGCCTTTACTCTTCCCTTGTAAAATTAAAAATACGGATAGACGTTCACATTGTATAAAGATACTGTTATATATTTGTTTACATTTGATTCGTGATTCAGACGAACGGATAAACGAATTATTGAACAAATCGAGCAAATCTGTTACAAAAAACTACGACTCGTGTTTTATAACGAAACTTCTATTTTAAAGACGATATATGATGTAAATCTCGTACAACATTTTTCACGATTCGTAATGCGTGTCAATCAATCAATCCATGAATTAGCCCCCCGCAGTCAACTGCTGAACATAGGCATTACCCAATGTGTGCCATTTCGTTCTTCGTAATGCGTGTGAACACGGGCATTTAAAAACTAAACTCGTTGAGTATAACCGTGGAAAATTAACAACTCGTTAAAAAACGATTCGTCAAAAACCGGATGAGTCCTTATATTTAGCAATATTCTAACCAGAAACCTGACTCACTTATTTATTCATTTTCAAAATAAAAACAAGAAGTGTCACAAACCCACATCACTCTAAAATTTACATCAGCCACAAAGGCATCTAATTTCTTTTGTACATCATTTTCCAGTAATATTTTAGATTGCTTTGTTTCTCTGTTCATTGTATTTCAACTGCTGATAGGCAGCTTTGCTTTACTATAGACCATCGAAGGATATTGCTGTAATAACTACGACTGACAGTCAGATTAGTATCGCAGTAAGCAGGTGAATGTTGTGCCCATTCATACGATATAATGCGTTAATCGTCTCTTGCTATATACGGAGTGCAAGCTCTAATTAAACCGATACGGTACAAGCAGACGTCTACATGGTAATTTAGCAATCCGGTGTACCTTTGTGAGATGTAATGCTGGTTTAATATAACATGGTCGTTGAATGAAGCGGGGTATTTGTGATGCCCCATCAAGATATTTGAGGCCCAACTGAACCTCACATGCAAGATGTCTACTGTTGTACTGATGAGACTCTGGTGCAGGATTTCCTTCATGATATATCCCCTGACAACATTTGATGCGCAAAACGTCGTGATAAACAAGTTGAACAACGTTGCGCAACACGTACGCGCGGCTTGTTGTTTGCTCGACGATTGATCATGTCAACAGTGTTGCGCAATATGACGCACCATAATGTTGCCCAATGCGTAGTTAGGCTTCAAGGGTCTTCTATATATTGTCGCTGCACATCTATAACAAAAAGTAATTTAATTTATTATAAGGAATATATCAGTTTTAACCGACTTCGCTAGTAGCAAGAGTATTTAATTAAGAAATAAAACAAACCCTTGCCTTTCCTATCTATACTAGAAACAACTTCCACCTTATTCCTCACCTTGAAGCCTTAGAAAGTAGACGGGACGGGGTGAAGCCATATAGTAGGCTACGGCGATGCCCAACGCTACCGGAAAATGGTTTTGCACATTTTTGCAACCGCACTAAGATTTTATAGAGTTTTTGTTGTGTTTATATGAGTTCAAAATTCATTTTCCAGTTTCCATCAGGTGGGCTGGGTGCTTGTATACCACCTAAGGGGTATAAAAATCATACATTTTTCAAGGGTGATAATTATTTCTCTTTCACGATTAATAATAATAAAGCAACAAGAAATCAATAATATCCTATTTTCTTGTGCCGAATGGTTGACATTCTTAATTTTTATTGGCTGTTGTCCGCGGCTTCGTTCTAGCCTATTCCCGGGATAAAAAATAGCCAATGTGTTTCAATTAAATTACAGACACTATTCTATCCCCTTCATCTTTATCCTAGCATTGATCCTACTCGCATCCGAAGCTATCAACTTGGAGTCTGGGGTCCGCTTTTACCAGTCCAACTGCGAATTTTGGCTAAACTTCGGCATTTTCCGTGAAGTGACTGCCATATGACCTCCACAACCCAAAGGCGATATCTCTGACTGCAGTTAGACCAGTTGTTGGACTTTTGAGGGCTCCAACTACCCGTAACGCTTCAACTGCCATAGATGTTATGGCAACCGGGACCGACGGCTTAACGTGCTCTCCAGACACTGACACTATCACAGACACTATTCTATCCCTCTACCAAATTACAGGCAGATCTGTTCAGCTGTCAATTAATCAATTAGCCTATTTGTAGTTCACTGCTGGAAATAAGCCTCATCCAATGTTGGGAGCCTTCGGCCTACTGTTTCCAAATATCTTCATTAACTTTCACATTTGATGATATAAGTAAGATTTCAGTATACAAAATCAATGTTGAATCTATCTTCAAAACGTATCTTTCATAAAACAACCTTCGTAGCACAACCGGTTCATGTCTACGCCGTAGCTCGTCCCTACGAAACACTCAGATACAACGTAATGATTTGGGGTCGACTTTGAATTGCAGTACTCAGCAATAATAGACGGCTATACGATAATAGAAATGGTATATTCGTGTAGATAGCCATTCCGTAGCTATGGAACATTCCAGAGCGATCTATAGCTGTGGATTTGTTGTGTTTCTCCAATGACCAGTATAATAGTTTCTGTAATGTACTGGTCCTTTATTATCTATGAATGGAATTATTGAGATACTTGTCATTAAGCACATGAAAATAGTTATTTGTAAATGTTCAGTAATAATATTCCCGTTCAGTACAAAAATATTATTAGTGAATATTTATCTTCTTATACTAATTTGAATGTTCGAAGCATAATATGTATATTAACTAGTAGCTTTTGCCCGCGGCTCCGCCCGCGTGGATGTCGGTTATCGCTATAATATCGGTTATCGCTATGAATTGTAGCCTGTGTGTTATTCTGATGTATAAGCTATATTACTGAATATTAAAATCCATTCAGTAGTTTTTCCGTGAAAGAGTAAGAAACATTCATCCATCCATCCATCTATCCATCCATCCATACTTACAAACTTTAGCTTTTTTATAATATTAGTTGAACTATTACTATTAGATATTTAACTTGTTTAGGTCTGAAATTAGGTGAACTATATAGATAGCACAGACACTACATTTTTAAAAAATGGCTTGACAATGTTACATTGTTAATTATGGAAATTTAAATAAATAACAATAACTAAAAAATAAATAATAACATTTATGACAAATTTTTAATCCAGTGTTAGTCTCTCGATTTCAGCTGCTATACAATTTGATTGATAATTTTGCTCGTGATTTTGGCTAGCTTCATGGACTAATCTAATAACTGAGATTTATAGAATTATCTATGTTAGTTGAAATTCTCTTCTTTTTTAAGTACTTAGTGATGTAAAAACATCATTCTTTTCATCTTTATACACCCTGATGGACACAAAGGCTAGAGTTGTCATCGAAGCGTTAAAGCCCAGTGGTAGGGTAACCATCCGTTTTGGTGAATACAGACTTTTTTTAGTTTGCAGCCTTGTAGACTAGTCATATGAGTGCTTCCATTTGGCCCACAGTTGGGGACATGTGGGGCAAATAGAATGTTAAAAACCAATATCCATTTGCCTCCCTAAGATCATTCTGGTGAGTTAAATACGAAACAAATACAAAAAAAATGTTTTGCCATATAGTGAAATTGTCTTATACACTCGAGAGCAATGAATCCGGGTCACTCAAAGAATCCAAAAAATCTCGGAAAGTAAGAATGCTAGGTTAATGCAATAAATTGTATTTAATAGACAATTTAATACTCCTTAAATGAAAGTATTAAAACTTCTTAGTTATTGTAAAGTTATATCATAAAAAAATCAAATTTGAAAAGGGAACACTGTCGAAGATGGAACTACGAAATTACAGGATTTGTTTTTGCTTTTGTTTGTAATCTGTCATTTATGTTGGTACATAAATCAGGTTGATAGTGCTCAATATTCATTATTCAAGCTGAAATCATGTCGCTTACACTTGAAGAATGCACCAGAATACTTACATTGGTGGAAACCGGCCGGAGTCAGCGCGATACAGCCAGGACTGTCGGTGTGTCGCTGTCAACAGTACAAAGAGTTCTCCGACGTTACGAAGAAACTGGTTCTAACCTACGCAGACCAGGAACGGGCAGAACTAGGTGTACCACAGCACGAGAAGACCGATACTTGGTGAACACCATGCTT
Source organism: Eilema caniola (assembly GCA_949126895.1). NCBI lineage: Eukaryota > Metazoa > Arthropoda > Insecta > Lepidoptera > Erebidae > Eilema > Eilema caniola. The sequence goes on from OX421470.1 coordinate 22,434,540, forward strand.
CGAAATCGCTTTCTCACAGGAACTGAACTCACAAATCAGTTTCGACGCCTCGGAGGAAGTAACCCAAGTGCATGGACAGTAAGACGTCGGCTTGCTGAATCTAACTTAAAACCCCTTAGACCTGCAAACGGCCCTAAACTGGAGCGTGGCCATCGTATTTCAAGACTAAGATATGCCCAGAACCACGTAAATTGGAGTATTGAAGATTGGTCGAAAGTTATGTTCTCCGACGAATCAAAATTTATGCTCTACAAGCACGATGGAAGACACAGAGTGTATAGAAGACCAGGGGAAAGATTCAAGCAAGCATGCATCGAAGAAAAAGTAGCCTACGGTGGTGGGTCTGTACTTGTGTGGGCCGGAATTTCCTCTGAAAGTCGCACAGAGCTGGTGATCATAGAAAACGGCTCTTTAACTAGCGTAAGATATGTGGAAGAAATCCTCAACGAACACGTTGGTCCATTTATGGTCAATTTGGGTGAGGATGCTATATTTATGCATGACAATGCCCGACCTCATACAGGTAGGATTGTGAATGACTACCTTCAAGAGATGAACATTACTTGTATGGAGTGGCCAGCGCGCAGCCCGGATATCAACCCGATCGAGCATGCTTGGGACGAGCTAGGGAGATGCGTAAAACAACGAAACCCTCCCCCAATCACGCTTCCTGAGCTCAAAATTGCTCTCACAGAGGAATGGGAGAATATTCCCCAAAATCGTATAAGGAACTTGGTGTACAGCATGCCAAACCGCGTAAACGCAGTAATGGGAGCACGAGGAGGTAATACGAAGTATTGAAATTCAAGAAAATCGTCATAAAGTTCAAAAATTTCATGTTTCCTATTTTTGTTTTAAGGAGAGATCAGCAGTTTTTTTTCTTTATGTAATTTTGTGTAAATAAAATGTATGGTGACTCATATTTTTTTAACTTTCATTTAAGGAGTATTAAATTGTCTATTAAATACAATTTATTGAATTAACCTAGCATTCTTACTTTCCGAGATTTTTTGGATTCTTTGAGTGACCCGGATTCATTGCTCTCGAGTGTAGATTCGGTAAAAGTATACCTAGTTAATTCCTTTTTGTTTTACTTTCTTAGATATATACACTTTTCAATAATCCTTCCTTTCGTGCCACTTAGATACACCATTTGAGAATTCAAGTAATTGTTTCTTTTAGACACACTTTTTGATACATGGAATATAAAACAATAAAAAAATTCAATTCATTTTAACCAGTTTTTCATTATCAAATTTTAGAATTTTGTACAACATATTGTATTTCGATATAAAAGTGTTCAGCAACTTCTGAGTGTGACTGTACAGTGTAAACATTTACACAATTCGACCCAATCTATCCATCAAAGTTCTAAATAGAAAAAAAGAAAAACAGCGTCCTGTCTAAATAATATGGGAACCGATGGCCTCCCCAAAATGCGACGTCAAAATGACGGGTCGTATGATTGATTACGTCATTTTTTGTCTCACTCTCCCGTTTTATTGAAATTGATGGCTTGTTCACAACGAACGGACTTTAGATAGTCGTCCAGTAATCGTTCCAAATTTGAGTGTTATTAATGAATTATATTTTTTTTAATTATCATTAGTGGATTTTTTGGGGTGCAGAGGAGTTTTTATTTTTGATTGTTTTTTCATTATTTGTTGTATGTGTTGGTAAGTGACGATTGAATGATTGTGTACCGGGAACCGTATGTGTAAATACAATTGCGATGATTAATTGGATGTAATAAATTAGTTTAATTTTCTATAGGTATGATTTTACTTGAAATTCTGGTGCAAGTTTAATGCTTTGGATGGGGAAGTGAGATGACAGACGCTCCCATAAAAAAGGTGATAGCCTTGGATGCAGTCAGCACACAACTGCGGTAAATTGATGATAATGATGGAAGAAGTATTTGAACTATAATGTCTACTACTGAACCTACCTACTCTTATACAACGACCACATTAATCTTTCTACTTGCATATTTAAACATTAAGTCACTGACTATCATAACATAAAGCTCACCAACTGAAAAATAAAACATCGTCAGAACCAAGAAAAAGTTACTGCGTCTGACATTACATTTCAAACGGTCTACTTCGAATTCAACACGAAGCCACGATATAAACAAAACTTTTTAAACCAACAAAACGGACGATGCTAAGAGCTCACTAATTAGACAGATAAATACTCAGTAATTAAAACAGTAAATAAAATATCACCCTCGTTTTTCGTCGTATTACCGACTTCGGACTGTTTCTTTCTCTCCCTTTCTGAAGACAACCTTCCAAGGTGCATAATTCTGTGTTTTTAAAGCTTTATTGCCGACAGATTCACCATCGCCCCTAGATGGTTGCATAGGAAAATTTCAAATGCTCAAGACGTACACATGTGGCTCAGGCTGTCAGAGCATTTTCCCTGTAAGGGACTAGACACAGTTTCACGTTCCGTCTTCAGCATTCAGTTTTTCCAATCTAAGTGGGTGTAATTTCTACAGATATGATCTTGCACGGTAGAAAAAAACGAACAGCCGCGCACTTGTATCAATTGCTTTTCTTGATGCATGTAGGTCTGTCTTTAAGTCCAACATACTGCAATGGATTTTCTGCATTTCCACAAGTTACACTCTTTCTACGGTATGTCGTCGGTGCGGACTTATCAACGACTGTCTGTAAAATAGCAATCAATATCTTTCTGTGAAATAACGCACCGTGGTAAGTTGCCATTACGAAAGTAGCTAATAATGACTTTTGAGTACTACAAAAGAGAAATTTTACTAAGTGTGGTTATATTAATAGCTTCTTAAGAAACTTTCTTAGCCGTTGTTGTAAACATCTTTACAAATGAGCTCCAGTGTCAGGAACACAAAATGAGTTGTGTAAATAGTTGCGATATTATTCTTTTGCTTAGAATATTCTCACCGTAGGTACCTCAAAGAGTATATTAACCTTTAACTATGACGTGCGGTCTCATTGACCGATTGCAGTTTGTGATTCACGTGCCCCTCTAATCCCGTGTATCCCACACGTCTGTCGGTCTCAGTAGCTCAGTTTTAGTGGTAAAACGACTGTTGATAAAGAAATTTACAACGCCAACTGTATGTGTCGTAAGTAATAATGGTTTAAATTTCGAGAGCAGCCTAGAGAGCACGTCTACGTTTATGTAATAATTGAGCTGTTTTGGATCCTGATATTAAGACTTCCAAGATTTATCAATTTAAGAAATCATAGTTTCTAAGTGTAAGACGTGTAAACAATGCCCACCAAATATATAAATGAAGAAGACCCACACTTGTGTAGGCTGTCAACAGCCAATATGCCTGCAATGTTCCAAGCCATTATAAAAAACTGCCTACAAATACGCATAAGTTGAACCATTATCAAAATTTTTATGTTTTGTTTTACAAAGTTGTTAAATTTATCCTATTCTCTATTCTTTATATTTAATGGTAACACTAATAAAACTGACTGAAAAAGTAATTTTCCTTAGATAATGTTCCTATAAATTGATCTAGAGGGAAAATATCTAAAAAGCTCCTTTTATTGTTATAATTATGATTCGATTTTTTTGAAAACAAGTACATATTCATTTATATTATATATTTTATATACATTTTGTAGCTCCTTAAAGGAATACAAATAAAAGCTAGTACAATACTTTCTGAACTAGATAGAGTACAGCCTTTAAAGGAAGCAGTCTTTAAATTCCACGTCCATAGTTAAAGGTCAAGGTATCGAAACGGATATAAGTGAATTAATCATTATTGTTCTATTGCAGTCGTCTGCTGTGCTTACGCTCTTCTAATGTTCGAAGCGCACCATTTGAAGTGCTTTAGATGTCTAGATGGGTTTTTAGATTTATTTTTAAACTAAAACACAAAAGTGTTCAAAAGTAAAAATAAACAAATATCTCCCAGTCTACTTTAGGTAAAGTTACCAGTCTCTTTTCTGTAAAATCAACATATTTTTGTTAGAACTCAGTATCCAATACAGAATATAAACAACACCAAAACCACGTACTATACCTATCTATTACTAATAAATTCGATTCCGCACACTCGATTACCCAAAACGCCAACCGCATACTGAGCAAATTCTGAGCTTGAAAAAATCAAATCTAAATGACTCACAACCCCTAACTGTGAAAATATATGAACCTACACGCACGAACAGGCCACTCTATGAACCTAACATGGCAACTCGAGCGAGAAATTGATTCAAAAATATACCGTCAAATTGAATAGCTTTGTAAGTAAGTTACGTCCCTAACTGCCGGTGACCCTACATTGTTTTATATATTGGCTTTTGTAATCTGCTTGCCTTTTTACAAAAGGGCTTATAGTGTACTAGCTATTACCCGCGGTTGCGGTTCTGCTCTTGTGAAATAGTGATCCCGTTGATACAAAACAAAGACATGTATTCCTGGGATAAAAAGAAATGTTAATGTGCTATTGCAGACTATGATCTGTTCAGCCGCTTTCTTCAAAATATTCATCTCTTTATGAATTTTCACATATTTTGAACCGAATCGAAATCGATAAATGATGTTCTTTTGAGTCATTATCATCTGATTCACAAAACAGCAACGATAAATTGCACTTTGGGATCCGAGATCTTATAAGCCTCAAGAAGAAAGCCTGCAGCAGAGAGGGCTCTGCAGCACACTGTGCATTGGCAGACGCACTGACTCGCAAGGGACTTTGGCTTAATCTTCAAGAAATTTGTTACGACCTAATGAATAACTTTGAGGCCATGGTTTCAGTAAAAATCAAGAAATTAACATCGCTTTTAGAAAATATTATACGTACTCCTTACTCGTTACTAACTTCCTTCCATTGCCCAATAGCATATTGACTATTGAAAACGCACCCTCACTCCTCACCCTCATAGGGTTGTAAGAAATCAATACGCCTTCGGAAATTTTAAACACGCGTTACTAGGGATTTTTGAAGGGTAGTTTAATGCAATGAATGGGGTGTATAACCGATATTAACCGGCCCAGACCGGTTTAAACTTGATTAAAGCGGGCATTCTGATATTTTGACTCGCTTGTTTGTATCGATAAGGGTTATAGAAAAGGGTTTTGAAGATTCCCATCTCTTTGATGTCTTATGGATACATTTTGCCCTTTAAGCCATAAAGGTAGCCTTTTGGCTTAAAGGGCATTTTGTACTTACAGCTAGATTGACGAGATAGGTGAGTTTGTTTTTAATAACTGTATTAAAGGTTGCTTTTAAAGTTGTGTAGTATTTTGTCTTAAGAAACGTATAAGAAAATATAAAGAGGAAATTAAAAGTCAAAATGAAATTATTAAAAATTAGATCCAATCTATATTTAAAGAAAAATTAACTTGGTTTATATTTGCCTCAAAAACTCAAAGAGTTCTGCATCGATTGATCTGATTTTGGCACAATATATAACCTGCTTTGGATTATTTTATTTACTATTTTTACGAGTAGAGCAGCTATCGTTTGATGCAATCGTGTAGGGTTTCTTAAATTATTTAATTGATTTGTTTTTGTCTACATAACTCCCAGGTATAACCGGGTTACTAGTAAGATAATAAAAATTCATAAATACAACATACCAATCATAGTTTATACAAAACAATGGCATAAGATCAACTACTATACCGCTCTGCGAATTCCCAATCAACCATTATTTATCTGAAGCCAAAACGCACAATACCAATTAATTGCCAATAATGTATTATGGTCGCAAAATTAATAATCAGCCTTTAGAAGGCTTCACAATGCCATGGGTCAGATTCTTTCGATATAAGTAATGGTAGAAAAAAAATGCTTGTTATTTTTATTAACTATTCGGCTAGACTAGACGGCTGGGGATTAAAATATGCCAGTCCACAATATTCTTTTGTCTCTCTCGCTCGCATAAAGTTTCTGAACCATCTTGGCATTCCTTTCTCTATCTGGGTCAGTATCATGTTCTACCGTACCATTTTTCTTATCTGGTTCGTCAACGTCGGTCTATCTACACTCCTCAGTTCACTCTCCTACGTTTTTTCTTGATCTTTACGGAGCGCCTGCGCCTGCGCCTAAGCTTCTTTTACGTGTACGCATTTTAATGCATATTATGTGGTATAATTAAGTACGGTAAACATAAAGCACCGTTAGTACCTAATAAACCGTAATTAGCTCTGAATATTTTTGTATTCCCTCTCGAAGTACATACATAGGTACATTGCATAAATCTCTGCTGTACAAATGAGAAATTGAGTACGAAATTTACCGCTGCATCCATTGGTTCACAAATTATGACAATCTCGGTATATATTGCCGAACTTTGCAAGACTTATGTCGCAGTAAGGGCAGTAAGGGCGGGTGCCGATGAATTATGCTGCTTTTTACGACACTTGTCGAATTTTCATCTGTTTCAAACTAGACTGTTTCGACAACTGATTACAGGCACAGCTGACTTTTGGGACGAATAATGATTTTTTTCGGTCTTTTGAAAATAATTATAACATCGCAATTCACCATTCACACACACATTCAAATCTTCGCTAAATAGATAGCTATTTCATCAAATACAAAAATTAAGGTGAGCTCTATTCGAAACTAAATAGTTATGCGCGAAATCCGCTTTTGTCTTATTGCGCGTATAACTTTGATTTGTGGTACGAATATCAATCGATCCTTGTCGGAAAACTTAACAAATAATATTTTCGCTTTTCGAATCGGTTAAGACTAAAAATTGGAATCTAAGAGGAGACGTATAAGAAGAAAAGAATAAGCATAGAGAATATCTTTTTTTTTACTTAGCTTATAAATCTTTCAGAACGTATGTCATCTTTTACAGACATAAAAGAAAAATAAAATATAACCTAACACGATTTTATCATTATCTGCTTACTACTAGTTTTAGCTGCGAACCGTACCAACAACATGGAACATGAATAGACCATCCCCAATAGATCCGAATTCTATACATTCGCCTGATATTGGAATTCAACGACAAAGGATTGGTCAACCTTTTAGGGGTACCTACCCTCTAATATCTATGACTGAATTTCTATAAAACTATTGTATGCCACGATAAGGGTCCAGTAGATTTGGTATTATGAGCTAAAAAATTGATAGCCCGGAGTATATACATTTTTTCTTTCTTATTTCTGTAGTGGATTCTCCGAATGTTATTAGAATGAAAGGCAAGCTTATAGATGTATTTTTTATTTTTGAATTGTTACAGAAGCGTTCGTAAATCAAATTTAATATAATATAGCAGATATATAGTTAAAAGTTATTATAAACTGCACCGCTACTAGATGTTGATGCAGCAGTGGTGCAGCTTATAAACAAAATATAATAATTTTAACTATAACTAGCAAGGAAAAGTCAACTATTTTGGGCCAGCGCATTACATCATTCTCCTCCATATATTTCCGTTAGAAGTCCATCACCTTCTTCCTTGTCATTATCATCTTGCACGTATACCATCTATCTATCCATATTTATTGGACCTACATCTGCTATTAAACTCTACAAATACACATTATGAGCCTTTTTTAAAACACTACTTGTATCTCTTCTCATCATAATATGACCATTCCACGACAGTCCTTCGCTTCTCAATTTTAAATTTAGAGGTACTGCAACTTTTAAACTTCCTCAATTGCAAAAATATTAATATGAAGTAAAAAAACGTTAAAATGATGATGATAATCAATAAATTATTAAAAAACCTTTTTAAAAACAATTTTTTTTTTTTCTTGCATTGTCATCCGAACTGAACGTGCATACCAAATTTCAGCTCAATCGGTTGAGGGTAAGTGCCTTAAAATTGAGTTGTAAGATTCCACCCGAACAAACATACATTGCAAGTTAAATAAAAGCTTGTAAAAATCGTGAAAGGTTTGTAATAAGAAAATTAATATGTAAAACTGTTGAAACTACCCCAAGGTGATAAGCATAATTACGTGGATGTATGTTCGTTACAAGAACTCATTTATTTACCTTATTTAGACCGAAAATTCACAAAATACCTTTCGCAATAAATCTTCTATTTCTCTAATACAACGAGATAATACCTGTCAGTCTGCATGTCGGGAACGTCACCGGGATCGCAAGGCTTAGAGTACGACATATCCAATTAGTAGATATTTATTACGGCTTACTGCACATCGAATAGTAATTACATAAGGATGAGTTTCGTTTTAAAATAATTTGAGGTCTTACGAAGAAATTGTAACTGAGCTCAAGCCGAATCATTGTGTTCGATTGAAATGGCGACTTAGCAAGGATTTGCTCTTGGCTCGTTGGTAACGAGGGCGTAGTAACAAATTGTTTCAAATAAGTTGACGTTTTAAGGAATGCTTAAGATCATTTTTGTAAATAAATTTGTTAATACATTACAGTTAAAGTTGCACTGATGACTGAAAAGTCGAAAATCGAATGACTGTCTTGGTATGTAGACATTATGAAACACTCTTTTTGCGTATTCCATTGTGTCGATAAGGCTTTAATTATAATATTTAATATATGTTATAACTAGGTGCCGGTAAAATTACCTATTAACTTTGACCGGACCACGATGATTCTATTACTATTATCACAGATAATATAATATATTTCTTATACAGATGCAAAATCAGGAACAAAAAATGGTTACACTCGTAACTTCAATAAGCTGGCAGGCAGTTTTTTAGTTCAGGAGTTATAACAAGATGGCGACATTGCTTTGGCAAACTTTTAATAATTTTTATTATTAAAAATAAAACCTACCTAAAACACATTACGGAGCATGGCTAAATAAAACTACAAATATTCTAATCTATATTGATTCTAGCAAATTCTGCAGTAATTGTAAAAGTAACAGAAATAATGCCCTGGACCGCTAGATGGCACAAAAATAAATAAATAAATAAATAGCACGATTGTTACGAAATCTTTATTTATTACATTACCAACAAGCTTTTTTTTCCTTTCACGCTTGTGTGTATAAGTGCTGAAATAATTTATGTGATTCTAAGTCAGCTAATAAGCTTTTTAACTTTTTTATTTATTAAAATGAGTCTACTAGTGCCATCTATTCATTTTTGGGTATTACTAAAGATATTTTCTTCGTATCGGTACCCCATGCTCTCGCGGATGCGTGGGCGGCCATGCTCGTTAAGGAGACAGCAGAGCGGGTGTGGCGCAGCGAGCGAGAAAGACTCGCGGACATCGCTGGCCGCGTTCGAAGGCGGCTCGGGCGTCGCAGGGCGCAAACCGACCTCCGCCCCCCACGCGCAGGCCACGGCGGCAGTGCGCATCGTAGGACGGTGCCCCCCCCCATACCGGGGGTGAGTCGGGGACCGCGTGGTCCCCTCTCCCGAGGAAGGCCAGACCAAGAGGAATGGCCCTGGGTCAGCCGAAGTGCGAGGAATATGTCACGAGACAACCTCACCTTCGGCCTAGCACATCGACCCACAGACGGCGTGCGGTTTAGTCGGTTTGAGTCCGACATAACCTCCTCCTTCGGCTCCGAAGGGGGGGGGGGGTATCCGTGAGGATTTCCCGCACGTAAAAAAAACCCATATATAATTGTAAATTGGAAATAATTGTTCGCAATGGATACAGAAACCACTGAATGGATTTTGATGCGTTTAGAAAGGTATTTTGTAGACTCAAAATCTTTCGTTTGTTTGATTGCAATCGGTTGAGTAGAACCGGGGATAAGGAGGCCTAGCCGCGGGCGGAAAGCTAGTACAAAATAAAAAGAATTGTGTAGTTGTGGTGCGGAAGTTATGCACGTATATACATAGAACGAATATAAGACTCCAACTATTGTATAACCATGAAGTTTACTTCGGGCAAGTTTTAATTCATGTGACAATTTTAAAGCACCGTGCCAAACAAAGTTTAAAGAAAAATACTGCACTTTAAAAGTTTAGGCGTCGTAAACTTTCTGCAGTAGCCTGAGATTCGTTGTGTGGATGTAGGTATATTTTTTAAGGAGATAGGTAACTGTTCTTGAAAGAAAATTATATAGGTACTTGAATATATTCTACACATACCGATTTATGAAAGCGGCCAATTTCAACAGCTATTCGTTGACGGACGAGGCCCTGGCACAAGATTTCCTTCTGGGATATGGAAGTCGCAATAGTCAAGAGAAGCGATACCTGGAGGAGAAAACGTACGTTAGTGGATCCTTCAAAGTGCTAGTTTTCCATGCAACCGGGACGCGTAGTGATGATGTTGTAGACTTCGAAACTTTCAAAAAATATTAATCAAACTAGCTTTTGCCCGTGGCTCCACCCGCGTAGCTGTCGGTTATCGCAACCAAACATATATCCTTTCTCAAGGTCTAATATACCCCTAAACCGAATTCTATTCAGTGGTTTAGGCGTGAAAAGTATTTTTCCTTGGTAACAAAAAGTCTGTGTACCGATTTTTAGCTTTACGTTGAAAACTGCGAAATGTTCCATATAACATTTTACCTCTTTTATAAGAGGTTGGGGGCAGATTTCCAAAAATAAATTATGCACAATGTTTTTGTTAGTCACAAATAGTCCGCATACCAATTTTTATACAAACTTCCCATTTTAGGGAATTTGAGGCTTAGATTGAGACAAAACACAACCTTTGCCACTCTCCATCCCTTCAACTATTCCACTTAAAGTCACGTCAATTCGTCGCTCCGGTTTGTCGTGAAAAACAGACAAAGAAATAGACACACACAGTTTCCCATTTATAATAATAGTATGCCTGCCTATGATCATATTGAACATATTCCCTATTTGACTTGAAACAATTCTGTAGATTTTCTTCTGCATAGAATAAGAATGAATACAATCTGCTTTTATATTACACAGGCGATTATATTAGATGAAATAGTATAACCACCATCTTTCAAATATCGAAACCAGACAATGTAAAGTCCTTCCCTCAATCTTGTATTCCGCTCACGGTGCGACCGGGCAATGATTACAGTTCGCGCCCGTCTTTATGTTAATGCTACTGTTAGAAATTCACTCGCGTTGATTTTTTTCTCATTTTTTTTTACTCAAATCGTGAACTGTTTTGACTTTTGGGGTGTTTCAGAATCGAGTTTTTTTGCCTCGTGCTTTTAGAGTTTTTCATCAATATTATTAATATCTGGCGATGGTTGATTTATTTTCTTAATTTTTAATAAACTAGTAGTTGTCCACGTCTCAGCCCGCATTATTCGGTTTTTGATGGCAAACGTTAACCATCATGCTTCTTCGTAACTGCATGGTTCGTGGCTAACTTAAATTCAGCTATCTGTTTTCATCTTTTAAGTGTACCAGCAACTGAAATCTTTTACCCACTCTAAATTACTTGCTTACTTGTTAGAGAGAATTTCACTTGAATGACGTATTGGGTGGCGTTGAAATGGATGGTTATTGACACTTGCCGTCTCACACACCTACCCCAATAATAATATCTAACACTATTTGACATAAGGTTAACTGTGATTCAATTCAGCGTTCAATATAAGCTCTAACAACGTTACACAGCTTAATGGCATTATAAGATTTACATTTCAACCCGTTTATTGGTCCTATATCCTAAAAAGCATTGCTATTCAGATATATTATATTACAAAATCTCTTTAGTAAATATTAACCTTTTTAACCGTTGTCCTTGCCTAGCTTTAGCTGCTGAATTGTCAACTTGCTGGGCACGTTTCAAGGATTTAGTAATTTTACTTTTTTTTCCTACAAAAAACCTGTCGGGATTCGCTTGATGCGGTAAATTGTCGAGGGTTGATGATTGTGAAGCAGTAGAATTTAAAATTTTCGGCCACGTACAACTACGCCGCATTGAATACAAATGGGGTGGCTTGCACTTTCGTTTAAGATTTGTAGGTGCGAAAAATACACTGGGGTGTAAAATCGGGGCATCACTGGGAATAGTAAATTAGAATGCATATTGTGACAATAAAACGAAAAGTAAATTTAATTTACCTTTTTTACGGATGTTTTCTAAAATACAGGTAGTTTAAAAATTGTTTCCGTATAATTTTATAGATACATTCATGCATTTACGGCAGATGGAATATAGTGTTACTGTTTTTCTTAAAGAGGAAACCTTATGGGATTCTATCAAGATTATTTTCATTGACCTGAAAGTTATTATAGTAAGTAAATAAATAAGTCTGACATAAAGTTAATTACTCATATTTAAAGCATGGCATGTGTGTCTAACTAGAGCAGTATAAGCTGGAATGCGAACCTCGGACTTTGAGGTAAAGGCCTTGAATGCGACCTGTACTAACGCAAAAATGTTCATAATAAGCCAAAAATGTCTGACATTAATTTTATATACAATGTTGGCGGTGCTCTGCTTCACGGTGCACCATTTTCTTCCTGCACCTTTGTCAAAATAATTTAACTTACGACCTCGATCTTCTATGTATGTCTGCCAATAGAGGCATAGCGAAATTTACTATGTGAAACAAAATTTATGACAGTGAAATGATTATTACTCTCATATTATTTGGTAATTTATCGATTAAGTCCTCTTGCAGAATGGAGGTCGTCCTGCGATCTCCACCATCCGATGCACTTTCTGTGGTAGGGGTGTGTTAGACCATATGGTCTAACACACCCCTACTACACTACTGCCTATACTTTTCCACCACTTGATATTGACTATAAATAAAGAAAGATAGGCAATATTTACCAACCTGAGTAGGTAAAATCATTATAAAGCATATAAAATTTCATTACTCTCGTTTCTACGCTTGACGCTGGTAGTATACATTTCTCAAATCGAAATAGAACCGCACTTGAGGTGTCGTTTATTCAAACAAATAATTGAAAAAGAATTATTACGATTCGTTTTCCATTGGGTAATATATCACATAACATTTGCTTACACAAAAAAAGCGTTCAAACGAAATCAAAATTGAATATTCCATTTTGAAGTCTTTGATAACTATAAAATACTTCGAATAATATCGCAAATAGAGGCATGTTATGTACCATTCGACCTGTGAAATATAAGTGTCAAGGAAACTATCGCATGACTTGTCCATTGTCACTCTTTTGGCATTCCTCTTTGGGAAATTTCTTTGAATGTCGTTCACCACTTTAAACGTTTCATTTTGTAAAATATTCAGTCATTTTAGATTTTCCACTTGTTCCATTGTTATGGCATATATACGGCATGGATTATTTTATCTGGCCATGAAGTAATAATATTTTAAATACTGGAGATAGTAAATGTTACTCAAAGGAAGTGACATGATTATGTTATATATAAACTGTTTATTAGGTAACTGCGTGTGATTGGACAAATTTATAAATACTAGCTGTCGCCCGCGGCTCCGCCCGCGTGGATGTCGGTTATCGCGAATCGGGGTATGAAAAATAGATGTTGGCCGATTCTCAGACCTACCCGATGTGCCCACAAAATTTCATGAGAATCAGTCGAGCCGTTTCGGAGGAGTTTGGCAACGAAAACTGTGACACGAGAATTTTATATATTAGATTATTAAAGTATTAATTTGGTATTAATACTCGTTCGTCTCTCGTTCAAAATATTTAGGTAGTCATTTTTGAAAGTTTCCAAATATCATGTGCTAAACAACAATAAACAACTTCCCAGTTAACTTTATATATTTTCATGGTCTGTGCTAAGCCTATATATACATATATATCAATATTATTTACAAAATATCCTAGCAACAACTTTCGCAAACCACTATTTACACTCAACTACTTATATTACGTCATACCGCAAACTCAACTAAGTCTAACCACATACAAGGTTTAACCTTTTCCACGAAAAATCCCTCAAGATGTTCCACCTAAACCTTAAATAACATCCTGAACCGACCCTAAAATAATGCAGTCGACATAAAAAGATTAACAGCGTACCCACTTTTGTGCCAGAGACAGGGGATCAAGAAATATAGCCAGGGTAAGACGGCCAAGGTACGGTAGGGTACGGGCACAATGTACCGAATATTTGTGAGTTGAAAAGGTAGTATGGTAAATATGCACAGAGGAAAAATATGTGATGAGCATTTTTGGGTTATATTTATTAAGTTTTTCGTAATATTTTATTTGGTTAGCAAGGTTTATGGATATTGGCTGATTTTTATTCTAAATGGCATGTTCGAATTCGATTTAAACGAATGTATTTTATCTTTTTACAGTTGAGGAAAAATATGAAATTGGCCTTAAATGTTAAGAATTTATAAACATTTCTTTTGTCAGACATGTACCTATGTAATATAGGAATTGGCGCTCGGATGGAGAAGGAGTGGGTGATAGTTACACCTTTTCTTCTTCATCTAAATGCTAATCCGGGTACTATTTCTAATCTACAATTTCCATGAATTGGTTTGTTTTGACTTTTATGGAGGCAAATGCCAAGATGCAAAACTACCCCAGAGCCTCCTACAAGTGACAGAGTATCGGTTTGTAAGTGACCTCACTTACAATTCTCGTTGAAATAAATAGGGTAAAAATCAATGAACAACCGCAACGTTGATCTGTTTGAACACAACTTATAATTGATTGCACTAAATGGCATTATTCTATATGTGTCCGTTATTGTCAGAACAATTATATCAAGGCAAATTAAAAAATAATAATAATAGGAGGTCACGGCACCAGTATCAGAATTCCAAACTAGCAGACCCACTGACAATAGTCAGAGAAAAACAAAGAAGAGATTCTTTCAAAAATATAAATACCTAAATATTTACCTACTCCAATAATATAATTTTAACTAATGCCGTACCGCAATAAAATACAAATATATACCCATAGCTACCGTACTAAAAATCATTTTCCTTTAAACTTGACCGCGACGCCGTGACCGAACAAATAATCTTCATACGTCCTAATGTCACCATTATACGTAGCGAGGTAACCCATTTAATGTCATAATACACGGTACACAACAGCGATTCCAACTTGTTACTTTAGTTAGAAATATACAAACGAGTACACACTATTACAGAGATAAATATACATCTTTATATATGGAGTTGTATGCAGTGAAAGAAATTACGCGCCTCATCACCACATAATAACTAAAATTATACATCGTCTTATCCTGACTGACTGATTCATCAGCTGAGAGCGTAAACAATAAATAAATACATAAATTATGCTCACGCCTTTTTCCCTTTGGGATTTCCTTTTTGGGCCCTCCATTTGCTTATATCCTTATACAGGGATGTTAATTCGTGCCTAATAAATAAAAACCTATTTTAAGGCATTTTACCCCTATAGTGAATATTTGTATCGAAGTCCACCACGTAACTTCCCTCCGTCCGTTCACGAGTAGACTTTGACGAGGCTCAACCTCGTTCTTTCTCAATTTAGAAAGCAGTTTGATCTAAATATTGCCCCTGTAAGGCAAAGTGCCCTATAGTATTACCGTGAATTCTCCTATAACACAAGCAAAAACAGATACCTATATTGCGTATAGCATCAAAACGGTTGAGCGCTACTAAAATACCTTAATTCCGGTTTTCGGGTTTCCTTATGCGATAAATACTTCTTCAATTTACTTTTATTGGCATTGCAGTTAAACACTCGTACTGTTTTAGTATTGGCAATACCTGCACTTTATGTATTTTCATTTTCTTAAGCGCATGTTTTATGATTTTGAAACGTCATTCGTTTGTTTGGATGTTAAGTCCTTTTTAATAAAAGGTTAAGCTGTATTTCCTAAAGGGAAAGACTGTAGTCATTGTGATCGTACCTTGCGATTCTATACCTTATCATTGAGTGTCAAATATTCGATGACCTGTTCTGACTCCTTATGGGAAAAAAAAACACATTGTACAACCAGATTAGTTTTACTTATTAGTTTAATAATTTGTACTATGCGTGTAGCCTTCGCACAAACCATAAGATGATGTATGATGCAGATTTATACAATGATATTAATGGAACATAATTACAACCAGTTTTCTTTAAGTTTGGTTCGGTCTAAACCTAAAGTAAACAGGTTGTACCTAGGTTTGTTTAAAACTCGTGGTTACCTAAACACGTGATAGATACACTTACAACTTAGAGTAACCGAGTTGTAGTACTTTTTAGTTAGATTTAGAGGTTCATTTCAATAAAGACAAATCATATTATCCTTATGCCTACACGTATTTCATTCCATAAAACGTTGTGTGCCCAAATATAAACTGTTGGACCAGATAAGACGAAATGATAAAACTTCGGTGTAAGAATTATTTGTTTCACCGCACTCCCCCAAATTAAAAGATGTCAGTATTTGCTGTCGAAGCGATTAGGGGAGATCCTTATATTAATCAATGAGCGACTCACCATTTCAAAACGCTTAATTTATTAAGGCTAAGTTTACCTACCATTTTATTTCGAGGGTGGACCGGCCCACCCTCGAAATAAAATGGTAGGTAAACTTTCAATAGTGATAAGCAAATGATGTTAAATGTTAAGCTTTTAATTTCTTCTAAGAAATAATTTCAACTTGATTTTTTAAATAGGCACCATTTCTTCGAGTTTTCTTTTGTTATAAATCTACTCACACCTGTTTTATTAGGGGTAAGTAGAGATTAATAAAGTATGGGGTAAACCAACACCTTCAGCGCCAAATACCACCTCAACTCCTAGTCAGTGCACTTGCTAAATAACGGGATAGGCTTCGACTCAGGCTTTCCTCTCGGATTAGGTCAGACGATAGTCGCTCTGGTTAAAGTCGAGAAAGCAATCAAATATAGTTTGGAAGTATTTTACCGCTTCTACCATTACGAATATACCAATGAGCTTTTCCAGTTAATTCGAGAAACTTGTTGGATACTTTTTACAATTTCTGAAAGTCCAAAAAAATACTTATCAACACTTTACCATAAACATAAACTCACACCTTTATCCCCGAAGGGGTAGGCAGAGGTGCTAGCACCCACATTTCGCCAGTTTATGTTTGGGTCCCTATGTAATAGGTGGTGAGCCTATTGCCATTAACCGGGCACTTATAAACCTGCGATAAATACACACATAACTTCGAAAAGCATCGAAAAGTCATTGGTGTGGGCCATGGAAAACCTGGGATCAAACCCGAGACCTCGTCTCAGCAGTCCATTACCCATACCACTAGGCTATATAAGCAGGTTTTTAACACTTTACCCCATCTAGGTTAAAACTCAGGACCTCAAATTATAGCTGTAGATGTCACACTCGTTACAACTGCGCTATCGCGTACTTTTGAAGTAATAAACAGTGTAATTTGTAATGATGTATGTCCAAAGTTTGTCGCATTTATTCCATAACTCTCATTGAGAACTTCTAACTATGACATATTCTGCCTTCTCACTCGTACAAGTAACAGTGAGGGGACAAAATATATATAATACTTGTTAGTACCCACGGTTTCTTTCTCATAGATATCAGTTATAGTGACCAACTCCGGCGGTGACAAAATCTAAAAATGAAAACTTATTTTTTTTATCGCAGTTAGGTGGCAGACAAGCACACGGCCCACCTGATGGAAAGTGGGTACCCTAGCCTATGGACGTGTGCAACACTAGGGGGTCACACTCGTGCTGCCGACCCTGTAAACACAGAGAGTATCTGTGCCGCCAGTGTAGGAGCCATAGCAAGACAAGCCTTTGGTCTTCCCACTGACGGCACAAAACTCTCCAGTGAGCTCTGGCTACCCTACTCACCGCCGGATACTGAACACAGTGTTATAATGGCCGCGGTATTCTGTAGGGCGGAGGTTCTTTAACGGTGATAGTATATAGACCACAGTAACCTCATGCCACCCAATAGACTGCATGTTTGTTCACTACCTTAGCATTGTAAAAAATCCTATTAAGCATTCATTTCACTAACAAATCGCATATGCAAGTATAAAATGTTTTTCATCGCAAGGTACCACCTCGTATCTCTTAAACTGTCAATTGCCAATTTCTCAAGTTGACACGAACATCGTTACCAAAGTTATCCCTGCCGCATTTTCAATTTATAAAGGAACACTTTTTTCTCTCCAAAAATTTTTTTCAAGCGGTGTGAAAAAAAAGCAATTTTGCAAGAAGCGTAAAGGAATTTAGGAAGTTTGCGTTGCTACGGATACACGTCTGTGGTAATTCCGTGGACGTGTTAAAGTAGATGAAGTAATAATAAATAATAAGAATAACAAATATTTTTGAGATCGTAGTCTATCTTGGGAGGCTTGGATTAGTGAGTGTCACGTCATAACTTGAGCACGAATTTTCTGGTTTGTTTTTTTTTCATATTTCGTTTTTTAAATACGAAAATCCTCACGCGTAACCTTTGCGGACAAAAGTTAGTCGTATTGTGTATTTACAGTCCAGAACATAAGCTGATCGCTTTAAAATTTCATCCAAATTATTTCTAAATTAATTTAATATTGATAGTTCAAGTTTAGCTTAGTATAGCAAGACAAATAGTTAAGAAGATTTATGGCACAAGCTTCTGTTTTCCCGATCGTTTAAGTAATAACTTCATGCCAGAATTGAGTGCCGAAAATAAATTTTCTAAGCGTCATTATTCATCGAAAGTATATATTGTTGGTGATAGATGGCCGCCATTATAGGAGAATTAGAAACCATAATGGGGTGTAAGATAAATGGAACTTACTGTACTTTGTACCATTATTTTTAGCTAGGTGACGAATTGAAATGTCAAACGGAATCTTGACGGGTGAATGAAAAAAAGTAAATTTCTTTTTTTATTTATTTTTCAAAGTGTCTCAGTGGAATGACAGTGGTTTTGCTGTAACATGAAATTACCAGAATTCGTGGGGCCCTAGTATTTTGCGGACGAGGTTCCGGCCAAAGAAAACAAATAAATAAACAAAAAGCAGAAAATATAATCTAAAAATCCAACTTACAACTCCATCTTGATTGTAATACACCCTATAACTTGGTATAATATGTTTATGCAAATAATTCATGCTACAAACAAACCAATTTTCTCGTGCAAGAGTGTCAGTAAGTCTGGTCCCACGGGTGTTGGCTCGAATGAGAGAAACGTCTCTGCCACATTTCGTAGAGCTTAAGTACGTCACAAAGAGCAATCCTCCGAGGGGCAAAATTAGAAATGTTCACCAAAAATGTTGGAGCACAATTTAGAGCAAGTTATCATACTAATTTGTGTGGCAATTGTGTGGTTAGCACAAATGCCACAATGGCATATTTGGAACTATTTTAGTTTGAACCTTTTGCATTTTTGATGTGACAGCTTCTTTAGGCGCGTTGAGCACTTTTTGGGCGAAGTAAAGTTTGATGTCAATACGATTCAATTCACAAGTTACTAAGTTTGAACTTCTATCTACAGATAGAATGTGAGACAGACAGACATCTGTGGTGTTATCATCATCATCGTCTTGGCGTGTGCCCAGTAATGAAATTGAGTATTATAATATAGTATTATGATTTCAAGATAAGTTGTGTAAATATTCATGTCCGAAATAATGGAAAGTTCATTTTCAATACAAGACAAAAACACAACAACTTGTCTAAATACATTTCTGCCATCAAAATGAAACAAAGAAGAATCCTTTACAACCAAAATGGCTTCAACGTGCCTCTCAGGTTTAGCGTCTCCAAATACCATTTCCCTTTTGTCTTTCCATTTAGCATTTATCAAAGGTATTACACTCCATTCACAAAATTCTTAAAGACATCAAGATGCGGCGATACAGAGTCAAAATTGTCGCTTGTCAACGCGGCCATTACTCATAGAAATAAGCAATCATCTGGAGCACCCCTTTTTAATTATGCAAAATCTGTGCCATTCATTAACCCCTCCCTCTTCCCCTCACTTCCGTGCTTCCCCCCTCCATTATCTCCGAGGAATGAACCAAATTATTTACTTGAAAATTATGAAAAATATATAAGATGGATGGCGCAATCTGTTTCAATTTTATTCGAGTGGCGAGCGTTTTGGTTTTGTTCTGATATAGCGGGGTTTGAATTAGACAGGTTATATCAGGATATATTTTTATATTATTTTTTATTGTGTCATCGATTGATCATATTTTATGTTTTGTAAAAATAATTCCACATACATAGTTAAAAACCATTAAGTACAGAGTAGTCTGAAGTACAGAGTAGTCTGTCAGAATAGTCCCTATATGATTTTTTGACTATTTTATATTATTAATAGTATTTTTAAGAATATAATTATTTTATCACGATAAGATACCGATATTTGTGGAATATGCAATGGAATTGCACAACTTCATACCTCAAAGCCCTTGCCACAAACGAACGAATGTATACATGTATATTTGTATGTAATCTTATTTGTTCTTTTTTAGAACAATCATTTTTGAACAGTTCATGATAAAGTTAAAATAAAATACGTTATTAGTATTTATGAAAACAATTTTTAATTCTATAGAGTTCATTAAATCTAGCCTGTCAATTGTTAAAATCCATAAATAACACATTTTTTATCAAGAGTTTTCTAAGAGAAACTGCAATGTTGTGCCAAAAAAAGTTGGCGACCGTGTCAGCACAAATAAGCTAAACTGCAGCAGTGCCGATCATTGTAGACACAAAGTACAAAATAAGATTTAAGGTGATTCTGACACCATTGCTGGACATCAATTTAGCTGAGGATCTTATAAACTTTTTCGTAGTCATAAATTAAGTTCTACTAAAGAAACTCCAATCTTTGCCGATCACCTTTGGAAAAATGAGTAACCCCTTTTGAAGCAAAATGCAAACTGGAAAAGTTATTCCACGATACAATTATTTCACTAACGATATTGTCTTTCATTTTCATTAAAATAACTTGTTATGAAGTATAACAAGTAATTTTCACTTTCAAGCCTCAAAACTCTTATCATCGCAGTGTTCTCGATTATCAATTCAAACCGTTAGCTAGTTGGATGTCAATATTCATTTAGTGGCATGGCCGCCGTGTGCGCGTGATTTGTCGGCCACCCCGCGCCCCTCTCGCCGCCAAAGGGAGCGAATCGTGGTCCGAATACGAAATCGAAATTTCGCACAGGACCACCAATTGATGTCGAAAATCGTTATTAATAATTCGAATTCCGTCTCTTAGATTTGGCTTTGATTTATATGTTGATGGGTTTTGATGTTTATTTATTGTATTTTTTATTCAAGGAACCTTGAGAGAAGATAGCTGTAATGGAAGAAGATTGTTGCTTTAAATTGTCTGACTGCCAGGATAAATCAAAGCCAACTGTATTTTTATTTATAAATTTCATGTGATTTTACGTCCACATTAAAAGCTAAGCTTATACCAGGGGACCAATGAGGGGCATCTATAAGATGCAAACTTTAATCACAGAACTATAATGTCTTTACGCACAGAGTATCAAAATTGATTTAAAAAATGTCATATGACACAGGTCTTTTATGGGTAACTGTCTCCTTCATCCTAGTGGTAATCCCAGTCGCATCCGAAGTTATCAACTTGGAGACTGGGGTCCGCTTTTACCAGTCTAACTGCGGATTAGGCTAAACTTCGTCATTTTCTGTGAAACGACTGCCATCTGACCTCCACAACCTAAAGCCGTTATCAAAGCACTGCAGTTAGATTAGGTGTTGGGCTTTTGAGGGCTCCAACTACCCGTGACGAATGCCATAGATGTTTGTATGGCAACTGGGGCCAACGGCTTAACGTGCACTCCGAGGCACGGCCATACCCATATTCATACATACAAATATTTGCACTAAGCAGGGATCGAACATCGCCTCCTCCACAGTGACACCACGCTCACTACCGCTACGCCACGGAGGTTGTCTGTTTTATGGGCAGTTTGCTTAAAATGACAAACAGAAAAGTTGAGCACCAAAATGCAGTGGCTGATCGCGCATACGCCTTGCGCTGCGTCCTCTGATTATATAGACACAAAATGCATTGAAACGTACCTAAAACTAACTAGCTGAGGTTGAATCGATTACGATTGCCACTGCATTTTGGTGCTCAACTTTTCTGTTTGTCATTTTAAGCAAATTATGTTCATTATTTCATGAGATTAGATAAAGTAGTGTATGAAACTGCACAGAAGTTGGTCTTAAAATGTGAGTTAAAACGAATGTGAGTTAAAAAAAAAGAGCTAAATAAGAGTTTTTATAGTATCATACGATAGGAACCCTTAGAGCATTTTCACATTCATCCGATATCCGATATCGGTGTCGAACGCCGATAGCCGATATCCGATAGCCAACACCATGTGCTGTTTTCAGATTTATCAGATAAAATCGGGCCAATGCGGCCATTTGCTCGAAAGTACAGACTAGTTAGGAATAAAAAAAAGAATAGTGCAATTTTCGACCTTATTGACATGACATGGTATCGAGTTTTTTTTTATATTCGTGATCAGGGGCAGCGTTATCAATTAACGCGAAAAGACACTAAGAAAATGTCGTTAAGGTCGAAAATTGCTTGCAGTCGCTGTTTCAGTCTTTTTGTGATCCGATATCGGGCCAAAACAGTAGTCTTGACTCCAATATCCGATATCGAGCCGGACAATGTGAAAGGGAGATACATATCTCATACATTTGAGTCCCTCGGATATCGGATATCAGACAATATGAAAACCCTCTTATTATGCAACAGTTTCATAAACAACTATTTTGCATGACTTGATATTATTAACGCATCTTTTCCTTTTCAGATTTTTCTCAGTACATGGGCGACATGGATATTCAAGACTACAAGGTGATGGCCGGTGGAACTGAAAGGTAAGTGAACTTTAAAATAATATTTGTTAACATTTTTGTACTTAGTTGTACCTACTACACAGCTGTCTAAGAGTGAATTTTAAGATTAATAATTTGAAGAAAAGAAACTTAAAATGCCATAATATTATAATTATGTACCTACATTGTAGCTACATACATACATTATTAATAGGCTACGAAATTAAAATTTCGTTTTTAAGTTGTAACTGCTACAAAAGATTAATCAATCATTAACGGAAATAGATTAAGCTCAATATTGGTAACAATAATCTCCAGAACAAAAATAATACATATTCAAAAACGGAATTAAGTCACCACGTATATTAGGTACACAAAGATCCCGTATCTCAAAAAACAATCCTCCACAAAAAAAAATGACAATGACATTTTAATCAACATGAAAGCCTTTGAAGGATATATCAAATACCCTTATAACATATGTTTGTGAGGTCACAAGGACCCTCCAATCTGCCTCTATTCATTCACACAGAGTCATCCATCTTGTTTTTCTTTTTTTTTTCGCTCGCGTATCCCTAGAGTCGGGTGTTCGTCAAAGTGCAATATCATCAAATCACTGTAAAAGAAGTTTCATGATTTGAGGGGTGCGGGGGGGATGAAATATTACAACGAGAAAGGTTCGTTTCCGAAAGGACGAGTTGGTGATAAATGTGGAGTATTGAAAGCTATGCTAGTTTAAAGCGATCTTGGTTTGTTTACATTTCAAGTAGTTTTTGTTTATTTACATTTTGCTTCATATAATGTAAGCAGGTAATGATGTTCTTCGTCTTAATATGTATCATTGCATATGTTAAAATTGCAGAATAATTAAAAAACATTTTAATGTCTATAGTGTGTTTGCCAAATATACCGTAAGTGTCGGTTTTGTTTTTATAAGTCCTTATTGTCATTAGTTTCTTCTCGGTATATTTTGATCCACATTTTTTCTTATTAATAAAATTTATCAAATCTAAATGCTTTTTGTATTCATTCGAAAGTACGAATGATATTTTTTTACAAAAGTCTGACGATAAAATCCATGAAACTATCATCTTACTTCTGAAAAAAAATACTCGACACATAACCGCAATCTTATATCTACATCTAGAAATTTAAAAACTTTCTTCTCTTGAGTAATGAAGCTATATTTTATAGTAAGTAGCTTACTAATATAACACATTCCTATCGTTTTTAGTGTCGGCGTCGTTGTGCCGAGTCACTCAGGGCGTATTTCATGCTACGTCGACTCAAGAAATGATATTGTCGAGAATATGATTCGTGAACGTAACAAATGTATTATGTACTTCAACCTTTGGGGACTTCAGTTTGGTTCTTGGAATGGACTTCGGAATTTGTATCGGCATATTTCATTTTAAACGGCCGTAAATGTCATCGGGTTGACGTAGTCCATTTCTGTGGACAGTTGTTATAAATAGCCGTTGAGTTATGAGTTTCGTTTTACTAGCTATCTCCTGTGGCTCTACCCGCATGAACTTACACCAGATTTTAACCCGACCAAAAACTATCTAATAAGGAATTCGCATTAAAATCCTTTCAGAATTTGTGGCATGTAAAATGCGTATCAAATAGGCATATTGAAATAGTTTGTAACTGTAAATATTATGGTTAACCTTTATAAAGCATTATAATTCTTTTAGGTATCTATAATATACATTAAACCAAATAATATATAAATATTAGTCTCCTAAAGAAACATCAAAAATATGTCAAGGCATATTACATTATTGTAAAACTTGTAAGAGTGTAGTAGTACGTAGCCATTCGTAGCATCTCGTAGCTGTCAGTTCTACGTCATAACACGTAGCAGAATTCCACTTCAGACATTTAGGTCCACCGAGAGAAAGTTTTACCATTTATGTCGTAACCTTTAAATTTTTGATTTAGGTACTAAAGGTAGGTCTATTTAGATTGGAAAAAGTTAATACCCAGACGGGACTTGATGCTGCAACCAGTCCCATACGTACACAGTCATACATTTCAGCGCACTTATTGCTTTCAAATTTCATTAAAGTAAAGGAAGGTGTTCAGCTCTGTAGGTGATAACGTATTTAAGGAGTCTTCGTAGTTGAACAACCTAATGTGTTAGCACAGAGCTGTTGCTAAGCCTAATAGGCGCAGGCGCACTAAAGATCCGGCGAAACGTAACCGCACAGGCTGCAGAGTGTGAAGCCCTACCGCACATCTGCCCTACACTGGTCTATTTTGATCAAGTGGGTGTGGTCCAAGTTCATAAGTTTATATTTGTAACAAAATATTTGTAACAAATAATATAATGTAATATTTCATAATCCCAAGCTTAGCGTCTATAGTGACCATTGATACCCATGAGCGTGTGGAGTAGACAAGCAAAAGCCAGAAAGTGGATCCCAGACGAAGTGAAGGCCTCGACTGGCATCGTGATTAAAGCAACAATAATGATAAATGTAATGTCATATTTGCAGGCAAAAAGTTTGACATTGGTTCACAGTGTTTACAATTGTGACATATATTTTGTTACGAGCAAGCAAAAATACGATGGGTACATTTATCTCTTTCTAAATATACATCCTTTATGGCAATATAACAAAATAGACAAACTAAAATGGCAAGCTTGGATAAATTCATATACAGCTAAAATTTGCTAGGGGTGTTAAATACACTATAATAAAATAAATATAAAAAGTCCGACTTAGTCCGACCACTGAAATCAAAAACAATGTCCGTTTAAGAGAAAAATGCGAGAATTTAACTTCTTTTGACCTAGAATAAAAAAATACAGAAGTCCAATCGATGGGGACTTTTAGTATTTATTTTATTAAGATGTGTTTAAGACCCCTACCAATATTCAATTTATGTTAGCTCAAATGTATATAATCAACAGTATGCCTAAAAATATTATCGCCCACGCTTATAACTTGATCGTCTATATTAATACTTCGCTCCAATGTAGGTAAATTCATGCGTAAGATCATTGTGCTTCGGCCTATTGATCAGAAACTACGCTCCAACAAGTTTATATAAATACTACACTAATATAAAACCTAGAAGATTGGAAACAAGAAGATACTATGTTTTCGCTGGATTTTATTATGTTTTATGTTTTGAATAAGCATAAAAGACATATATTGAGGTTATATTTTTTTATGTAAGAGAACATAATTCATTCGTTTTAATATTTGGTGTAAACTCATACGTATGTATGTGTTCGTGTACTTTAATCACGTGATGATTTGTAGTATCGGGTGATTGAATTTAATATATTGAACAAAAGAGACCCACAATAATCATCAGTTTTGTACGTTCATTTTCTCTTCGATGGATGTGTCTAAATTTGATATTTTGTTTCAAAAATATTAAAAGCATATCTGTAGTTTAAGCTTCCCTTTAGTCACACTTTCTCATACTAAATTCTAAAAACAGTATTTAAGTAAAGTAGTATTTAAATTTAGTAATTTTTGTGTTGTCTAGTTGTCGTAACCAATTTTATAAATTGTAATTGTAATGATAAATGAATAAAGAGGAATCATAGGTTATATTATTTATTGAACCAAGTAGTAGTTGATCAATTAATAATGAGTTCATGTATGACAACCTATAAAGCAACACCTAAAAGACTTGAAAGATTTTCATCCTGTATACCATGGACCGGCAAAGATACGCCACACATACAAACATACGTAACAAATTGAACCCACTAAACGAAAGTCCCTACCGCTCATCAATAACAGAAACTATCTTTAGCAAAGGTGCCAAGACTGCAACCGGATCGATAACCAATCAGCTTGAAGCTCGGCCCCGTAGAATTACCTGGGCCTTGATTAGGTACTCGCGATCTCTGTAACTACGAGCTAGACGGTCAATAAACTACGGACAGCTTCTGTTGATATTACCCGTTCATATAGTTGACTTGCAAGCCGTTTATGATGTCCTGGTAATGTTTTGATGAAAGGCGGTAGTATTGAATGTGCTTATGGGTGTGTGATATTCTGAGCTAGAATGTGAATAAACCTATTTTTATGTGAATTTATGTACCTCATATTATATTAGGGGTTAAAGTATGAAATTGCCGATTTGTACTGACAAATTGAAATTCGTTTTTTTTTTAATTTAACGTATTTATTTAATCAAAATAATTACCATTATTATCTATACATTGCTGCCATCTAGTAGGAAGGTCATTTATGCCTTTGCGATAGAACTCTGGTGATCTAGATTCGACAAACTGTGTGAAAGCATTTTGTACTGCCTCCTGAGAAGAAAACTTTTTATCACATAGAAAATTGTCCAAATCACGAAAAAAATGGTAGTCTGTTGGAGCAAGGTCTGACGAATACGGAGGGTGACGGATAGTTTCTAATTGCAGTTCCTGTAGAGTTAAAACGGTTTCTCGTGCTGTATGAGGTCTCGCGTTATCATGGAGCAATAATGGTGAAGATCGATTCATGAGTCGGGGCTGTTTCACTGCTAGTTTTGCTATCATTGTTCGGAGTTCGGCACAGTAGACATCTGCCGTTATTGCTTGACCAGATCGTAGAAAGCTATAGTGAATAACACCATGCTGAGACCACCAAACAGTTACCATTACCTTTTTATTGGTAAGCTTTGCTTTAGGACACTGTTGTGGCGTTTCACCTGGGGTCAGCCATTGCATTTTTCGCTTACGGTTATCGTAAAGAATCCACTTTTCATCACATGTCACAATTCGATCCAATATTCCTTCATTTCTGTATCGATTCAACAAGGCAACACAAGTTTCAACACGCATTTCTTTCTGCAGATCAGTCAAATCATGAGGTACCCATTTTTCACATTTTTTTATTTTATTGATTTGACGCAAATGAGTCAATATTGTTGGTAAGGTAACGTTAAACCATGCAGCTAATTCCTGGGTAGTTTGGCTCGGATCGGCTTCCACCATGTCTTTCAATTCATTGTTATTCACCTGTGTGGACGGCCTTTGTTGGGTGCGATGCGGAGGTTTTCTTCAATAAAACGACTTTCTTGAAGTTAAGCTTTAACGTTTTATTTTAATGCCGTGAATGAGACGTGTGCAAAGACGAAAGGATTTTTGAAAAGTGTCTGTACAATGACGGTAACAGAGAGTAATACAAAAAACTAAACTTAATGCTAATTAAGTATATTGCGCGTGGATTTGCTCACACTATTTGCGTAGGCGCTGAAACATGCCCCCGGACGTTGGAAGCAACAGGTGCGCTTTCAACCACACGAAGAATCAACGGGCAGCGGGCAAATCCTATTGAAAGCTCTTCTTATTATACCAGCGGACGTTTGAATATCTGCCACACGTACAATGCCATCCGATCCTGGATGAACAGCAATGACTCTGCCCAATCTCCACTTGAGAGGAGGAAGATGGTCCTCCTTTATGACTACTAAGGTGCCCAGCTTCAACTCGTCTGGATTAGTTTGCCACTTACTCCTTTGTTGAAGCTCCGACACGTACTCCTTGCTCCAGCGCTCCCAAAAATGCTGGCGGAGCTGCTCGATTCTTTCATACCGAGCCAAGGAAGTAGCAGAATGGTCTTGCAAGTCTCGCTGCGGAAGTGACGTCAACGGCCGCCCAACAAGAAAATGGCCGGGAGTTAATGGCGTAAAATCTGCTGAATCGGAGGACAGCGGTGTCAATGGGCGTGAGTTCAGGATCGCTTCAACTTGGACTAACGTGGTGTTAAGCTCTTCGAACGCAAGATGACTATTACCCAACACTCGTTTCAGGTGATATTTTGTCGACTTAACACCCGCTTCCCAGAGTCCGCCGAAATGAGGAGCATACGCAGGTATGAAATTAAAGTTAATTCCGTCATTAGCCAATTGCTCGCCTAAGGAATCACAATTGGTTTTGAGAAATCTTGAAAGTTCGTTGCACGCACCAACGAATGAGGTACCGTTGTCGGAGTAAAGATCATTGGGCTTTCCTCGACGTGAAATAAATCGGTATAAGGCTAGCAAATATTTACTGCTAGTTAAGTCACTCACCAGCTCCAAGTGTGTGGCTTTAGTAGTGAAACAGACAAAAATTGCAATATACATTTTTACCAGCCTACATCCACGACCTTGCCTATTAGCAGCAATGATGGGACCAGCATAGTCCACACCAGTGCTGGTAAAGGGATGACTACCTGGAAGGAGCCGCTGCCGAGGCAAGTTGCCCATGATAGGGGTAACTGTCTTACCCGACATGCGACAACAACGCACGCAATTACGATAACAACTCTTAGCTAACCTTTGTCCGCCTATTGGCCAATATGACTCACGGATAGAAGCTAATAACAATTGTGGACCTGCGTGCATCAATTTAATGTGCTCATATTCAAAAAGTAACCTTGTGAATTTGTGAGTGGACTGTAAAACAATAGGGTGTTTTTTATTATATGGGAAATTCGAATTTTCTAAACGCCCCCCTACGCGCATTATTTTATTATCGTCCATCAAGAATACATTAAATTTAATTAGAGGGCTTTTTTTAGGTATGTTTTGACCATTTATAAGCAATTGATATTCAGGGAACGACTCAATTTGGCTTCTAATGACAATAATATTTATTGCAACTTGCAACTCTGCTACAGAGAAAAATTGATTAGTAAGATGAATTTTCCTACACCTTTTAATAAAACGTAAAACGGTAGCTACACTACGAACAAGTCTTAAATAACTAGAGAATCTATTAAAATCTACAAATTTGTCACAGTGACTGTTATCCAGAACATTAGCGCCAAATGAAACATGAGGCCGAGTTTCAGGTAGCTCATTTATTGCTAACGATTTAGGTTGAGAAGGCCATTGCGACTGATCGAGCTTTAAGAAATTGGGACCACTCCACCACAAGTCCGAGGGTTGCAGGGTACTAACTTCCACACCACGAGAAATCAGATCTGCAGGGTTCTTGTCGGTTGGGACGTGTCTCCACGAGCAATGCCCCGCCTTATCTAAGACTTCAGCAACGCGGTTGCGTACAAAGGGCTGAAGCTTAGAAGGCAACATATTTAACCATCCCAACACGACGGTGGAGTCAGTCCAGCAAAAAATGTGGGTGAACTTTAATCGTGAAGAATTCACGACCTTCTCACATAATCGAGCTCCAACTACAGCGCCACATAATTCCAATCTTGGAATCGTGGTTGGTTTAATCGGCGCCACTCGACTCTTAGCCACCAACAAATTTACAGCGTATTCACCCTGATTATTGGCACTGCGTACATAGATACACGCACCATACGCACGCTCCGATGCGTCGGTGAATACATGCAATTCTAAAATATTATTATTATAAAAATTACATACTACAATTCGTGGAATCCGAATATTATTAATTAATGGCAAGGCCTTAACAATGGCAAGCCAGATAATGTTAAGTGCCGGGGTTAATGGCTCGTCCCACGACAGTTTGTCCAACCACATTCGTTGCAATAACATTTTCATTAAAACTACACAGGCAGATAACAAACCTAAGGGGTCAAAAATGCGTGCTATTGCAGATAGTATTTCACGCTTGGTCACATGATCTTTAGAAGGCAACGTCGAGTATGAAAACCCTAGCTCATCAGAATTAGCAAACCAGTCAAGCCCTAGCAACTTGCTGGGTTCATTAGACCCCACGTTTAGATCTAATGACGACTGAAAATTTTCATTGATTAATTCTGATGCGTTTGACCTCCATTTTCTGAGTGGCATACCAGCAGACTGTAGTGCGTTGGTGACCTCTGAACGGATAAACTGTGCCTCATTTAAGTCATCACTGCCAGTCAGCAGATCATCAACGTAGAAGTCATGCAGAATGGCGTCAGCAACCTTATTTCTACGCCTACAGTATGACTCACCCTTATTTTGAAAAAACATACTTTGGGTGTCTTTTTTATAATCAATGCCTATTTGATTAAGACATCGCGTAGCGAGAAAAGGTGCACTAGCTGTGCCGTATGTGACAGTACACAGGTTATATTTTTTCACCGGATCAGTGGTGCTATCCCGCCATAAAACTTGTTGTAAGTGCCTATCAGATGGGTGAACGTATATACACCTATACATTTTCTCGACATCAGCAGATAATACATACCTGTGTTGTCGAAACCGTAAAAGGATAGATATAAGATCGTCCTGCACTGTAGGCCCAACCATCTGGACATCGTTAAAAGACACCCCTGAAGACGTAACACAACTAGCGTTAAAAACTACCCTTAGTTTGGTAGTTGTACTGCTTTCGCGCAGCACCCCGTGGTGTGGGATGAAATATTCACTGGGCCTGCCACAGCTCACTTTATTTTCGGTCATATGTCCTAATGCCTCGTACTCAGACATAAAGTCATGATACAATTTACTGAGGTCAGGCTTAGACTTCAGTCTACGTTCCAGAGAATATAAGCACTGAGAAGCTCTTTGGTAAGATTGGCCTAAAACCGACGGACTTTGCTTTAACGGAATACGAACACAAAAATGACCGCTCTCTAAACGTGTCGTATTTTTCATAAAATGCTCCTCACATGCTTTCTCTTCGAGAGAATAGCAAGGTGATTGTGAGTTGATTTCTTCTAGATTCCAAAATTTAACTAAATCGGTTCTAATTTTATCTAAATTATCGTTAGTTTCGTTACAAGAATCGGACTGAGTGTGTTCGGATGATTAGATACATCTATACATTCTTATAAGTATGCATGTCATTTAGATGTTGGTTTACTTAAGTAGTGTAAATAAATCCATTGAAGCTACCACACGTCTCTTTTACTGCATTTTCTGTAGCAAGATAAAAACAACCTTATTGCACTCAACATATGGTCCTTCGAGCCGGATTAGTAAATTGTTGCAAAAATACGTCGGCCGCTCGAAGACAAAAGAACTGCATTCCTGCGCGATAAGAACCGGGCGCATAATAGCCGAGATTGAAAAGTTTTATAAAATCACAACTTAACGACTACGATATTATTAGATGAACTACGTGATTTTTGGGTCAAAATATACAGTTTAAAGGTTACTTTTCACGAAAATGAGTACCACAAGTACCCAGTTACTGGATGTTCTGGAAGAAATTGCTGGGAAAGTGCAAAAAGCGCAAGTAAACTTGAAAAAATGCCCTAAAGCAAGATTAACAAAGGGTTACATTGAAACTAGGTTGCAATGCATAGAAGAGTACTGGCAGTCCTTTAAAAGAACGCATCAGGAACTTGTGAAGTGTACACAGAAAGAACAACGTACGAACATTCCATATTTTGTAAACGAAGATTATTACGTGATTGAAGATTTGTACATTTGTTTACTCGGTGATTTAAAGGATATGTTATCTGCATTGACATTAAGAACTAAAGATACCGTGAGCACAATCCCGACTGAAGTTATACTACCTAAAATTCATCTTCCCGTGTTTAATGGTAAATACGAAGATTGGCCTACTTATCATGATTTGTTTATATCACTAGTCCATACGAATACGTCGTTGAGTATGGTACAGAAATTACAATATTTGAAATCAAGTATCACTGGTGAAGCGGAAACTTTGTTAAAAAATGTGAAAATTACTGAAAATAATTATGAGCAAGCATGGAACATATTGAAACACCGCTTTGGGAATAAGCGAGTGATTGTAAAAACCCTTTTCAAACGGCTTACCGAACAGAAAGCTATTAAGACACCGACTGCAAGCCAGATAAAATCCTTACTAGACACTACCACAGAATGTTTACACAGTCTACAAAATCTGGACATATCTACCGAGACTTGGGACCCCATCATTATATTTTTGGTAGTTCAAAAATTAGATTCTGAGACCCATAAAGATTGGGAGGAGCATTCATACACTCAGGAGTCTGATAAACTGCCTACTTGGAATGAATTCGTTATATTTTTGGAGTGCAAGTTTCGTACATTGGAGTCGACTACACCTACTAGTTCTACAGCCGCCACAAGGGAAAAAGCTACCAGGGAGAAGCTCTGTCATGTTTCTGCGACCGCACCTGTGAAGACGTGTATGATGTGCAAGGGAGATCACAAGCTTTGCCATTGTAAAGATTTTGTAAAGCTTCAACCTACAGAGAGAAGTGAGTTTGTACGAAATAATCGCCTATGCTACAATTGTCTGATACCCGGGCACACCACCTGGAAATGTCGAGTACCTGTTCATTGCCGCGTATGTAAACGACGTCACCACTCGTTGCTACACGAGTCTAGAAGTACCAAGCAATTAGACAATTCACAAACTCAAGACAGCCATGTCGAAGGTAAAGAGAAGGAGAAGAAAGATGAGGTCTCAGACGTCGCAATATCCTCACACTTTGTAGCAAAGAAGTCCACAGCCTTGCTGGCAACTGCATTGGTTTATGTAAGAGATAGTAATGGATTGCCCACAGTATTGCGCGCCTTAATTGATCAAGGATCTCATGAAAGTTTCATTAGTGACAGAGCAGCACAGAAGTTAAAGGTGAAACGAAAGTCAAGCAAGGGTACAGTTACAGCAGTTGGAGGAATACAAACACAAATAAATCACGTTATTGAGTTTGATCTTTTTTCAAGATGTGATGAAGATTTCAACATATTCATGAAGGCATATGTAATACCCACCAAGATAACCTCCAACTTACCTCCAAGACATTTCACCTACAATATCGAAGCCTGGCCACATTTACAAGGGCTCACCCTGGCCGATCCAAGTTACAATACACCAGGGCGAGTAGATCTTTTGTTAGGTGTCAAGGTATATGACACAATATTAAGAGATGGTCTGGTTAAAGGTCCCCTAGGCTCTCCAACTGCTCAAAACACAAGCCTAGGATGGATTCTTTTTGGAAAGGTGGAAGAAGGCACTTCCACAGAAGACATTACTGTTATGCATCATCATATGAATATAGAAGACATGTTGAAATCCTTTTGGGAAGTAGAAGAAGACAGTAAGAATAAACTAACAAAAGATGAAGAATTATGTGAGAAAATATATAAAGAAACATATACAAGAAATTCAGAAGGAAGATATGTGGTAAAATTACCATTTAAGGCTGAAAATCCTAAATCACCTGAAGGGTATACAAGAGATATAGCACTAAGAAAATACATGCAACTTGAACGACGTTTAGAAAATGACCAAAACTTAAGGACAGAATACACGAGAGTAATGAAGGAGTATATTGATCTGAATCACATGGAAGAAGTTCCACCACATGAAATAGAAAATTCAGCAGTATACTTACCTCATCATCCAGTCCTTAAGGAGAGTAGTGAAACCACGAAGGTGAGGGTGGTGTTCAACGCATCGTCTAAAGGTTGTAATAATATATCTCTGAATGAAGAATTACTTATAGGACCCCAATTGCAGGAAGATATGAGATATTTAGTAATGAGATGGAGAATGAAGCCTATTTGTTTCGGAGCAGACATCGAAAAGATGTATCGAATGATATTAGTAACAAGGATGGATACAGATTATCAGCGTGTACTCTGGCGACATGATGTCAAGGAACCAATTAAAGACTACCGCCTATTAAGAGTCACCTTTGGTAGTGCTCCGGCACCGTATCTAGCCGTTAAGACTCTCCACCAGTTAGCAGAAGACGAAGGCTCAGATTACCCATCTGCAGCTGCAACAATCAAAGAAGACTTTTTCATGGATGATATGCTTTCTGGTGAAGATACGGTGGAGAAGGCTGTAGAGTTAGCCAAAAATGTCAGCGATATTTTACAAAAAGGAGGTTTCATACTGCAGAAATGGTCGTCAAACAGCGCAGAATTTCTGAAACAATTCGATTCATCACAACGTAGTAAACAAGTTGCAATAGATATGAAGTTACACGGTACAGTTCGAACACTTGGTTTATTCTGGAACATGGGAAAAGATACTATACATTACCATCTAGATTATACACTGAAAACGAAAGCGACCACTAAGAGGAAGATATTGGCTGACATACATCGCCTATTTGACCCACTGGGATGGCTGGCTCCTGCCATTGTACCTGCAAAGATGTTGATTCAGAAGTTGTGGTTAAATCATAGTGCTTGGGATGATGAAATAGATCCTGAAACAGAAAAGGAGTGGATTAGTATACGACAAAGCTTTACACATTTGAAAGATATAGAAATACCAAGATGGCTGCAATGTTCAAGCAAGGACATTAAAAGCGTTTCTGTTCATGGTTACTGTGACGCTTCTAACAAAGCATATGGAGCAGTTGCTTACCTGAGAGTACTGGGAGATGATCTTCGATACAAAACGTCCATAATTGCTGCAAAATCAAGAGTAGCACCTGTAAAACCGATATCACTACCACGACTTGAACTGTGTGGTGCTGTACTCCTTTCAAAGTTATTGAAACAGATAAGCGAAGCAATGCGAATTCCTACAAGTCAAATATACTCGTGGACAGATTCCACAATAGTTCTATCCTGGTTGCAAGGAGATCCTTCTAGATGGCAGACCTTTGTGAGGAACAGAGTCATTACAATTATCGATAATATCGGCAGTAATTGGTTTCACGTGGATTCAAAGAATAACCCTGCTGATGTTGTATCACGAGGTATGCTGCTACCAGAGTTACAGAAGTGTCAATTATGGTGGGAAGGACCAGAATGGCTGAAACAAGAAGATATAGAATTTAAAAATATAAATACAACAACAGATTTGGAAATAAAACGGAATATAAGTGTGAACGTCGTAACGAATCAGATTATAGAAGAGAAACCGTGGTCTACCCGCTTTGAGGTCTGTGACACGCTGATTGAGTTGATGGGAGCTGTGACATACTGCAGACAATACTTAAACCTGAAAAAAGAGAGAACACAAATTAATTTGACAACAGAAGAGCTACAACTTTCATTACATAAATGTATACAGATAGCACAAAGAGAGTGTTTTGAAGAGGACTTAGAAGACTTAAGAAATAAAGGAAGGGTTAAGAATATAAGTCGACTGAAGTCTCTCAACCCATATTTAGATCGAAATTATATGCTCAGGGTGGGCGGAAGAATTCAACATTCCTGTTTAAGTGATGATAGAAAACACCCTATAATTCTAAGTGATAAAGGATACTTGACGAAATTAATTGTTGCTGATACACATATCGCAACATTACATGGAGGTGTACAATTAATGATTAATTACATTCGATCTAAATATTGGATATTAAAATGTAAGCTACTAGTAAAAACTGAATTACACAAATGTTTAATCTGTGCTAAGCAGCGTGCAAGTGTCAGAACCCAGTTGATGGGAGACTTACCTAAGGAAAGAGTAACACCTGCTCGTCCTTTTTTAAATTGTGGTGTCGATTTTGCTGGCCCGTACAACATTCTCTTGTCCAGAGGAAGAGGTGCTAAAACTATGAAAGGTTATATCGCTTTATTTATATGTATGTCAACAAAGGCCGTACATCTGGAGCTGGTTGGAGACTTGACATCAGAAGCCTTTATTGGAGCCTTTCGGCGGTTCGTTGCACGTCCAGGAAGATGCGGTCACATGTGGAGTGACCAAGGTCGGAATTTCATTGGAGCCAATAAAGAGCTTCAAGAAGCCTGGAGGGCCGCCAGATTAGAATTCGAAGGTGACATCATAGACTCTCTGGCTAAGAACGGCACACAGTGGCATTTTATACCAGCGTATAGTCCGAATTTTGGAGGCCTTTGGGAGGCCGGCATAAAATCCACAAAATATCATTTGAAACGCGTTTTAAACGGTCACATGACCTTTGAAGAATTCAGTACACTTTTGTGCCAGATTGAAGCGTGTCTGAATTCACGTCCTTTATGTCCGATAGATAGTTCAGATATGGAGAACCTGGATGTACTAACTCCAGGTCACTTTTTAATCGGAGAAGCGCCTATTACTCTACCTTCACCCAGCTTGCAAAACGTTCCAGTAAGCAATTTAGCAAGATGGCGTCATACTCAAAAGATATTGAACGATTTTTGGAGGCGCTGGCAGGATGAGTACTTATCTAGACTTCAACAACGACCGAAGTGGTTGAAAAAAACGGAAGAATATGAGATTGGACAGATAGTGCTCATAAAGAGTGATAATGCTCCACCAGGGAAATGGCCTCTTGGCCGCATTGTAGATAAACACCCTGGCCCTGATGCAGTTACCAGAGTCTACAGTGTGAAGAGCGGTAGTAGTATAGTTAAGCGATCTATTAGTAAATTATGTCTTTTGCCTGTAGATACCAAAGTTTAATTAAAATAGGTAGTAGTCTAAGTTCCAAGTTTCAAATGCATGTATAATGCTTAATAATTATCAACTATCTATTCGGTTAATTTACAATTTGTTATAGTTTTGACTATTACACAATTTTGTATCAAGCTAAGGGAGTAATTTGTATTGTTGAATGTTATGTTGTGAGTTTGCATGATGTTTTTAAAGAACTAGCCGTTCTTTGGTGGGCGGTATGTTCGGATGATTAGATACATCTATACATTCTTATAAGTATGCATGTCATTTAGATGTTGGTTTACTTAAGTAGTGTAAATAAATCCATTGAAGCTACCACACGTCTCTTTTACTGCATTTTCTGTAGCAAGATAAAAACAACCTTATTGCACTCAACAGAGTGAAATTACATGAAATATAATTCGACATTGATTTATTATTATTGTATGTGACAGGGCCAGAAACGATCCAACCTAATATAGTGTCACATAATTTTGGCTTCCCCTCTCCCAACTTAATTCTTTGGGAACCAAGCAGGTCCCAAAATAAGTCAGCACCAATTAAAACATCTACTTCCGAAGGTTTGTAGAAGGTGGGGTCAGCTAAACTAATAAAATCTGGAATATTAAGGTTCGAAATATCGACTTCCCGATGTGGCATTACTGTTGTTAATGATGGCAAAACGTAACAATAAAACTTGGTATTATAATGGTCGTCTAAAGACGTCATTTTTACCTGACACATTTTACCTACGCGAGAACTCACGTTGTTTATACCAAAGACCGAACCATTTACCTGATTAGTAATTAAATTAAGACGTTTACATAATCGTTCCGATATAAAACTTGACGTACTACCGCTATCAAGCAGGGCTCGCACTAAATGCTGACGATCATGACGATCACATAACTTGATAAGCGCCGTGGACAATAGAATGCCGCGGCTGGTTTGTTTACGCTCGCAGGACGAACCGAGATCCGCCGCTAAGGCTAAAGTATTAGCATTTAAATCATTGCTACCGACGACGTCCGCGGGCGATGACATAGAATCGTGTGTTATGGTGTTGTTGTTATTATTGCGGGATTCAGCAACACTTTGATATTCCGACGAATGAATAAGAGTGTTATGTCGGCGTTTACACAATTTACACCCCGGTTTTTTACAGCGGTTGGCAAAGTGACCTGTGTGCAAGCAATTATAACAAACTTTATAGTTCGGTATTAACTTTAAACGAGCGTTAATGCTAAGTGCAAGGAACTGTGAACAATTCGTCAAACTATGATTACCTTTGCAGTGCGGACACAATTTACCTGTATTAGTGTGATCATTGTCGCAATCTTTTGACGTCACCATTGATTTTATTTTTTGAGCAGTATGAATAGACTTAACGGGAGTGGCAGTTACGTTCGTTCGAGACAATTCTAGTGTTTCCACCAGATAGCACGAGTGTTGAGGAATTTAAGAAATGAATCAATTGTTATTATGCTATCGATGTCAACATGACCTCTGTACTCCTCCCACTCACGATAAGTTTTGTGATCTAATTTACGGGTAATTATGTATATTAATAACGTGTCCCAGTGCTTGACAGGCTCACCTAAAGATTCCAAGGCACGTAAATTTTTATTTAATAGGTCAATAAGACCTTTTAGGGCAACAGACGACTCCTTAACAATAGTATTTATATTGAATAAACATGAAATATGGTTTTGAACTAATAACCTCTTATTGTCAAATCGATCACAAATTAGCTTCCACGCGATGTCATAATTGCCTGCAGAGAAATCAATGGCATGGATTACCACGGCAGCAGAGCCCCCCAGTGACGCTCGCAAATAATGAAACTTATTAATTGGGTCTATTTCATCGTTTGTGTGAATGAGGCTGGCAAAAGTGTCTCGGAATTCAAGCCAATTGCTATAACACCCATTAAACTTAGGTAGTTGTATAGTGGGTAACTTAACGGGCTTTCTCTGATGAACGTGAGTGCATTTATCACTGCTTGTTGATTTGTTATCGTTATTGTACTTATCCAATACCTCCTGCGACCTAGATAAAGCTTTATAATACTGAGTTTCGAACTCAGCACGTTCAGAATATTGCAGTGTAGCATCCGCTACTAAACACTCTAGAAGCAACTGTACCTCATCGTATTGCTCGTACAAAACCTCAATCTTTCCCATCCTCAACTGCAATTCCCTCACATCACAACTGTTTAACTGTTTCTCAGTGATTGAGTCTAGGTAATTGATAAAAGTAGTTAGACGACCTTTATAACTACCTCGTCTTTTAATAAGGTCCTTCTCCTCGGACATTCTGGGAATCGGGTGCAGTTGACCTGGAATATATATGTGTAGACAATTTAGTTCTTAGTTTAGGTGTAGGTAGTTTAATTTTCACTTACAATTATAGGTTTTTATGTGTTTCTGTTTAATTTAATTAGGTTAAGACTAGTATATAATGTAATCACGTGTTGTAAATAATGTAAATACAAAATCTTTTTTACTGTTGGCCTTTAATTTAACTATTAGTGGATACCCTTTACATTAATGCCTAGGTAATTACTCGAACTATCAGGACAATAGGTACTACAATTGACAATCGATTGAAGTATTTATTACATTAACGATTGTCATTCAATTAAAAGTTAACAAAGTCAAGACTTAAGCTTTTTATTTTACACCAACTTAATGTTAGCAAATACCTACCTACCTACGTACATTAATGAATGCGAACAGTTTATTTGCACTTATTAATACAATTATAAATGTAGCATTGATAACTACTGTACTGCAATATACTTAATATGAGTACGTATAATTGATTAGACGTAATAATTCATCTAAATAAGTGAGGACACAGACTGAGCTATTCACACCACAAAATATATTATACTTAGGTATCTATGCTAAACAATTTCAAGTAAAATAGGTATTACTAACCTTTTAGTACTTATATCTTATTACTAAATACCTGAACGAGGTTGGATTTTAAGTCCTTATAGTAAATCCTTAACTTTAACACACGTTGCCGGTATATGTGTGCCTCTCAGCGATCAGCAATTCCACTCATTAATTATTTCTTCTTTAATTATTTTATCAATCCGGCTTCGTGGGACCAATATGTTGGGTGCGATGCGGAAGTTTTCTTCAATAAAACGACTTTCTTGAAGTTAAGCTTTAACGTTTTATTTTAATGCCGTGAATGAGACGTGTGCAAAGACGAAAGGATTTTTGAAAAGTGTCTGTACAATGACGGTAACAGAGAGTAATACAAAAAACTAAACTTAATGCTAATTAAGTATATTGCGCGTGGATTTGCTCACACTATTTGTGTAGGCGCTGAAACAGCCTTCCTCGTGGTTCGTTCTTCAAATCAAAGTTTCCATCACGAAAGCGTTTAAACCAAAATCGCACGGTGCGTTCATTAGCAGTCCCCTCTCCAAACGCAACATTGATATTGCGAGCTGTTTCTGCCGCGTTAGTTCCGCGTCGGAACTCGTATTCAAAAATCACTCGAATTTTCGAAGTATCCATCTTTCTTGTCTAAGCTGAATAAAAAAAACAACTGAAAGTCGATAATCGAATGTTGCACATTTTTAAATGAAGAACTACATAGGTACCATGTGGAAAAAGTTTCACTCAAAAATTTCAAACCATGAAGGTTCTATGTCAATTCGAAGTACCTATTACAATGAAACGGCAATTTCATACTTTAACCCCTATTATTATTCCTGGTTACAACCGAGACTTTAATCTATCATGAGGTACTCTAAAGTCTGCTTGTATGTTGATTTACGAACGCGACTGTGAAAGTAGTAAGCTTTTACCATTTGAGATAGGAAGGTCATACAAGTAGATTCTACAAAAGCCAAGATTACCTGGGCCTTGATTAAGTACCACTTTTCTGGAAACCGACCAAACTTCTGTTGCTGCTACACTTAAGCCACTTTTCTGGAAACCTATTTTTTTTTAAATATATCAAAACCACATTATGACCACAAATATATCAAGTGTTCTACTAATAGATGACACAGCGGAATTTTAACCAGTACACTTTTGCTACATTATAATGTACCTTGAAATTTATTTTCATAACGATCTTCTTGCTAATGACCTAACAACTCATGTTTTATTAATATTCCTGTGCAGCGAGATAATTTTGCGCTACTGTAAATGGTAGCCACGGTTAGCATGTACAGGGTCCTGATACATAATGGCTGACAAAATTAAAACAATTTTCTTTATACCACTAAGGTGACAGAAAAGCACACGGGCCATCTCATGGAAAGTGATTACCGTGGCCGTAAGTATGGATAAGTAATGTAAAAATATTTTAATTTACCCAGATTTAGATGTGTATAACACAACATTTTACCAACAATGATTTCCAATCCTACGCAATAGGGGACGAGCATGTCCTGGGACATCCTTCAAGTCCTGGGACATCCTTCCTAGGGCTTACCCAGGGCTCCCAACTGCAGGCTATTAGGTGGTACGTGAGGGTTTTTAGTCGGTAGGAGTCCGACATCACATAAAAACGGTGGTGAGCATATCATCGTCAAACAGGCACTTCGCTATGGGCTGTACATTTAATTTCGGATGAAGAACAACCTCTCCGACACCCAAGGCAAGAAATAGGATGGCCCATTCGAACCCACCGGCCAACCACAGTAAACGAAAACGAAACGCTGTTCATCATAAAACATCTTGAATATTTTTGTAATATAAAAGAATACTTAGGTTTTGTAAACGTGACTAGAATACAACAAATGTAACGGTACCTTTGTAAGAAGTTGTGAAGTTTCGATTGAACTGTCACAGATAACGGATAACAATAGTCTCGACGTAAAGCCACGGTTTGAATCCGGGACGTGGCTCCACAAGGTTTTTGTTTTTTGATGTACCCATATTGTTGCTGTTGTTCCTGATTTCAAATTAATTTTCATCGTCTATAATATATGATGCGTATTAAGTGTACTGTTAGGTTTTTTTTATACCACCGCTGTGGCAAACAAGCACAAGGTCCGCCTGATGGAAAGTTTTTATCGTGGCCTATGGACGTGTGCAACACCAGGGGAATCACATTCGTGCTGCCGATCCTGTAAGCACAGAGTTTCTGTGGTGTAGGAATAGCCTTTAGTCTTTCCACTGGCAGCACAACTCTCCAGTTAGCTCTGGTTACCCTACTTACCACCGAGAACACAACACGAGGTTGTTATGGCCGCGGTACTCTATAGGGCGGAGGTACTTCCTCAGTCAATTGGACAGAAATATGAACGCGTCCTACCTAGGTTTAAAATAATAAATCAACCTATACTCCTTTGATATTACATGGATACGATGGAATTTAATTACATCATTCTCTTCATTCCTTACATTTATTCTGGGGAGCATTTCATATCTTTACCTTCAGTCCAGGGTCCGCTTTTTTCAGTCTAACTACGTCGTGGTTTAACTTCGATATTTTCTGTGACGCGACTGCCACTGTTTGAATTAATTTTTTAAGCATTTTTCATGATAAATATCGAATTAAAGAGAAAAAATCGGTCTAGGCCGGATTTGAACCCGCGATCTTTGCCTTTCAAGGGCAATGCTTTGACCACTAAGCTACCAGACTTCGCCCTAACCAATTCAAATTTCTCCTTCTATATCTGTCTTTGAGGCGACAGTGGAGCATCTACCGACATTCTTACGAACTAACGGACCCAATGATTCGATTTGAATGTCAAAGTTCTTTACTTCTACTTTACCAGCTGTCGAACTAACTACCTGTAACGACTGACATTTATGTTCGTATAGCAACTGGACCGAGAGCTTAACATGCTACTCGGATTTCCACCCATCCTAAATCTGACCTGGCTACTGCTGCTTAACTTTG
This sequence comes from Eilema caniola, assembly GCA_949126895.1. Taxonomy (NCBI): domain Eukaryota; kingdom Metazoa; phylum Arthropoda; class Insecta; order Lepidoptera; family Erebidae; genus Eilema; species Eilema caniola. Next base: position 22,477,209 of record OX421470.1, read on the forward strand.
TAAAATATTAACCTACTCAGTTAGCACTTAGCCATGAACCCCTAAAAGTACCTACTAGGTGAAATATGTTTTGATTGTGTATTTTGTACATTAATAAGCTGTCGATAATACCGATAAACCAATGATTTTTGAAAAGTTAAACAACAAATCTCATTAACCATTTGGGAATATTATGTGCCTGTGCTGAATATAATCTTTTCATAAGCACAATTTTAAAGTTAGAGCTGAACTATCAATTAGTGTTATAAGTTCATAAGTGAGCAGTAACGCCAGTGTTATCTATTATTAAAATCAGTATACCAAGTACGTAACGATGCCCAAAATTGGATATAGAGCCAATTTTCAATTAACCCACTTCCAGTGTTATAGAGTTACTTAGAAGGCAATTTAGGTGAATTTGTAATTATTATATGTAAATTGGAAAGGTACTTAGATCAGTTAATTTTTGTTTTGACTGTTGAGCAGCAGAAATTAGTTCATTAAGCCTTGATACATAAGTAAGAAGGATCAGTAGTAGGCTACGATAGCTCCTTTCCATCCAGTGGACCGTGTGCTTATCTGCCATCGGAGTAGTATAAATAAGAATTTAGGTTCTTACTTCCTACTTTACCCATAATTTGCACACGATAGCCAACCATACCAAATAATAACACACAAGAGAAAAGCCTGCACCAGAGGAAAATACTCTTTAAAAACTAGAAGTGTAGTCACAACGTATAGTCATATTTTATGTTATGAATTAATATTTTCTTCAAAATGGTTTATTTCGATACCGATACTAAACTTAATGAAGACAATTACATAACAGAGATAATCGAAATGATCACTTAAATTAACACTGAATTAAAACAACCTCCAAAATCGCATACCTGAGAGTTCTTCAGAATGTTTTTAAAACTTTTGAAGTCTACTAATTTGTTTTGAGGCAGCTAAGTAGATTAAAACTTAACCCTTTTCATACCACGAAGAGACCCGAACCCAAATACGGACTTATGTTTCATTATTAATATTCCACTAGCTTAGTGATGCTGTAGGACTGGTTTGCCTATTTGTAATCACTACAGCTGCCATAATTACTAGGTGCAAAGTAGGGTTGTTCACAGGTAATGTTAAAGCGAGGTTTTAATTAAAACGCAAAACATGTCCCTATCGATTCGCACTACTACACTGGCGTTGCGTTTAGGGTTGCCTCGAAACTTTAGTTCACGTTATGCATGTGTTATTTTTGTATGAAAAGCTAGTGTTAATCATATTTATCTAGGTTGTTAGAACTATGGCTAAAGTATATTATATTTTAAATCAATAATCCTTTGTTAACTACAGTTGCACACAGCAATAGATAAAAATGTGAATTTGCTTTTTACACAGCGTTTTTGGTCTAGATAGACTCAAAATAACTTCAATAGTTTTGTTAATTTATACATTTTGAAATACAGATGTATATGTCGCAGCCAATTATCTTAATCAGCCGTTCAATTAACTGCCTAGGCTGGTAACTAAACGGCTTCATTCAACAGCCTAAATGCTATTCAGCCGTAACGTTCATTACAACATTTAATAAACTGGTTTGCTAATGCTTAGGCCATTCGTAAGATGGGGCACCACCCTGAAATAAAATGGAAAATTACATATACCCACGCCTGTAAATCCCAGAGGGGGTAAATAGAGTTATATTCATAGAAAATTAGTGACAGGTTTATAGGACAAATATATAGAGATTTTTTTTAGTCCAGTGCCAACCCTGCGTTTGACGTTGACAGCTTGTAATGCATTAATTAAAATGTCGATGTCGGGTGTGTTTCGATTTCACAGTTTTCTATACAATATATTATAGTTACGTCTGTTTAATAGTTTCCTTTCAATGTGGTTGCTGCATTTGATCGGTAATTCATTTAGCGTCAGCATTGCCTTTGCCTTTAAAATAAATTTTGAAACAGCGAAACAAAATCTGTATTGCTTTTCTATTGTCATGTCCAGAAAAACACATGGTTTATGTTTTCAAACATACCCATCGAATTGAGAACGCCCTTTTTTCAGTCGGTTCAAACAACGCTTATACTTAAGTTTAGCTCTTGGATGAAATGGCCCGCAGAAGCCGCGGATGGATTGTCCGTCCGGCCGTCCGGTGTCCCCAAATAGTAATAATAATAAGTTTAGCTCATTATTTATGTAATTTAAATAGTTTTTGGTCGTTATTAAAGTGAATAGGTATTTATATCATGAAATAATTTAAAAATATAAACGTGTTATTTTCAAACAATTTTTAACACTGTAGAACAGTCAATACAATTAATAAGCAAACAGATATCTACAGTAGTGCATTCCTTTGTATTAATAAATCTGGCCTCGCGGCTATATATTTTAATATCTTTAATGAATGCTGTAAATATGATATTGAGGTGCAAACGTCGACTGTGGCGCAACAAGCTTGGGTATGGTGGAGCTAGAGATTTTGTACTCATCAAGCGAGTAGCGGTTTTATATTTTTGATTTTCAGCAACTTTTAAAGTATTAAGTTAATACACTTCTATAGATACTTTGTAATTATCTTAAACGTACTTACTTTGAAAATACGATATGTACAGTTACTGTTGTGGTCAGTTTAAAAATGGCAACCAGTATTTATTAAAAAATATTTTTATATTTGAATCATTAAATCTGGCTAGGTAGTATTCTGCAAATCTTAAATCTCTGTTTAAATATGCCTCAAAGCTCCAAAGCACGTGTTCGTGACAATAGTATGTTCATTACCAATCATAATAATAACAGAATGTCAAAATACCCACTGTGGCATCCTTTGCGTATAGGAAACTACCGACGTGAAACCACTTCTAGCCCAAGCTGATTAGCTTAGGTGGAGGGGTTAGAGGTAATATTAGTAATTTCGGTTGCTAATATTCTTTTAAATAAATAAACTTGATGAGATGAAACAGACCATACATACCTGCCCACCTTAACAAGTAGACAAATGGTAGACGTTTATGACAGTCGTCAATATATGCCATACGCGTCAAAGTACGTGACAATCCCATACACAGCATTATATTCTAGAATGCGCCGGGCAATGAATTCCCACTTGTTTCAGCAGGCTGGACTGTCGCTTGTCACCGAGATCGGTCTTCCAAAACACGGTAACGTTGTTGCTCCCGGCAACAACGCTGCAATTGGCAGCCAAAATTGTAGCAGCCGAACACATTCGCATTACTGGAGGGTCCGATTACAGAAGTTTACCCATCACCATTTTCGTATTGTTACTACTATAAGCATATCGTTAATGAAAAAATTGTGCACAACCAAACTGGCTGCTGATTTTGGCTGCCTATTTCTGCCTCATCTCCCAGCACAAGCATAACATCGAATCAATATACATAATGGAATGAGAAATATCCAAAAATAGATTATAAAAGGGTAGTAAAGGTTAACTTAAGTTATGCAAATAATACACAAAGTTTCTGCTATATTATTATTCATATTTTAGTTGCCCGCTCCGTACAGTACAGTCATCTCTCCGTACATTTCATATCCCATTGCAAAACGTAGCCGCGACGATGGTGCATTAGTAAATTACTCACGTACGTAAAGTCTCTCTGTACTTTTCAAAACTTGAAATTTTGTCGCTAGATTCACACTAACTAATTTGTATAATTAACATTCCCTGCCTACGGCTATAATTATACGTTTGTTTTGGAAATTTAACTTTTAATTTATGCGAGAAATATTTCATTTGGCTTCGTATTTATTCGATGTAGATATATATGTTATGGTATCAGGACAATGATAATTAATTGACTGTATTGCTGATGAGGTAGGAGCTGGTAGGAGAGGCTACCATGACTCCTTTTAAATATTCCTCTATGATGTTGATTAAGGTTTAATAAATGAATGAATAAAATTTAGGTATATTGCTAAATAATATGTTAAATATTGCATAGGTTTATTTTTTTTTTTCTCAAGAATATTAGTAACAGAAATTCCTAATATTTCCTGTAACACTTCCTACTGTGCTAAATTACTTATGCTGGGAGTGGGTTCCCGTCAGTGGGGTATTGGCCAAGATTCAAACCCGGGACCTCTCGATCATAAGGTTGACTACTTAACTACTAAGCTACCGGTTCTATAAACTACGATATTTATAAAAGTCTTACTTAAAACAATATTTAATAGAACATTTGTTTTTGTATCAAACATTATTAGTCTTTATTTCTTTCTAAATAATCAACCTCATACCATAGAGAGATAACAACATAAAAAATTTAATTCAGCCGTTCTGAAAACGAGTACAAAGGGTTAGAAAAGTTGAAAATTCTCTCAAATTGAATAAAAACAGCATCTCAAATACGTTTCATCAGTCTGCGTAAATTGAAAGTCAATAGAGTTATAGAGTAGCATCCACCTGTTACTGCTAAAGCGGTTCAGATTAATTTGAAAGTGCATTGGTCGGCTTTATTCAAATGTTTCATTTGCATCAAATTAAACTACTGAACGTTACTGGTGCTTCAGTTACATAAACTGTGATTACTATCACTATTTTGAGCTCTTCTGTTTATTAGAATACTAGCTGACCCGGCGAACTTCGTACCGCCAATATTTTTCCGCACGCGTGGCTTCAGATCCCGTTCCCGCTGCACCCTCTACTATATTAAACATGTATTATACATATCAACCTTTCTCTTGAATCACTCTATCTATTAAAAGAAACCGCATCAAAATCCGTTGCGTAGTTTTGAAGATTTAAGCATACAAAGGGATATAGGGACAGAGAAAGCGACTTTGTTTTATACTATGTAGTGAAGTGATTTTGTATGTTAGTCGTCATCAATGTATCCAGTTTGGCTAATGTCATCAGTAGACTAGTGGTTTTGAGTCCAAGGCAAGAGAATCTGTCAAATCTGTCGATACAATTCGTCATCAGATAAATCGGGATTCAGGACTGAGTAGCGTTTTAAAATACAGGCCTTAGGGTTCAAATTGAACCTATTATTCCATCTATGGAAACCCATCTGCTATTTAGTTCAGTCGACATGGGTTATGAAAATACCTACTAATACGTGACTAAATTTAACACTATTTTTATCGCTATTTTAAGGAAACGTTATTATAAATATTAATTATTTTCGTTAAAACATTGAAAATAGGTTACGTATGACTGAACAATTAATATTATTAATTAATCAGAATATATTTTAATTAATCAGAACAGTATAATTTGCAAAGCGTGTTTAATTGAGTGTGGTATATTTCGCTCATTTCCGTAATAAACTGATTTTGTGGAAAATGTTCGTTAATAGCATGTTGTAGGTTATTACGGGTGAAATTTAATAAGATCAATATATTCATTAAATTACCGTAGTGTGTATGTGTGAATTGGTGAATCCCACTATGGTAGGGGAGCCCAAGCGGGGATTTCGGGATTTACTAAAGCGCGGCAGATTAATATACAGGGGATTACCTTGTACCCGGTTAAGTACCTCCACAAAACATGAGGCCCATATATAAGGCCGCCCGTGAAGGATACAGGATCAGGTTAGTAAAAAAAAAATGACCATCAGAAATTCTCGAGCGCGTCAGATTAAGGTAGGGTGAGTTAATTACATCCTAAAAAGTGTATATTCCACTAATCTGACAATTTGAGAGTGACGTAAAAAAAGGGGAGGGCAACAAAGTTGTAAAAAAAACGTCATCTCGACATTCTCGAGCGTAGCTAAACTTTTTTTTATTTTGAAGGAAATAATTCAAGAATAATGAAAAATGTATAATCTGACGATATCCGCGAGCCGAAATAACAAAAATTCGTCGATAAAGTTAAATGCGTGCAGCTGCGTGATGCCTACATTTCCTTCTTCGCGTTTCTATTCCTCTGGAAGGAAGGAAGCTTGGAAGCTTTGTGTTATGAATATTCTGTTACTGATAATAAAGTAACACGCATAATTAACAATGAGTTGTCATGCCCTGATCACGAAGAAGCGGATACGAAGATAGCATTTGTTGCTTGCCAACAAAATGAAGATTCTACCAATACTGTCAGAACTTCTGATACTGATATAGTGGTCATCATGTTAGCAAATATGGAACACCTGCAAGCAAGAGTGGAAGTTTGGATGGATCTTGGAGTTGGCAATGCCCGCCGATGCATCGACGTATCCGCTCTCTACAAAAAATTAGGTTCAAAAATTTCGAAAGCGCTTCCAGCTTTGCATGCATTCACTGGTTGCGATTTCAACCCAGCATTGTACCGACGAGGGAAAAAGAAACCTTTGCAATTATTAATGAATTCAGAAATTTTCCAAGAAGCATTTCTGGATTTGGGATCAAAGGTGCATAATGTGCAGGATTCTTTTAACATTATACAGTCTTTTACTTGCCACTTGTATGGATTGAAAAAGTTAGACGATGTCAATCAAGCCAGGATTGTCATCTTCAATAGGACATACAAAGTAAAAGATAAGTCGCAACCCTTCTCCTTGAGTGTCCGGAATTACGATGCGTGCAACTTGCCACCCTGTGAATCGGAGTTACTCCAGCAAGGGTTACGCACAAAATTCATTGCATGCTTATGGAGTAATGCCCATAATGCAAAAATTACTGATCTTTTACCAACGGACTATGGATGGAAAATTGTCGACGAGAAATTTAAAATGAACTGGTTTGCAGGTGACCAATTGCCGAAAGCGTACGAAGATGTAGTCATAACACCTGATATTCTTGAAGATACTCCAGAATCAGGTATTTCTTTTCTTCAATAATTAAAAAAACACGTTGTTCTTAAAAAAAATATTGTTAAATATTTTAATTATTTTTTGTTACAGATACGCAATCTGAGGATGAAATTGAGCCAGAAGAGGAAGATGATTCTACGGATGAAGATGATGATTAATTAATCAATTAATTATAAGACATTAAAACCATTAAAACATTAAGCTTTTTTTTAAGTAATTTTCTTATAAATACATGTCGCACACCTAGATCTAAACTGAGACAACTCAAAAAAGTAATTTTTTCAGTAGACGAAAAAAACGTATTGCTGTTTTTTTTGTTAGGGAAGTTATGAAACTCAAGTTTATTTCGGCTTGTAATATGGTCATAAAATGTGACTGTATATAAAATTCAGCTAAAAATAAATGATTAATATAGAAAACCTCTATTTTTTTATTTGTTACACTTTAGGTTGGTAATTTTGTATAAATAATAAACCACATTTAGATTTGAAACAGTTTTATTAAATCAGTTTGAGTTCACCCTGTATTAGACTAAAAATTATACAAGAACAATTTTCGAACAAAACTGTTTTAAATGAGTGATAATAACATAAACTTAAAAGTTAAACAAAAATTTTTAACAGATTCAAGACACGTATAGTGTCTTGAATCTGTTAAAAATTTATTAGGGGTCCAAAAAGTATTATTAGGGGTCCAAAAATATTGGAAATCATTAAAAAATAAAAAAATGGTAATATTTTTTCTCATTACTTAATAAGAACGGCTTAATTTTAGGTTGATTACCATGTTTCCTTCGAAGATCATTAGCCTCAATACCAGAATCATTTTTTTAGTAAGTGCAGTAGTAATAGCAGTATTAATCAAATCGAGTGTAGCTTTAAAAAGTCTTGCATACTCTGATTTTATTCCCAGCAATTTCAAAATAAAATGCATTATTAAGAGCTCTATAGTTTTGAGTGCTCGAATACCTGTACTTTGGTTTAATTTGTTTACTATATCTGACTATAAACTCCCTTTGCCTCTGAAGATCAGCTAGGCCCCAATATGAATCAAATAATGTTTTGTCTTGTTTCTTCATTTATGCTTACCCTACAACGTAACCTGCAATTTGCGCCACAAGCTTGATGAAGGAATTTCTAAGAACTTTGCAAACATTCGCTTTCCATATCGATTCTCTTCTTAGCTTCTTTTTTCCTCTTTTCGATTCTCCCTCGGGCTGATTATAGTGTTCTTCGCTGATAACGTCTTGGCTTAGAGTTTGTGTAATAGCATTACGCACAGCAATATGGGTTTCAGTTTCAGAATCCGAACTTTTAGAACTCCTATCGGATTTTGAAGTATTAGATGGACTAGTGGCACTTAAAGATGACGATGACGTAGTAGGAATTACTTTAGGGGGCATTTTCTTCTTCTTTTGCCGGATATAGTTTGGATCTGTGTCAGAGTCGTCTATGAAACTTTCATCGCTTGAAGAAACATACAAATCATTTTCAATTTGCTGGCTGTTACATGAATCTGACAGACAGGCAGTGCTTGTTGGCCTCTTTTCGTTATTCTTTTGCGTGTTAACATCTACAGACTTTTCTATCCCTTGTTCATTAACTTTTAGTGGGTTCTCCTTGCACCGTTCTTTCACAATATTAACTAGGAAATGACCTCGTTTCATTTCCCACTGAAAGGTAAAAAGTGACTATTGTATTTTTTAAACTAATCCAACAATAGTGAGGTAATTCAAAAACAGTATTTTAAAAACAAAGTAGTAGACAATTTAATTAAGCAATATAATTTTCAAACAGAAGTTATTAAACTGTACACATTTTTGTAGATAAAATAATGTATAATGTAAGTTTTGTTAAGAAAAATATAGAAATAAATTCGTTTCAACAAAAGTAGGGTAACTGGAAATTTACAAGTTGTTCCATCAAAACAAAGTCAAGTCAAGATAGTAAAAAAATATTCACTCACCTTTTCCAACAAAACTGGAACAAGATAAAATATCTCGAGTAATTTGGCAAAATAATTCACCAATACTGTAACAACTCAAGTAAATCAAATCTATTTGTCCACCAAACTGTAACAACTTAAAATGTCCGTGTTTTCGTTTATTTTGATACGTGCACTGTCAACAATTAGTGAAGGCCAACTGACATTACACTTGTTTTGGTGAGAGCAACTCACATAGGTTGATTCTAATAAAAAAAGCTAACGCCATCTAGTTGCCGAACCGCTCAAGCTTTTGCTGAACCTGTTTTTTTGGTAGATGCGTCTCATCACTGCGCATTCGAATATAAGAATAACTCAAAATCCCAAATTTTTGAGTTGTTCCAGTTTAGATCTAGGTGTGCGATGTATTCTACTAAAAAAAGCATACACTTATTTATTTGCATGCTATTTCCTGAGCTTTTCAATTAAGTTCAATGATTTAAAAAAAAAAAAAATTTTGACATACCTACCGCTAAGAAAACTTAAAATTTTTAAACAATTCGGGAAGTTATTGGTTTTACCCCGTTTTGCGAAAATCGAGTTTTCATCAGATCTTGACGTTTTAAGGTCATAGGAAGCTTCCCTGACTACCTCCGTGATGTTGTCACTATGTCTGTATGTATGTATGTATGTATGTGTGTGTGTGTGTGTGTGTGTGTGTGTGTGTGTGTGTGTGTGTGTGTGTGTGTGTGTGTGTGTGTGTGTGTGTGTGTGTGTGTGTGTGTGTGTGTGTGTGTGTGTGTGTGTGTGTGTGTGTGTGTGGCGTTCTAAATATTTCCCTTAAAATTAGATTTTGAGAAATTTTGAAAAATCTCAAAAAAAATAAGATTTTTTTTTTGAAAGTGGTTTTTTTGGAATAAGTTTTAACCGGCTTTATCGATCAATTTCAAAAACTAATCCGCCTTTGAGCTTGAAAAACCACGTCGATCGCCACCAAGCTGGTCAAAAGCGGTTGGTTCGTCCGAGAGATATCGTAAACGAAAGAAACCCAAAAAAGTGTTTTTTCGTGATTACTCCGAAATTTGTGGTTCGATCAATTAAAATTGCAAAATTACTTATGAGGATAAAACTGCGTCGAATCCCGCCTACCGCGTGAAAATTGCTTGATCCATTCAAAAGTTATTGCGGTTTGAAAATTCCAAAAATAGTGTTCTATGAAACTTCTATCAGACTTTCGAGCTGGAAGAGCTCAAATGCATAAAAATATTATTTCTTTGAACTCAGCGACCTCAAAATGTCACATAAATTATATTTTGAGCTCAAATATGTCATAAGTACAATTTTAAGCGCCCAGGAATGGAATTAGCGGGAAGTTGCAGGGATGGCCTTTAAGGTGAACCGTTTTTCTAATTTTTTTTTGTCAGATCAGGCGAATCCCTCTACATAATCGTCAGATTATGAGACAGTACGTTTAGAACATAAAGATGAACCATATATATCTTAATCTGACGCGCTTGAGTATTTCAAAATGGCGAATTTTTTTTGCATATTATGAAAATGGCCGCGAGTTTGCGTCCCATCGAAATCGTCAGATTAGTGAATGAGAGCTGTTTTTTGGTGCACTTAACACTCCCACAGAAAATCTGACGCGCTCGATATATTTTTTTTTTTTCATTTTCAACCCTTAAATCCAACCACCCGCATCATGCAAACGATCAGATTAACATACGTACATTATTAAAAATACGTAGGGCATTGATGCTATCAATATCTGACGCGCTCGAGGATGTCCATGCAACAGTTTTTTTTTACATATTTAAAAATCGATAGCCGCTTCCCCCACCGATGTAAAGGTATATATCAGATAACATTTTTTTCTTCTTATCATCTAAGCTTTGCATCCCAATAGGTCTCTACGACGCTCGAGTAAATCCCCATTTAGCCACGTGGGCTCCCCTACTATAAGGGAGCTAACGAAACTTCTACATTGAAAGAGTTAAAATGAAAAAAAAAATCGTTTACTTCTATTAATCACTACATAGTATAAAACAAAGTCGCTTTCTCTGTCCCTATATCCCTTTGTATGCTTAAATCTTTAAAACTACGCAACGGATTTTGATGCGATTTTTTCTAATAGATAGAGTAATTCAAGAAGAAGGTTTAGATAGTAGAGGGTGCAGCGGGAACGGGATCTGACGCCACGCGGGCGGATACATATTTTCGGTACGAAGTTCGCCGGGTCAGCTAGTTATAATACATTTAAGTATATAAATTAAATACTTATAGAAAAAAAGAAGCATGCTGCAGTTCCTACAGTCACGGTTCCTTTAAGCGGGCCGTAAAAAATCATCTCTCGATGCCATCAACGTAGGGAACGTCGTTCTAGGGATAGCAGCAGTAATACAGCTTTAGATGCAACTCAGTTTACCATTATATTGCGTGCAGTAAATCTGGTGACCCAAATACTTAAAAAAAAGCTCACTGGTTGTCAACAATGTTCAAATTGTTGACAAACAACGTTTGAAATACAATATAGATAACGGCAATTACCGCGATCATGGTATAGAGACATACATAGTCAGTCAGTCGATGTAACACGGCCGATGTAATCTGGTCGAAATGTCAGGCAAATCAAAGGTTGTCATTATTGTATATCATGAAACACAAGAATTTAAAAGTGAGCTTAACCAACATTTCAATTAAAAATATTGAAGTTTAGAGAGATGAATAGTATTAAGATATATACGACACTAAAACGTACAAAGTATTAAATGAAAACGAATTGTATCAACTTTTCAACGTTTCACTTACAGAAAAAACATTGCCGTGTTAAAATAAGCAGCGCTGGTAAAAGGCATTACCTATGGCAATAAGTTACCTTAACGACAGCCGGTGGGAGTATAAACCGGCGAGCACATTCGCGGTGCGGCCTAAAGTAATGGAATAAAAACATAAAGAGCATTAGAGTGAGCCGTGCGAAGGACGCAAGATAATACAGTGGGTACCCGACCTTATCGACCGTGGTTAAGCGCCCAAGCGATGTTTGATAGGGTAAAAAACCTCAGTTGAAATATTACAACCCCTTTTTTGTTTTAGCGTGTAACAAAGCTACTGACAACGTTCTAAAGGAAATTTTTGTAAGGCTTTTGTTGGAAGTTAAACGATTAAAGCTATTGTACTTTTTCGCTGTAATTGCCACATTTTACACAACTGTATAACAATAGCCGATAATGTAAGAAAAGGTAGGCTGTATTTACAAAAAGATAATGCTTTTTATAGTTGAATACCGAGTGAGAGACTACATTTCGAAGCGTGAAAGAAAATCGTAATTATATACGAAAATTGCCACAGACAGTGCATTATTGCAAAATAATAAAAGGCTTTGAGCCAGAAAATGTCATGTCACAAAATATTAAACATGAAAATGAAATACACTACCATTTTCATTCAACAGATTTACTGTAAAATAACTGAAATTACAACCGGAATGATATTCACTTCATACGCAGACTAGCCTTTGATTTTTAAATCAAAAGCAACGAAATCACTTGGCGGCAAAAAATTATCGCAACGTTGAAATTTTCCCAATCTATCTATAATATGTTATTGATGAGAGCCCCTCGCAAAGCTTAGCGTCAGACAAAAGTTTCCTCATCCAACCCTGTTGGTTTTTCAACCTATCTTTTTTTCAACTAAGGGAGCTTGTACACTTTCACATTCCACTTCGAGAAAACGGCCGGTCCGGATATTGGCTATTTCTATACTCATAATATTAAGAGGAAAGATTAGTATGTATGTGTGGCACACGAATTGGCACATAAAGTACTGGAACGATTTTGAAAAATTCTTTATTTTTATTATTACTGATAAATATACGCTATTGTCATTGCAAGAAGAAACATTACGAGATAAGTGATATCCACGCGGGTGAAGCCGCGGGCAGCAGCTAGTATTTTATAAATTAAGTTCAATTGTATTTTTTTATTTATGGATATTAGATATCTGATTGAATTTTCTAGTCCACCTGATCTGTGTCATAGAAGTAAGTTTTTTGATTTAACGATAGTGTATGTAAGTTGTACTAAATAATATCAACAGTAAAACCAAAAATGCTGTCAATTATGTTTAAAAAAAATTAATGTCAACGAAAATTGGATCTTTATTAGTTATATCCCTCTTTTTCTGCTAAAGACAAGATTCCACATCACGATTTAGATTTATTTAACGTGAATTTTACTTACATTTTGTTAATTATTTTGTTAATGTCGTTATTACTACTAACTTCAAGACAACCGGATTTAGCCCATCAATCCGGTCCTGCTCCACAAATCAAAACAGTATACAGTCGCTGTAACATTACTTTTATTTGACTCGGACGTTTTTTAATCAGCTTCTGTTGGAAAATGTCCAGTTGCCAGTTATCGGAAAGAGTTTTAATCAGAACTTTACCGTATGTGCCAGTGTCTGGATATGAATGAATACATATTTAAAGGTATTTAAAAGCCTTTTGTTTGAATTCCGTACAAGTTTCTGATTAAAATATTTCCTCTAGCTCATCGATTAGATAATTAAATTACATATTCTGGAAGTTGCGGTTCTATAATAATATAAATGCTTTTTTTTGCTATCGGTTTTTGTAATCAAGTACTTTTTGTCTATCCTTGTTGATCTTGAAAAACCTGAATTTGTAGTACATGTTTTAAAACTACTTGAATTTCTAAGACACAAATAACAATGTGTAAGCAGCCTTTTATTTTCCTAATAAAATTAATAGACATAATAAGCAATACGCAAGACAAATGACTGCTGCTATTGTATCATTAGTTATTGTCGTGAAGATATTGAGTATTCAGTAACACTAATAGGTATATTAAGTCTTCGGACCACACCTGAGGCTGTTATGATTGGGTGATCTATTATTTTGCTCAGTGAACCTTGCTGGCTTAACGTATCTTAAACTAATACGTTTTGGGTTACCGTTTGCTATGTAATATGTCTATTGTTTCAGTTATGTATTATGTTAAGTTGGGTTTGGTATTGTTAGTAGATAAACTGAATACATAAATATTTATGTATTCAGCTTGTCTGCTAACAAGTCCACTGCTAAACATAGGTCTCTCCCATAGACTTCTAGAACGAGCGATCTAAAGCAGCCCGCATCCAGCTCTTCCCGGCGACCTTACTGTTGTGCAATTTTTGAAGTGAAAACTTCTTTAGTGGCGTTGGATGGGTGTAAAATGTTAAGGAAGCGTCAGGATTAGTTGACCATTGAACTGTAACCGACGACTGACGTCATACAAGATTAGGTAAAGACTATCTATTTTGCAATTTACCATAGATAGCGTCGTAGCTTAAACGGTAAGCACTTCGACTGTGAGTCCTTATAGTTTCAAATAATATCGGGTTCAAACCATCTGGCCTTCTGAAACTTTTTGTGATTATTTTTTCTTTTTGTAATTTATTACTTTTTATGATTATTTTTTCTTTCTGTAATTTATTACTTTTTGTGTTTATTTTTTCTTTTCATAATTTATTAATTTCTTCTGACAGAAAATTAGCAGAAAATAAGTGATAGGTTCTATGATTAGCGCTATATTATAGGTATGGTATGGTATGGTTTTTTTTTATCTTTTTCTATGTATATAACGAAGAAAGAAAAAAGAAAATGTTTTCACTTCTGCCGGCACTCCCAGAGTGCAACCCGTCTTTTTGAAGTGAAAACTTCTTTAGCGGCGTTGGATGGGTGTAAAATGTTAAGGAAGCGTCAGGATTAGTTGACCTTTGAACCGTAACCGACGACTGACGTCATACCAGATTAGGTAGAGACTATCTATTTTGCAAGTTACAATAGATAACGTCGTAGCTTAAACGGTAAGCACTTCGACTGTATGTCCTTATAGTTTCAGATAGTATCGGGTTCAAACCACCTGGCCTTCAGGGATTTTTTGTGATTGATTTTTCTTATTATAATTTATTACTTTTGGTGATTATTTTTTCTTTTTGTAATTTTATTACTTTTTATGATTATTTTTTCTTTCTGTAATTTATTATTTTTTGTGATTACTTTTTCTTTTCATAATTTATTAATTTCTTCTGACAGAAAATTAGCAGAAAATAAGTGATAGGTTTTATAATTAGCACTATATTATAGGTATGGTATGGTATGTTCTTTTTTATCTTTTTCTATGTATATAACGAAGAAAGAAAAAAGAAAATGTTTTCACTTCTGCCGGCACTCCCAGAGTGCAACCCGTCTTTTTTTTTTTTTCATTTCTCTTCATTGGATTTGCTTTCCTTTTCTCAACACCGTTGTAACCTGCCTTGACCTCACCTTTCAGTGTTTTTTTATACCATTTAGGTAGCAGAAAAGCACACGGTCCACTTACTGGAATGTGGTTACCATGTTCTATGAACGGGAGTCACCGCTGTTGACTCTTGTTTATTTATCCATTTCTAGTAATCCAAGGTAGAAATATGATCCCTTCTCATAAGGTATAATAAGATATTCTTTGTTGTATACCATATTTTCTTGAAATAATCAAATTTATAATTTATTATTAAGTAAATTGTATAATACTCACAAGGATATTTACCATATTTGTTCCGTTATTTTGGAAATGACAAAAGCGCCATGATCACGGATGTACTGACGCTATACTATTAAAATTTAAATTAATATCAATCTAAAATATATATAGAAAAGAAATATATACTCTAAAATCTTTTGATATTCAAGGACTAAAGCACGCTCACCTGCTACTTCATTAATTTATGTATACTTATTTATGTATATTAAGCTATTTCTTTTCGATACTTATAAATAATTATGCAAAGTCTGCAATCTCCTGATCACGGGTACCGACATGGCAGTCCCCTCGAGAGCCTAGTCACCGGTCGATTAAACGCTTGAATTAGTGCGGGGGGAGTTGCAGCTGGGACCCTATCATATTTCAATATGGAATCCCCAGGGTAATGAGACATTATGTTGATTACACAAGGTTGATGTACATTGCCTCCTGAGTACGAGCGTTCGTGACGAGAATGCAGATTTATATAGCGAGGAACACGGTATATTTTTATAGAATCTTTATAGCTTGTTGGAAATAGGTCAGATGTTGCAGTAATTAGATACGAAGGGTGGCTGGAAAATTGGTTGTGGTTGTGTAATAATTAGAGGGCTCATCAACTTAATTTCTATAATAACAGTATACTCTTGAAAGATTTTTTATTTGTTTTGTCGAGGATACCTTTTTTTGACTTGGGTTGTCTTTTTTGCGTCAGATACAGAGGTGTACCTAAGGCCCGTATTCTAGAATGTAACTCAGATGAATCTCAATGTATCTGAGAAAAAATTGTATAGACAATCTGCCAGAAAACCTATCAAATTTGACAATGTGTGTAAACAATCTTTCCCCAGATTATTTGAGGTATAGCTGAGTGGCATTCTAGAATACGGGCCTAAAGGTGATTTTCCACCAGAGGGACGAGACGAGACGAGGAGAGGAGAGAATTGAAATTTGTATGGCAAATTTTCAATCCTCTCCCAGCGTATCTTTGGTGGAAACAGTGTGGATTGACGAGAATATGCGAGGCGTGAATTGAAATATTTGTTTGTGCAAAAATGAACCGTATAGGTTCCGATATAGTGTATAAATCACCTTCAAGGTGATTTTCCACCAGAGTGGCTAGGCGAGGCGAGGCGAGGCGAGGAGAGAATGGAAATTTGTATAACAAATTTTCAATCCTCTCCCAGTGCATCTTTGGTGGAAACAGTGGCCATTGACGAGAATATTGACGCCTAATTTTTGTTCGGAGTTTTCGGCATTGACGCTAGAACAAAGTTATATCGAGCATTGTGTGTGAGCTGTCTAAAATACATTTATATATGAAGCATACGGGCGACGGGGCACGGCGGTCACACGCGAGCTCGCGATGGCAATTTTTAGTGGAAAAGGGTCAGTGCGATTTCATTTCTCTTCTCGCCTCGTCTCGTATCGCCCCTATGGTGGAAAATCACCTTGAGTCGCTTTTTACGACATCCACAGAAAGAGCTTGGGTGATCCTATTTTACTCCACCGGGAACCAACACGGCAACCAACTGTATCGCAAGGTATCGTATTACACTGTATACATACAATTATTTGGAATATACTTCAAAGCTACGAATCAATCTAACAAAGACGTATGTGCATAATCATAACTGTTTCACATACCTCTTTTTTTCGCCGAGTCCATCGATAGCTATGAACTACCATCTCTAAAAAACAAATATTTATTGTGTAGCTGTGTGGCATTCCAGAGTACGGGCCTAAAGGTGATTTTCCACCAGAGGGACGAGACGAGACGAGGAGAGGAGAGAATTGAAATTTGTATGGCAAATTTTCAATCCTCTCCCAGCGTATCTTTGGTGGAAACAGTGTGGATTGACGAGAATATGCGAGGCGTGAATTGAAATATTTGTTTGTGCAAAAATGAACCGTATAGGTTCCGATATAGTGTATAAATCACCTTCAAGGTGATTTTCCACCAGAGTGGCTAGGCGAGGCGAGGCGAGGAGAGAATGGAAATTTGTATAACAAATTTTCAATCCTCTCCCAGTGCATCTTTGGTGGAAACAGTGGCCATTGACGAGAATATTGACGCCTAATTTTTGTTCGGAGTTTTCGGCATTGACGCTAGAATAAAGTTATATCGAGCATTGTGTGTGAGCTGTCTAAAATACATTTATATATGAAGCATACGGGCGGCGGGGCGCGGCCGTCACGCGCGTGGAAAAGCACCTCTGGTGGAAAAGCACCTTTAAGGTGCTTTTCCACCAGAGGGGCGAGACGAGACGAGGCGAGAAGAGAATTGAAATCGCAATGACCCTTTTCCACTAAAAATTGCCACGCGCCGCGCCTCGCCGCCTGTATGCTTCATATATAAATGTATTTTAGACAGCTCACACACAATGCTCGATATAACTTTATTCTAGCGTCAATGCCGAAAACTCCGAACAAAAATTAGGCGTCAATATTCTCGTCAATCCACACTGTTTCCACCAAAGATGCACTGGGAGAGGATTGAAAACTTGTTATACAAATTTCAATTCTCTCCTCGCCTCGCCCCGCCTAGCCACTCTGGTGCAAATTCACTTTGAAGGTGATTTATACTCTATACAGGAACCAATACGGTTCATTTTTGCACAAACAAATATTTCAATTCACGCCTCGCATATTCTCGTCAATCCACACTGTTTCCACCAAAGATACGCTGGGAGAGAATTGAAAATTTGCCATACAAATTTCAATTCTCTCCTCGCCTCGTCTCGTGTCGCCCCTCTGGTGGAAAATCACCTTAAGAGTCGGCAAAGGTCTGTCGGTCACGTAACACCGTTAAGTGAAACAGAATTCGGTTTTATTTGAACGTTGACTCAAATTATATTTTAATTACGGACTCAGTAAAGCCATGGTGACGCAATTTTATATGTGGTGATGGAAATAGTCCCACCATGGTTTAGGAGGTAAATAAATAACTCCGTTTACTTCCATAACAGCCTCCGTGGCGGAGCGGGAGGCGCGGGCTCGATCCCCGTCAGTGCAAATATTTGTATGCATGAATGTGGGTATTTGCATTGGTCTGGTCGTGCCTCGGAGAGTAAGTTAAGCCGTCGATCTCGGTTGTCATACAATCATCTATGGCAGTCGTTACAGGTAGTTGGAGCCCTCAAAAATCCAACAACTGGTCTAGCTGCAATGCTTCGAGATCGTCTTTGGGTTGTGGAGGTCATATGGCAGTCACTTCACGGAAAATATCGAAGTTTGGCCAAATCCTTGACTGGTAAAAAGCGGACCCCAGACTCCAAGTTGAAAAGCTTCGGATGCGACTGGGATTAACGCTAGGATGAGGACTTCCATAAACTTCCACAAAACTAAATATTAAATTTTTATTTGTCTAATATGCTAACTACACCATTATTATTATACTTTTACCTGAACATAGCCATTTATATGGCTAACTTGAGGTTGCCTGGACGCAATAGGGTATTTTTCTGCAGTTAAAATAAATTATTTAACTGGGCTTATTAAATTAAGAATAGTGAAAGAGTTAGAACAGTTGCGTCGATTCTTATTTTATCGGTTTTATTTATTTTAACTATTCACCTAAGCTAGAAGAGAAAATTATTTGACTATTAAATATATGGCGTCACAATAAATAATTCCACCTTAATAACTCGTTTTGACGTTTAGTAAAAATTAACTAAATTGACTAGTCAGTCAAATACCTAATTACATTCGGCGATAAGGCCGCCCATTGTACATTCAATTGTTACCTATTTCATGTTTTTTCCTTTGAATAATAATTGGTGGAGGAGCATAATATGGCCACATCATCGCTTCCTGTGTGTGTCTTAGAAAGCAACTAAAGGTTGAAGCTCTTCTTCATCCGACCGAAGTTGCCCTCTCGACAAAAAAAAGGCAATGAGCTTTGCCCCCTCTTAAACAGGACCGAAAATAGTTGGCGAAATGTGGATATTAATACACCTATGCCTACCCCTTCACGGATTTAATTGTTTGGTGTACAATCTATCTATCAATCTTAATCAGGTGTTTTCTATTCAAATGACTAAATGTAAGACGGTTGCTTTGCAAACGACACATTACATTAGTAAAACACCTCTATACATGCCTTGGAGGTGGAACAACTAGAACAGTAGATAAGCCTTATCGATTCAATGGAAATTGTAGTTCAATACTATCTCGTTTACTGTAACGGCAAATAGATTAAACTGTGTCACTGAGGGGCACGTGGTTAAGTGCTAACAGAGTAGATTAGCGCATTGCAAGCTTAAGCTACGAGTATATTAGCAAGGTTGCTCTAAGTGTGATGGACCATTTTAAACACATTGAGACCCTTGGTGCCTCTGAGAGCACGTTGAGTCATCGGTCCCGGTTCCCATAATAACACCTGAGATATTCTTTACTTGAAGCATGCCCTGCGGCTCCTCCCGCGTGGATGTCGGTTATCGCTTAGTGTTGAGTCAACGCTATTTTTCTAAAATAAAGGTAGCCTACGGTACAAGTAAGTTACACACAGCTGCCTGCCAATAAATGGCCCGTCAAAATCGGTCCAGCCATTTCGGAGATTAGCTGGAATAAACAGACAGAAAGACAGACAGACGAAAATTGTGAGAGATGTTATTTTGGTGTACGTACCGTATTAAATTTACATGCATGTAGTAAAAAACTTATTTCAATTATTATAAACATATACTCCAATTTTATTTATACGTATGTATAGATTATAACATACTTTTATTCATCCGTTAATCAAATAATAGTAGGTAGAAAGATTATCAAAGCGCAATCTCTGTTCCCATTGTTCCTTATGAGGTAACCAAACACATGCTGCAGCCGATATTCAGTTCCTTTGGCATGTTGATAGCAAAGACTGACATTAGGCGTTGATGTAACGGAAATTATGTGGTTCTGTGGTAATGTCCCGTCAATAGAAGGTATGTCAAAGAAGGGATCTGTTCTGAACTTGACGTTATCAAACTTAGCACATAAATTACTTCTTATAATGTTAGGTCCTAACTTAGAATGTTTAGGATATAGGAATATTTATATTGTATGAAAATTATAGCTTCCATTTTGTGTCATCAATGATGATTTCTTATTCTGAATTGGTTAAAAAAAGTACGTCATATTTCTAGTACAATCTTAGGTTGTATGTATCATGTGTGACGCGTTCAGCGTTCAGTAGCATCACCTACTGTGTTAACTCCGGTTGCATCTAACGTTTGTTCCTAGCAAATCTGGGTTCAATCTCCTACCTTTTATTCTTAGTGTGGTTCATCTTGGCTTTTACGGGCGCGACTACTGACTGGAAAACCCCCTTCAAACCCTTGACTTGCGCCAGAGCATATTCTGTTAATCAACAGTTGTACCCTGAACCGGAGCTGGTGAGGTTGGCTTGGGCCCCGTAGATCTTAAAACAAATAAATCCTATTTTATTGAACGTTTAATTTTACAATAACTCTATTAAAGTTATCTGATGTAAAATTCATAAGACACGTAACAAACTCTGAACCCGCGGAGTCTTATGAAGGCCACGGATTGCTGTCAAAACAGACCTCAATCAAGGCCTGATCGTATAAATTTTGATTACACTCGACGCTCATAGAATACGAAATTACTGAAAGTCGAGATCAAAGAGTTTCAATTTATTTTTTAAAGAAAAAGGTGTGTACATTATCAATATTCTGCCAAGTTTCTTATAAATAAAATTTGTCGGAGAAATCTTCAATAAAATGGCTGGTTTTATCTGGCCATTTTTGCTTATAGCTACTTTTATAGAGATGAATGGGTGTGTACGTATCAGTGAAAGTATTTTGTAAATTTTAGTTACCATTAATTTATGTAATTGTTGTTCTTCTGGAAGTTAATAAGATAGTATTAGAAATTTCGAAGATGAGATGTCATCATTCGTTAACGATATTAACAAAACTTTCATGGCAACCAAATATTATTAGTGTCTGACCTATAAACTCCAGACGTGATATTTATATTACCTACTTCGTTAGTAGTTCGAACATGCTACCTTCGCAAAATTAGACGTAATCCTCGTGGACATCGCCTCAGACACTGAATCATGATTATATTGTATATAAAATCCTCGAGAGAACTGAATTGACATCTTTTCGCATGTGCCTAGACTGTACAAGGCTTTTACAGCTCTTAAAACGAAAATACTGGATATTTTACTTTAAGTAACATACTTACTACTAGGTAGGTATATAAAATAGGTATTTTTCTTTTTGCACAAATTCAAAATTTTGAATAAGTCTATAAAATAAATTTAAATAAAGTCTATGAAATAAATAAGAGTAAGCAGAGATTTTCCTTTTTTGGTCTTTACAACTTAAGATAAGTTGTAAAGACCAAAACTGTAACTATATAACTATATCTAGGTATTCCCACATCGCCATCGGTAGCGAATGCCGATTGACCCCCAATCTCATGAAAAATGCCTGTGTCAGAGTCTCATTCTTTAACTGGCAGACTTATCAGCTTGCAGGTATAATTAATTTGGGCCCTAAGGATCTTGATGTAACATTAAATACCTCTCTAATAATCACAATTTTCAAAATACCGCAGTGAAATTTGTTGCGGCTCTTCTTCTCCACTAGCGCCTAGGAAGCGGTAAAAAACTCAGATTAAGTATAATTGCCGTTAATATGATGCTAAAAATGTTATATTGAAAAACAAAGAACATAAAACATTCATAGTTTATTTTATTATTTGTTTAATTATTAAATATATGATGAGTACATCATTTTAAATACACCGCAATAAAACATTCATATTCCCTATACAATATCAAACCAATTCTACCAACAAAACAATTCTGTTTTTGTTGACACATCAAAATTTCAACAACAAATTGCTATGCATAGCCACCACTTGAATATAACCGTAACAATATTCACATAAAACTTAACAGAATCTGTTCGTTGAACGATCAGCACGTTGCCTTCGGCTGTCGGATAGACGCGTCTTCGCCGCGAAATTTCCATAAATCAATTTCAATACAAACACCTCTTAGTGAACTCTGTCCGCGGTCTTCATACATTTTGGGTGTCATTTATAGCGGTGATATTTATATGTTCATATATTTACGCTTCTAAATTTGTGAAAGGTTAGGGTATATCAATACTCATATTTCGCCAGTTATGATTAATAAGGGAGTGTCTTTGGGCTGCGTATTTAACGTCGTGCTTGTAAAAAAATGTTATAATTTTTAATGTTCCCTTATTAATAACGATAAAAATATGTAGGGATATCATATTAATTGTTGTGAAGCGAGGAAAAGGAAAAGAAAAATTTAAATAAGACACATGACCTGACATTACTTGTTATGTTCCTTGTTTTAAACCCCATTCGATGGCTTATAAGCATTTGGTGCCAGTATTCAGCTGCTCAAACTCAAAAAAACTTAAATAAAACTATTAAACGTAATCGATTTTTGACAACCATACAATACATATGATACGTTGTTGAAAACGTCTTGAGAAGAGTGTAAACATCAGCAGTCCATCAAATAAGATTAGCTATTTTGTTAAATTTTCAGTAAACTTGATAACATCATGAAAAATAACATGTTTATTCATCATCTCCGCTTTCACTGCTACCCCACCCAGTCCGTGACTTGGTTGGCGAGCGAACCGCGGTACTGGGCGACAGTTGGAACGCAGTTATACTGATCAAATTGAGTCAGTTGTTTCTGAAGTAACGTCGAATACGAGATGCGATTTATATCGCAGATGCTCTCGGATTTGCTTGGCTAATTTATCGATTTATATTGGAAATGAGTCCCTTACAGAGGGAATGCTCTGACTAAAGAGACTGGTAACGGGTTCAATTCCTTTCTGAGCAATTCACTTTTTCTAATCTTAATCGATTTGAATAGTTAGCTTACGAATTGCTTTAAAATTTCATTATATTGACTAACTTTTGCCCGCAGCTCCACCCGCGTATATCCATAATATATCCTTTCTCAAGGTCTAATCTACTCCTACACCAATATTCATCTAAATCGGTTCAGTGGTTTAGGCGTGAAAGCTAACATATAGACAGACGGAGTTACTTTCGCGTTTATAATATTAGTATATATTTACTTATTTAACAATATAGAAGGTTAATTGAATACTATTTGTCAATTCATATTTTAAATGCGAAATTAACAGTCGCCAGTTCGCCACTTAAGAGCGGGTTGAAGACGTTTTTAATATTTTCAAACACATTTATCATCAAGTTGTACAGCAAATTGCGACTAGTAAAAACCATATTCCTAAAGTAGGCTAAACCATCTCGAGACGTGGTTAGAAATTAGCGTCAAACATGGCTCTAAAATGCTTCATATCGCTATTTCAAACACGATTTAAACTAAGACCGTCATTATCAAATAATTTCGAAGTGGTGTTAAAAATAGAGCAAAAAACGGTAAAGTTACAAAAACTAGAATAAACATAAAAATTCTCTGCAAAACAAAAAAGTACCTCTCCTCGCATTAAGTTATGAAAAGACCAAAGAAAAGAATGTAAGTTCATGTTATCCCTTGGGAATGTTTAATTTGGATATATGGGTTAGCTACATAGACGTAAATAATATAGTAGTACCTGTACTGAAATCTGTTCTACAGGCTAAAAGAACTTATGATCCCAGTTTTCTGAAATTTAATATTCTAAGAGAGTTATGTGACAATTACAGAAATTGGCATACGCTGTACACGATGGTTCTAAAACTAGTAATAGTTTGGGTGCAGCTTTTTATGACCCAGGTAGAAACCTAAGAAAATGCTTTAAAATTAATTACCCTGTTTGCAACACGACATTGGAGCTCATTGCAATTTCGGAAGCATTGTCATATATTGATCAAGTTGAGTTTTCAAAAGCGGTTATTTTAACCGACAGTAAAAGTGCCTTATTTCACTTAGTTAAATGTTCGAGAGGCAAAAGAGGTCTACCAATCGCTTACACAGCTTTACAAAAAAATCATAACATCACTAGGAAAAATATCCAACCAAAATTGCAATGGGTGCCGTCACATGTCGGATTGAAGGGTAATGAGGAGGCTGATAAATTAGCAAAGCTGGGGTCTCTTCAAGGAGAGTTTTATGAAATCTTACCTTACTATACGGAAATTCTTAATTTTTATAAAATATATTGTCATAACATTTGGGAAGAATATTTCGATGAACGATCAAAGGAAAAAGGAATTTGGTACAAAACTATCCAGAGTAAGCCGCCTCGTTACCCTTGGTTTGGCCAGTCCAGCCTTAATAGAAACCTAGTAATTACAGCCTTGAGACTGCGTTCTGGTCATATCCCATCACGCAAATTTAGATACATGATTAGTATTTGTATATTTTGTAGTTGTAGTAGTAGTTGACTCGCCTAACTGTTTAACATGTGGCACAATAGACGATGTCCATCATTTGCTCTTGGAGTGTGAACGGAATCGTAGTGCTAGAGAACAACTGTCTTTAGATTTTAATATAATATTAGAAAATATAGGCTCTTTCCACAGTATTTTGTCCGCACCTCATTCGGACGCTGCAAAGTGTGTTTATGCGATGTGTGTAGAAAGTACTTGGTAAATATTTGTGAATAATGTAATTTTGTTACAATAGGACTGGCATGTCTTACGACAAAAGTTCTGTAAATAAATAAAGATAAAAAAAAAACTCTAAAGCGCTGCATTCAAGTCGTCGCGGCCATCTCTCTCTCTCTTTCTCTCGCGGATTTTATATTAGCAGTGCAAAGAGTACGCTCTTCGCTCTGCAATCCGGCCTTAAACCACTGAACAAATGATGATAAAATTGGGTACAAAGATTGATTAGATCTTGGAAAGCTAGTTTACCTAGGTAGAAACCATACACCCGAAGTATAATACTACTATTTTGTGAACCGATTTCGTTTGACTTTAGTTTTTATCAGTTTTGACATAATTTATCTTCTTCATCCTTGAGTTAATCCCAGTCGTTTTAGAAGCTCACACCTTGGAGTATGGGATGCACCTTTTTCAGTCTAACGGCTTGTTTGGTTGAACTTTGATATTATCTGAGAAGCGACTGCTAGCTGACGTCCACAACTCATACCCTTAACCATAATATGTGTACCCTCTCTCTCTGAATTTAAGAGCTGTGCTCTTGTCGGTGGAGCAATCGGCATTCTTCCCTTTCCGCCGCCAATCTCTTGACCCATATAACCAAAATCGTGTTCCCATTTAAACCCATTTGAACTTATCTATTTTATTTTGTATACTAAAAAACCGCCACAAATTTCAGCTGTTAAAGTGTGTGTGTGTGTCTGTGTGTGTGTGTTTGTCCTTGTCTTTCACGCCTAAACCACCAAACCGATTTTGATGAAATTTGGTTTAGGAGTATATTAGACCTTGAGAAATGACAGACTTATTTGTGGTAACGATAAGCGCTATTCACGCGTATGGAGCAATATAATAACTTTTTTACGTGCGCGAAATCCCCACGCGTACTCGGAGCCGAAGGGGGGGAGGTTATGTCGGACTCGAACCGACTAAACCGCACGCCGTCTGTGGGTCGATGTGCTAGGCCGAAGGTGAGGTTGTCTAATGACATGTCCCTCGCACCCCGGTTGACCCAGGGCCATTCCTCTCGGTCTGGCCCTCCTCGGGAGGGGGGACCACGCGGTCCCCGATTCGCCCCAGGTATGGGGGGGGGGGGGGCGCGCTCATCGTCCTACGATGCGCGCCGCCGCCGTGGCCTGCTTCTGCTAGGGTGACGAGCGGCTCCACCTGTCACCCTCAGGCCCGCGCTCATGGGGGGCGGAGGTCAGTTTGCGCCCTCCGACGCCCGAGCCGCCTTCGAACGCGGCCAGCGATATCCGCGAGTCTTTCTCGCTCGCTGCGCCGCTCCCGCTCTGCTGTCTCCTTCACGAGCATTACCTGCTCGCAGAAGGAGGCGCTGGCCGCCCACGCATCCGCGCAGCGGACTATCGCCGCGAGCAGGGCGGAGAGCGTGAGCACTCTCACCCCCAGGGCCGTCACAAGCTCCCGCCTCGGCGACAATATAATACCTCTCAAATGATTTAGTAGTTCTTTTCGTTATACCTGGTGAAGAATATTTTTCTCATATTTCCCGACAAAGGAAGATAAGAAAGTTGTCACAAACAGGTGACTTGACTACCGTATTCATAATTTGAGCAAAACTTTTGTTCCCAAAAAGTATTTCACTTTGATTTATTTGTTACAAGTTTGAATAGAATCTGTATTGTTTCAGCGATGTTAATTTATACGATTCCTTCTGAAAAATTGTAGACGGAGATCAATTTAAAAATTAAAACTTAATGCTACAGTAGTGAGATTATATTCAAATGCCATTGACACAATAAGTAGCACAATAACGCGATGTAAAAAAGATACTATTTTGGTACAAGTTGACATATACATATATCCCAAAATATACGTACACACATTGACAGTTTAAAGGAAAATTGGCTGATGCATTTTACTGCTGTGTCTATACAGTCTAATACTAGACGCTTAGGTACTTGTGATAATCTATTGATGAATAATACGTATACGAGGACTTTTGGGGTGAAGCCAACCTATAGCCGGTATATCTGCTGATTAATGGACGACGCTGCACCGCAGATTGGTTTTTCTCGGGGTTCAAAAGTCAGACAGCACTTTACTCCAAATGAAAATCTAGTAAACTAATTCAAAATGAGAAGGCGTAATCGGACCCGAGGAGTCTTAGATGATGATTGTAGTATCATATCGTAAGTCAGAATCGTATAAGTGAAACAATGTGTGTGCGCATGTAAAAAATATGAATATGTACCTATATTTGCTTCGGTCTTGGGTATTGGTTTCTATGTTTATTAATGTTTGTATGTACAAGAAATAAAACCATGTTTATCCGCATTCTAGATTATATAACACGAGCTTGTAAAGCTATGCTCACTTCGGGTCTAGATAGCGCTGTGTAGAATATAGCATAATTTTGTTAAGCATCATATCTGAGAATTGCAAGTACATAAGTAGTTACGTGACCGCGAGTCTCACATCATTAGTGCATGCAGTTGTAAGGTATCAGCTGACGCAGGCTTAACTCGAAGCCTGTAACCACCTGATTAAATAACTATAGCTATTACGATACTGCCACAGCTCCACTTCATAAATCAAAGGCTGCGTTTTCCAATGTAGCGAAGAGAATATGAGAAGTGAATTATAGTTATATGTATAGCTGCTCAGAAATATATTCTGGAGATAGTTGTTCACTGAATTTCTTGCTGGTCTCTTCTCAGTAGAACCAACTTACCGAACCAGCGAAAAAATCATTTTCAAATGATTTATTTACTTAATTTAATGTTATATTAGTGATTTCTTGACATGATTGTGAGATTTTGACGTTCATATGTGCTCTTTACTGAATAAACCTATGTGCCTAAACTGAATAAACGAAATTGATTCTTTGATTGATTCTTTGATAGCAAGATAAAAAGAGCTGTTTATTCTATTTTAGACTGAAATGTATCTAGATTTATATTAGATAGATATATCTAATTTGTTCTGCATTCGATCAGCAGTTTTGCAATGATTAAGTCTGTCACTCTCTCTCTCCCATGCTCTCGAAAAATACCTAACTGACAAGTCCGGGTCGGGTTGCGAGAGATATGTCTTCGGCCATCTTAACTCCGGTAACTATTCACCCCCAGACGGCGTGCATTTTAGTTGGTTCCATCCAGTATGTCATAGCCACCCCCACACGCTCCGGTGGGGATAAATTCGTGGGTATTTTACGCACAAATTAAAAGTTTACACTAAATTTAGCACACAGCGGTGTGCCGATCATTTACAGTATAGAACAGGATCGACTAATCAATAACATCTTTACAAAAACACGTTTTTCTTTTTACCTCAAAAATTTTCCTCAATATAAAGTTTCGGTAAGCATTTTATGACACTTTTTCTAAAGACTTGTTGCCAGTAATGCCGTTCAGCTCTGGGACCTAGGGAACACATAAAGCCCAACACATTGCCTATTGAACGAGTAGACCTTTTACCTAAAAAGGCTTTTCCATTTGGTGTTAGTGTGACATGAAGTTATATATTCTTGATAGCTTGTTATGATAAAATGGGTGAAAAATGAAGTAATTTATATGGTTATCTTTAATGTTACTTTGCTGCTTTTTTGTACCACTTAGGTGGCAGAAAAACACACGGCCCACCTGATGGAAGGTGGTTACCGTAGCCCATGTCAAAAAAGTCGAAGATTTTTATTCAATATAGAACAACATTATTGTTTCTTATTGACGTCAATAAATTCTACTTAACCTAAGTTTACCGCTTCCAAGGCGCTGGTGGAGAAGAAACGGCGCAGCAAACTCCACTGCGGCATTTTTTCAGATGTCAATTTACAATATTTATATCCTTAAGGCTAAATGTAGACGAATCTACATTTGTCTCGTGTCTAATGAACAAAGTATAAAATAAAATAAAAACTTTATAATTAAATAATTAACCTAAGTTAAAATATGTCTTAAAATCAGTATTATGCCGAAACTATAGCATTTTAGGAAGTGCCTGCACCATGCTTAAGCCAGACGTTTTTGTCTTTAAGATAGTCATATGTCCTATTGTATGCTTTTTTTACATAAAATGGTCTTTACATACGTTTTAAATTGATTTTAAGGCATACTTAAGGTCGATTCAGGCAATTTATTATAAAAGCGCATACCTTCCCCCTTAAAAGAATCGCTTACTCTGCTAAGCCGATAACATGGAGGTAGCAGTTTATGTTTATTGTTTATTATGCAGATTTCTGTCTGTAATGTCACTCACTTTTGTGAGTTATTATGGACGTGTGCTACACTAGGTGAGTCAAACTCATGCTGCCGACCCTGTAAACACAGAGTTTCTTTGCCGTCAGTGTAGAAGACAAAGCAGGACAAGCCTTTGGTCTTCCCACTGACAGCACAAAATCTCACCAGTTTGCTCTGGCTACTCTACTCATCTAACAACGATAAAATAATTATGTAATCGAATGTTGTACTAGCCGTACGTATCTAATGTTCCCTTACATGTAGTTTAATTCAACTAAAATATTTTAACAGTGATTTGCAATAACATTTTATTCGGTGACCAACTTTGTAAATATTTTAATATAAATATAAGTGTTACAGATTAGTAGTTCTAGTAGTAGTAGTACTATACTACTAATGTGACAATGATTGATGTTTCAATTATATTTTATTATGATAACATTTTAGAGGGAGTGCTAATTTAAAAATAAATTTCTAGTACAGCCATTATATAAATTAATGTTCTAACGTAAAACAAAACCTCACAATTTTCACCCATGTACCAATCAAATTACTTTTCTAATTACTTAACAACATTCTGATTTGAACGTTTCAAACTATTATTTTCCCCTATGTTACCTCAAAGCCTAAATGGAAACCTATTTCAATGTCTAAATCAGACCCAAATTCTTATTTAAGACTGTCCATCCTCTGATGAGTACCCAAACCCAATAAACAAAAACCAGGGGATCCAATCAGAAACTTTTGCGAAATAAATTTTGGTTTCGCATGAAGTTTAATGGACAAAGGGCCTATTGTTTTATATTTATGTATTGCCTTCCAAGACTAAAGGGCTCCGTAATTTAGGCAACCCTTAGGGACAGTACAAAACATTCGGGATTGTTATAGAACGTAGAATTTACCTGGCATTTTCTTACATTAGGTGAAGTTATGATCAAAACGTTTGGTTCTATCTTAAAATTTGGAACTTTAAGGACATATCCTATATTAGGTATTTATGACAAAAATTATGTGATTTGTACTCCTCATATCAATAGAATTCTAAATATATTTTTCAAATATATTTTTTGTATTTACATTTTATTTTTAACGTTTACTTGATAAAGTCTATGGACATTTATTTCTATCCTATCTATAGATATATTTTTATATATGATATATTTAGGGTTTCGGTCTCGTGTCTCCATTGTTGGCCCCCAAGGGGAGACATCAGGATTTATTTAGTTCAGTTGTTTCCCCTAGGCTGGGGAAGCATTAGAACTTACTTTTAAAATAATATTTTGAGTACTCGTGTCTCACCTCGTAAATGTCAAGCGTTACATTATAACCGTAAAATAAATATACCTGTCAAGTCTTTAACTTGACTTTGAAAGATTAGATAGGTCTTCAACTTAAGCATAATTTATTTTTATTAATATAATACTAGCGAGCCGTCTCAGCTTCGCATGGGTGGTAAACGTTTCCGTGGAAATCCAATATAGCCTATGTTACTCAGGGTGAATGTAGCTTTCCAATGGTGAAAGAATTTTTGAAATCGGCACAGTAGTTATTGAGTTTATTCCTCATTACATACAAGCAAACACACAAAAATTCAAATCTTTCCTCTTTATAATAGTAGCGTAGATTATTTTAAGTTACCCGGTCAGTAAGAACTTTTAATCAAATTAATTGTAAAGGCATGATAGACAAAGTTTACATTAACATACCAAGAATCCTATGAGAGTTACCTCTTTCAAAATTAAGGCAGGAATTGTTTAAATGGTTTTAAGTGCTTTTACATCACCCGTGAATTTCTAGATAATAAATTTAATTCTTAAGTAAAAAATATTATAATTCTTTGATGCCTAATGTAGTAACAAAAATAATTTATAATTAACTTCATTTCGATGATGTTTTTTTTTTCTATTATTTATTGAAATTGTTATTCTAAATTAATAATTGATCGAAACTTTATATGAATAACAATACAGAAAAAAAAATTGATTTCGGGTCGACAGCATAACATATTTTCGCAAATTCGGATAATGGAGTATTTCTTTAAATTCTAATGTCACTGACAAACAAACCGCCGTTGCCATCAAAACAAACCGTTATCGTCATCTTGAGTAGTTAATAAACGTTCCGTTTCATACTAGCTCTAAGATACGCCTCGCCAATCAACACATGGCGTGCGTCGCGCCAAAAAAGTATCCATCACAAAGAACTGTGACTCATATGACTGTCTTTAACGAAACGTCTTGCAACATTGAGTGAATCATAACAAAACTAAATACTTTTCTTCAGTCGTTGACATTTCGCGAAAATATTGTTTTTGACATTTTGATAATATACTCCTTGTTTCTTTTTTAAAACCTGGCCGATTGGAAAACAACCATAGAAAAAAGAATAGTAACCATAATCAAAGTAGAAGTTTCAATTCAAATGACATTTAGTTTTGCATAGTGATTAACTTTGGATTACACACATCTGAAAATCGTTAGTAAAATGATAATATTGCCATTAACTTATGTGGGAAGTCCCCGGCACATGCTACTAAATTATCAGGATTCCATGGCAATTGTATGCAAGTATGGTAAATCAGACTTATTTGTAACATATACGTGCAATCCAAATTGGCCGGAAATCTTATATAATTTACAAGACTCTAAAAAAGAACATAGACCCGATTTAATTGAAGACTACAGAAAGAGTGTGTGCCCTACAATCCCTATCTATGTAAAAAATTTAGTGCTCACATAAATGTGGAAATTTTTTCAAGTGTCAAAAGTGTGAAATATAAAAATTATTAGCTGTCGCTCGCGGCTCCGCCCGCGTGGATGTCGGTTATCGCGAATCGGGGTATGAAAAATAGATGTTGGCTGATTCTCAGACCTACCCGATATGCCCACAAAATTTCATGAGAATCGGTCGAGCCGTTTCGGAGGAGTTTGGCAACGAAAACTGTGATATGAGAATTTTATGTATTAGAAGATTTATAAAGGTCATGACCGAGCAAAGATACAAATCACAGTAGCGCCACAAGAGTCCAGTGATCACTTGACGTCAATCAATGAACACCATGATGAAATTAAGGCTTATGGTATTTATTATACCAGGTATGTTTCGGCTCCTGAAGCAGTTGGGCGAATATTTGAATTTTCAATGCACAAAATGGGTCACACATGCAACAAACATCCATCAATACTCACAAACAAACATTAGTAGGATAATTATTAAACCCAATTAACGAAGCTATACGAATCTTTGCCTCGCTTTTCTTTTCACCTTTAATATTAAAAATATATATATATATATATATTCCTTGAGAACCGATAACTACAGAAATATCTACCTATATTTTGTACCTGGATGTGTATTATTGAGTCACATTTCACCCGAGCGGAGCCGGGTTTTCATCTAGTGTAATTTATTTTTTTTGAATTGATATTTATAATTTATGATATTATTATGACATAGGTCGACGACTTAGTGAAAAATCTGGTGACTCTCGCTCCGGATCGTACCTGGTGCAAAGGCTAGCCATTGCAATCCAGCGCGGAAATGCGGCCAGTTTTCTGGGCTCCTTTGCACCAGACATGACTCGAGGCGGGTTATTGACATGACAAAAGCTTGGCTGGCTAATTGACATTTTTGTAACAATGTATTAAATAAAGTTATTAAAAAAAAAATTATGTACCAGCACCAGTAACAGAATAGTGCAACCAATAAACCGATTGTCAACACAGTAAGCGGAAGACATTTTAAATTGTTTTTGACGAGGTATTCAATTTCTAATTCAAACCAGTGTCAGGATGTCGCACTCGGTACAGCAGTTGTTTTGTTCGGGCTGCCGGAGTACAATAACGGATGACGGAATTGTCTGCTCTAAATGCGCGTGCTCCTTTGACCTTATGTGTGCTAATCTCACCAAGGAGGCAATCACCAAGGCTACACCTGAGTTTATTTCGAGCTGGCTGTGTCCTGAGTGCCGCTCCAAAATGCCTCGAGGTGACAACTCAAATACCCCTGTGCGGCCTCCTCCAGGTAATGGCTCCCCAAAAAACAAATTCCTAGGCCTTGCATCCACCACCATGTTACCTATGGATTTCGAAAATGTTACCAACTTTCGAGGTGGAGCTCGTCGCGGCGGGCGGTCGCCCGAAAGTCTTTCCTCGGACATGCCAACCGCAGATATAATCCGAGCCATTTTTCGTGAGGAGTTGGAGAGGATAGTTGCCGACCGTCTGCCTGGCATAGTGAAGCAGACAATGAACGAACAACTGGCAAACTGCGAGCTCTTGCAGGATATAAAGCTGCTCGGCGATAGAGTGGCCACCATTGAAGCTAACTTTGAGAAAACATCGGCTGCAATATCGACTAGCTTAAAGGCCTTGAGGTGGCAAACAACAACCATCGACACAAAAGGCCGGAAGCGGACTGGTGGGGACTACCACAATACCTCGTCACAGCGTGTACCCCAACCTGAACCACAGGACTTGGGGCTATCGGAAGTCATTGCTCCGCCACTGTCCACCACCACACCGATGGAAGTCGGGCAAAATAGAGCTCACTTGACATCTATGATGCCAATCACTCCTGCAGATCCCCAGCACCGGCGGTCTGAGCCTAGTCCACAATCAAAGATGGCCTCCACCCGAGTATTGGCACCAAAACAAAACCCTAATCATACCAGAAACAGCGTGGCTGTGGAGAGTGTGCCAGACTACGATGGCTGGACCACCGTTCAATCCAAAAACCGCCGCCGAATCTCATCTGGCCCTATGCTGCGTGGCACCGCGGCGCCAGGCACTACTCAACTGGAAGCATCGGAACGATGGCGATACCTACATCTTTTCTACGTGAAGCTGGGGACCTCTGAAAACCAAGTGCGCGACCACCTAACAGCTATATTACGCGGTAATGATGCCTGCACTGTAGAAGCGCTTAAAGCCCGTGGCAATTACGCATCATTTAAGGTGGGTGTTCCAGACAAACTTTTCGAGCAGGTTATGGCTGCTCAAAACTGGGCCGAAGACATTTGCGTAAAGCCTTGGCGTCAGAATTTTCGTGCCAAAAACAGCGAAACCAAATAATCCACCCAAGTTGAGTGCCGCTTCGACCAATACAGATCGCAACAGGCACCTGCGCATACTGTACCAGAACGTGAACTGGCTTAAGACTAAGTTGATAAAATGGAGATCTAGCCTATCGCTCACCGAGCATGACTTGGTGGCCGTAACGGAGACTAACCTGGACGAGTCAATAGAGGATTCTGAAGTGTCAATAGCTGAATGGAGTATTCTACGCAAAGACAGAGCCACCCTGGGAGGTGGAATCTTGTTGGCCGCACGCTCTGCTCTTTCTATGAATAGACGTCCTGAATATGAGACGGATCTTGGCGAGGATATGTGGTGTTTAGTCACATTCCACAACATAAAAATATTCATCTGCGTTGTGTACATTACGCCGTCTGCTGCTGACGCGGAGTATATGGCATGGTTTTGTAAAGTTGAGAGTTTCATTGCCAACCTCAAAGGAACTGTAGTGATTGTAGGTGACCTGAACCTGAATAGTGCGTCCGTAAATGTCAACAGCTATTATTGTTATTTCCTGACCTACTGTAACCTAGTGGAGATGAATGAGGTGATGAATGAGCACCAGAGCAAATTAGATGTAGTACTGGTTCGGAAAGACACCGACGTCACTGATGTTACATGTGATTATATAGAAGGTACAGAGCTAGTCAAAATGGATTCATATCATCCCCCGTTAGATGTTGCACTCACTTTCACCCCACAGAAAAATGATGAAAAAGTAGACCCTAGCAATATAAATAACGAGAGGGACTCGAACTTTGTTAAGGGCAATTACGCCCTATTATATGAGCAAATTTGCCTCGCTCCTTGGCATGATCTCCTTCAATGTAATGACGCATCCACAGCCACCAATACCTTCTACACGACTTTGTACTCAGTTTTTGACCTTTCCATCCCTAAGAAAATCAGATCACCTTCCAGTAGAGCGCGTTACCCAGTCTGGTTTACCAACGATATAATTCGTGATACCACGCGTAAAAACCAACTCCATAAACGCTGGAAAAGATCACGATGCGAGTCTGACTATGTTCGATTCAAGGCTCTCAGGTCTGACTTACGTGATCGAACTAAGAAAGCTTATGCTGCATACTGTAGGACAGCCGAAAACAACATAAAATCAAACCCACGGCAGTTCTGGCAACATATTTCTAGCCTGCGATCTAAAGGTGGTTTCGTTCCAAACATCATGTCCAATGGGGTGGAGTACTCGGGGGTCCAGGCGGCTGAAGCATTTGCAGCGTACTTTGCCAGTGTATTCTTACCAGATACACCGAGTCTTAATCCAAGTGTCGGCCACCCTGGGGGTGAGGGAGGAAACATCCCCCTTCCATCCTTGGAACCTCGGAACATAGCGGATGGAATCGCCAGGCTCTGCTCCAGTTGTGCGATCGGTCCTGATAATGTTCCTGCCTACATCGTCAAGGGATGCAGTGAGGTTTTGGTGACCCCCCTGTGTCACATTTTTAACCTGGCTCTCCGGTCAGGGGTTTATCCTAGCCAGTGGAAACTATCACGTGTTGCGCCAATCCCTAAAACGCAAGACAAAACACCTGTTGAGCACTATAGACCCATTGCTATTCTCTCCACTATCGCAAAAGTTTTTGAGCATGTGCTCCACGTTATCCTATATAAGCAGGTCGACAGGTGTCTATCCGACGCGCAGCATGGTTTTCGGCCCGGTCGTTCCGTCAACACTAATTTAATGATCCATGTGGACCACGTCTCCAGATGTCTGGACAACCGAGGGCAGGTTGATGTGATTTACTTGGATTTCCGAAAGGCATTCGACAGGGTTGATAATGATATTCTTCTGAAAAAATTGGGGAACATTGGCTTTTCACCTGGACTGGTTGATTTCTTCGCTGACTATTTACGCGATCGCAGACAATTTGTTAGGCATGGAAGTTTTGAGTCTAAACCCTATTTCACGCGCTCGGGAGTCAGCCAGGGGTCAGTTCTCGGTCCGTTTCTGTTCCTCATAATGATCAACGACATAGTGAGTACTGTGAAATCAGCCAAATGCCTCTTGTATGCGGATGATCTCAAATTGATCATGGAAGTGGAGGCGGATGAGGATCGTGACCTCCTACAAGCAGACATAGACGCTGTTAGTCAATGGAGTATTAACAACAAATTATTTTTTAACACCAGTAAATGTTTTGTAATGACCTTTAGCCGCCGTTTGCGACTAATAGATCATAAGTACAAACTTTACGATGACGAAATCACTAGGGTTGTTAGCGTGAGGGATCTCGGAGTAACCTTCGATCGCGGCCTAACATTTAGTGATCATATATCCACCCTGGCTAGAGAGTCCTATAGACGCTTGGGATTCGTGTTGCGGAATGTTCGCGACTTCCGGACCCCCCATGTTATAGTGCTTCTGTATACCTCTTTGGTTAGGTGTAAGCTGGAGGCCAGTTCTTGTATCTGGTGTCCCTATGTGGCTGGTCAGATACTGATGCTTGAAAAAGTGCAGAAGACATTTCTTCGATTTCTATTTAAAAAACTGTACCAAGTATACCCATTCATGTACCCCACAAACTACCTGTTAGGTACATTAGGCTTTAACTCACTGGAGGTAAGAAGGGGCCTTGATCAGCTCATCGTTGCCTGTAAGACCCTTCGTGGACGCATTAATTGTCCGGACTTGCACAACCTATTCTGCCGTTTATATGTTCCTAACAAATACACAGCACACCGCGAAAGCCGACGCCACTGCCTGTTTGCCCGGCCCCCTTGCCGAACAGTCGCAAGAATGGAGTCCCCAGTGTGTCGAACGCTGGGGGTACTTAATGACCTCCTGTTAGCGTACCCTGACTGTGACGTGTTTGCAGATGAATGGAAGGAAGTTACGCGTGTATGTCTGAAGTTCTGCGAGAGTAAGTATGCAAGGATGTCTTCCATACAAATTTAGTAATTTAAGATACCTATTTTATGTAATTTAGCTTAAGTTAATTATTGTAATTGGTCATGTACCGTTTTAATTAACTATAAATAAATAAATAAATAAATAAACCTAAATGGCTAAAGTCTTAATAATTATGTATAATTTTATAATTTTTATTAATTTTGGAACTCTGTAAATTGACAGTTGTATGTTTGCATGCCGATAGATCGACGAGACACACAGCCTTTTTAGAAACCAATATTATGTAACATGCTTCACACTGTGTTTCATGCAAATAAAGATTTCTATTCTATTCTATATTAATACTTATTTATTTGCAAGTAGCCAGTATGTACAAACATGATAGAACTGTGACAGTGGAGACTTCATATATTCAAAATATTATTATATTAAAAGTAAGTTCTGAAGTCTCCCCAGCCTAGGGGAGACAACAAGACTGATGAAATCCTGATGTCTCCGTTAATAGGGATATCAAGAAACCAGATTTTGGTATGTAATAAATATTCTTCAGAACGAAAAGATACTAGCAATTTTCAATGTCTAGTTCCTTGACATCTCCTTGCAAATTAATGTAGATATCTCTCGACTATCGACTATATATAACTTAACCATGTATTATTTTTATATGTATTTTCAACATTTTTGTTTTCCAAAATCTCCTTTTAACAAATCAACACGACTTTTCTGTGAAACTCTCAAAAATAGGACAACTTGCTGACAGTCGTATTCAAAAATAAATGAAAGCTCTGTAGTCTTTGCAAATGAGAATAAACAGAAAGTCGCAGAAACAATTTCGATAATAGCTACTTCAAACTTGTGGACGTTAATCAAGATAGAATTGTAATTAATTACATTAAACTTGCATCTCTGTGATTAGCGTGTTGATCTGATTACCTTCTATTCAATTTATTATACTGCTGTAACAAGTTTTGTGATTTTAGAAGTTTGAGCTCTCGCTTATATCAGAAATTAGATTATTGTTTTTTTTTCAGTTTACATATTAAAGAGCACATAATTTTGAATGTAAAAATTTTACGATTGTATATACCTATCTAGAAATAAGAAATATTATACGAATATTAAATGACGTAAATAACTAGCTTGTTCCGTAACTAGGATCTGCTGAGAAGATGCCAGCAAAAAAATCGGGAAGCCTGCCACGACTGTAGTAGGTAGAAAGAATGTCACGGCGTCTGAAGCATTTTAGGGGTCTATAATGGTGACCCTCTTTCCTGAGACTTTATTTTACCATCAGATGAGGTGAAGTAGGTAATATTAACGTGCACTTATTAAGAAATAGTTAAGACCCTATTATGTTCTCAAAACGAAAAGAAGTTAGATTACTGGATATAAGAATGTTCTATCCGATATCGATATTCTGTATCGCATGCATACATACATATACTCACGCCTGTAAATCCCCAAAGGTTGTATTTACACGTACGTTTCGCCGAACTATGATTTTGGGTTCCGCGTAATAGGGGGTGAACCTATTGCCTTCTAGCGGGCACTTTATCTTGAGCTGTATGTTGACTCTTGGATGGAGAACAGCCCTGTCCCTCAAGGTGATTTTCCACCAGAGGGGCGAGACGAGACGAGGCGAGGAGAGAATTGAAATTTGTATGGCAAATTTTCAATCCTCTCCCAGCGTATCTTTGGTGGAAACAGTGTGGATTGACGAGAATATGCGAGGCGTGAATTGAAATATTTGTTTGTGCAAAAATGAACCGTATAGGTTCCGATATAGTGTATAAATCACCTTCAAGGTGATTTTCCACCAGAGTGGCTAGGCGAGGCGAGGAGAGAATGGAAATTTGTATAACAAATTTTCAATCCTCTCCCAGTGCATCTTTGGTGGAAACAGTGGCCATTGACGAGAATATTGACGCCTAATTTTTGTTCGGAGTTTTCGGCATTGACGCTAGAACAAAGTTATATCGAGCATTGTGTGTGAGCTGTCTAAAATACATTTATATATGAAGCATACGGGCGACGGGGCACGGCGGTCACACGCGAGCTCGCGATGGCAATTTTTAGTGGAAAAGGGTCAGTGTGATTTCAATTCTCTTCTCGCCTCGTCTCGTATCGCCCCTATGGTGGAAAATCACCTTGAGTCGCTTTTTACGACATCCACAGAAAGAGCTTGGGTGATCCTATTTTACTCCACCGGGAACCAACACGGCAACCAACTGTATCGCAAGGTATCGTATTACACTGTATACATACAATTATTTGGAATATACTTCAAAGCTACGAATCAATCTAACAAAGACGTATGTGCATAATCATAACTGTTTCACATACCTCTTTTTTTCGCCGAGTCCATCGATAGCTATGAACTACCATCTCTAAAAAACAAATATTTATTGTGTATGTTATTTTCTAGCTTCTCCCTATTTTTTGTATACCAAGCTAAAACGTCAGTTACTGACTGATTGATTGCAGATCAACCCTATCGTGCCGCGAGTCAGAACGGAAGTGTTTATTCAAGGGAAGCCAGACAAAGATTGCCGTTGATTGATTAATTTAGCAACAGGTCGGATGTGTTTTGTGGGATAGGCATACCCTATTTTTATGTCTGCAGATTATTAATTAAAAATACGTTCAGTTTTGAGATGTAACGAAGCCCTTTTTTTCTTTGGCTTAGCATTTGATAGACTCGACCCGAAACCAGAGATTCCGTTTCCGAGATCGGATCGGATTCCGAGATCCACGTTAAATCTTGATTTTGTTCGACGATCCTTAAAAATAGGAACACAAGATTAACCTATGATTTTTTGGAAATGGCAATCAGATCGAGGATGTTTTAAATATAGGCTAAGCATAACGTGCAAAAGGAAGGTATGAAAGTAGATGAAAATACGTTAATCTCCGCCTACTCTAATGGAAAATAGGCATGATTAATATGTTGAACTCTGTTCAACTTGTAAATCGAAAATGTTAAATTTTAAATCGATTTAAACAGACAAAATTGAATCGATCTCGGCGGGCTTCGAACCCGCAATCTTTGTTTACAGGGGCAATGTTTGACCACTAAGCTACCAGACGTCGCCCTAACCAATTCAAATTTCTCCTTCTATATCTGTCTTTTTTATGATAATTTTTTATGCTCAATATTCAAATCGATTCAATTTTTTCAGTTTTAAAAGTTAAATATTATGTTTGAATTGTTCATATTATTGTAACAGATGCTCCGTTAAAAGTCTCAAATAATTACAAAATAGGTTTCACTCACCTTCAACATTAAATTCATACACCCTTCTAAACTATTGAAAAGGTAAACAACATCGTTCTAGCAAATCTATTTATACAGAGTATAACGAATTTACTAAAGAGTATAAAATAAAAAGGCTTGGTCACCTCCAGTATTGCCAGTGACGACGAGGTAACGAGCTGTGCCCAAACTAATTATTGGACGACCGGTCTTCCGAGGTGGAACATACTTTGTCTTAAATATATTATGGAAGTATTTAGCACAGATTTTCTAAGGTCAAGTTTTTCTATTTGTATAATACTTAAGTTTGCTTGTCGCTCAGTCTCGCAAAAATGGTTGAATGGAATGGGCTGAAATTGAGCTCACATGGGGCTCTGTACAGAGTTATACGGTAGTTCGTTTTATTCTGGTGATAGTTTCGTAAGTAAGACACGAAGTTATTAAGTTATGACCCATTAATATGATTGTAGCTTTGTGTAAATTTACTCAATAAATATTATAATACTCCCATCTCAATATATTGTTTTCAAAATATGCTGCAATGGATTTTTTTACTTATTCTTTAGTATCGATGTAACCTTTTTGCGTTAGCTAGCACTTATAATTTTTTCAGCCCACACAAAACAAGATGTGATATAGAAACGTAAATTTCAACAATGTTGATGTCAAATTTAAATAAATTCAAAAATATGAAAGCCATATTATATCGCGAAGCAGCTAGAATAGTTGTACATACATAGAAAACTATCGGGGCACAGCTGAACGTATATTACCTACTGTCAAGTGCCATTATTTACGATTGCGTTTAACATGGCTCCCTTTGCAGAAACTCGTGTTGGGAGCTCGAGTTCTATCTAAAGGTATGTTATAGGAAACAGGATGTGTCACATCTGTGTTTATTGAGTATGTGGCTCATATTACCTAGGTACCTTCCTCCAGTGAAATTTTTCCGCTAGGTTCACTACTTAAAGTCTCTTATCTCATTTGAAAGCTGATTTAATTTAATGTATGAAAAATTATAGAGAATACAGAAACTTATAGATGCAACTCAAGGTCCTTTATAACTTTAAAGAAACTAACTCCCTAAGCACTTATCGATTACAGGGCAAATTAGTCAAAAAGGCATTTTCAAGCATAGAAATAATGGCAAGAAACGGAAATTTAACACACAATCAGCCTGGTACAATTTTAAGACCCCACACCGGGGTTGAGTCGGGGACCGCGTGGTCCCCCCCTTCCCGAGGAGAGGGATGGCCCTGGGTCAGCCGGGGTGCGAGGGATATGTCGCATGACAACCTCACCTTCGGCCTAGCACTACGACCCAGAGACGGCGTGCGGGGTTAGTCGGTTCGAGTCCGACATAACTTACCCCTCCGGCTCCGGAGGGGTGGGTATCCGTGGGGATTTCCCGCACGTAAAAAAAAAAAGGTACAATTTTAAGGTATGGTTCCAAAGCCGACCGCATACGACAACTGATGACGCATGCACCACATACATTACAATTACATTACCTGTTAAACGTCAATACGGATAGGGCCATTGAGAAGCCGCAGTTGAGTTGTCGCATGCGATCGCTTTCGGAATCACACCTTTACCATTATAGGAGAACGCCAAACCGCCAAATAGGTCACCAGCATTTAAAAAAGCCACATATTCGAGCAAAGCCACATCCTATCTAAGCTTACCTTATCTACAAGTCTTGCAGTAAATGACTACCCATGAGAGCGTTTATTTTCTCCGTCAAGTGTGAACTACGAGACGCTTAAAAACTTTCTTCAAAGCCACGATTATATTGCACGTAGGGCTTTGACGTTGGTGCATGGCACCGTTCTGTGAAATAAGCAGTAGAATTTTGTGCCAAAATGGAAGCCAATGGGTATTACGTACGAAATATTTCTGTAATAGAAAATGGAAAAAGCATGTCAGTGTTGAATTGCATGTTTCGACAGTACTGTACTGTTTGTGTAATCGTTTAAAAATAATAAATCGTTTTTGCTCACGGCTCCGCCCACGTGGATGACGGTAAACGCGACCAAATATGGCCTATGTCCTTTCTCAAGGTCTAGTCTACCTATATACCAAATTTCATCATAATCAGTTCAGTGGTTTAGACGTGAAAGACGAACAAACACACACACATGCACACATACACACACACACACACACACACACATTTTCTCATTTATAATATTAGTATGGATGAAATGAATCGCGAAATCGTATTACATTCTTTAGCTTCTTGCTTGGAACTTGCTACGTCTTCTTTTGTATATAACCTAGCGTTAATCTCAGTCGCGTCCGAAGCTTGAAAATGAAATGAAATGAAAGCCTTCATTCACCTCGGGAGTACAGTTTAGTATTTTCCGTTAAGTAACTGCCATCTGACCTTCACAATCCATTGGCGATACCGAAGTATTGCAGTTAGACCAGTTGTTGAAATTTTTAGGGCCAACTAACCTTAAGAACGAACTGCCTTAGATGTTCCTATGGCAACCGGAACCGACGGCTTAACGTGCTTTCCGCGACACGACCATATAAAAGAAATAGTCATACTCATGGATAAAAATATTTGCACTGAGCGAGAATTAAACCCGCGCGCCCTGCCTATCAGTCGCGTTTACTACCACTACGCCACAGAGGCTATCGAATGGAATTTGCCACAGATGGTCAAGTATGATGCATTTTTGTTTTGTACACAGGTATCAGTCACAAGTAATTAAGTCGATACTCATACTATTCCGTCATGACGTGATCATTACAAAGCTTTGACGGCTGAAGTGGGCATGGAAATGTTTGAAGTTGTGACGGCGTAATGGAGCTATTCGTGTTTCTAGTTAAACGAAGGGGGGGTAGTAATCTGAGTAGTTTCAAAGCGATGGAATCTGTACGGATCAGTGATAGGAGAGAGAGTTATTCTGTACCGTGTTTTGCTGTAACCATTCAATCCTGTAATGAATATTGGAAATTACGTCCTCTACCATTCGATTCGTGAAGGTAAAGGTATAACTTTGTTCGTATATACTAATGATTGGAACCACGCCACCGATTTCACATACGAAAATAACCTGATTAGTTTTCTTTTTTATAAGTACCTTAGTTGGCT
Organism: Eilema caniola; assembly: GCA_949126895.1. Lineage (NCBI taxonomy): Eukaryota > Metazoa > Arthropoda > Insecta > Lepidoptera > Erebidae > Eilema > Eilema caniola. The sequence continues at coordinate 22,520,498 of OX421470.1, forward strand.
GGACAACGCATGCCCGGATCATATAGATATTTTATATAAATAGTATATATAGTATATATAAATTTTATAGAAACAGCGCTAACTAGATCAGATTTTATGTGTTTCTTTAGGCACTAAACCAGTATCCCAACAAGAAACATGCCAGTGTTTTGAGTGTACCTACGTTAGTAATACACAAGTTTTAACACTTCAATTTATTCGTTCTTATTCATTAGTTTAGTATCTTTTATTGAAATATATCTATTGCCCAAAGCTCTACTAGCATGGAACACTGAAATAGTCATTTCAGATACGATACCATGATAATACCTTATAGTTATAGGGAAATCAACTAATTATATCAAATCTTTATAATCGATATACTTAGAAATACCATTGTTTTATAAACCGACATATAGACAAGTTACACCAATCACCTATATAAATTCCTTCAGCTCAAATTCTCAGATATGATGTTACCATTGAAATAAAAGAACTCCCTTAACTTCCTTCGTCAGAGCAATATACAGTTCTGACGTCACATTGCGATAACCAGATTATCGTCGCAACGTAAAATTCCAGTGGAATCTCGCCCACGGTCACACCCTTCAAGATTCAGTTCTAAATTTGAATAATTTCCCCGTGAGCTCTGTCCTATCCGTCCGGAACAACAAAGCTGCGGAAATGAAGGTGGCGTGTTCCTAATTTGTGTTTTGGTTTTGTTTTGTGCAGTTAAGTGTACACGTACGATTTTTTGAGTACTAAATAAATGATGCCTTTAATGTGTCTAATGTAGGGAAATCTTCTTAGATTTAACTTACTGTTCTTTCATCTGTCTGTCACCAGGCTGTACCTCGTGAACCGTGATAACTAGACAGCTGAAATTTTCACAGATGATGCATTTCTGTAGTCACTATAACAAGAAATGCATATAACAGATATTGATACGGAAGTATCGAAACAGACAAGAGAACGTCACTTGAATTCTTATGTATTTTTCTTTAAATTTTGCTTACACGTTTTTCTTCGAAACAAAATATGAGATCTTAATTTATTTATATTTGTTTAATTTAGAAGTCTCCAAATACTTTACATTTATCTTGAAGGAATGTGTTTTTGGAATTCATAGTATTATGTTCGCTTTTTATATTATTGTTAATCTAAATTTATAATGATCACTTGTCATGTGTATACTCGTAGCGGTTGAAATACATGTTAAGGGCGGAAAAATAATGTATTTTATAAAAATATTTCGTCTCCTAATGTAGAGTAATTTTTGTTACGTAAATAGAACACATTAGTCTTATTTTTATAAATTGTTACTATAGTATCAGAAGGTTAGTGGTAAAAAGTCGGTATTAAGATTGAGAGGCCCTCGCTTCGGATCATAAACATTACACTACTGACATAAACCTATTATTTACACATACGCAAGTAAGTGTGAGGGTAACAAAAATACTAGTAATTTAGGTTACTAGCACTCTTATTAAATAAGGATTATAATTAATTAGAATACTAGTATTATCTCTAGAACTTCACTCCAAAATGTTAAACTAGTAAAATTATTGCTATGAATACACCAAGTACGCAGACTTCAAATGGGCGAGTAAGTGCGACGTTCGGCCCACGTCGGTGCCTGTTTTGAATAATTTAACGCTGACTGTACCGCAATTTGCGCAAATTATAAGCACACTGGACAAATTATACGCGCGATGACTTGAAGAAAAGAATATTAATTCTGTCACGGTACAGTTTTTTGTCAACGAATTGAAAGGTATTTAATTAATTACATTTTGGAATGGACTCGTAATAAACTTTATTCTTAATAAGCGATGTGAATAATTATATTTCTCTTTATCCTTATTAATTAAAGTAGATGACATTAACTTTAGATTTTCTTCATATTTGGCTCGTTAAATGGATTATTCGCCTTTTGATGGTAAGCTAAGGTGTAATCCAAAGAATAGTTAGTAGCTATTTCAGATTCTGTCCCTGGAATAGGAAGCTATTGCCAGGATAAAAAGTAGCCGATGTGTTATTCTAGATAAAAATCAATCCCTGTATCAAAAACAGCCAGATCCGTTTATCCGTTAGATCGTGATTGAATAACAGACATTCAATACTTTGGCATCTGAAGACATCTTGTGAAGGGTGATTGAAATACGAGCGAGCGTGATGTACATACTGATGAAATTTCACATTTAATTCATTATTCAATCAGTCAATTAGTCTATTGCAGTCCACTGCTGGACATAGGCTTCTCCCTTCTCCCATTGTGTGCCATTTCTGCCAACCTTGCGCCTTCCGCATCCAGTATATCCCAACCACCTTTGTCAGGCCGTCAGTCCATCTGGCAAGGGGGCGTCCTACTTTCTATTTGCTTTCTTGCGAACCTAAAAGCGTATTTTATCTTAAAAGTTGTATGTGTTCATAGTATAGAAATTTTAGGTTATCATAACCTATTTTTTACCTTAGATCTATTGACACATTTTGCCCAATTTTATGTCAATCATTACCCAATCTCTTCATTTCATAAAAAGAAAACCAACCCACTTATTACATTAAGCCGGTCACCGATATATTCGTTTGATGACATAAGGCTGTCTGCACACTGCACGCTGTCTGTCCCTACCTCGACACTTCGCGTCCGCGGCTCGAAGCGGACAGTAATCGATCGCGGGTCATCAATCACGCTTGTCGCGTCCCAGTGTTGCCAGACGACAGTTTTATGCGTTTTATTAGCGACTGTCCATCGCCTATGAATATTAGTCATCGTGTGTGAAGGGATGAGTGGATATCGTAATTTGATAAATTTGTTGTCTTTTGTAGTAATTACGTTACGGTATTTTTTGTATGCGTTGTATAATATAATACCTTTTTTTGTTTTTATTCAGTCACCATCATTGTCATCAAAGGGTTAGTCAAAATTTGTAACCCGGGGTGTGTATTGTACAATGGCGAAAGGACCCTAGAACCCAGGTTCCGCCGGTTTCTGTTTGCAAAGACGGTACATATGTTTACAGGCATAGTCTACATACATTAATGTTTATAAGTATTACGTGAAGGCATAGTGAAGGCGACAAAAGTAGAATCATCGCTAGTTAGGTACAAACCAACGGATCGTATAGAAACTAGATCGAAATAAAAAATAGAAGTTTCTGAGGTTGAAAAGATTTATTTGCCCTTCTTTAATGCAAAAACATCTGATCGAACCTAGCTTTGCTAGAGCTCCATTTGATGGTGACTTTGTATGATTAATTACCCTTTTCCCTTTATCCTTTCACGATTAAATGAACAAAATGATTAATGAAAACAAATATATAATACGATTATCTTTACAAAGGTATACCCTTATTGCGACCCAATTTCCAATCGAATCCGAGCTAACATCTTAACAAAACACATCGCAGCGTCTCGTCGATTGTCGTTCATACATTATTCATTGATGAGCTGATGCCATTTCCATTACGACTGGGACCGATGACACCTGTGAACTGGCCTAGAGCGAGCAATGTACTGTGAAATATGTGAATTTCTCACATGCTCTGGGGTTAACGAAAGAGGCCACTGTATACGATTAGTTAGTGGTCTTTTGGCTGTGAGTCTTCCAATACTATTTCTTATTTTCGATTTTTATAATTCAACAACTATTATGTGCAAAAGAACTAGTACGTAACTATATTTGTCATTTTTTTTGTCTGTGAATACTCTTGCTAAGTTTTTATGCTGGAATCGAACTGAATATCACATGGTATTCTGTCACAATTGCTTATTATACTGAGAGGAATTTTCCCAGTAATAAAATAATTTGTACAGATACCATGCACACTGAATATGGCTTTTCTATTTACTTACTGATCACCCTGGCTTTGCGCCGGTGCAATTATTGACTTTTCAAAGTAATTATTTTCATGGAAACCTCGTCCTGACAATAAAGAACACAAAAAAGAAATATCTAATTTTAAACAGGCATTCGGAAGTCAAGCTCATAAATACATTTCATTTTTAGTAATATGGATATTATATCATCATGAGACAATCCTTGACAGACATTCACAACACCCACAGTTGCAAATTGACTCGCCTAATAAAAATCTTGTTATGTAGTTTAAAAATAAAATCCACGTAAGGAGTTACGATCAAACAAGCCAACAATTTTACATTTCTGCTGAATCCTTGCAAAAATATTTAACTTCTCAATCCTACTAATTTTGTCAATTAGAAAGTGTGTGAAGATATTTGAATGTTATGGCTACTGTTATTCAACAGGTACTTACTCAAAACAACTGAAGTAAAATAAGAAACTACGTACTTTATAATAGGGACGCATAACATATCATACTAAATAAATGTTGTATAACCCATATTTGTCCGCAAAAGCGAATACAAAATGTGCTAATCCTGTGCCGTATTGACTCAAAGAAGTGAAGATATAGCTTGCATAAATATTAAATTTATGGTATAATAGTATTGAAATAATTCATGTCACCTATGATCACATAGACCGTAGTTCAATAAACTACATAGTTTGCTGCATTTAGATTGATCTGATAGACACATTGTTCTTCTTCTTCTGTCACATGAATCTACTATAATATAATAATTGCTAAACTGCCAAGTGGTATAAAATAGTAGATTTTTAACCAAAAGTGGAAACTGACCCATTTCTCCCGAGTAAAACACTGAACTTTACATTTCGGAAATAAGGAAAGTAAAAATATTAGTTTTTATTTATTTTCTTGTTTGTTCGCCACTTGGTGCAATCATTATAATATATATTTAAGTCTCTTTACCTTGAATTTCTAAATGTTATTTTTATAACTAATTTCTATCTGACTTGAACACAACTCAAATAAAACTGTAGACCGATTCCGGTTGGACCAATCTTTGAGAGCAAATTCTATCGAGGCTAGTAAACGTCATCGTGTATTTAATAACTGGAAGTCCTAGATCTTAGAATAACATACCTATATAAATATCAGAATTCAGCGAAGTAACGTAACTTTCGAGACATCTTGCTATAAAAATATCTTTTCTCGGAGACCGCGCCCTTAATAGAAGAAGAAATAAAAACAATAGGTATATTTAATCATTCACACTGGCTTATATGCACAAGGCCGCAGCTTTTTATACAATTGTAATTTTGTAAATAATTGTAAAGCAGACGATGATCTCTTCCACCTTAGGTAAGATATACATAACTTGAGTTTGGGAAATGAAATAGTAAATTATGGTACAAGTGTGTAAACTTGGTGATTACCGCTGAAGCGCCATTGAGACCCGAGTCCGATGTTCTTAAGAGAGCCAAGGACTGTAATCATCAATACATATGTGTACCATACGATGTTTTTCAACATTCTTGTGAGTAAAATAATACTAAAATAGATATTATATCTGCCAACATTAATTACAAGATAACAATACGCTTTACACGTGTGAAAAGATTAGCACTCTTTTTCACAGTAGGTAGTGGGACTTAATAGGATAAAACATGAGCTATTCAAATAACAACATACTATTCGAATTAGTTCAGTCATCTGAGTAAACAAAGCTACATTGCGCTTATTTGCATTCACATTTTGCTGTTGATTTTAGCTATTTGGAATGATTAATTTCAACTGTTTTTGGTGCTTAGGTGTTTATTTACTTGTTAATGGGCAGCAGTTAGGGTAGCTATTAACATACGTAACACTATTGAAAATCGCATTCACAACACTAGTGAAAGTACAACACTAGTGATAGTATACAGTAACATTATGCAGTGTGAAGATGTTTTCCCTGATGGGGACTCTACAGATCAAAATATGTCAACGTTGGTTCAATTTTGTTTAAAAAAAAATTGTAAAATTTCTTTCCATATTTTATGAAACAGCAACGATTCTTGCGCTGTTCTGGTAAAAACTGAAACAAGTTTAGTATACTTTATGAACATTTTAATGTACACAACTCCTGAATACTGGCTCTGATCAGAGAATGACTGCACGTTTGACGCGTAATAACTGTGGGTGCCGTCGTTGTATTTATAAAGATGAATAATAGTAAAGTTTTATTTTGAAGTTTTGAAGTTGTAATATGAGTTCTAGTATGCGAATCAATATACTTGACGTATTATCATTATTTGACCTTTTTTCCCAACTCACATGGAGTCGGCTTCCCAGCGTATCTGTGATAGATCTGAAGCAACGGCCATCTGACCTTCACAATCAATTGGTGATATAAAAGTTCTATAGTTAGACTAACCGGACTTTTGAGGGCTCCAACTATGTGTAACAACTGGCATAGATATTCGTATGGCAACCACGACCGACTATGGATTAACTTGTTGTCCGAGATGACCCATCTAAATAACAAAATAATTGCACTGAGCGGGCATCTAAAACGCACCTATTGTGTAGCATTCGCGTTAACTACCACTTTGCCATAAAGGTATGCCATGCCACATAACGCATATTTCAAGTCATTTTATGCGATCCATTTTGTTACTGTGTCTATACAGTGTATGGTTAAAGTGTTTATACTGTAGCCATTTTGCAACGATAAAATAAATTAATAATCTGATATTATTTGACTGATGTTTGGCGAACGGTGAAATTACAACATATTTAATTTTCTATTGACTTTAGCATTCTGTTAACATACGCCTCATTTTAATTAATAAAGTTGGCTGTTAAATATTAATAACGAGTTGATTTTGTTTGATGTTGCCGATTGAGAGTTGGGTTGACGGCTTGATCGTTGGGATATGTACCGTAGCTATGTTTTTGTGATATGTTTAAGTTAAAATACGATTTCGGGGAATAAGGAAGGCTAAAAGTAGATAGCAGAAGTTGTTTTGTTAATTTTCATTAAATTAAATACAATTGAAATGAATCTCAATACAATTGAGATGATCGTACTGTATCCATTTGTTCTGTTTCAGGCAAGTTTATGTCTGTGATTTTGCTTGTACAGAAATCTATTTACAGGGTCAAAAGCAGTCTTTAATTTGTTTTCAGCTATACGAGTACCAGCCTTTTCTCCTTATTGACACGTGTGTACACACGTGTCACTAGAAGCTTGTGAAGGTCAGATGGCAGTCACTTTACGGAAAATGTCGAAATGAGGTCATTTTGTAATCGCACGCTGCCTTCAACTGAGTTAGTAAAGGGCTCGGACTATAATTGTGTGCTACGATCGTAGCGTAGCAAGTGGAAAGATCTTTCACGAGACCTTTCACATCTGCTACTTCCATCAATGAGCATAAATGAAAAAAAATCTATATGCTCACCGATGACATAGTTTTCCTGTCCTGAATTTCTTTTTCTGCTAGGTATACCGATGGTGACTATTCTTGACTTCCTCCATCTTAACAACATACGTATGCATAAGTCGCCCCTTCACCCTTCTATCTTTACCCGCCGGTAGTGGCGCTTCTTTTTGAGACACGAACACTAACGCTGGGTCGAAAAGACCTAGATTTTGAATGTATAATTTTCATTAAGTTCATGAAATCTAGAGATTATTCTTGGATGAAATAGACAAAATTATAGAGATAGCTCCTAATTCTTACTTTTTGCCATGTAGAATCTAGAAAATTGCTTTTTAATTTTTTTTACATAATCTAGGAATATTTTATCAAAAATATTCAACAAGCTTCTAAATAGAGAAAAAATATCAAACATTTACCTTCGTTTTTTTAAATCACTATGACACACAATATGACAGTGTATGAATCATAGTTCAATATCTTCAATTTCTGATAATATTTCACCTTAAATGTGTTCTTTTTTGGAATATTTCATTCTTATGTCATTAAAATAATTTGGTAACATATTTACAAAGAAACTATTTTTTTTTTGTAATGGTAAAATTCACTTGTACAATACGTCGAGCAGTATGAACGAACTGTACTCGCTTTAAATGCCCATACTGTCCAAACACTCCACGGGAACTGGCTGAAGCGGGGTGTACGCATAGGTTGCTTGAAGGTACTTAGCGCGACAACAAGAATGAACTAATACTATAGTAGTTATGGCCCAAAAAATAAGAGTTCTGGGTCTTTTCGACCCGGCACGACTAATCGCGGGGGGATAGACCTAAGTGTCCTAGCCATCTGAGCATCCTATTCTCTATTTTGGAGGCAGTATGTGTTGTGTTATATGTCTTCTACTACACCACTTACTCAATCAAAATTACTGATAGCACTACAACAGTAACCAAATATTCTCAGTACTACCACAAACATATTGATTTATTATTCCCTGATAATAATACGTTCGTACGGGTGACATCGTTATTCAATTACTCGTGGCGAATTTAATAAAACAACGTCGATATGGTTGCGTTCCTGTGTTAATAATATTAGGCAATTACTGTACGTGTCACTCAAATAAGGGGTGGGTATAGTATTGGGTTTTATAATCTGGGGTTAGTGACTTATTTTAGGGTTTATAGATCTTCGATATTATTAAAGTTTGCTTTCAAGTTTGGGAGCTTAATAAAAGAAGAAAGATAGAAAATCTATTTATTGCTGATGTATCATCGAGGAAAATAATTTTTAGCAGTTTATTCACCTTTGTAGGTAATTTATTCGTATTATAATGCGAAACTCTGTCATGAAGTCGCTTGCTATCAGGAAATAGTAACCTAACTAATTTCAGTAGGTATTATGTCTTGGTAAACATTAAATTTCTTCGAGTGCACAAAAGGGTTGTAAGATACAGTGATACGCAACATATATGCAAGGAAACATAAATAAATATTTTTGATAAAGTATTTGATGTATTCGTGAACTATGCTCTAGGTTAATGACTAAATTATAATATTATAAACATGTTTTAACCCTCGAAGCGTAAGCAAATATATATTAAACACCTACAACAACACCCACGTCATTTCAAGCTCCATTTAGCAGAAAACCTAATAACTCTTTGTGTCAGACCCAGGAATCGAACAAGTATATTACGAGCCTAGTTTTGGTATAAATATAGCAATGTTTAATTTGTCCAAGAGTATTAAATATTATATTGTTTACAATATCCCTTTGACTTCAAAGGCGAACGGAACAAGATAACGAGAATTAACTGTCTGATATTCGTAAATTTTAATGTGCTACCTATTGGTATTATATACTGTATCAAAGGATTCTGTTGTCACAGTCTGTGATAAGACCGCCCATTGTAGTATTGAGTCTATCGGGGTGTAGAGTCTTACGATTATATTATCTTATTTAGAGTATCTGTATGTTATAGTTACGTAGGTATATGATTTAAGCAGTTTGTTGCTATTCTTGATAAACATATATATATATATATATATATATATATATATATATATATATATATATATATATACATATATATATATATATACGAGTATATATATATATATATATATATATATATATATAGTATACTAATTCCTGTATGTCCCCGAAGGGGTAGGCAGAAGAATATCTGCACCATATTTCGCCATCTATGATTTTCAGCCCCGTGTCATTGTAGGTAAGCCTACCACCGACAAGCGGGTACTTTGCTATGGGCTGTCCAGTGATACCGGTACCGATAAACAAATTTCGTAAACCCTGATTGAATAAGTAAAATACTTAATGCAAAACAGTTCGTAACGTATGCATAAAAAAATGTACATTTAAATCATTACGTTTCCTGAATCATCAGCATTAGTATCTTCAAAGCTTGTGGTTTGGAACCCTAGGTTCGTACAATAACTCAAAAATTTCAACTTTAGTAAAAATAACAATACAAAATACCTAAACCGTATTATTAATTTAGTAAACCATAGCATCATAAAATCTTAAAATGACAGCGTGCAATTTTATTTAAACCTTAATTCAATTATTATACTAACAAAGTACACCAATCACTATAATATTAATAAATCAAACATAAGATACACCAAACAATAAAACGATCTTAAAGCTACACTTACAGAAACCTAACCCACCCTTCTAACTTCACAATCAAAAAACAAACACCCTATACAGCGTCTACAAAAAAACAATTAACACGAGAAAATTATTTCGTCACAAATCAATTGACGAAGAAGATCACGGCACACGGAGATTTGTTTAACACGGTGCGGGGGGTGATGGAAACAAAGAAAGGCCTGTAGGGCGGGCGGGGGCGCACTGGGCGGCAGATAGCAGTGCTTGCCGAGCAATCGGCAGAGTCAGACGTGTGGTATACTTCTACCGCCTCCCGCCATACGCTCGCGAAAACAAGTGTTTGTGTACATCATATTATAAATTTAAATGTAATAAAAATATTTTAATCGTTTTATGTAATACAGTGTACAACCGTTGCGATGTTTTATACGAGAATTAAGTTGGTTATTGTGTTGCATTCGATACGACTGGCCTGATAGATATATATTTAACGGTGAGTACAGGATGTTTTTTTACTAATATGTGTATTATTTATAGTTTAAATGATAAATAAATACTAGGTATATGGGTGAAATATAGTATTAGAACATTCTGCCGGTGTTTTTGCCGGTGTTCCAGTGTTGTTATGAAGTCTCCATGCAATTATTCTGTAACGGTAGATAAACTTAAAACAATTTTCTGATTTGTTTATACTCTATGAACTAGTCTAAGGAAACCAAGAACATGTTTCAACAATGTTTACATTAGAATGTTGAAACGTACTGATGTTGTCTGTAATTACAAAGGCTATATTAATCTATTCAGTCTGCTATTTTGTAATACACATTAGTCTGATAACATCTTACTAACGCGTGAAAAACCATCTGATGAGGCCGTCAAGTTGAGTGCCACCATTGTTAACATGGCACGTGTATATTATGGTGGCCCTCTTTCTTGAGTCTTTACCTTCAGCTTACCATCAGGTGAGGTAAAGACAAATTGACGTGTCCTGTTTATAAAAAAAAAAAATAACTGCAAAAGTTTGTGAAAATGTTTGTATGTTTGTTGTTTATTCAGGATGTAACGGTACTGAACGGATCTGTCTTAAATTTCCGACAGGGATGGATTATTGTCGTGAAAAACAACTTTCCAACCCAGCAACGGGTTCTCATAGGTTGTGGTAGCGGGACCGGAATTCAGCACGGATGAAACCGTAAGCATCAGCTTGTTCTAAATAAAAATACAAAAACCAAAAATGTTTTACTTTATTAACGGTTACTTTCAAGCTTGTCAAAATAACTCACAATAATAATCCCTATATCTCACGAGACATCACAAACATTGAATTCATTAATGCAAAACACACGCCAAATATTTGGTATTAATAGTTATGACCTTGAAATAATAAAAACAACAATCATTATTTATGTATGTCACACTGAATATTTTATAAATGTCATTCTCGTTTTAACGAGAAAAATACATTGAGTGCATTTTAATTTAATGATAAATCTCTTCATAATTTATGTGATATTATGCATATGGAGAGGTTTCCTGGTAAAGGACAGGAACGGTGGCTCTTTGGGGCGGAAAAGATATATAAACTTTGTTATAAAGCACCCAGTTTGATGCAGCGAGTGCAACGCCCTGCGATACGTTTGAAAATGCAGGACAATCTAATGGAAAATCTATACAAAAGCCACCCCCAAGTGGCCAGTTTTACCGTTTGTTTGTATGAAAAAAATCGATTGTCAACGTTTGGATAACCCGTAACCCTGAACTTCAACGGATGGGAACTAAGGGAGAGGACAGTCTCTGTAAAGACTGTTTTTGCAGACACCATTCAATCTGTAAAAGTGACATATTCGTGTTTAGTACGTGCATCTCAAAAAAGCTAAAGGGTTCCAGTCGCAAGGGATCCTATAATTCGATTCTTCCCGGATTCTCAATAGATCATGTGGAGCATGACAAACTAGATGGAGGTAAGTTATGTTCCCTTTTGAAGATTTTCACCCTTCGCGACTGGAGGGTTCCCTTCGTCCAATAAAGTCATGTCTTTAGAAATGGTGGCCAGAACCAGCTATATCCTTGCTCCGTATAAAGGTATCTTTCCCGTAAATCTGCTGCGGCTTTAGTTTGTTGACCCTATACACAGTGGTAAACCATGTATACCATATGATAAATAAAGGTTCTGAACTTACCTGACCTTTTTCGTAGCGTTTTTATTATATTAGTCCGGGCATAAAGGGATTTCAGTTGGAAATTGGGGCCATCCAATACCGAAAATACCTTCATCCTATAAAAAGTATTTATTGAACCACACTTGTTCAGTGTTTTCTACTGTTACCGCTGCTGGCGAACCAGAGCTCCTTGGGGAGGAAAATATATCGGGCAATGGTGTATGGTGCTTCGCATTTAGTGTTTATATGCATACAACATTCGTTAAGTCTTTCATAATTGCTTTTGTATATGCACTTCGGTTGCGAGGTACTCTCCTGACTTCAGAATCCTTTAATCTGATCGATATGCGTACACCTAGGACTTGCAACCCTTACCGGGATGCCAATAGTCAACATGCACCTTCTTCACCTCTTCAATCGGTTTCAATAAACTTTCTTCTTCTTCTTCAGGTCCTTTCTTGACTTGCAAATATCAGAATTTAGTCTCTCTCAACCCAAATGTGAAATAGGCTGGTTGTATGTGTGTTCGTTTAGAGACCTTAAAATATCGAGACAAGAACGATCGTGGATGTATAAAAATGAAATATGGACAAAAAATTAAATGCAAGGAATAAAAACAGGCACTGACCTAAATACGTGTTGAGGAATGTATCCAAATCTTCATAGATTTCATCATCAAAACTGAATTTTGATGAAAATTAAACGAATCTCTTTATGAATAACGACGTTCTGCGTAAACATCATAATAATAATTTAGATCCTTCAGTTGAAAAGGTAGCATCTAAAAATGGCTGTCTAAATTGACCATTTTTAAATAAATAATCAAGGAACTTGCTCAAGTCACCACTTCCGTTACAGGTAGGACGGTTACTATAGCAACTATATACGTGAGTGAGTGTACCTACACTGGCGACCGGTAATTGATATGTAATCTCTTTAATCATCTTTCAAATCTCCTAATGGATGCGAGTCGAAGTATAAGCTACCTATAATACATACTGCTACATAAGTGCTTTGGGCAGTCTTATAACAATATTATGTTCGATGAAAGTTATTGAGATTTTTTTTGAATATGCTCACATATTATTATAGACTTCTAGAGTTCGAAATCGAATGGTGTCTGCATAACCTATAGGTTATGCAGACACCATTCGATATACGAATAACAAATTAGGTGTGTTATGAAAAATATTACCTGTTAATAACAAGATGAGCACTATACCTGCATCATGAATATACTGTAAAATAGATAACTTACCAATATACTATTATATGAATTCATAAACATCCATATCATAACTTAAATAGGGGTAAAAGATTTGATATTCTACTATTTGAAACGATCAAAAGACCTCATATCAGTTATATTGTTATACATCGACTATGTGTATGTTGGCAAACAAATTGTTTGTGCTGCTAATTAACTCGAAGAATTTATTTGTTTATCTACCAAAGTTGAATGTTAAATCGATCCGAAAATGTTATTTGAATACATAGTTTACGTTATTATAAGTAGTTATGTAATAACGATAATGCTCTATTATATTTTGATTCTGGCAAAAAAAGCAGTAGCAATTGTCGTCAATTATCCTTAAAGCTTAAGCAGCAACAGGTTACCGTTAAAACCATGATTAACGAAATTATAGAAAAGAAACGAGAGAAGTAATATAGCGTGCTCTGGGTCGTGAACGACAACAGCAAGCTTTGCATTCAATCGGGATTGGCGTTTAGATGATCAAGAATCTGAATTTGTTCATTCAGATTTGTTCATTCAGATTCTTGTGACGTCGGTATTTCCTTGCCAATTGAGCAGTCCGACTGAGGAAGTATCTCCACCTTACAGATTACCGCGGCCATAATAACCTCGGGTAGTGTTCCCGGCGATTAGTAGGGTAGCAGAGAACAAAGGCTCGTCCTGCTTTGACTTCTTCACTGATGGCACAGAAGCTCCCTGTGCTATACAGGGCCGGCAGCACAAGTGTGTCTGCCCTGGTGTTGCACACGTTCATAAACCACTGTAACCACTTGTAAGTAGGCCGTGTGTATTTGGACGCTTATCTGCTACCTAAGTTGTATAAAAAATAATTATAGAAGAGCTATTCTTTGCTACCTAATTAGGTATTATAAGTCATTTTCAATTGTATCTTTCACAAAAGTAACAAAAATGCTTCCTTTTTCTAAGGATAGAAAATATTAATGTAACAATCTTCTAGACTAGATATTCAGTCTGCAGCATGCATAACTTAGTTCAGGCAGAGGTAAATGCATCCAATCAAAAGCTTGAGATAGAACGGCGCGACCTAGGAGCGTCTTTAAGCGATGTTATAAACTAGGCAAGCGGTGTTACGCTTGTTGTAGGGGTGATAAGAGTGATTGTTAGTAGAATACTGGGTTTATGAGAAATATAAAGGAGTAAATATGTTTAACATTTTTATATATAATTTTAAATAATTTTTACCTACATACACATCATGTTGTATACAAATTATGAATAACCAGGGTTAGCAAAGCAGGTATTAATTTGTTCTTTTTGCTTCAAAAAACGTATATTATACAGTACGTTTCTTAATCGCTTCGGTCGCGTACGAAACTGTAGGCTTGCAACTAGTTACGTTAGACAAAAAAAGATCTTCGTAGAATACTAGTTTCCAAATACTATATTTTTTTCTTTATACGATAACAGCATATTCTTTCGTAACCTTCGGTAAAGGAATTAATTTTACTTTTACGTTACTACTATTAAAGGGTGTATGTCAAAATGTATTACATAGGCCGGAGGGTTAGGCCGAGGTGAATTTACACCTACATTTCACCAATCATTGTATTCGGGCCCATGTAGTAGGCGGTGAGCCTACTGCCGTATTTTGGGCACTATTGTTGACGTGTTAAAATACTTCAACCAAAATTATGACTTAAACGAGGTTGATTCAAGAAACCTCTAAAAAACTGTTTTTCTTCTCACTGTAAAATAGTTTAGGTTTAGAATGTTCAATTCCTAAAAATTCTGTGAAATGAAATTAATTTCCTCAGTTCAGTTTAGTTCTTCACCAAGATATTTTCAAACAGGTGAACGTGAACATATTTTTTTTTTCATTGTCAATAAAAATAAGATGTCAATTATCTAAATAATTTTATAGAAGTTTAATTATTCAGAAGAGGATTTTGTTTATTTATTTATTTTCTCTTCTACGTCCATCTTTACAGGGTACACCCTAACACGACAGAGTAGGCAATATAAGCATGCAATAACATGACTAACATTTTTTATAATATAACTGATAATGTTGTAACTGCGAATTTAAAATCTAAAACTGAGTTACTTAGATAGAATAGAAACTCAGTGTCGTATGTATAAAAAAAGATATTGTTTTGAAACTGATATCCTATGAAGTTTTTTTTTTCTTTTATCGTAACTGGTTACGAACCCTCAGTTTAGTACGCTTTTGAAGCGTTCTGAATAGGCACAAAATTGTTAACCTTCATACATAAATCAGTATATTCACGCCTGTTTACTTCCGAAGGGGTACGTAAATGCGTATTAATACAAAATTTTCATCAAAATAACGAATAAATCACCATGCAAACCATTTTGAAAACAAAACTGGAGGTAAAAAAAATACATGAAGATAAAACCTTTTTGGGCAACAACTTGGCGAAAATTTAAAATTTCAAACACTTCCCAATCTTGTCCCTTTAAAATTGAGTTCGATCGAAAAAGGTTACGTACACGCCCCGGGGATGTGACCCAGTAAAGGCATTGTCTAAAGATATAAGTCGACAAGCAATATTAACAACCATGTCTATCTCAAACAATGTAATATTGGTAACGATTATTTTTATATTTAGGGGCTTAACGATTTGTAAACATGTGTATGTGTTCTGTAATGATATTGTAATGTAATGACATAATTCGAGGTTTAGATTAGCTTATATTTTACTAGAAAGTGGGCACCTTTTGTTTGTTCGGGTATTGTGCAGGTATTTTACCAGATACTTATTACTATACCTAGTGGCAC
The DNA here is from genome assembly GCA_949126895.1 of Eilema caniola. Classification (NCBI taxonomy): domain Eukaryota; kingdom Metazoa; phylum Arthropoda; class Insecta; order Lepidoptera; family Erebidae; genus Eilema; species Eilema caniola. The sequence continues at coordinate 22,536,535 of OX421470.1, forward strand.
GCTATGATGGCCGTATGGACAACTTAACTAAATTACGATATAGTAGTTGAGTTGATAAGGTAGTAGATAAGGTGGTACTTAATGGCCGTGTATAAAAGAGAGCAAGCAAGCTCTGTCAAGTTCTCTTAGTACTTAACGGCCATCATACCGTGCCGGTAGTTTACCATGCATCGTGCATTGTGGTTTTGTCTCTGTGTAAGTTTGCAGTGTCCCTATGTAGTGTTTTCCTAATTATCCTAAAGCAAATAAACCATGACATATAGCTTACTTACTGAAATACGTCCAAATCAAATTACTTCGACACGATACGATATGGTAAAATTGTCGAGTTCTAGCAACAGATATTTTTAATGAGGATGCGATGTTAATGAGAGATTCACTTTAGGTAAATAAATTAACAAACGTCAGTCCATCAACCCTATTTCATTAGATATTATTTTCCCTACAGAAAGAGTAGAAAAAACAGTCCGCCATCTGCCGCTTCACGAGCTTCATGTCAAATAACTTTTAAAAAATAATTCGAGACTAACACCATAAATTAAATCATGCTGTATATTATTTACAACCCAAATCAAAACGCCCAATTCTACGGTCCGTTTGAAATAAAATCGCATCAAAACTTTTCTTATTAGGCTGAAAAAAATGCAAACATGACAGCAAACGGCCCCTGTAAAACGCATGACTACGTTCATTAGGGTAGGGTTGGATAGCTATGCGGTTTTTTGTTCTACCGTCATTAATTGTTCTTTGATGAGGCTCTCGCTGTGGTCAAGCTACACTTTGTATTAATGCACAGTGATACAATTTACGTTTTAATATAGTCAAAGGGATGATTAACTTTCACTAATATATTTTTTGCGGATGTAATGGATATTTTTTTAATAGTCTTTTTTTATAATTGATATCAGGCTCGTGTTTTATCACTATTATGTATATCAAGTATTCGATTTCGATTCGATGTATGTATATGTTTGAACCAAGTCGGCTGAAGTTGAATTCGAGAAACATACATATTCGCTGGCCTATGTCCAGCAGTGGACTGCAGTGGGCTAATTGGTTGATTGATTGATTGACATATTCAAAAAAAATCTAGTCGAATTCAAAGTAAAATTAAAAGTAAAAGTTTAATAAAGTTGCACACTTTATTAAACTTTTCTCATGGCTAAAAAGGTCGTGGCATTTCTGAAAATAAATAAACAAAACAGAGTTGGAGTTTTTACCTGTCTGGAGAGAAATAGGATTTATTTTTTTTAAATAATATTAGTAACCGAAATTATCGAAATTACTAATATTCCCTCTAACCCCTCCAACTAAGCTAAATTGCTTGTGCTAGGAGTGTAATGGCCAGGATTCGAAACCGGGACTCGTAAGGCCGACTTCTTAACCACTAAGCTAGCGTAAAAAAAGGTAAAAAAATGATATAACATGCTCAGCAAAATAGTCTTTAATAATTTTTAAACATAATTCACGGCTATGTGTTACAAGATACCGGAATCTTTTTGGTAATTTATAATTCATAAAACATATTTTTCCATAAAAAATTCAACAATAGATACTTCCTCAATAAGGGATCTATAACTTAAAATACTCGTCGGAACTAATCGGATAAATGAAAAAGAGTTTTTACGGCACAAAGTACCGGCGGCAGTCAAAGCCTTCTAACATTTAACAAATCGTTTTAAATGTCTCATTTTACACTCAATAGATTTTACTCCCGAATGGTGGTTCTAACAGAGTTTTTTTTTTCTTTCACCCCAAAATTCGGTAATCCGAAACAGTGAGAGACCGCGAAACATTTCAGCTACATCAAAGCGATCAAATTGTTCGTCAAAATTTACATTATACCGCCATTAATTGAAATTCAATGCTTAATCTTTTATTTTCTTTGTATATATATTTTTTCAGGAATCCAATTTGTTTTCACACAGTATGAGGCAAAGCTGTTCTTTTTTCGATTGAATTTTGAAATGACATATACTCTAACATGTGTATGTATATTAATGGTTCAAAGAGAGTGATTTGATATTTCGGAAAATTAATCTAACAGTAAATAGAAATGTTTGCTTTGGATATAGCCACAGGCACCAACTAATAAAGTTATCAAGCCAAGTGAATAGTACAGCAAAATTGAAGCCATAAAATGCCCATTGCTGAGCTGCCTCTCTCAAAGACATTGAGTTGGTGTTGTGCCGCCTGCACATAATAGCTCCGTCACTGTGACAAGTTCACCAGTCTATCGAATTGAAGTATCTTACGATTTATGTTAGCATGGTTTGGGCTTAAGATGTAAGTGTCGATTTTAACTATTAAAGTAGGAAGTAACTGAAAGAACTTGTGTTGTGCTGTTTATAGAATACAAATCGATAACGCGACTGAATTTATTAATAAAAATCATAATTTCGCTGTGATTTACATATTCATTTCACCAAATAGAGCAGTTTCTTCTTTTCTTTTATTAGTTTTCTTTTTATAATTTGTATATCTATTTTGTATTTAATATCCTACCTATTAGAGATAGGATAGATCCTAAGATAGATCCCACCTATAGATAATGGACTTAAAGAGAACTTATTAACACTGATTTCCCCTGATTTTTTAAATATAACAATATCTCTGTCACTAAATTCAACACATTAACAGTAGTGCAGCCCAAGAATTTCGACCTCCTTTGCACAAAACAAAAAATTAATATTACTTTAAAAAAGAAAACTCGGTGTTAATAAACATAAAGTATTTTAATCAGAAAGTTTGCATTATTCAGAATACCGTTAGTGCGATATGGGTGCCACATTTGAAACGTTTTAGTTCAACAGTTCTTTGTTTAATATAATCATTGCGGGGCGTCACGACATAGCCGGCCAGCAAATAAAACCGGTAAACGACCTTTTTCTGATATTCTGAACGTATGGTTTGTGCGAATTGCTCAAATAAACAACACACGATGTTTGTTGGTTACATAATGTTTTTTCTAACTCTGTTTAACGATGATTAAAAATAGGACTGCTCAACCAGGCCAGTGTTATTTGGGATAAGATAGTACCTACTTTATTTTTTGTACAAGATTAACTTAGTTAACTGAATGGAGTCCCACCGATATCGGGGCCTATAATATTTTTCATATAATATTTCAAGGTAAAAACCATTGTTTTATATGAGACTGCACACTAAGTCAATTGGAAAGATAATGAGGATTTCGGATAATATTTGCTTTCTTGAAGCTGTACATAATTACGTTTAAACCGTGTTGCGCGTATTATTGCGCTAATTGTTGTACAACCTTGCACAACACAGATACATTGCAACGCGGAACAATGTTATCTGTACACATAATCAAACGTCCAACAAACAACAAGCCGCGGGTCATGTTGCGCATCAGCTGGCAACATGGCTAGTGTTACGCAACGTGTTGCTGAACTTGTTAAGTGTTTCGTAATCCGCGTCAAATGTTGCCTTATAGCTGCGACGTTTAAATATCACAACATCTTATATAATCATCAACATCGTTATATCCTCATTAAATCTTACATAAATATTACGTGCATGATGTAATAATATATTATCTGATTTTTATAGATATACAAAAATAAATGCAATTTTTGCATACCTACCATGTGTCTGAATACATTTTCGATAGCATTACACCTAGCCTGTAAGCCGACAGCTTTAATAATGGATAAGCTGCCCAATTAGGACTCTCGCTGCGGATAATGTCCGTATGGCGTAAACTCGGATATTTCTTTTTTCTTTTAAATATATAATGTTGTATGCGTGGGTTTTCAGATTGTAATGAGTTTCGAGTTTCTGGTTACATTGTTTTAGGTAGATTTCAGATACTATATTTTGAAAAGGGTTTGCTTTTACGCGATCTAAAATAATATTTGTGATTTACAAAGTACGATAATTATTTAAATACTTAATCTTATTAAAATTATGCTAATGATAATTGCAGACCGTTATATTGATTTACATTTTGTTCATGCCAGAAAAAAATAGCTTGTTTGTTATTTGTTTGTATGATTGTTTTGTATATAAGTCTTCAGGCTTTCATGGCCGGCGCTGCATGTATGGTTTTGTATGTTTGAATGTTTTGTTTGTTTGTATGTTTTTAAAACTTATATTTGGAGCATTGCACTCTATGGATCTGAGGCATGGCTTATGACACAGGGAGACAGAGACTGGATGGAGGCATTTGAAATGTGGTGCTGGAGAAGGATGCAGGGGATAAGCTGAACGGAAAGAATGACAAACGAAAGAGTACTAAACAATGTACAATTAAGAAGGTCTAAATTGAAAATAATCGAGAATCGAAGAGAAAAGATGAGTGGCCTGAGACAACTTCAATTTCGTCGAGAGACAGAGACACGTCTTATTTAAAAAAAATCATCGAAGGGAAAGTAGAAGGAAATAGAGGAAGTTGCAGACCAAGAGGAACGTTTGTGGCACAGATAAAAGAAAAGATACAAGTCGCGTCATACCAGGAGGTCAAAGGATTGGCATAGCAAAGAGAAGAGTGGCGATTACTCCACCTACAAGAGAGAGAGCTCTTTAGTTTACAGGGAGAGCTTGTTTATATCGTTGACTATAATAATAGTAATAAATACGTTGTAGAATGTTTGAATGAAATTTGAAGCATTTACTATGCTAACTTGTCAAATCGATTAAGATAGGAAAAAGTGAATCGCTCAGGTGGGACTCGAACCCACGATCTTTCCCTTACAGGGGGAATGCTCTGACCATTGAGCCACCGAGCCACACCTGAAGCTATCCAAATTCTCCCATACTAACGTCTTAGGGCGACGGTGGGAGCCATCTACCGACATTCATACGAATTATCGGAAACAAGATCGTGGGTTCGAGTCCCACCTGAGCGATTGGCTTTTTCCTACTTAATCGAGTTGTAGAATGTCTTAAGAAAAAATCATGTCAGCGTGCATTTGTGTGTGTGTCTGGACAACTTAGCAAGTTTGGGATTTCCCATTTGATATCATCCCCGTTTAAACACTGCTTTCAATTCTAAAGAAAAACATGAGAAATCGATATGGCCTGCTGTGTTAGGCTGCTAGGATTAATTGTTTGCGTAGGCACCAATTCTTATATTATTGTGTTCTTTTTAATTTGTAACGTTTACTCATGCCTGTTTATTTATACACATGTTTAAGGAAGTTGTTATTTATCTTTCAATATTAATATCCCACGAGCTGAACCGGCAAACTTCGTACCGCCTCAGAATCAATAAAAAAATGATGCAATTTCCTATATTTTTTCACCGTTTAAACCTTCACTAGACCTCCACGAACATTTCAAGACCAAGATAAGATAAATCCGTTCAGCCGTTCTCGAGTTTTAACGAGACTAACGAACAGCAATTGATTTTTATATATATAGATATTTATATTTTATTTTATTTTAATTAATTAATGATGTTAAAGTCTAACATTAAACTTTTTTAGAGGGAATGAAAAATGTAATGTAACTCGCTTCATTTAATTTTTGACTTCAAGCTTATAGCAAATCCAAGAAAAATATAATAATCCACACAAATAAATAAATAAAGTGTCTGTTTGTAGTGTTAAGATATACGTATAACATAACATAACATACATATCATCATCATCTTCATCATCAGGCTATATTAGTCCACTGCTGGACATAGCCCTCCCCCAATGAGCGCCATAGCGCCCTGTCTTCAGCTTGCCGCATCCAGCATACATATAACAAAAATCAATTATTACAAATTTTGTGTGTACATCTGTCTGTCTTTCTGTCATTTTATAAGTGTAATCTCCGAAACAGCTAGGTCAATGACGACATTTTTTTCAGTATCTAAGTGACGTTTTAAGGCATGACTTAGAGATCAGTTTTATTTAAAGTAGGTCCAAATTTCATATCAGAAGGAATGCCAACGTGTTTGTGATTTTTTTAATATTTTCTGTTTACAATAATTTAATGTCTTCTACAAAAAAATATCGGAGGATGTCTTCATGACCAAATCAATAAAACATTCTTTCTGTTTATAAAAATAGATGACCTATATTTTGTCACCACTTTTAACCTCGACTTACTTGATAGTTGCGATTCAATGACATAAAATTACAGGCCACAAGAACAAGTGTTCAATTCTCACAGCATTCATGAGAAATTCAAATGTGTTCAGGCATTTTTTATTATGAGAATAAAAGCCATCGGTTTGAAATTATTGCTTGTGATAAATTGATGTCTTTGGCTTATGAAGGTTATCATAACTTATTTAAATATAAGATAATTCACGTTTAAATTCAATATATGCCTGTATTCCTGTGTAAAGGCTTTGCAATATTCAGGTAAAGATAATTTGTTAACTTGCTGATTATAATGTTATTAAGCTATTAAGGTATATGTGGGTATATACCCTTAATTGCTAGACATTTTGACTACCGTACACCAATCGGCATGTGACCAAGGCCATTTTAACCTAGTCGAAATGTTAGGCATCTATTTATTTATCTCCAAATAACTTGGCAGAATAGTCGGGTTTTTAATTTTAATTGTTATAACCCAGGTTTATATAGAAGTCATTAAGAAGATCAGTCAAACAACCGATTCTCTGTTCAATTTATCGGTATATCCCCTATAGCCATACCAACAAATTTGCGTCTGTTATAAATTATTCATAGATGACCGAAACACGATGGACCATACACAGTTTACCTGTGATGATCACATCCTTACAAAAATGTATTCGTCTCTTTTCTCTTCTCCGACCAGGTATCGATCGGTCTCATTTATTTTTATTACTGCTTCTTCTACATGTCAACCTACATTATTTATTTACACAGACAAGAACATACGCCTTAAATTGATCAAAGTGACGTAATGATCAAGAAAATATCCGCTGAATATTTTATCTGGCAATACATTTTTATCGGTCGTAATCAATCAACTTTCTTGAATTAGATGTAATTTGTTTTCTGTTATATAATCAATTCAATTAGACGATATATTTTAGAAGATGATTTATTTCTATACTAGCTGTTACCCGCAGTTTCGCCTGCGTGGAATACTAAAATGGTCATCGTGTTTCGTGAAACTCAGTTGTTCTCTCCGTAAGAACTTTGTATTAAAAAGATTTTTAACGAAAAGATGAAAGGAATCGGTAAAATCTTTTTCAACTTAAAATCAAGGGACCAAATCATAACCGTGAAATATTTTTGCCTCACTGATCTAATAGCTTACAAATTGGTAATTTTCATAACAAATAAATATTTTTCTTTAGTGGCATACATTATTGTCAATCTGACTAATTATAAAGTTTGTGTGTTGAGTGATATTCGAAACTAACTCTATTTTCGCTTCGAGAACTACTTGCACTCGTGTTACTAGTCACTCAACTAAATCAACAAACTCAAACTAAATTTATCTTTATTGAGTTAACACCGTTAAAATATTCCTATAGAATTCATTATGCAATGATTTTCTATGCTATTTATTTAAAATCTAGATCTCTAACTCAATTTTTGTTTATACAACTGACGTGTCAGACAATCACACGGCTCACCTAATGGTAAGTGGTTACCGTGTCCTATGGACATGTGCAACACCGGGGGGGTCACACTCGTGCTGGCGACACTCGTGCTGTCAGTGTAGAAGACAAAGCAGGAATAGTCTTTGGTCTTCCCACTGACAGCATAAAACCTCTCCAGAGAGCTCTGGCTACCCCACTCACCGCCGGTAACACAACACGAGGTTATTTTTGCCGCGGTTTTTTGTAGGGCGGAGGTACTTCCACAGACGGATTGCTCAATTGGACGGAAATTCCTACCTCCTATGAAAACATCAAGTACATTCAGATCATCTTCATCATGCCATCATCTGAAATAATAGGGGTTAAAGTATGAAATTGCCGTTTCATTGTAATAGGTACTTCGAATTGACATAGAACCTTCATGGTTTGAGATTTTTGAGTGAAACTTTTTCCACATGGTACCTATGTAGTTCTTCATTTAAAAATGTGCAACATTCGATTATCGACTTTCAGTTGTTTTTTTTATTCAGCTTAGACAAGAAAGATGGATGCTTCGAAAATTCGAGTGATTTTTGAATACGAGTTCCGACGCGGAACTAACGCGGCAGAAACAGCTCGCAATATCAATGTTGCGTTTGGAGAGGGGACTGCTAATGAACGCACCGTGCGATTTTGGTTTAAACGCTTTCGTGATGGAAACTTTGATTTGAAGAACGAACCACGAGGAAGGCCGTCCACACAGGTGAATAACAATGAATTGAAAGACATGGTGGAAGCCGATTCGAGCCAAACTACCCAGGAATTAGCTGCATGGTTTAACGTTACCTTACCAACAATATTGACTCATTTGCGTCAAATCAATAAAATAAAAAAATGTGAAAAATGGGTATCTCATGATTTGACTGATCTGCAGAAAGAAATGCGTGTTGAAACTTGTGTTGCCTTGTTGAATCGATACAGAAATGAAGGAATATTGGATCGAATTGTGACATGTGATGAAAAGTGGATTCTTTACGATAACCGTAAGCGAAAAATGCAATGGCTGACCCCAGGTGAAATGCCACAACAGTGTCCTAAAGCAAAGCTTACCAATAAAAAGGTAATGGTAACTGTTTGGTGGTCTCAGCATGGTGTTATTCACTATAGCTTTCTACGATCTGGTCAAGCAATAACGGCAGCTGTCTACTGTGCCGAACTCCGAACAATGATAGCAAAACTAGCAGTGAAACAGCCCCGACTCATGAATCGATCTTCACCATTATTGCTCCATGATAACGCGAGACCTCATACAGCACGAGAAACCATTTTAACTCTACAGGAACTGCAATTAGAAACTATCCGTCACCCTCCGTATTCGCCAGACCTTGCTCCAACAGACTACCATTTTTTTCGTGATTTGGACAATTTTCTATGTGATAAAAAGTTTTCTTCTCAGGAGGCAGTACAAAATGCTTTCACACAGTTTGTTGAATCTAGATCACCAGAGTTCTATCGCAAAGGCATAAATGACCTTCCTACTAGATGGCAGCAATGTATAGATAATAATGGTAATTATTTTGATTAAATAAATACGTTAAATTAAAAAAAAACGAATTTCAATTTGTCAGTACAAATCGGCAATTTCATACTTTAACCCCTAATATAATACACTAGTGACCCGCCGGGTGCAATGGATGTTATTATACATATAAACCTTCCTCTTCAATCACTCTATCTATTAAATAAACCGCATCGAAATCCGTTGCGTAGTTTTAAAGATTTAAGCATATATAGGGAAATAGGGACAGAGAAAGCGATTTTGTTTTATACGATGTAGTGATAATGAACGATGTTCCGGCGCAGGTTATTCTCTCTATTTAAAGAGCCAGGCTTCAGTCACTCCCGCAAAATTGTTTGTAAAATACAGGCATGGAGATTGGCGGTCGGATAAAGGCAGACTTAATAACTACTTCAAGCATAAAGAGGGATGACTGTAACATATATAAATACGTAAAAGCAGTTCAAAAAGTCAGGAGTGCAATGGTGTGTGAAGTCAGCGCTTAATCAACTCTAGTGGACCGCGGTAAGGACACTCACATACATATTCATACGTACCCTCTGTAGTGTAGCGGCAGAGTGATCGTCTGTTATGCAGGAGGCATGGATTTGATTCTCTCTCACAGCAAATATTTATATGCATTAATATGTATATTTGCATTGTTCTGAATGTTTCTATGTAGACATGAATTTGTACGTACTTTCGAAGTTTATCCGCATTCTAAATCACGTAACACAAGCTAGTTAAGCTATGCTTACTATGGTTCTAAATAGCACTCTGTAGATTGACCAGTGAATTAAAAATTGAGAAGCGAGTGACCGTTCTTGTATGGACATATTATGAGAAGAGATGCAAAATAATGTTGTAAGTAAGGTTCAAAGTAAGAATGTAGATGGCAAAGAAGGGAGTAACTGGAGAAATAACATCTGACGAATTTATGGAGGAGGTTGACATGTTGCGCCGACTCCAAATAATTGGGACCAGGGTAGGTAGATGATGAGATTGACTGCGAGTATTTGTCTTATTAAGTAAATATAATATACAAAAATTCGCTCCTTTAAGAGGTAGAAAGAGAAAAGAGAGTATACAATTAAGTATTGTACTATATGTTTACAGTCGTACTTTACCTCGGCGACTCATTATTATTGATAACAATAGAATCACAGCCCGCCCCGGCGCTAGTCGGTCGTTATGAATAATTTAGACTACCCGCTGTCAGGGGTCACAAACTTACAATGCGCTTCGTTAATAGTTTATTTTGGATAATTATTGTGTTTATGTTATCAATAACTATTTTTTTTAAAAGCATCAGTGGCTTAGTGGTTAAGGAGTCGGCCCAACGATCGAGATGTCCTGGATTTGAATACTAGTCATTTCACAACTGACGTGAACCCACTCCTAATTTAGGCAATTTAACTTAGTTGAACGGGGTTAGGGAATATTAGTATAATATTCATTTAAATAACTTTACACTGTATGCACTTGCACTTGCTTAAGAATTTTTTATATTTTGTCAGAATGTGTTTTAAATGAAATGTATGTTGGTTAGGTTCTTCAATTAGACTGAGAGCTAATCAAGATCTTTTAGAGATGTGTAATAATAAGTAGCGATATAATATGAGCGTGGCATTTTCATCAGTATGAGGTTTAACGAGCATTTCAAGAGTAAAACTTTCTACATTTTGTTTATTGCGTTAGGTAACTTGCAGTAGGCAATATGAAATCATTAATGAATTACAAATGGCTTCGATGTCTTATACTTTCTTCTTACTTTTTTCTTAAGGCGAAATTGTGACGGGGCGAGATTCATTCGAAATAATCTTACGCAACTATCGCTAGCAATAATCGTCCTAAGATTAACGTATCAAAATGTTTACCTGTGCGTTAGGCAAGCACTCTATTCTCGTATAAGATTATATAATACGAGATTCACATTGTTTTAAAATTCTTTTAAATTATGTTTAGACGGACACTATTTATAATCATTTTGTATCTCCGTTTAGACGAAGCAACTTTTTCTGTCCTTTCAAGAATAGTATATAGAGGCGAGAAACTCTCCTCGTCTAAATGAGCCACAATGGTACTAAACCGCCAGTCAGTGCGAGAGAAAGCATTCTATCTATATAGTCGAAGTCAGTACCAGTATCCAGTGTGTTTACCTTCCTTATTCAACAGCAAAGTGAAGTTAACCCTATTCACCACGAGGTACTTAGCAAATATTTAATTCGCTACTTCAAACTTCACCACTTCACAACTGTAAGCACTAATTTACAAAATAAAAGTTCTCGATACTTGTAAAGGTTCTACGTATTAGCTACGATTTCTTGTAGCAGCTACTGCCCCTCTACGGCGTAGAATGTCTACTACACGATCCAATAATGAGGCCAATACAGACGCTAAATTAAAAAAGTTTAAACCATCTGATACGAAGGAACTTGTATTTAAATTGAAAAAAAAAACGGCTTCCAATATATTTGTGAGCTTCATTAGGTTTGAAAATTTTTCATACACTTTTATTGTATACGTGGGAGTTTTTCCTTTTGTACATGTAGAGTCGGCAGTTCGAGTGTAGCCCCTGGTATTGCACACGTCCATAGACTACGGTAATCACTTCCCATTAGATGGGCCGTATGCTTGTCTGCCACCTAAGTGGTATAAAAGATACGTAAATGGCATTCACCCTGTAAGGGAAAAATCGCGGGTTCGAATCCTGCTTCGACCGATCAATATTTTTCCTATCTTAATCCATGCGTACATAAATTTTAACATCATCAATCATATCGTGATACCCATTTTGAGTACATTTGGATGACAGATACAAAAACATGCTTTTAGTTAAGAAGTGTTATTTCTCTTACAGGTATCGATTTGATGATCTTTAAAATCGATTAGTCTGATAACTATTAAAATCGATTTAGACTGGAAAACAGTAAATGTTCTAGACGGGACTTGACCCCGCAACCAGTGCCTCCAGAGCGAATACTCGAGACGAAATCATGTAGCTCAATTGATCAAATCATCCCCTTGCAAGGAATCTGACTAGTCCCGTCTTGACGCATTCACTTTTTCCAACCTAAATAGATATTGATTTAATATCTACATTGTAACGATCTGTACTATAATCAGCTACAACACGATTGATATTTGTCAATCTTATTACAAGTATTTGTGTTGCTATGTCTTTATTGGCGTGCCTGTGTTGTGCTACAAGATATATCTGTCGCCACTTGCGACGGCTATTGGCTTGATATACGAATAATTCGGTTGTTACATTGTAAATTATTAAGTAATAGTTTGAAGGTGACTTGAGCGGCTTAGTTTTTTAATGTATAACTAGTCTGTAGCACTTTCTGGCACTTTTTTCTTTATGTAAGAATGCTCTTTCTAAGTAGTATTAGAAAATTGCGGTTTTAGTTCTGTTGGTTACGGTGTAAGCAAGCAAAATTATACTGCTAAACACTGCAAATAAGTATATTCCAGCAGTTTTTCTATTTCAATCATCAATGATAAAGGTAGTTGAATCAGACAGTACACTAGATTATTCCTTTAATGGTATACGTACATAAAAATGGCCGTAATTCGTTTGAACTACAATCAAATACAATATCATACAATATCAGTTTCATATCGACACTTCAAAAGAATTGTTATTATACTGGGTCTAAATTGAAAATATATGCTAAACACTGCAAATATGTTCCATTCGTGTTGCTGACCAATAAAATAATGATCAATTGCGATATAGAACACGTTAACATGTGTTCGCCTAACGCTTGGAGTAATGATAGGTAATTAGGGTTTATTTTATATTTGATCAACAAATTTCGCCTCCTTTTCTTATATGCCCCATGTTAGGTTGTTACATATGAAATTGCCGAAATTTTTTTACAGATTCATGAGTTCGTTATTCCTTTAATTAATAGCTATTTCCATTATTTATATTTTGTTTGAAAGTTGATTTCAAGATTTTAGATTTCACTCTGTACATATTAAATGTTGTTTTTATTGGCCGCTTGATAAATTAAATTCAATTCGATCTTCCTAAATGCTATCCCTTTTAATGATAAATTTCATATTACTTTTATAGAGCTATCACTTTTCAAAAAGCTTTAGCTTTAGCTTAATGTTGTCTCATTTATACACAAAAAAATCATAATATTTGGATTTGGGATTCCTAAAAAAATGCTAAAATGTTAGCACTGCAAATTGGGTTCCTTTCAATTTCTTCAATAAAACGGTAATTTCATATATAACGACCTATTATTTTATTTCTCACATCATCATGAAGACGTATTTTTCTGATTGCATCCGCGGCCAAGTTGTACTTGGAGCTCAGCTTGGAGCTTTGTCTTCTTCTTCATCATCTTAGCATTACTCCCATTCGCATCCGAATCTGTCAGCTCGGAGTGTGGGTCCACTTCACCAGTCTGACTGCGGACACACCACTGCCATCTGACAACCCGAAGGTGATATCGAATCATCATTTTTATTTATCTGTCGCTTCAAAATAAGTATCATCAAGACTAAAACATTTAATATCACTAGCTGTTACCCGCGATACTGTCCGTGCACACGTACAGTCAGCGTCAGAATTATCTACACAACAGTCTCAAAATGATCTTAAAACCAAAGTTGTAAGAGCAAATTAAACTGTTTTATTGATTAAAATTGTATTACTGTCCAAACTAAAGGTGTGTCTCAAATATCAGAACAATCTGTCACCAGCAAGAAGAGGAAACAAAGGAATTACGATAATTTCGAGCACTTTGTTAATCAAACTCGATCTGATTCTGACTATATCAATCTCGTTTCTGCCCAGAAAATGCTATTCACAAGACATAGACTAAGCTATTTCTGACTATCTATCTATTTTCTATTTCTGTTTTAATCTTCGTCCAAATCGATTCAACTACTTTAGCATTAGAGTAATAGACAGTCATTCAGCTACCCAGGCGTACAAACTTAGACATTTTATATCTGTATTGAAAATAGTAAACACCTTATAAAATCCTGCTCGTATTTGAAAATGAACTATAACTTTTAAATAAATAACCGCATTCATTTAATTTCATTCATTTCATCATCATTATTATTCAATCACTGAACTGCATTCAGTTCAACATCCCACTCAAAACAAAAAATAAACCAAAAACAGTCGTTCCCGTGGCAATTAAAGGGGATAAGTACCAATAAAAGGAGTGTTTGAGTTATAAATTGATCAAATTGTGGGCCCACAGCCAATGTATCGCCGAACCGGATTACATGCGGTTTTATTCCTTTTATAATTGCAATATGGTGGTTTCTACATTGACAATAAATATTCATTGTGTAAAGAGATAAGAAATTGAACTTCTAAAGTTGTTTATTTCTGGAAAGCGATCCAACCAGAGTATTTTCAAGTTACCAGTGAGTAGATTGCTTTCAAGTAGATCCAAAAATACTTAATACTCCTTTAGTAATCCTCTCGAGGAGATTAATAATAGGCGTGAAAATTATATCCTAGAATATTTTAAGTGGTAAATATTTGGGTATAAAGAATACCAACAAGTGGCTTTAAAGTATATAACTACTTATCTCTAATATGTACTTAAATCTAAGATCAAAATACATTTCACACATCTGAGAAAATACTAAATCATCTATTTAGTTCCACGAACATTCTAGAATTACATCAATATAACCTGCTTCGTGTCTATCTGTAGGTCACTTGATCGTCTACACTACTACTCTGATTTACCACTAGGAAGTAAGTGTGGAGCACATAGGGTTGTCTACTTGCTAGTAAAGGAATATAAAATAACTTAATTCAAATTTAAAATGGTATAAGGCTAGGTTAAGATAAAAAAAACTTGAGACGATATTCTTAGCCATCCACGGATTCTCCGTGCGGGTGCCGGGTCCATCGCGTTGCTGAGTTGGGAACTCGGGACAGTGCCTGGGACTTGCGACCCAAGTGTAGGTTTAGAAGGGGCCCCTTTTGTTGATGTACATCAATACTCACCCCAAGTTCCCCTCCCTGCCTAACCAAATTTGATACGAACCTACTAGTGCCGCTTTAGACATTCGTCCTAGTAATGAGCTTATTGTAGCTCTCGATAGGCCTAGATCTTTAAGTAGGTTATAGAGAGATTTAGCTGGTATACCTCTCGCTCCCACTTCTACTGGATACAAATTAACCACGTAACCGTTTTTGATTAATTCGTTTGTGAGATCGTAGTATTTATTCCGTAATAGTGATTTATTTTTATTTGAAACGATTTTTGTTTTGGAATAGTGACAGCCCTAATAGGGATCTTTCTAAAAGTGCATCAGTCTGCATGCCCCCACCCATCATGGCCCATTAGATGCGTTCGCGGGAAATCGTCATTTGCATAAGCGGCTTGGCTCTCTGCACATAGTAATTGGGATCACATGAACGTGGCCAATTTACTTAGATACTTGTCCCCTCCTTGTTACCTTCGATCGTTAGAATTACAATCAGCGATCGTACCACCGAATCGGGGGTCTAAATAATTTGGACTGTCCAGTATAGGTTTAAGTTAGTCTGTACCAATGTTTGTTTAACACTTATGCGTTGCTCTTAGAGCTTTTAATCGAAGTGCGAAATTTGAATTTGATTTAAATTCGTACTTGTTATAAAATAGCGGGGGTAAAGGCGGGGTGGGCTATGGGGGTAAATGGCTGTACGGAGTTGGCGTTTCGTACGAATGCTACTTTAAATTTGCATTAACTTTGGGACGGTTGGTGTATTGTTTCTTGACTCACCATCTGGTTTAGTTTAGATTTCTGAATAAAACATTCGAAGATATATTTGTATGTGTAAGTAACGGAGCATGAAACAAGAGAGTACTTGTTTCGAGCGGGAGCACTTGCTAACTGATTTCGAAATGAAGATTGCGGAGGGGCCCAAGCGTTTTCATAATCCGTCTCTAGTGTTGGGGGAAAATCAACTTTACCCACTTTGAATTAAGATCTGTATTTCTTGTACTAATTTGCAAATCAAGGATACGCTTCTTGATTTATTAACCTTAAATATTACATACTTATCATAATTTTCATAATTTATTCTAGAATTTATTTGAGATTATAGACACTAGGTACTTATGGCCAATGCAGTATATCTCAGGATAAGTTAATTATGTTTTTTTTTGTTATAAAATATTAACCCGTTAGTCGTCGCGCTGGTTTAAAATGACCCAGAGCTCTGTGGGCAATAACTGCTTTAGTATTAGTTCATTTGTGTTGTAACCACCCCACCTCAAGCAGTTCTCGTGCGGCGTTTGGACAGTATGAGCATTCAAAGTGAGAACGGGTCGTTTTGGCCCGTGCGCGACGTGATGTGTTAATAATTTATTTATATAATGACATAGAAGGCAAACGAGTAGACGGATCGCTTGATGGTAAGCGATTACCGCCGACCATGGACACCTGAAACACCAGAAGGGTTCTAATTGCGTTGCCGGCGTTTAAGGTGGGAGTACGCTCTCTTCTTGAAGGTTTGAAGGTCGTATCGGTCCGGAAATACCGCTGGCGACAGTTCGTTCCACAGTTTAGCTGTGCGAGGCAGGAAGTTTCTGGAGAAACGCACAGTTGAGGACTGCCAACCATCTAAGTGGTGAGGTTGAAAATGTTGTCGCGTAGGGCGATGGCGGAAAGATGCGGCGAGGATTAATCCGAACAATTCCTCAAAGCACTCCCCTTTGTGCGATAGAAAATGCAGAGCGAGGCTACTAGTCGACAATTCCAGTCGCTCGTCGTTGTTTACGGTCCAGAGGGGCTAGCTGGTACTGAGGTACCCCTGCCCATAGATGAGAACAGTATTCCATGTAAGGGCGAACCTGTGCCTTATAGAGCTGAAGGCGGTGGGCCGGCCGGTGGGAAATACTGTCTCGATCTGTTGAGCACACCGAGATTCTTTGAGGCTAATTTGGCCTTACCCTCTAAATGGCCGCGAAACTGGACTTCACTCGAGATGTCGACGTCAAGTATTCCTAGACAAGCTATGGCAGTCATGGGAGTGCTCTCAAAAAGTGGAGACACGACAAATTCTAACTTTTTTGCCGTAAACGCGCAAACTTTTGTCTTGGTAGGGTTAAATCGGACTAGGTTCAGTCGACCCCATTCAGATACTTCTTTTAAGGAAGTCTCAATTTCAGACACGATATTGTTTCGGCTCTCGATAAAGTTAAAATTTTAAAAATGGATCACATTGAAGGTGAAATAACATCAGAAAGTGGAAATCATTAAACTCGATTCATACATAGGTTATAGCGGTAAATGATTTAAAAAAATTACGTAAATGTTTAATATTTTTCCTCTATTTAGAAGTTTGTTGATTACTCTTGTTTATAAACATTAGTTATAATATTCCTAGATTATATTAGAAGAAAGTGATTTTCTAGATTATACAGGGTGTATTTTTGAAACGGGGCAGTAAGGGCAAGTACCTTAACCGTTGCAGTTACAGCAAAACGTTCTTAGAAGACCTTCCCTAACTTTTTGACATATTTTGAACTGCATTCACAGATTTTGTAAAAAACTTACAGTTGGCAAAAAAAATGCAAAAAGTCCAAAAAATTTTTTTTATGCCAATCGATTCTATTTCATGTGGGGATCAAAAAACTCTATGAGACCATTTTAGCTTTCAGTACTAGGAAAGACAGAAATCGCCAAAAACGTTTCCCATACATTTCGGCAACAGAAACAAATTTCTACGATGGTCTAACTTTTTGTTATGGCCAGGAAGTGGGTAGAATTGACTGTAAAGAAAATAAAAAGAATTTTTACCCTCAAATTTCGAATTTGATTCGAAAATCTGTGTGTTATTCTTAGTTTCAGCTGAGAAACTTCGTATGAGTTATTAATTAAGGATTTTCGCTAAAATGTCTTCTAATCGTGAAAAAATTGACTTATTAGAAGCGTATTTTGTCAATAATCGAAATGCGGGAGCTGCATTAGTGTGGTTCCGCAATAAGTATCCGTTGCGGCATGTGCCAACAAGAAAGGTTATTACAAATCTTTTGAAAAACCTGGAATTGCAGGGTTCTTTCAAAAGAAAGCGGCAGCCTCTTGTGGACATGGACACGGAGATTGCGGTTCTAACTTATGTCGAAGCATATCCAGAGGTATCGTCCAGGCAAGTCGCCCTTGAAGTAGGTGTATCCCACTCCCTTGTGATAAAGATATGGAAGAAATACGGCTACAAGTGCTATCGATATGGGCGCATAGTTCAAGTGTTACATCCGGGTGATGATGTTCGAAGGCTTACTTTTTGCAGATGGCTAAGAGGAAAAATAAGCAGAGATCATGAATTTTTAAATTACATACTGTGGTCAGACGAAACGAATTTTTCCAATAACGTTATGTACAACAGAAAAAATCACCACTATTGGTCCAAAGAAAATCCACTAAGAGTTACGGCAAGTCATAATCAGGTTCGCTTCTCATTCAACTGTTGGTGTGGTATAATGTCCAATCGAGTCATAATGGTGGAATTTTATGAAGGGAAACTGAATTCTGCCATGTATAATGAAGTCATTTTACACCATCTTGAAAACGAGATGGACGAATGGCCCCTGTCGGAATTGCGAAAAGTTCATTTTCAACAAGATGGTGCTCCGCCACATAACAGTCACCTTTCACGTTCCAATTTGAGCCGCCTATTCGGTACACAGTGGATAGGTACACATGGTCCAACACAGTGGCCACCTCGTAGCCCCGATCTAACACCACTTGATTTTTTTTTATGGCGCTTCGTGAAAAACGAGGTGTATAAGACGACCAGTGTTCAAGAGCTCAAGGATGCATTAATGACCATTTTACGTAATATTCATCCCAGAACATTATTAGCTGCCATTCGTTCAGTGCAAAAAAGGATAGACTTATGTATTCGTGAAAATGGAAATCATTTTGAGTAATTTATTTCATAAACCAATTTCTTTAATGTTTAAATGTTTTTTTTTTATTTAAAAAAGTTCAAAATTTTACCTGACCTATGAGTTTCGAGTTGATTTATCATATTTCCGTACGAAATGTATGGGAAAGGTCTTTGGCGATTTCTGTCTTTTCTAGTACTGAAAGCTAAAATGGTCCCATAGAGTTTTTTGATCCCCACATGAAATAGAATCGATTGGCATAAAAAAAAAAAATTTGAACTTTTTGCATTTTTTTTGCTAACTGTAAGTTTTTTACAAAATCTGTGAATGCAGTTCAAAATGTCCCAAAAAGTTAGGGAAGGTCTTTTAAGAACGTTTTGCTGTAACTGCAACGGTTAAGGTACTTGCCCTTACTGCCCCGTTACAAAAATACACCCTGAATATAAAATTGTTTTTTAAATAATTGTACTGTCTTCTTTCTATTTAATTTACAAATAATCCCCTTTTTTATATATAGGACACGTCAATTTAACTTCACCTCGCCTGATGGTAAGCTGAAAGTAAAATCTCTGGAAAGAGGGTCACCATTACATACACGTACCATGTTAACAAAGGTGGCACCCAGCTTGACGGCCTCATCAAAAGATGATTGCCGTCGCAGCACCGCGTGACACCCACCGGTCCCATTAGAGCTGCGACCACAATCCCCCCTGCCTGGCTATGCACTTGCTGACCCCTGAACGCAATCCAATCGAGATTGGATTTCTATGGAAGGTTGTACGCAATCGCGTACGGTGCCCACCCGGCCGAAATATGTGCCATCAAATTTCTACTACCAGTAGACCACCCTAGATTTCATTGGTTATTGAGAATAATATATTCAAAATCTGGGTCTTTTCGACCCAGAGCAACTGTTCATGTTTCGAAAAGAGGCGCAACTGCTGGCGGGTTAAATATAGTGAGGTTTAACAGTGTTGAAGTCAAGACTCATTTCGCTTACAACACACAATCAACAAACAACATACAATCGAATCACACAATTATTAAATACTAAATGTTTGAAAAGTATTACACTTAGAGCGATAATAATATATGATAAACAAAAATGATGAAGAAAAGCCTTGAGACATACTCAGCCTCCACCCTAATCACAAATAAAATATGTATCAAAGTGTAACATACGTAAGTAAGTAATGAAAATTTTGAATTATTTATCTCCTGTTTAATGTTACGAGCCCAGGTTAGCCTTTTTCAATGCCAGCTATCAGTTAGTAAAAATCTGAACTCGAGAACAAATACAGACGAAAGACAAGCAAAAGTTTGGTTTGATGATTGTAGTTTTTAGTTGTTAGTATAGAGAATACATTCGCACCGGTAAATCTCCAAAGGAGTATGAAGAGATGTAGTAACACACCGAGAGAAGGCAATCGGTAGCTGGGACGAACTAAATGCAGAAGGCGGAGGATTGGACGAAATAGCGCACATAGCAACACCCATTTTCGACAAAAAAAATCTTTCGTTTAAGCAGATAATTCAATTTCATTTATTTTTATCAAGATCTTTGTTGCAAGCCATGTTGAAGCGAAAATAGAGAAATCTATTTTAGTCCCTACTAGCTAATGAAGCTGCACATTCATCAATGTTACTTCTCGAAATAGTTCTACGAAATTAGTCTCATAGAAATTCTAATTAATATTCACTAAATTAGCAGCAACAAAGTACATGAGCTGAGTTAGACAAGAACTAAAATTAACTATTTTCACCCATGAATACTACGGAAATTATACTCGTGAATTTATTACGGGAAAGCCCGACCGAAATC
This sequence comes from Eilema caniola, assembly GCA_949126895.1. Lineage (NCBI taxonomy): Eukaryota > Metazoa > Arthropoda > Insecta > Lepidoptera > Erebidae > Eilema > Eilema caniola. The sequence continues at coordinate 22,557,270 of OX421470.1, forward strand.
TTTATCAATGTAATCTTTCTTTATAATACATCGTGATTTTTTTATAAGACATCATAATCATGGATGAAGATGAACAATAAAAATGTAACAAACGTAAAATTTTATTAATGTATGCACTGTAGTTTACAATGACGAAATATGAGCTAGTTTCAAAAGTTTTTTTAACGTGCGGTAATCCAACGGTACTAACCCCGCTGGAGATAGTACCCCACTGCCTTACTGGTTAAGTCAAACTCGAATCGACCTAAACCACACGACCGTCTAGGGACGATGGATCTCTGAAGTCCGTGACGGCCGTGCCAGTGATGATTCATAACATTCAGGATCACAATATAGCACTAACTAGAGTCAATTATTAGACTCGAGATTACACACCAATAAAATTATGTACTAATAATTGAAAGTAATTAACCCGTTATTTGTTTAAACGCACGCGCCCCTACGCCTAGACAAATTTACATTATAAAAAGATAGCTGCGACTGTCTTGATGAGAAAGTCGGCAGCTCTGGTGCACATTGAAAGATGCTTATATTCAGCAGTGTAATACAAAATGCTAATTGATCGAACCCATCATTGATTACCTCATTGCCAAAGCCGTGCATTAGGTTCTCGTTTTGATTTACAGATTAGGCTAAATAGGGAATGAAGACTCGGTAACAATAGAAAATAGGCCGCATGACAGTTTATGCGGCCTATTTTTTCTTGACTACTTCGATCCTCCCGATATATGAAGCCTAAGTAGGGTGTATAGACTCGGTAAGAATAGAAAATAGGCCGCATGACAGTTTATACGGCCTATTTTTTCTTGACTACCCCGATGCTCCCGATAGTAAGAGGCTAAGTAGGGAGTATAGACTGGGTAAGAATAGAAAATAAGCCGCATGACAGTTTATGCGGCCTATTTTTTCTTGACTACTCCGATTCTCCCGATAGTATGAGGCTAAGTAGGGAGTATAGACTCCGTTTTTTTTCTTGACTACTCCGATCCCCCCGATAGTATGTAGTTACACAAAATAGACACGATGAAAAACACACTATGACTCAGATGTTGTATGCCTTGAGTCAACAATTGAGCTCGTCATATGGCAATAGGCCCACCCCCTATTACTTGGGACCGAATACAATGATTGGTGATATTTGAGGGCTAATTCACCTCTCTGCCTTACCTTCCGGGAATAAAGGCGTGATTATATTTATGCATTTATGTATGCGAAACACTGAAGATTCGACGACGCGTTGCGAATTTAGACCATGGTATAAATTTATTACAGCTGCAATCTTTAATGTCTGTTGTCTGTGACTTGTCATACTACGATAACATGCCATTAACATGGTAAGCAATCGCGAAAATTAATAAAGCCAGAAGAGCTTGGCGTGTGTAGTCATTTACATTTAAAGCACCAATTATTTGAGGTCATTAGCGCCCTCTGTCGGTCATAAAACGCACCCAACACGCGCTACCGCCCCTCTTTCGTTTATAAATTAGAAATAAAATGGTGATTTTTAATCTGTATCCCTCCAGAACCGCTCATTTGTCTGCCATTCGTTACTTGAATTTATTTGATAAATATTTGAACAGTTTTTGGTACTTTTTCTTTTTGCATAAAATGCTGAGTTAATGTTTAATACTTACTGTATGCATTTTACAATATTAAATTCCTTTTGCTTCGGGAGTTAAGCGACACTGCAGTCCACTGCTGGACATAGGCCTCCCCCAATGTGCGCCATTTCGTACGATCCTCCGTCTTCCTTGTTATATTAATTATATATATATATATATATATATATATATATATATATATATATATATATATATATATATATATATATATATATATATATATATTATTAAAATAGCTTTCAGTCTATTATATATGTACCTATGATCCATTATATAAAAAAACTATAATATTGAATATTCAGTGCCCCGAGCACGAAAAATATTCGAATTCATAATCGAGAATGGAGCGTTGTGATTGGCTGCCTGCCTGCTATGAACCAATCGCAATGCTCCATTCCCTCGATACGTTTACGTCGTTTCACCAAATACTTACTTACCTCTATTCTGTTGGACAAAATGTACCTATACTTTTTACCCGACTGCGCCAGCGAGTATCTTGTATGTAGTTTTCTTTGTTCCTCTCTACATAGGCCTGACAGTTAGATGGATTTTTATGAGCGGGGTCTCAAATGAAAGGTATTCATCTCCCGAGTGTTATAGGCTACATAAAATTTTAGTAAAAAGTACACAGTGGATTTTATGTGGCGAAACGTTTTTGGACAAAATAAAATTTACACAAGCTTATCGAGATATCAAAATGAAGGGAATCAGCAGCCGATTACAAAAATATGTAATTGCCATATAATAACTCAAAAGTTCAAAAAAATTGATATAAAAAAATAATATAAATATAGGTAGATTATTGAAGAATTCAAAAATCCGAATCGTAAAAGAATACGTTTGTGATTGGCTAATGGGTACCGCTATCAATCTTTTAAACAGCAGTCGGGGTTTATAATTTTTAATAATTTACCTACTAATCAACTATACCTAACTATAACTACAAGTAACTATAGTTTAATCCAAATTTCAATATTAAACGTTCCTAATCTTAATAAAGTTATGATTATATCTTGACGCAAACATTCTTAACTACAAACTGTCATCTTATAATGTATCTCGTTCAACCTTGTAACTAAATATTACAGCTCATCAGAACCAGCTGTTACATACACTTTGCCAACCAGATCAACACACAAATAATGTTAAAATGTAATTTTGAGCTGAATAACAAAGAGGGCGGTTCCAAGTGTATAAGATTGTTTCCCTTCATATCTGTTTGGAGATGGTAAGCCCCTCGTAATAGCCTATTGCGGGTTCAATATGATACTGGTAATATCACGAACACTGCTCTGTTAAATTTTAAAGTTGTTGCTACGATTATTTTTGTGGTAACAGGAAAATGAGAAGCGGCAGATTACTGGTTGACAGCTGCTGTTGGCATTACATTATATGGAGATATTTCTCATTACTCCTGAAACCTAAACGGATTATACGTAATGTTATTAGATTTTTGCTGGTCATTCATTTATCTTTGCGATTCATTATATCTATATTTATTCTTCGGTACACGCCTTTGTGACCTGATTCCTCCTTAACGAAAGAACAGATTTGGATATCATTTTGTGTCTATTTCAATAGGTTCTTGAATGGTTTGAAAACACTTTTGAACCCAGTAGGTGTCGCTGCTGTTGCTTATATTTGTACTGCTTTTTAAGGCACTGTTGCCGGATCTGCTAGTAATTATGTACAAATTGAATTATAATCATAGAATTTTGCTCCCGGGAAATGAATCCCTGACTCCTAGGTGAAGGCTGCAGATGTGACCAGGACCAATGCAAAGAAGATTATAATCATAGAATTTTGATAGTTTTGTAAAAGTGAGATTATTTTGCGTTTCAGGACACCATATTTTTGCACGTATTTGAATAGTTCGCTCATGTACTCTCTCTTAACTATTCATACACTAACCCGTACTAACACGTAGACTCGCAGCGGTTTGACATCTGTTTTGTCACTCTGCATGTCCCATAGATATCATATACGCAACTGCAGTCCACTGCTGACCATAGACCTCTCCTAATGTGTGCCATTTTTACCGATCCTCCGCTTTACACCTCGAGTCTGTCCAGCCACCTTTTTCAGGTCGTCAGTCCAACTGGCTAGGCTGGCTAAATTTCGAAGTTCAGCCAAATCGGCAGTTATACTGGTAAAGCGAACTCCAGATTCCAAGTTAAAAGCTTGGGATGCGACTAGGATTAACACTAGAACGAAGAAGTGGTCTATCTGGCTAGAGGGCGTTCTACCTTCCGTCCCATAGATAGTCTTACATAAATATCGATAAAGCAACAATAGTTCCTGAATGTAATTAATTTACACTTAACTTTATCACCGTTAAATCTGTTAATGGCATTCTGAAACATCAAAGTTATATTAACAATGAAACAGATATTATTTTGTCCATATTATAATTGTAATCAAATGCAAAATAGAATCAACATTATTCACCGAGCCACAAAATACAATCGTATCAAGTATAAATTAACTAAATTCCACGAGAGGCGGAATTATTTTTAATTTAATTATACAGATTTGTCAAAAGGGAGAAAATGTTTCAAATACTTGTTCCTTTGTTTCTAAGTAATCTACTTACAGCCGATTTCCGAAAGGGTAATTAAGATGATTTCACACAAAGGGAGTACCTATTTACCTTTTGCTAAATGTTGATACACCGTTAGATTGAAGGATTTTGGCGAATATTGTTACACAATTTGAAAATTAATTAATTAATATACGATACTCTGCGCTGTATGGACATTACATCTATACCTTAACAATCTTCTAAAAATTAGTTTCGACTATTTTGAATGATATGTTCCTACCTACTTACAGATTGGGACTAGAACAGAATGTTTTAAGCTAACCCGCTATCCCAACTCGGCGCAAAGACGGGCGCTGAGGATCGTCGACAGTCTCATATTCACAGGCAGTGTGGAACGTCAGGAGAAATTTTGGTTCTCTGTGCGTGATCTAATGGTGTGTGTTCCGAGGAATTGTTAGAAATAATGCCCACGGCTACATTCTATCATCACGCCGCTCGCCACACGCATAGAATTATTCATTCTCATATATGGCAATCGAAACCGGTGCTCATAGTGAGGTATGAAAGGACCTTCATTTGACTCTCCTCTTATATTGAAGTAGCTGACCCGGGGAACTTTGTACCAATATTTTTCCGCCCGCGTGGCGTTATATCCCGTTCCCGCTGCAACCTCTACTATATTAAACATGTATCTAATATATAAAATTCTCGTGTCACAGTTTTCGTTCCCAAACTCCTCCGAAACGGCTCGACCGATTCTCATGAAATTTTGTGGGCATATCGGGTAGGTCTGAGAATCGGCCAACATCTATTTTTCATACCCCGATTCGCGATAACCGACATCCACGTGGGCGGAGCCGCGGGCGACAGCTAGTTATACATATAAACGTTCCTCTTGAATCACTCTGTCTATTAAAAAAACTGCATCAAAATCCGTTGCGTAATTTTAAAGATTTAAGCATCCAAAGGGATATAGAGACAGAGAAAGCGACTTTGTTTTATACTATGTAGTGATGAAAACATTATAGACCATGATAGTGCTAATTTACCAAGTGCCATATATCTATTCCTTAGTTAGAACTTGTATACCAGGTGTTGGTTACCAGTGGAGTAGAATATCCTCCCATCTCTTCCTGTGAGTGCCGTAGAAGGCGATTAAGGGATAGTTCTACATCCGACATAAACATACAGCGCATGTTTTATTTTATCGAAATTACTAATATTCCCTCTATCCCCTCCAACTTAGCTAAATTGCTTGTGCTAGGAGTGGATTCACGTGGATAGTGTAATGGCCAGAATTCGAACCCGGGACCTCTCAATCGTAAGGCCGACTCCTTAACCACTAAGCTACCGACGATGTACCCACTTAATGACTATCGCCGCCTATCACGTGGCACTGAAAATCTTAGTGGCAAAATATGGGTGTAAATACACCTCTGCCTACTCCTTCAGGGATTAACAGGCGTGAGTATATGTATTATATTTTATTGAAATATAAATAGCATTTATGTCTAAAAAGATCAGCGAGCTGCCAGCGAAAATGTCATCAGAATCGTTTCTTTCAATACCATTACGAGTAATTTATCGGTAAAATGATTTGCGATGAAGTGTGCACGCTCCAGTACACCTAATCCTAGACCTATAATTGCGCACACTCGAGTAGTTGTTCATAGGTGATTAGTATAATCACTACGCTATTATATTGCAGGGTTGGTAGCTGCCAAATTGGTTAGACGATATTAAATTCAATTGGTTGCACTATGGGGCTACAAAGGTGACATATGTGACCGACTGTAAGTGACTGCTCACGTATTGTTAGGTGTTTTGGGGTCCATTTGAGACCATCGGAACCAGGCTATGAAGCTCCTATGATTACTGATTAATCTATTCCAAGTGCAGATGTTGTAGTTTAAAATGAGACAAAAATATGGGATGAGACTCAATTGTGTTTCGTCATGGAAGATTTTTAATTGATTTACATGAATAATTTACCTAATAACATGTCTAATTTATCGGTCAGTGGTATGTACTATATCAATGAACAGAATGTGTGAATTGCGGAATAGCAGGGGCGGATTACGAGACAGGCATTTTTCTTCTCCTATAACCTATTACGCTTTGTTTCTCCTATCTCAGTTCCTCCATTAGCCAAAGTAACTAAGTTACTTTGCATTTTTTTTAATTGAAGGCAAAATAGTCTTACCACTTTTGTTTCTCCGCTACCTATTGGACATTTTTTATATATAAGACACGTCAATTTGACTTCATCTCGCCCGATGTTAAGCTGAAGGCAAAGTCTCAGGAAAGATGGTCACCATTACATACACGTACAATGTAACAATGGTGGCACTCAACTTGACGGCCTCATCAAAAGAGGATTGTCGTCGCAGCACCGCGTGACACCCACCAGTCCCACTAGTGCTGCGACCACAATCCCCCTTCCAGGCTATGCACTTGCTGACCCCTGAACTCAATCCAACCGAGGTTGGATTACTATGGAGGGATTTTCGTAATCGTGCACGGTGGTGCACCTGGCCAAAATTTGTGACAAATTTGTGCCATCAAATTACTACCACCAGTAAACGTCTCGTCATTTTGAATAAGTGTTTCTGGCATTGTGATAATTTAAAGCTTTAAAAATGATTTATACGGGTTCATCTCAGTCACAAAATGATAAGCACTCGCAAATTGATAACTTTACAGAATGCCAACTTTGTGGAATTGAATGTTGCACATGCTTAAATTTTCCTTGACACAAGATTCAATGCGATTGCAACGTTGTAGATGGATAGTAATATTTACAACTGAATCTATACTCTCTAATCCTCTCAATTTCTGTATGAAACTTAATTCATAGCAGCCCTACAATATCCAACCCCGATGAACGAGATTACTGAGCTCATCATTATTAAGTTACACATAATATCTGCTAAATTGGTTAGAGCTAAAATAGCAACTTACATAAGGAGTCTCAAGTTGACGTGTCTAAATTTGCCATATTTAATTACGTGGGTAGTTTTCTATATGACATTTATTAGTTGGTTTTATTTGTCTTGATTCTGTGGAAGTAACGGGATGGCTAAAGTATCAATACTGTGATGATGCAATATGAAATAATAATCGCTAATAATGGCGCCGCTTTGTTAACTGCCTGGGCAGTTAATTGGACAGCTGATTTAACTAGTGGGCGGCGACATATACATACATACAACGTGTTCCAAAATTCAACGATAAGCGGGCCCCAAAAGGTAGACCTGCTCATGAGCACTCGAGGAAAAAAAATAAAAAAAAATATACCTAATTTTTTTTTTGGTTAAAATATAAATTTAGAAATTCTTTGAAAATTTACACCTTTTATGATATTTTGAGTTACCACGACCACAATTTCTCAAATATGCTTCAGGTTTTTTTGTATCGGATACCTAAGTAGTACTACTATTCACCACAACTCTTAAAAATACTAAAATGCCTGCAGTTTTTACACAAAAATTGATCAAAATAATATTTTTCCCTTAAATTTAAACAAAAAATTAAATTCACTCTACTTTGACTAATGGTCTTGTAGTAGTAAGTAAGTAAGTATGGGCACCACTACGGCAAGTTATTTTTAAAATTAGATAATTAGTTACAAAAAAAAATATGCCCTCCATTTGTAAACGAGAACCAAAATTCTTAATTTTCTGGTTTGTAAAAATCACTTTTACTTAATGCACAAAACGAGTCATAATTTGCAAATTCCTAGAATTTTCATGGAACGGACGATAAAATTTAAAAGAAGGAAAAGAAAAAAGAAATTTAAAGAAATTTAAATTTATGGACGGACATATTAAATGGGAAAGTGATTGGGCCTTTTGAATTACAAGGAAACTTGAATGGGGACAGTTATTTGAACTTTTTACAAAATGATTTGCCAGAATTATTAGAAGACGTTCCCTTAAGAGATCTACAAAATATGTGGTATCAAAATGATGGTTGCCCAGCTCACTACGCTCGTCCTGTTAGACAATACCTAGACCAAGAGTGTTCGGGGCGTTGGATCGGGCGGCTTGGTCCTATCTTATGGCCACCCCGATCATCCGACCGAAACCCCCTGGACTTTTATTGGGGTTGTATCAAAGACAGGATTTACGCAAAACCGATTAAGACATTGCACGAGCTTCGGCAAAAAATTACTCGGGCTGCAGCACATATCAACGCTAGAAGATATGCACGAAAAATAAAACGATCCTTTTTAAAGCGATGTCGTGCATTAATGCCGGTGGAAAACAATTTGAACATTTACTATAATTTTAATTATTTAATAAATTTATTACATAAATAGTTACCATTGTTTTATTTCTCATTTTTTAAAATAACAAAACCATTTTTGGAACATAGTATAATTTCTTACTAAAAACAAGAAAAATTAAGAATTCTGGAAGAATGTTTACAAATGGTGGGCATATTTTTTTTGTGACTAGTTATCTTAGAGTTTTGTACCATTTTGGAATCTAAATTAGTTGCGTCAATTTTAAAAATAACTTGCCGTAGTGGTGCCCATACTTTTTTTTACAAGACCATTAGTCAAAGTAGAGTGAATCAAATTTTTTGTTTAAATTTAAGGGAAAAATATTATTTTGATCAATTTTTGTGTAAAAACTGCGGGCATTTTAGTATTTTTAAGAGTTGTGGTGAATAGTAGTACTACTTAGGTATCCGATACAAAAAAACCTTAAGCATATTTGAGAAATTGTGGTCGTAGTAACTCAAAATATCAAAAAAGATGTAAATTTTCAAAGAATTTCTAAATTTAAGTGGTAACCAAAAACAATATTAATTTTTTTAATTATTTTTCCTCGAGTGCTCATGAGCAGGTCTACCTTTTGGGGCCCGCTCATCGTTGAATTTTGGGACACGTTGTACATATACGCACGCCTATTAATTCCCGAAGGATTAGGCAGTGGTGTGTTAACACCCACGTTTCGCCAACTATGATGTCCCACGTAATAGAGCGCGAGCCTATTGCCGTCTAACTGGCACTTTGTCTTGGACTGTGGGAACTAAAGTGATTTGTGAAATTTGTTTTGCATTCAGTAGCCCTATTGTCGGGGAAGGCTATAGGTAATATAAAACCTATCTACGATCGTTAGGAGCTGAACAGAAATGCGATGAGTCAGACGGGGATGATACGACAACCCGGTGAAATCAAACGGATTACAGCCGACGAAACCGCAGCATATAGCTCGTCATCAGTAAACCAACAACAGTTTATTCTTCAGATTTTTCATTCCATTTTTTTTATCCCAATTTTCCGCTATGCACATAATACATGCCGGTTGCCATTTAACCAGCGCCCCGTCGGATCCAAAACGACGTGCGTGACGTGGCACTCTCACCCAACCGTAAAAAAAGCGAAATCAATTATAACGAAATGGCATGCCCGCAGGATGGGACCGCCCATCCTAAAGTGACCCACCCTGTCATGCCTCACGTAATAAAATGCAGGCAACAAAAGCCTATCCCACTCGCACGACGCAGACCAATTTACAATGGATGGTACAGAAACCTTTTCAAAGAACACAATATGTTGTCTGGTCCCTTTCAAATTGATTCCTAATTAGCGTAATATGCAAATAAATGGCGACATTGCAAGAATCTTTTTGTTCGATTTCTTTTTACCGTGTAATTTTGTCTTGGGTAATGAAAAAGGGACGATCTTTTTACGTTTAGGAAATTCAGTCGACAGTATTACTTGCATGTTACGTATGATCTTCTTATTTGTCGTCACCATCATCAGCTTCGTTTTAGTCTCGGTCTCAACCAAGGCTTTTACCTTTGAATCAAGGGTCCACTTTTTAACTTTAAGCCCAAACTTGAAACGGACTTGGGTATCCATGCTAACGAGACAACTGGCAAGACAATGATTTTTCCAGCTTCAACGAACTCGATCTACCTTTCGTAGTTCGAAGAATATAACGCCTACCTTCCTTCCCCTTCCACGAGGGTAAGGCATAAATGCAACAGAGACGCGAAAAGAAAATAAAGTGAAAAGCATTACCAAATCAAAATCATGTCCGTGTAAGGCATAATGCGATAAACGGGTGTGGATTTTTGCTTTAATTATGCCTTAAGATGTGATTCCGAAGCCGATCACATACAAAAACTGCCGTCGCATGCAGAAAATACATAACATTCATTACTTGTTAAACTTCGATACAGATAAAGGAGAGCATTGAGAAGCCGCAATGAATTACGCGTATCTTACCTTAACGGTTTGTCTTATCCCTTTCCTGTGAAGAAAGACAGCTGACGATCAAGCGTGGGTTTGTTATGCATTATAAACAAAGTTGGGTAATAAATAATAATAATTCGACTAAATAGATTCATTGAAGCATGCACAACGCACAACAAAATTAACATATTATATAAACCACATAATATTATAATAATGTATTACTACTACCTACGCAGCTTGGAGGGTTATGTTTTTCGAGAGTATGTATATATGTATGTATTTAAAATTGGTTGGCATGCTCTGCAGCCTGAACAGCTCGATGAATTTTAGCTTGAAAGGTGTCGTTAGAATTGTATTTACTGTGAGAGTAACACTGAGTATATCAATATAAAAAAAAAAAATAAAACGGGGGGTTTCGGTAAAAAAAAACACTCTAATTTTATCGAGTGGAGTATCAAAAGATGGTTACAAAAATATATATTTCAAGACTAAAAAGTATAAAATAAAAATAAATTATTATAAATAAAAAATCCAACTGATGCTGAAAAGATCGAAACAAGCTTAATAGCAGGCGGTACCGATTTGGAAATCTCAAATCCGATGAAAATTAATGGCTACCGCCTGCTATACATCTTGTTTCGAAATTTTCAGCATCAGTCGGGTTTTTATTTTTAATAAGAATAAAATAATAGGGAACAGTATTAGTTTTGTAAAATAGTGAATTGATATTATTCATATAAAAACATATGCATCGAATTGAGAACTTCCTCCTTTTTTAAAGTCGGTTAAAATAACTTTATCGTGCGAACATTTAAGTAATAAGTGGAATCAAATAATACAACAAGATGGTTAGCGATGTTTCAATTGAACATTCAGCCCAATAGTGATTATTATAGAGCTTAGTACTTAGTGCGAAACGACTATTAATATTCGTATCAATTTCTCCAGAAAAATATGGAGGCTTTTCTAGTATTTTGTTTTTTAGAAAAAAGTATAGGTATGTACATGCCCGAGTAAATGAATATCTTTTATTGCCCTATTTTGTTAACGTGACCCATAAGAATATACTTCTTGGATAAAAAGCCTATACTATCATCTATCTCTAGACAAAATTTTATTGCAGTCTGTTTTGCCAACAAGCTAACAAGCGCTTAATCGAATTTTGAAGTACCAACTTTTTCACTCTTCATTATCTTAAGACCGCTACACATGATTCAACGCATGTATAAAGCTTGGCGCGTATAAATGACAAATAGAGCATATAAAACGCTAAACTGAACACTGCTCGAGAGGTAAAGGCTAGTCTTTTAGAATCATAACATTGTCTACATGAACACTTACGACTTGCATTTTGCACACACTGGCTGCCATATCAAAAACATAATTTGAAAAACGAATTTCACTTGATTTTTTATACCACATGACTCCCTTAATGAAAAGTGGTTATCGTGGCCTATGATAGTGTGCAAAGGCAGGGGAGTCACTAACTTGTGCTGCCGACCCAGTAAGAACAGAGAGTTTCTCTGCCGTCAGTGGAAAGGACAAAGAAGGACAAGTCTTTTAGTCTTCCCACTGATAGTACAAAAACTCTCCAGTGAGCTCTGGCTACCCTACTCACCGCCGGGTATGTTGTATTTTTGTCTGATTTTTTTTTATATAGGACACGTCAATTTGACTTTACCTCGCCTGATGGTGAGCTGAAGGCAATGTCTCAGGAAAGAGGGCCAAGATTATAAACACGTGCCGTGTTAACAATGGTGGCACTCAGCTTGACGTCCTTATTAGATGCTTTTTCACGCCCCGCTTAAAGGACCCGGGACTGTAGGAAGAGGCATACACATGAGCTGGCAAGGATATAAGAATATTTCTAAGGTAGTATTTATTTAAAATAATGTGCATAATAATGGTACACAATTTTTATAACAGAATAATATAGCCACTCATGTAATGCGTTACTTACCGAAGTATAGTAGAGAGAGGTTGATAATCGGAAAGAAGGAGCTGCAAGATCACTATCACTAACACTAAGAAATTCAAGCATATCTACTGTGTCTCTTCATAAGCATATGTTACCTATTAACCTTGTTGATTTATTCTATACTCATCATTTCCATCTTATGTGCCGGCTACGCATTAGGTTATGCCTATTGTAATAATTTTACCATCACTTCACTGCTACATTAAGGTAAACATGATGCAGCATAATTATGAAAATTATTAACTAGAACTTTAATGTAGACAATAATTGTCATCTAAATTGCAATTTAACAATCGCTACAATTATGAACAAATTGCGATGCGTGCCTTGCATTTTAAGCTGTATTGTACGAGGATCATTATTTCGTTAGCCATATTAATAATTCTCTGTAATTTCATCTAGCCAGTCAATTTGAGGCAAGCTAAGGGTAATTAACATCTATTAAATTGTACTAACCCTCAATTTATCTAATTTATGAGAGTTGTTTAACAAAAGTAGCTTGTCATGGGTTTGTTTCTACGGGACAGTAACCCCCGTAAGAGTGACGAAATAGTGAAAAATTATTGGATCCTTCCAGCTTTTTACAACATTAAATCCAACTAGTCACACTAACATTTCAACACAATATATAAAAGCTATAATAGTATTAGTTGTAGCAATGTATGTAAAGCTAAATCGACTATCTCAATATCCAACTATCGTACTTGCGACTTACGATATTTGACTATCGTTGCAATAAAATTTCAAATTGTGACTCTACTGCCGTTCCAAACACCGAAGCTCCGATACACGCTCAACTAGACTGTGTACTTTTTCTCGGCCTCATGTGCACAAACAGTATTTAGTTACTGGAGGGTGTATTTTATCTCGTCGTGCTTGTTTTGTAGCGTAGTAAGAGAGGGTTAAGGGGAGGTGAAGCACAGGCGGAGGGAGGTCACCTGTTGCCCCGAGTTTCGATGTGGGAAAGCCTAATCCTAGTTGAGATGAAATAAATACGACATTGGCTCCGCGAAACCGCTCTTGAGATGTCTTTGACGCTATTCACTAAAGCCGTAGAAATGCACGTTTTTTTGGACATTTAAAAGAATTACTGTTTTTATTTTATGGTGATACTGTATCGTATTTTTAAGCAACAAGTTGTTTCATTGAATTCGGTGTGTCAGTGTGCAGTACATTTTGCGTCTGATTAAAATTGTTTTTGAACGGTTTATCGTTTTGTTATAATGATATGATATTCTTATACTATTGATGCAGCAAATATTAGCTGTAATTAATTATCTTATCACATTTTCATCAGGTTCAGCAATGATTGATGGAAATGTCTGATAAAATCAGGCATATATGTATGTATGGCACTTCATATATTATGATCACACTCACATTATGGTAGACCACCCAAATCACTGGGCTAACGTCCAACTCTTAGTTATTAAACAAAATTTATTTTACTATAGTGTGACAAAATCTAATAACCATATATTTTTGTTCCAGGTAATTGCTGATTTCGGTACTAAATACTGGTAGAAGTACATGAGATAGTAACTTAATCACGTGAAAATTATGAACGAATTGACAAGGCAACTTAATACCTACTATTGTTAACAATCAAGCATTATTGTTCACTTAGATGTTTTATGGTTTAGTTTCACGAAGAAAATGTCAGTGCAATCATTATAAACCTTCATAAATCATAAACTACAACGTATAAACTAAGGTTTAATCTTACAGCTAAGCATTTCTAATCTACTGCCACACAATTGTATTTCCAACTACCCATCGCACATATCAATAAATAAGGAGAACTAATAGGACTTTGCTTCTGTGTCTGAAATTTCCTGCTGATGTTAATCAAGCTTTCCGGCGTTTAACTAAGCTCTACGCGGAACTTAGTTTTAGTTCCTTCACTATGTAGGAAAAAAATTGTTTAGGAAAATTCACATTAAGTATTGGCAATTGTAAAGGTACGTATACACTTTAGTCATGTTTGCAAAATTTAAAAAAATAAATGAAATTTTGTCAGTAGTTGGTTATTGAAACCATGTCAATAGTATAACTGTTGTCAAAATTTACCATAAATAGTTGAAAAGGTTCAAAGGTCAAATCTATTACGCATCATACGTGATCTACTGAACGATTTTCGAATAACCTTTTCACTATAGGTCATATTCTGGTAACGATAATGAATCAAGTGTAATAATAGTGATAACAATAGTGAAAGTAAATATAAGTTTTACATAAATCATACTTGGGTTGAACAGGGAAAAGCTAGTTCTGTAAACAAAGTGAATCGCAATTCACAGCTGGGCCCGTGTAATTACATGTACAAGTAGAATGCCATGTCTGTTTGTTGAGAATGGAAGAGAGCTGAATACAAAGGTAGGTTAATTAACAAAGTTTTACACAGACATCCTCCCACATCTAATATATAACTTTAATCTGGAAACCATTCAATCTTCTAAATATATCCTCAGAAACTCGATGTAGGTAAGAGATCCGTTTTAGATCGGCTCTTAGAACGATTGAAATACTATTTATAGGCCAATATCGCCGACCCCACATATCGATGAAAATATATAAGTTTCGTAAAACTACGTAAATTGAATTAAAAAGAAATATTGAAGTAAAAAAATATTGGTATTTATTTAAAATCTAATTGAAGTTTCTTGTTTTTGCCGATAACTAAAGCCGAAGGAAGGTTTGAAGCCTTATGTGATAATAAAAGAAATAATTTTGTATTCATATTCATTATCAATAAATACAAAAAAAAAAAACAATATTGTGACACTGTGGTTTTTATAATAATATGACATAAGAAATAATAAGTACGTGTGATAAAAGCTACACAGTTTTCATAGTTTTAAAGTATACGAGTATCAATAATTTGCTTCAGTGTAGGTATGCACTGTGCAACCGTTGATTTGTACCCTACTAGCCACTACACCCACATATCGCTTACTGTCATTCATCCCCTGGTATGACACTCACGTTAAGACATAGTCTACCTTTATAGTGGAAAAAAAAAAAACAATTTAATGTAAGTACTTGTAAGACCTCTTACTTATTCATCTGCCAATACAATTTCTCTCCGAAAGTTTTATTTTTAGAAGTGCACTATTTCTAGACGGTCGGCCCGTATTTTCTATTTCCGTTCAGACATTGACATGAATGTGTTCGTGCTGGATTATTTTGACTTATGAAACTATTTGATAGCCGCTTACGTGGTTTATATAGAATTCGTAAATAGCGGTGTCTAATATGTTGTAGTTGTTACCTCTCTGTTGGTTGATATTGTCATTTGTTTATTGAAGATTAAGTTCGAGAATGTAATTAAGATAGAAAACTAAAATTACAGACGTTTGGGAGGACACGTGTACCAACAGTCCCATTGTCAAATATATGAAGGAAACAAGAACAAGTTACAGAGAAAATCCACATTTAAAAGTGCCAGCTGCAATTGATTAGACGAAAATGAATAACTGATAACCTTTCCTCAACATTCCAAGACGATAATAAACAGATTTTATTTACCTGAATTTTTCTGCATGTATCAATAAGAATCTTTTGCGCTTTGAATTTAATTTATCATACCAGTTTAGTCATCTTTTTTGTATTTTTGCCTACAAAATACCACGTTCACTGCCTGGGAATAAAACATAACACCTAGTTACAGCATTCACATTCAAAAAGTCTGTAAGTACACATAGTGTTGATTACAGAATTTTTGAGTGTAAGTTTATTCTACTTATCAGCTGTATAAATTGTACACTGTACACCGCTCCAACTCAACAACAACATTCAACATTCGTTTTTATTTCTCAAACATACGGTTGAATAGTTTCATTCACGTAGGAAGTTTACCAATCGGATGTTCTCTGGTCCGCCGCCCCGTGCTCTGGCTTTTTACAGTGCAAAGTCATTCCTCCAAATGTCCCAGCTCTCGAAATATTTTATTTCTCAACGGAGCTTCGAGTTCAAGTAAAAGGTCATCTATTTTGATATTTCTCAACCTTTTAGCTCCTTCAATGTATGTGAGTATTTGTCAAGATTTCGGAAACTATAAGAAATCTTGTGATGTTAAACTGTAATGCTATTATTATAACACTGTCTTTATTATTGTTGTTAATGTGAATACGGTAGCGCTAATGAAATTAATGTTACCAATTAATATTATTTATTCAATAATCTTACACACCCCAAAAAAAAACCTTATATACAATGTACTCATGCTTAGCAAGATAGAATTGAATAATTTATAAAAATATATAAAACAATAAATTAATCATTTGGTAACCTAACTGAAACTTCGGAAATGATGTAAACTTTATAAAATAACAAATAAGTCATGAAGTAATTAGCTTTAACAAGTTTGAATAAATTGATCATAAACCTCTCACATATAAGTGTAAATTAAAATTAAAGTCACATCTGAAATACTAACACATCGCTAGTTAAAAGAATATAACGAAAAAAACATCCCACAAGTACCTTTTGGCCGCGTGACAAAAATCATGTGTATTTAGTTAAATCAAGCTTAAAAACTCGTAGTATAATAACATTTCATAATAAATCACGATTATAGAAAGAAACTCAGGAAGTCATAAAGAGAATTACATGCATAATATTTTGGTTCGTTGACGATTGAATAGATAAAACTAATTTTGAGATGTAGGTTGTTAATTAACTATAACTTAGCTATATGTCACAGCTAGTTATTTCAAAATGTTTCATCGCCTTTAGTTTGTTGTGAACGAATTCATATATCTGATCCAACTGTGACTGTCTTGTCTAATAATTAAAAAACAAAAAATCATGATCGTTAATGCGTTAATCCCGTCGCACTTGCGGCCCTTCTGCAGCTGAACTTCGATATTTTCCATTAAGCGACTGCCATATGGTCTCCACAACCCATTGCGGATATTACTGCTAAATGCTATAGATATTCTTATAACAACCATCTGTGACCGGTAAAAAAAGCACCGTTTGTTGAACAGATTGGCATGGAGGCGAAAGTAAGTGAGGCGAGAGAGTGAATATGCATGTTCGAATAACCGCTTTAATTAAAGATAAATATAATATAAATAAAATTAATAATTCTATTAGTCTATTGCAGTCCACCGCTGTCCCGAGGAGGGCCAGACCGAGAGGGATGGCCCTGGGTCAGCCGGGGTGCTAGGGATATGTCGCATGACAACCTCAACTTCGGCCTAGCACTACGACCCAGAGACGGCGTGTGGTTTAGTCGGTTCGAGTCCGAAAAAAAAGCAGTCCACCGCTGGACATAGGCCTCTCCCTATGTGCGCGATTGCTCTACCTTCCGCTTTCCTTATTAATATTATATAGTATTCTATTATATTACGTTCCGATTCATAGTAACCATAAACGTAAAATCCATTTTAAATCTTTCATTATTATTTCCAACTTCCCTCAATAATATCGGATCATAGCCAGCGTATTAATGTTTGCATAATTTTCAGAATATATTATGTTTAATACAGTGTATATACTGTATAACAAATCAGGCACACATTTATAAAAAGAAGCCCTTCTAACATAAATTATTCCAAGGAATAATAATCGACATTCAAGGAAGTTATAAAATATATATCTCTAAAACTTTCTTGGCAAGAGAATGTTTTGTGACGGCGCGGCGTCCCACTTCAACAATATTGTAGCCATAGCTACCTCTCTTTCGTCTGTCATTTTTTCAAATGAAATACAGAGTAAATATAAAAATGAATCCCTATTTCTCTTGGTTACGCCATCACGCCTAAACCTCTGAACCGATTTTGATGTTATTTGATATTGGGGTAGATTAGACCTTGAGAAAGGACATAGGCTACTTTTACTATAAAGAAAAAACTACAAATGACAACCAACCTTATATACAATAGCCATATCACACGGATGACACAACAAAAAGGAGCACTACTAGTATTCTTATCAAGATGGGTGTAAAGCAACAGGCTCACTCCCTATTATATAGGTGTTAATACAGAAGTGTAAGCATTATTATGTATTTACAAAATACGAAGACTTATGAAATCGACGCCTATCACACTCTCAGTACATACTCGATACCAAGGCAGTAACATGGCTCACGTCACACGGCCACAACTCGAAACGGAAATATAGCCGGTGGCGCCCTCTCGCGGCGGATGCTGCAGGGGCGCCAGAGAGCCGCTTCCGGCTCGGCCTCGTTATGTCCGTTTTGTGTGACACACGCCACGCCACGCCACGGCGCACCACGTCGACAGGCTTTGTCAAACGATATTACAGTTAGGTTTGATGTATTCAGTATTTAGTGAGAATTTCATGACATAAATGTTATTTTTGAATAGTCGTGTGATAATGTACTAAATATCGTGAAATTTAGTTATAATATTCAACTTAGTATAACACAGAAATTCCATGACAGGTACAACAGTCATTTGGAACATTTTTTAAAGAATATTAGGAAACGAAATAATCGAAAATTACAAATTCCCCTTAACCCCTCCAACTAAGCTACATAGCCTGTACTAGGAGTGGGTGTCACATCGATAGTGTAATGGCCAGGATTCGAACCTGGGACCTCTTAATCGTAAGGCTGATTCCTTAACCACTAAGCTACCTACGCAAAGCCACTAATGGGCTACCAATCATGTTTAACTTTTCGTTGTTGACATACAGCTACAATATTGACACTGATCCAATTTCCAATATTAATATATTGGAAATTAGATTGGTGTCAATATTTTGCGACATCACTTTTCAATCTTCTAGAAGATGATAAAAAATCGAAGTAACTTAAGGTTTTTATTGCCCAAGATAACCCTATTAAACTTTGAAAATGCAATTATCCAGTTATTTTGCAATAAAATAGTATGCGACTACAGTAGGTGTGTATCCCAATCTTCTAGAATAAGATAAAAAGTTAGTTACTAGCGTTTTATTTCACAAAACAACCCTATCAAACTTTTGAACCCCAGTTATTTCGCAAAAATAAAAAAACTAGCACAAACTACTTGAGCAGATACTTATTACTGCAATGTTCTTAAATTAATTGCTTAGCTCGTTCGAGGACAATTTGCTTGCAATGACTTGGCCAAGTTCAGTTTTCATTTCATTACTCGAGTTAGCTTTGTTTTATTCCGTGTTAAAAGTTCTTGGTGCAGTTACCGCTTCTTTGCCTCGAACTAGTTGAATGCCTTGTTGATTGCATGAAGTATAATGCTGCTAAGGTTTACGTGCGATTGTATGATTGTGAATTCGATTTCGGAGTTCGGTAAAGTGTTAATACAATAGACATTCTTCAACAGTAGTCTGGCGTTTGCAATTGTGGCCAATAAAAGCAATAAATGTCTACTGCTCCTTATTACGAAGACCTATAAATTATGTCTAGCAAAATTGGGTATCATACCACCCTGGGATCATTATATGCTACAAACATATCGTAAAAATGTAGATAAAAGTTAAATAAAACAAAAAGCCTTTTCTTATAATATAGAACGTTCTAATAGAAAAATAAATAAGATAATTAAACAGGAATAGTATTTCACGCGGGTAATGCCACTGCCAAAGTAAGTGGTAAGTAACAAAAAATCGGTGTGTTATTTTCAGAATCCAGTGAGTCCATCAAAAAGCTCAAAATAACCTTAAGACATGCACTACATTGTGGAGTCAGAAACTGTAATTCATTATGTTGAAAATACGCTCTATCTATTGTTGGTTCGTAAAGTAATTTATTTCACTTTGTGAGGGGTATAAAGTAAAACGCACATTTTTATTGTCTGTAACGTAAAATGCTTCTAAACGATGATCATAAATCGAACAATAGAAGACATTTTTCACTGAACCTTATTATATTAGGGGTTAAAGTATGAAATTGCCGATTTGTACTGACAAATTGAAATTCGTTTTTTTTTTTAATTTAACGTATTTATTTAATCAAAATAATTACCATTATTATCTATACATTGCTGCCATCTAGTAGGAAGGTCATTTATGCCTTTGCGATAGAACTCTGGTGATCTAGATTCGACAAACTGTGTGAAAGCATTTTGTACTGCCTCCTGAGAAGAAAACTTTTTATCACATAGAAAATTGTCCAAATCACGAAAAAAATGGTAGTCTGTTGGAGCAAGGTCTGGCGAATACGGAGGGTGACGGATAGTTTCTAATTGCAGTTCCTGTAGAGTTAAAACGGTTTCTCGTGCTGTATGAGGTCTCGCGTTATCATGGAGCAATAATGGTGAAGATCGATTCATGAGTCGGGGCTGTTTCACTGCTAGTTTTGCTATCATTGTTCGGAGTTCGGCACAGTAGACATCTGCCGTTATTGCTGGATCAGATCGTAGAAAGCTATAGTGAATAACACCATGCTGAGACCACCAAACAGTTACCATTACCTTTTTATTGGTAAGCTTTGCTTTAGGACACTGTTGTGGCGTTTCACCTGGGGTCAGCCATTGCATTTTTCGCTTACGGTTATCGTAAAGAATCCACTTTTCATCACATGTCACAATTCGATCCAATATTCCTTCATTTCTGTATCGATTCAACAAGGCAACACAAGTTTCAACACGCATTTCTTTCTGCAGATCAGTCAAATCATGAGGTACCCATTTTTCACATTTTTTTATTTTATTGATTTGACGCAAATGAGTCAATATTGTTGGTAAGGTAACGTTAAACCATGCAGCTAATTCCTGGGTAGTTTGGCTCGGATCGGCTTCCACCATGTCTTTCAATTCATTGTTATTCACCTGTGTGGACGGCCTTCCTCGTGGTTCGTTCTTCAAATCAAAGTTTCCATCACGAAAGCGTTTAAACCAAAATCGCACGGTGCGTTCATTAGCAGTCCCCTCTCCAAACGCAACATTGATATTGCGAGCTGTTTCTGCCGCGTTAGTTCCGCGTCGGAACTCGTATTCAAAAATCACTCGAATTTTCGAAGTATCCATCTTTCTTGTCTAAGCTGAATAAAAAAAACAACTGCAAGTCGATAATCGAATGTTGCACATTTTTAAATGAGAACTACATAGGTACCATGTGGAAAAAGTTTCACTCAAAAATCTCAAACCATGAAGGTTCTATGTCAATTCGAAGTACCTATTACAATGAAAAGGCAATTTCATACTTTAACCCCTATTATTATGGGGATATTCACCTTAAGCGCTTTTGCTTTGACTTGTTAGAGTTCAAGTTCGAGTGCTCGTTTCCGCGTATTATTAGGCATCATTCTAGTCACATTAGGGGCTTTGCACATGACGTTTTTTCTATACGCTGACGCCATTCGTAGAACACTAAAAACTATCATAAAACACAAGACTGAAGTTACGTTGTTACCTTTGCACACAATTCTTGCGTTTGTACACGCGGTCCTTCAACGAAAAAGAACCTGAACACACATTAAAACAAATATCTCACAAGAAACATCTTTTATCGCTCACGAGACGTTAGTTAACAAAACGCGCGTTTTAAACTTAGTTAACTTAAATACTGAAACATTGTAAACAATTTCCAAAACACTAGTATGTATAAAAACAATAAAATAAACGCGGCCTTTAATCTATAACGTAATATTTGCCACGTGTTTCACAATGTGCGGCATCTAACATTTTTGATTCTATTGCAGATTTTTTTTCGCATCGACGCCTATAGCCCGGGTCAGCCAATTCGTTTCGCGATACGCATCTGCAACGAATTTGTGTGTTCCACAGCCTATCGTGCGTTGCTTTTTTTATTTCAAAATTCAAAATGGAAAAACAAGAAATGACCGAACCGGTGCCAATATAGGCAAATATTCATGAAGTTTTCACTGCATCACGATGCACACATCCTCGTTTTTTAAATTTAGAAATTGTACAACGATTCAGGTGACACCTGAATTGTATAAAATTCCTAAATATACCTATACCAGGTACACGAGTACCATAGTTGTTAGGGTGATTAAAAAAAACTGAAACTACTGCCTTTCATTGTTTTTATTCAGAAAAATATAACCCAGTGTAACAGCAACCAATAAAAAGTTTTAATAAAAATTATGTTCTGCTTCTGTTGTGTTCAATATCAATTAATCAATTACTCGGCATGGTCTACAGTTGTTTGCCAACAAAATCCAACATTTTCCACACCCATATCCATCACAAACGGCATCAAATTTCTGAATAAAATTTAATGTAATACAAACACATATTTTCTACGTTATGTAAGAAGGCGCGTCATAAATTATACATGCCTTTGGAATCACCACGGTATACAGCAAGGCAAACCCTTCGAGAATTTCACATTTTTATCGTTTTACAAGGAAAACATCTCAGTGGTAACCAGTGTGTGGAGTCGTATATAAGACCTATAATTTAAGAAGAGAGGAAGGTAATAAAACTTAACGTATCTCTGTCGTCGTTGTTTGTCGAAATCCGTAAACACGACCAGATAATTTGAGCTGTCAGTTGACGAGTTCTCGTCCTGTTGTCGACTGTTTTAGATGTCACTGTTGCGAGATTCGTAGGCCACGGTGAACGGTTGTCAGCGTCTTACTTGTAATGGTGTAAACACATTAGCTGAGACGGCATGAGATGCGGTTTCTTCGGATGAGGGACGACACCTGTAGGAGACCTCTGTGTGATTTTGTTTTCCGTATACTTTAATTAAAGATGTTAGCTCGTATGTGTTCACTGCTGCTTGTTAAGTTGATAAGTTAGGCTCTTAGGATGTGTTTTCATTAAACTGCAGTTGGGTTTAATTAAAACTTGCGATGTAATCTACTGTCTAGATTGTACTTTTATGAATAAAATGCTTATTTCTTACTTTCGGAGAAGAAATGTGCTTTGACATAGTACATAATCAGTTTTGATAGGTGGTACCTAAGTCCTTCGATGTGGCCAAGTTCAGCAATTTGTTTCTGAACGTCAGAAATTTCACCCAGTTTAAGTTAAGTTTAATTAAGTTTGATTTAGGGTAATTATCATTCATTCATCAGTCCCTTTGTATTTTGTACACAATATATTGTTCCTGCTTCTACAATAAAGTAACACCTGCCTCAAAATACAATAAATACAAATTTCGCAAGTCATTTAAAACAAAAATGGTTGCCATATGAAATCTACACGGGGTGTAATATTTCACCCCTCGACAATATGAGGGATGAAAATAATTAACAAAATTAACTTTTATAAACAAAGGCTGCCAATAATTATTTTATGTATTGTTTGATACTTATACCAGTTGTTTTATATCCAATGTTCAGACATAATTATTTTTTAATTTTATGTTAGTACCGGATACTAGGGTAACTATGTGACTACTACATAACTTAAGGGATAATTTAAAATTTTTTTTTTTTTTCTTCTCAAGCTACCGGTGAGCGTAAGAAACAGACGATTGATAGGAATTACTTTTCCACTTTTGATATCTTCTTGTGTTAACTGTTAGGAGGTCAGTGAACCCTAACCTCTAAAATGGCAACAACAATATCTTACTATTGGGTCAGCCCATGACATCCGTCATTATATGTACTCACTTCCAAGTTAACCACTAAAAAACGAAAGGTATGAAATACTCAACACCTAAAGATTGTAATTCATTAATTTTTAATTCATTTTTTAATTACAACCTCTAAATTTCCATAGGTAGAATAAACTAAAGACCAGCCATAATTCTTACCAATTCTCACAAAGGCGTGTGGCTTTAATAAAAGTAAAATTATGCAAATCGACCCCCTCCCACTTTTCACCCCCGCATGGTGGTAGTTTTATTGTAATCATTTACGAAGGGACGAATCTCTTTATGCGTCACCACGTCTCCCTGTCCCCTAAGGGCAGCATTTTTTGACATTTCGCTTTATTTATAATAATAATGTTCACTTTTCGACCCCCTATTAAGGGTGGAATTCGCTGTCGAATGGCCGATATTTTTTGGTTATCGACGAAAGAATGATCTTAAATATTCTTGGTGCGATCAAAAATACTATTATAAAGATTTTAAATAAGGAGAAAATGTACTGCTTTGAAATGTTGGTATTCTGTTGAGAAGAATGTCTTTTTTAGTTACAAAAGCGATTCTTTGCCCCGGCCCGAAATGATTGAGTCCATTGAGAAAATACCAAACTTTCGCTCAATATCTTAAATATTTTTAGTGTGTGCGTACCTATAACGAAAAATGGGGTGACCTATTTTAGATAACCAGACAAGAATGTCAACTATCCAGGACACATCGTAAGTTAAACTGGCATAGCCTCTTTTAAGAACAGTCCTGCCGTAGGTCAAATCGTACGCTGACCCCAGAATATTAAAGTAATGGTAGCATAATAAATAGGTAGTTCAATATTACAAAATATTGCATTCAGTTATTCAATATTTACATTTTTTTACTTGTAACAAGTTAATGAACTTGACCATAATATATTAAACAGATTTATTTGACCAAATTATAACACCTCTATTTCTAAAACGTAGAGTCCAGAACTAAACAAGTTCCGTGTATAGTCGGGAAAGTTTTAAACGGTCAACATTGTGGTACTGACAAGGTGTCACCGTTGCTGACAGTCCTATTATTGCCTGTAACAGTGTGATTGTGCTACACACGTAGTTTAAAATGACGTGAAGTGTTTGCTCGTACCGTACAGACAGCAACAAAAATACTCACATTTAAACTTTCGCGTTCCTTGCTAATATCTTAATATATATAAATCTCGTGTCACAATGTTTGTCCTCAATGGACTCCTAAACCACTTAACCGTTTATAATAAAATTCGCACACCATGTGCAGTTCGATCCAACTTGAGAGATAGGATAGTTTAAATCTCAAATTATAGTCCGATTCGCGATATCCGACATCCACGCGGGCGGAGCCGCGGGCGACAGCTAGTATTATTATAATAATATTAACGGGAATCAACGCCGTCATCTGATGTTTTGACCAAGCTAGGTTAGCCTGGACAAAACTTGAGGTAATTCAAAGGTATGTATGTACTTACCTATACATCTATACTATGGTCGTTACTTACTGCTTACATTAATGTACTAGAACAGCAAAAGTTGGTTTGCAAATCCAAATTTATTGATCATACGGGTTTAAAAACTAACATAAAATAAACAAAACAAAAAATATAAGCATATGGTTCATAAAATGATATCTACAAATGGTTTGTAAATATTAAATTACCAAGCAACTTTTGTCCTTCACTGTACTTTGCGTTTATCGTATACAAGGCAGACGGTATTGCGAATGGATGCAGCTACATGCTTTCATTAGAGACTAGGTTTTCAAAACATATGATTTCATTACAGTATGATCTGTGAAATCTATCTCTATATAAGTTTTTGTGAGTTATTTTAAACTTCAAAATCACCAATTTTTTGTTCTTTCGTTTGATTTGAATATTCATTTTTATAATGACTTCATAAGTTTTATAATCACACGTTTTACTAATTTTGCTGTATCGGTCCTCTGGTTTGTAAAACTTTACAATATAATTTATATGATTGAAATATTGCATCATGCATTATAACTGATAAGACTATTAGAGAAAGACGAAAAAGACCTGCTAAGTTATGCGAGTGGCACAATCGTATTACAAATCATAAACATAATTTGTATACCATACATTCCTTACTCTGTTCTTCTGACGATTCTGTCACTTTTCTAAGCTCTCAAATATAGCAACTGCAGCTTAACTGTTGCTATATCTGAGAGCTTTTTTTTCCTATGGCATACATAGTCTACCGAATAATTATGTGTGCCATTGCACAAAATGCTGTCAGATACCTCAGGTAGGTGGTTTAGGAGTCGGTTTTAAGATCGAGAGCTCCCGTTTTTGAAGCCTGGCCATTACATAACCGACATGAACTCACTAACGCGGGCAATTAAGGCTAGCTGCAGAAGTTAGAGAAAGAACTAGTTATTCCGGTTACAAATATTCTTTAAAAATGTTTGTTAGATAAGATAATCAATAAACCAGCCTATCGTATTATTACAATTTATAGCACAATTCCCGATCTGAAAGGACTTTGGATGGTAGACATTGAATATTAACCGGCATAATACTTTATTATATACCTTTTTCCGTTGCACGTTCTTCTGTTATTTTTTTCTTTCATACGTAGCTTTTTCTGGCCGAATCCGATTTAGTGCATGTTTCCGAAAGTTAGTGCATACATAGATACATTTGAAGTTTCATTTTTGTACATTTAAAGAGAAGAGATATATTCTTATTACTATTTGTTCAAATGTTGGTGTGCTTAATCTGTAGATCACATTTAAATGCCATTATGTTATATTAACTATTCAAGTTCCCACTCTTTCACACAATTACTTACCCAATTCTACAGAATAAAAAAATTGAAATGTTCTTTGAAAAAACGCAAATCTGCAATGATCAAAAATACACAACCCGTCACAAATTATATTTCAAACATCAAAAAAACACGAAATCCAAGACGAATTAAATAAGAATAAAAATGAGAGGAGAGAGAGAGAAAAAATGTACCGCGTCGAGCATTTAGACTTCTGGGTAAGCTGATAGAATTCGCGCATGGCACAGTTTTCAAAGCAAAAACGGCGACACAGCCCGTTGATTACCTTCATTTTCTTGGGGCACGCATATACCCCAGGGGTGAGGGGGCACCCCACAATTTATTTCGCCTCATCAAAACGTCAACACGTTGACGTGTATTTTAGGGATTTTAATCGGGCGGTCCCGCGCCCGGGGCGCATGGCCCTCTATGTAAATGCTTGGCCCGTTTGTACCAGTAATTGTTTTCGTTGGAAATTGACACGTACCCGGGCTTTGGTCCTGACCCGTTTTACAAGGTGTTTTGCAACTTGCGGTGCTGGGAACTAGTTGCCTTAATTACTTATGCTGTATAAAGGTATTGTATACGGTTCTCCCGAATATAAATACAAACAGCGGTGGTAAAAAGTCATAAATAGTTTATTTTGCAAATGTAAACCATACTATACAACGTTAATAAAATTAAAAAAAGTACCTATAGGTAGAGTGCATTGTTTACTACATATTTTGTTAAAATAATCTTATATACATTTTGTAAGTAACTACATTTGCAAATAAATAATGCACCACAACATGTAATATTCCACAACATTTCACACAGCGCTATCTAGACCCATGGTATGCTTACCATGGGAATCTAGAATGCGGATAAACATACTTAGATACTTTTTTTGTAAATACATACATATTATACATAGAAACACCCAGACCAATGCAAATATACATATTCATGTAAACAAATATTTGCACCGAGCGGGGATCGAACCCGCGCCTCCTGCGTATCGCTGCGTAGTATCCAAACAAAACAATTCGTTAAATAATCCTCCTATGCAACGTGCTTATTAAGTCTAATTCTGAATTTATCAACTATTCAAGAACCTATATAAACGCACAAGATTTGATAAAAAGAAAACTGTAGAGGCCTATTTTACCTACCACTAAAATTATAGACTGAGAGCCCGTGAACACCAGAACTTCGTCATTTCATAAAAGCTGAAATTTTGTTAGCGCATGCGCCCAATCAAGAATGATGGCCCATTATGAAGTTCGGGTCATAGTATAAAGTTTTGAAAAGAGAAATTTTTAGAATTCTTATACCATTCAGGTGGCAGACACGCACCCGGTCTACCTGATGGAAAGTGGTTACCGTGGCCAATGGACGCGTGCAACACACCCTTTAAACACGAAAGAGTTTCTGAGCCGTCATTGTAGAAGACAAAGCAGGAATAGCCTTTGGTCTTCAAACTGACAGCACAAAAACTCTACAGTGAGCTCTGGCTACCCTACTCGCCGCCAGGAACACAA
This sequence comes from Eilema caniola, assembly GCA_949126895.1. NCBI lineage: Eukaryota > Metazoa > Arthropoda > Insecta > Lepidoptera > Erebidae > Eilema > Eilema caniola. The sequence goes on from OX421470.1 coordinate 22,585,425, forward strand.
CACGAGGTGTCCATGGCCGTAGTATTCTGTAGGACGGAGGTACTTCCCTAGTCGGACTGCTCAATTGGACGGAAATACCGTCGTGTCCTACTTCCTACAATGTACAGTGAAATTCCCTTGCCAGACACCCTTGATGTTCAAGAAAGTATATGTTATAGTATAAATGCTGATTTTCATACAACATGCCCCAAAATTCAAGGATAAGCCGGCACCAGAGGATTAACCTGCTCATAGTTACTCGAGAAATAAAAATGAAAATTCTCTAGTCATTATTATTTTTACTCCGTTAGTACCATTAATCTGTCAAATCCAATGACCCAATTTCATAATGGGCCATCGTTCTTACCTGTGTTGGGAGCATGCGCTGGCAAACTTTCAGCTTTTATAAAATGACGAAGGTCTGGCTTTCACGGGCTCTTAGTCCATTACTTTTATATCAAAAACTCTAAGCAACACAATGGTAAATATAATGTTGCCTCTCATGGCTGAGCCCTAATTTAGCAGTTTTCTCTTTCGTTCTGCAAAAGAACATCATGAATTTTATTTCAAGACTTTGTTTTAGTGGTTAAGGAGTCGACCTTACGATCGAGAGGTCCCGGGTTCGAATCCTGGCCATTACACTACCGACGTAAACCCACTCCTAGCACAAGCAATTTAGCTTAGTTGGAGGGGTTAGAGGGAATATTAGCAATTTCGATGATTTCGGTTGTTAATATTCTTTTTTTTAAAAAAAAAATTCAACTAGGCAATATTTGTCATATCAATTGAAATTTCACATGGCGATTCTTTGAAAGAATACATCTATAAAATCCAACGATTAGGACTAATAAGATCAATATTTATAGTACTTGCAGGATGTTTATGTGCTCAGAATATTTCCACATTTTGCAAAAAACCTGTATGTGAACGATATTTGATGGAGCATTTTGCAAACAGCTGGCGCAAAGATGTTCGTGACCAAAACGCCTTATCTCGTGTTTATAACCGCGGATTTGAATCAAATTCTCGTATGGAGCTGATCTTTTATGGGAAAATTTTTTATTTAGGCGTAATTAGTTTCAAAGGAAATCTTTAATCATGAAATTCTTTGTTATTTTACAAACTTTACCAACTCCTTCACCTAATACGTAACATATAATATTTTCGGTTATCTTAGTAGCGGTTCTTAGTAGTTATCGCATACTAGCTGTTGCCGCGACTTCACCCGCGCGGACTTCTAATTCACTCAGTCATTGGAGTGTAACCGAATATCTGAATAACAAACATCCAAACAAATTCCCAAACTTTCATTTATAAAATTAATAAGATTCTGATATAAATGTCGCACATTTCATACTCGGTTCAATATCAATTTATTCTATTTAGGTATCACGTTTTTGTCATAGATAGAAATTTTAATTTTAAATAATCGATACATTTCAAATGAATTTTAGAGATTTACGTAAAAATTTAACGAGCGCTTATAACATTAACCTGTGATTAAAACCTAATCAGAGCAAATGGCTACATTTTTCAATCGCAATTACATTTACACCGCAACTGATCACAGAAAAAAACAACAAACGAAAAACACTACCATGAGTTATTCAGACCGCTCCAAACTCGCTTGAAGTAACCGAAAACAGTGCATTACTAATTCACAAGAAGAATCTACTACCGTCTACCAGACCTACTTTCCGATTCCCGGCTCCGAGAACGACACGAAAATATAATTATCTCAGTGGTTGCTATACATTAATTATTCAAAATATTTAGTAGGTATATTAGCTCGTACGTTACAAGCAATGAACGCTGCTCCAGCGAACCGGTCTTTTCCCAAAGGTACCGTGTAGTACAGAGGTTATTCCTGTGCCTCAGATATGTAAATCAATGGATATAATTGGGAGAGAGTTTCGGGTGCAATTTCAAGTTTTAGATTATTGGGCAAGTTTGTTAGAGCTGGTGGCAATTTGAATAAAACTTTAGATTGTCAATGTATAGTGTGCCTTTATGTATGTAGGGTTAAAATTTAGTTTCGAATATTGGTTGAAGTAAAATTTTAGTACAGTCTATCTAACTTTGTAGAAGACTAAGGGTGTATTTTAGTTTATAATAGTGATAGTTGGTAAATTGTAATCTATGGCTCTAGAATGATATACTGCTTGTGGTAGAAATGGGTTCAAGGCGATAGTGTAATAATTATAAAAGGAAGAAAGACAAGTAAGTAGAATGGATCCTTAACTACTAAATGCAAATCCGAAACCAGAATTTCAATCGATTCGTTGCTCAAAACGTCCATATATTCAATCGATGAATCGCTTTGACCATCCTTTTTCACTATCGATCCCACATATGGATGTTTTGAGGAACGAATCGATTGAAATTCTGGTTTCGGATTGGCATATTAGGACCGGCCGTAAGCCTGTTTAGAGTATCTCATAAGTATCTTCATCCGAGCGAAAATACTGGTTGCATTCAAAGCTTGCACCTTAGAGCCCAGGGTCCGTTCTCCTTCTGCTCCATATTTAGGCTGGTGAAATTTTATTGCGAGCGTCTACCATCTGGCCCTTTCTCCAACTTAATTTAAAAAAAATTGACAGACCTGATTCCAGAGTCTAATCTGTCAATCGACAAGTGTACTGATTTTCACCTTGGGTTGGCTTCGACTCCAAAAACTATTGGAACCTCATTATAGCCCACAGTTAGTGTCTAACAAAAATAAATCCTAGGCTAAAAATCTCACGTCCATCTTATTTATAAATACAGCAAGCCACTCAGTGAACCTTCAGATCTTAGACAGATTAATCTATTCAGCACTAATGACGTAATGGTGTTCTTTTGAAGATAACACGATTAAGCCCCTAGCCGTGTTGTCTCACCAATTATGGCAATTTCTGTCTCTCCGTGCAACTTACAATTTCGCAGCTAAATATTGTCATTGAATGAATGAATGAAGTTTAATTTCTTACTTTTGTTCTTTCTTCTTCTTTGGTTCTTTCGTTTGTTTTTGATCATAGGAATTTTAAAAGTACCGGCTGTTTTCTATAATGTAACGTTCAAATATTGGTTGGAACGATTACTTGTATTTTGTTTAAATGGTAGTGTGATATTGTGTGAACCGAGTACTGTAAATATCTATAAGTATTATGTTGTAAAGCCTTGTAGATATTTTACGTAGCTTTAACGTATTAACAGGCATTGAGAAAGTAATCTAGCAATAAACAGTAATTGCCCCTATGTTTCCATTGTGGGGCATTACAATAAGTGTGTTTACAGGTCATTAGCTGCAACTAATGTTCCACACAGGAAGAAATATACGAATTGTGACGTTGTGTTCCAAACTTATGTCTGTGTACAAACTATACTTTCACTATTTTATGTCTTGTCTGCTATGGTGTGAACTTTTGGAAAAAAGAAAAAAAAACAAAGAATTGTTCAAATCACAGTCAGTGATATCAGATATTGACACATCCAAACAAAAATACAGATATACTATATGAGTAAACAATAACCAAAATCCCAGATTAAAAACTTAGTAGCACCCAATATCAAAATTTGAAATAAATAACTAAAAAATATTAGATAGTTAAAATCAGTGACAAAAGTAGATGAAGATTGCATAGATTCCAAAATTAAATCTTCTTAAAATATATTTATTTTTAAATAGTTTAAAAAAATATGATTTTTTTATTTAGATGCTGACTATACAAACTTCCTTTCTAAGGAAACTATCTACTTTCCCTTCAAAGTGGTTGTGAATCGTTGAATGCCTTTTGACATCTCTACTTTATTTGCGTATACACCCTCATATTTCACCTACCTTAGAAAACCGTCAAGTGCGACTGAGCTTTTCCGAGAGCGTACTTATATTTCTGTTTGAGAGTTTGGTTAGAATTGTACATCCTTGAAATACGTAGGTATATTTTCAACAATATTCTAGAACATTACACAGCGTAACTAGACCCCGAGTAAGCATAGCTCAACTATTCTATGTTGGTTGGGAGGTAAGACGACTCTACGGCAGCCGATCCCATAAAAGTCACATAAGCCAAATATCAAATATAAAGGAGGGCAATAATTAAAGAAATCCCAACTCCGAGGTAGGAGGGGTTTTTTACGTGCGGGAATCAATCCCATAGAACCCCCGTCGAGTTATATCGGACTAAACCGTACACTGTCTGTGGGTCGTTGTGCTAGGCCGAAGGGGAGGTTATCGACGACATATCCCTCGCACCCCGGCTGACCCAGGGCCATTCCTCGCGGTCTGGCCCTCCTCAGGAGTGGTAGGAAGTCTCGAATGCAAACGAGCATCGAGGTCGATTAAGATTGTCATTCAAATGGGCATCAAGATGATGATAATGATATATATATAACGAGGAACCCTGACCCTCGGAATTTTTAGAAAGAGTGACGTCAGCATAGCTGACGTCACAATTTCCGTCACTAGGCTCGCTCATTGCAAACAACGAAAGAAACACTTGTTAAAAACTAAACACTTTATTATTTAAGTCTAGCTCTAAATTATAATTAAACTAATATTCCTTTCGGTAGGTAATATGGGTACTCACCGGACTTATTTTACTACGCTGCACAGAACTTTTCTTTAGCACGGCTCGAACAATAATGAGATGCCACAACCGCTCGACCAAAGAAAATGGACGTCGGTTGTGACGTCATCATGAACATGACAAATTATTAAAAATCTTTAAATCTTAATATTTTGTTTACAATCATTTAAAATAACGTAAATTCATTTTAACATTTTTTAAAATTATCCTGACTATTTATTTGTAATTATTTCAGTAAAAACTTTCATCAGGCTATCAACTTCCTTCAAAAGATTTTTACGACAAACACGTTTATATTAAGGCTTAAAAATAATAAGGAAAATTACTTTTTGTAGATTAGAAATCAAAACAATAATTTAGAAAGAGTTAGCATTTGCAAAATCATCAGTAAAAACATCCGTCGAATGCTTTAAGTGTACAGGAAGTTCAATTATGAATCTGAATAAAACTGAATGAAACAGCTAACTGTTCTTTAAAAATCATAACATGAATTTAGAAACATTTGAAACACATTAACGTTAATACTAAAATTAATCGAGATTAATCATTTGCTTTTGGTCAACAAAGCAAACAATTAATCATCCGCAATCTCAATATTATTGCCAACAATTACTTAAACCAAGTTTATTCTAAAATAATCAATTACACATTAATTTTATGACACATTAGGTTGCCTTAACACATGAGATAAACGATTAATTTAGCGGATTTGCGCCGACACGGCCATTCTGCGAGACGGTGCGTGCCCTGCACCAGTCGCGATTCTGAAAGTAAAACATTTTCTGAGCTCGGTATCCATTCATAGGTACCCTAGCTGATAACTTGGTTATTATAGTCTTAAACATATAGCGAGTATGTAATGTAGTAGCAGGTATTTCTTCTGCAGTAAACTTTAAGTATCAACAATTGATTTCAAAGGAAACCAAGTAGTCAGCTATGATAGCTTATTCATGAGTGACAAAACACACAGTAAAACACATAGTTCAATTTCAAGTTTGAACAAAAACAAATTTTATCTGTACATGGGAAATGAGCGAGTTTAGTTTTGTGCCAATGCTCCACGCATTCCACACTCTTATTTACTGTAGGTAGGTAGGTATTATGTCAATACAAATGCTCCACGCATTAATGCATGACTTGTTTCTCGTAGACAAGGATGATGCTGTGGTCATGAGCGGTCTTGTACGCCGTGGTCCACAGGGGCTCTAAGGGATTTAAGAAGGGTCGATGCTGGGGCCTAGGCCTTATATTATGACCGTGGTCCCCAGAGGCTCTGAAAATAATATTAGTATAGCTTTTGTTGTTGTTTATAATTGCTCACGGGTAATTGTTGCTGTGGTCATGAGCGGTCTCATACGCCGTGGTCCACAGGGGCTCTAAAGGAATTGGGAAGGACGGTGCTGGGGTCTGGAACTTATTTTTATGACAGTGGTCCCCAGTGGCTCTGAAAATGAATTAGAAATAGGAAAGGAGTCTAGGTATGTATGGTTTGTACAGTTATAATAATCATGTAGCAAGTTTTAGCAAAGCTGATTACAGATGTTTATATTAATCATTATAATAATCGTGTAGCAAGCTTTAGCAAAGCTGCTTACCCGATGTTTTCAGTAATTATTCATCAAGCTTTAGCAAAGCCGCGTCTAAATGTTTTGGATAATAATTTAGCAGGCTTTTATCAAAGCTTAGATGCTTATAATAATTATTTAGAAAGCTTTAACAATGCTGCATCCAGATGTACATCTGTAAGTAGATTATCTACCGAGATTTAGAAAAAGATTAATAAAACAGAATAGACTAACCAGTTTTCAAAGGCGTCTAACATCTGGACATGTTAGTACTAGGACGACAGCGGTTCGTTTGATATATCATCGTCGGCAGCTGGCTGAGGCGCAGCCTGCTGAACGGAGTCTGCTGATGTGTCCTCAGCAGGTGATGTTGTGTCTTCGCTCGCCGACCCGGTTTCTTGATCTCCTGGTTGTGGTGCTCTACGTAGCTGGTCGTGAGCCACCTTGCGTGGACGTCCTCTGCCGTTCACACGTTTCACCGTATACCGATCATTATCCAATATCCTGTGAATCTCATACGGTTCGCTGTATTTTAGGTCTAGAGAAGTTTGGTTCCTGGGATTGTTTTTGACGAGTACGTAATCACCCCTCTGAAAAGGACGCATCTTTGCCTTGTTCTTATCAAATCTTTGTTTGTCATATTCAGCAGCTGCAGACATTTTCCCTTGAACATGCTGTTCGAGTATATCAAAATCAACAGACTCGTCGTCAATATTGACAAGTTGAAGGAGCTCGGGCGGTACGCAGTGTTGGCGTCGTGTGAGTAGGGAGAGCGGAGCAACACCAGTTACTCTGTGTGGAGTGCAATTAAATGCGAGCTGCAAGGCTTCTAACGCAGTTTGCCAATTTTCGGTGTCATAGTTTTTAATCATAACTAGTGCGTTTTTCAATGTGCTCATAACTCTTTCGACTTGACCGTTTGCTCGGCTTACTCCTGGCGTTATAGAGTGTATGTTAACACCAAAACGATCACAATAGGCTTTGAACTCACCGAGAAATTCACGTCCACCATCCACCACGATCTGAACTGGACATCCAAATAGATGAACAAGTCGTTTGAGTGCTGCGAGACTGCTGCTTTGGCTCTTGTCATTGGAGTAGCTAAGTAATATGTACTTGGTAAACGCGTCGATAGCTACGATGACATACTCATCTCGTCCCTCTGCGTTCCTCGTACCAAGCTTGCCTGTGACATCCATATGAACGACTTGGAATGCAGCTGTAGGTTTTTGAATCGGGTGAAGCTGTGCCTGTATCGCACCCGAAGGTCCTTTAGAGGTTTTGCAGATAATGCAATTGTCGACAAACCTTCTGACGATTGTACTCATCTTCTCAAACCAATACGATTCTCTCAGCTTTTGAAGAGTCTTTTCCCATCCCGGATGCTGTAGTGACGTATGAAAAGAGTTTATCAAACTCCATTGGAATGACCTTGGAACAACAGGCAGTTTATGCATTCCAAACACAGGATCAGTGAGTGTTCTCTTCAATAAGCCTTCCTCAAGGACGTACTCTGCTGCTGGGTTGTCAGTGGACATGCTTTCTATCACTGGGCGGAGACTATCGTCGCGTCGCTGTTCGATTTGCAGCCATTCAGTGTCTCTGTTAATGTTATTTACTGACATCTCAGAACACGGGTTTCTGCTAAAGAAATCTGCATGTTGGAGTCTCTCGCCCTTTCTATATTCAACCTCAAAATCATAATTCTGTAGGAACGCCCACCATCTATGAATCCGCGGTAGCAAATCCTTTTTATGCTTAGACGCCTTCATGGCATTACAGTCAGTTATTACCTTAAATTTTCGACCGTACAGGTAGTGTCTGAAATGTTTGATGGCTCTCACCACCGCCAGAGTTTCGAGCTCGTAGGAATGGTAGCGGCTCTCGGCGTCAGTGGTGCGCTGACTCATGTACGCGACTGGATGCTGGCGAGTCCCGACGGTCTGGACTAGCACCGCTCCGTAGCCGAGGCTGCTCGCGTCTGTGTATAGCTCGATCGGTGAATCTTCCTGAAATAACATAAGGGTAGGCGCAGTAGACAAGTGTTGTACAATGCGATTTCGAGCTTCCTCGTGTCTGTCGTTCCATTCCCATTTAGCGTTCTTTTTTGTAAGTTCGTACAGAGGTACCATTATACGCGAAAAATCGGGAATGAAGCGTCTGAAGTACCCGGCGAGGCCATTAAATTGCCTAACTTGTTTGGCAGTTTTAGGGACCGGTGCCTTCGTTAAAGCCTCCACTTTCCCTGGGCTAGGACTAACTTGTCCCTCTGATACAATATTGCCCAAGTACTCAATGGAGCGTTTAAAGAAGGCAGTTTTTTCAATGTTAATTGAAAATCCAGCCTCTTGTAAAGCGATTAAGATTCGCTCGATGTGAGAGAGCCCTTGAGCAAACTCTGTACATTTTGAAAGGACGTCATCGACATAAACCTGACATACCTGGTCAGGAGAGTTCAATAGAGAAGCAAGGGCCCTATTTATGCACCGCTGATACACCGAAACCGCGTTACTAAGGCCAAAGGGCATCGTGACGTACTCATACAAAGCATCGGGTGTAACGAACGCAGTCTTCTCAATTGAACCCTCCGCGATGGGTATTTGATGGAACCCCGCTGCCATATCGAATGTTGAAAAGTACAACCCCCCTGCTAGCTGGTCTATTTGGTCGGATATAATTGGCAGTGGATAGTGATCCCTTAAGGTGTTTCGGTTCAGTTCGCGGAAGTCCACACACACGATCTTGGCCGTTTTTCTTTTTGACCAATATAATTGGACTCGAGAATGGCGATCGACTTTCACGAATGATGTTATGTTCAAGTAGATCTTGTACAATTTCACGTACTCTTTCACGTTCAACGGGACTTAATCGGTACGGTCTACGCTCAACACACTTGCCAGGTTCCTTTAAACGTATTTCGAGTTCACCTGTATTAACACGTGTGTGCGGGTAGCCGCGGATGAATAAATGTTCATATTTATTCAATAAGATTTTTAATTCATCCATTTGATCAGTGCAGGTTAAATCGCAATTTATCTGATCAAACTTTTCGCTCCGTAATCGCATGTGGTTTACGACCGGTTGGCGAACCAATGTAGCACCCCGAGAACTCACCAATACGCTTAAGTTAGTTTTACTTAACAGATTTATGCCTATCAGCACGTCTGAACCTATTTCGTAGTCTGGCACTACGTGGAACTGGAGTTCCACACTGAGATCATCGATCACGCAAACCGTAGTTAGTGTTGATAGTGAAACTACTGTGAATTGACCTATTCCTTTCAAATAACTGACAGCCTGTTGTCGCTGTCCAGGTAATCGCGCAGCCAATGATTCGCGTAGTAAAGAACATTCTGCCCCACTATCAAACAGTGCCTTTAACTTTAATTTACCAATCGTCACCGCCATAGAATTTAGTTTAGGCAAACCCACGCAATTAACATTTGTTACTACCGCACGCTCACGCTTGTAGCATGTTTCATACGTATGCCCAACCTTAGAGCAGAAAGTACAAGTAGGTTTGCCAGGATTCTGTGAAGCAGGCTTAGGATCCTGGTTACGCGTATTCGAATCACCAGGTTTGACGCGGTATCTACAATCGCGAGTATCATGGCCGGGCTTTTTGCACACTTGACAAAAGAGAGAGGTCTTATCAGTGATTCGTGGTCGCTTTGGTGGACCTTGCTGTGAGTTGGGTGTACCCGGATGAGTTCGCTTGATTCGCCTGATAGATGATGCTACTGAAATTAATTCTGGTACTGAAATGGCACGGGCATTCAATAATTCAATCCTCAACCGCTCATCTCCGATACACCCGATCACAGCCTCCACTGCGTCATCATCGGAAAGTCTATCTCTGGTGACGCGCCGCCATAGTACCCAAGCCTGAGACAAGAACTGCGCAATGTCTTGAGTATTGTCATACACGTGTTCTCGAAAACGAATAACATCGCGAGAATATCTATTCTCGGGTTCAAAGGTGGTAATTAGAACATCACGCAATTCCTGCCAAGTGGTAGTTGAGACAAGCCAATTGTCAACCCATAACCTTGCACGACCTTTTAGTAAACTACCAACTTTCATTCTAATGTCGTAATCTTTTAGGTTATAAGTTTCCATGGCAGTGGTCACATGCTGACACCACTCACGTACACCAATATTCGCGTCCGGATCGAATGACGGTAAAAATACATCACTGATTTTCATTTTAGAATCGGGTTGCTTTGCTATACGATCAAACATATCTTTCATCGTCTGCAACATCTGAGCGAAAAACTCCGAGGGTACCCCATTAACAGAAGCATTATTTTCATTATTGCTGGAATTTGATGGTCGAGAAGTGGGTGGATATCCCACTTCTGATAACGAGGAACCCTGACCCTCGGAATTTTTAGAAAGAGTGACGTCAGCATAGCTGACGTCACAATTTCCGTCACTAGGCTCGCTCATTGCAAACAACGAAAGAAACACTTGTTAAAAACTAAACACTTTATTATTTAAGTCTAGCTCTAAATTATAATTAAACTAATATTCCTTTCGGTAGGTAATATGGGTACTCACCGGACTTATTTTACTACGCTGCACAGAACTTTTCTTTAGCACGGCTCGAACAATAATGAGATGCCACAACCGCTCGACCAAAGAAAATGGACGTCGGTTGTGACGTCATCATGAACATGACAAATTGTTAAAAATCTTTAAATCTTAATATTTTGTTTACAATCATTTAAAATAACGTAAATTCATTTTAACATTTTTTAAAATTATCCTGACTATTTATTTGTAATTATTTCAGTAAAAACTTTCATCAGGCTATCAACTTCCTTCAAAAGATTTTTACGACAAATACGTTTATATTAAGGCTTAAAAATAATAAGGAAAATTACTTTTTGTAGATTAGAAATCAAAACAATAATTTAGAAAGAGTTAGCATTTGCAAAATCATCAGTAAAAACATCCGTCGAATGCTTTAAGTGTACAGGAAGTTCAATTATGAATCTGAATAAAACTGAATGAAACAGCTAACTGTTCTTTAAAAATCATAACATGAATTTAGAAACATTTGAAACACATTAACGTTAATACTAAAATTAATCGAGATTAATCATTTGCTTTTGGTCAACAAAGCAAACAATTAATCATCCGCAATCTCAATATTATTGCCAACAATTACTTAAACCAAGTTTATTCTAAAATAATCAATTACACATTAATTTTATGACACATTAGGTTGCCTTAACACATGAGATAAACGATTAATTTAGCGGATTTGCGCCGACATATATATATATATATATATATATATATATATATATATATATATATATATATATATATATATATGGTCATACATCATCGTTCTGTAAACACATCAAGTATTTACAAAATTTATACGTATGAACATACAAACTGTTGAATGTTTCCAAATACTATATGCACAGTCTTTGATCCTAGTTAGAATGGAGTCAGGTGCGCAACTTATAGCCTCAAGTGAATTGCCTCGCACAAATGTACCTACAGGAGCAATTTGTGTACATTTCCATACTAGCATCCATTATACTCAAATTATATGCTCCAGTATAAATGCAAGGCTACTCGACATAGTTTTGCAGTGTAAAAATTATACTTTCTGACGACATTTTATGAATATTTACAGTCCTGCTTTTTAAATAATTGTACACATAATTGTTTCTCACTAGCTGATACCCGCGGCTTCGACCACGTAAAATCCGATTCCTGTTCGCCCGCGTGGTATTCTATCCTCATTCCCGTGGCCCATGTGGACGCTTTTTTTAACTTAATAAAAAAAATTAACTTAATTAAAATTATGTAGAATATACTGCTTCCGGGCTGTTTGGCCGTGGTCTATGTGAAACTTGCGTTCCAGACGTTTCGTCGATCACTGCGGTCGACATCTTCAGTGGTGCAGGTCCGGGCGACGACGAGTTCGGAGACCTTGCCTCGTCGGCGGCTGAGTTGCGGCTGATGCGAAGTCTTGAATCGCTGGCGTATTTATAGGCACGGTCGGAGGGGGGAATCGACTCACTCGATTCTAATTGGTCGAGAAAGCCTGAAGACTTATATTTATTAAAATTAGCCGATTGGTCGAGTCGTACTCGAGTTATGCGCTTAGCAATATTCATTTTTAAATATTTAGAACATTTTTGTCACTAATTGAAACGTTTGTTAGAGGCACAACGCACTTGCAGGTACCGGCATGCAGCTTTTATTGCGTAGTGGGCCTTTTACACCATAAAACACTGTTTTGAATGAATTCCATTGCGATTTATTTGGTGTTATTTTATTATTTATACGGATCCTGACGTTTCAGTCAACCCGTGACGATAGCTGCTGAAAAGCAGCCGTAATTTCAAAATCAATAATCGATAATAGTGTTAGATAATAAGTCACACTTACATAATCTAATGACTGCATATTTTTGTTTCAGGTAAAAGCTGCTTTCTGTGCTCAATAGTGGTAAAACTAAGTACCAAGTAAAAGTAAGAGTATGCACGAATTTACAACATTATGTGTCTCCTCAACCGATTTAATATTTTATTCATGTTTGATGAAGATTGCAATAATAATTAAACATTTACAATTCTAGTATTCATATTTCACTATACATTTTCTTGCTTTATTACATATAATTTCAGTTAACAATTTAAAAAAAAACCAATACTCAAGGAAAGAAATTTGGAACACAAACGCAAAATCTATATTATTTTTGAACAGAATATATCGCTTAAAAAATATAAATAACAACACGACAGCTCAATCGTATAAAACACCGTCATTAGTATAGTAACGATGGTTGGCTTAAACATCCTGACGGGACAGTCACGAGTCGACTTGTATAGGTATAATGAGTGCGGAGCAATCATCACAATGAATGGGGAGCGAGACTAGGAGCTCGCAGTCTGAATGCCGGCTCCTTCGCCGCCTCAACGGTTCACTGAGTAACCAGGTTTTAAGAGAAATGTTGGATATCTCTTATATTTTCTTATATTTTCAAATAAAATGAATAACTAGATATATACAAAATTACATTTAAAACTAGAAACTTAACTAACTTAAACACAACTAAATGAAATTGAAAACTTAAAATTAAACTTATTATTAAAATTATCTGAAATAAATAAATATTTACATACATAATGTATCGTGAAATTCTTCCGCGTCATCACCGACCGGTGACGTTCCCAGAAGGCTGGCACATTGGATGGCAATGCTTATCCTCTGTGCAATATAATAACCAGCCCCAACCAGCGGGTACTTGGACCCCATGTCCGCAAACCCTCAACCCCAAACGGCTCAAAATTCTTTTATTTTCGTCTGTCGTGAACTCCATGCTATGGTTTTTCTAAGCGACTTTAATGCTGCAGCACGAGTGTGCCTACCTACTTGTCTGCAATGGCATAAAAAATCTTCTCTCTAAAATAGAAAGCTTATTTCTTAAATTCGCGTACATCAAATGTGTGTATAGAACGAAGTGATGCAATTCACAGATGTTTCTATTATTGTACTTCGGTAAATTACCAGAACATAATTCTGTGTACAATTTTTGTTTGTTCACCCATAATATTTAACTTATTCCCCTTAAATACGTCAACATAGCCAGTTATGTACATCTTGATAAAGTAATTTCTCAAGAAAAACAATTACAAGTAGGTTACTGCCCGATTATGAAGCGCGAGTCGCGACTTGCTTAGGGAACAACATGAAATATGTCGTGACTCGATTCTATCAAAACTAGTGCAGGACCAGTAGAAGCTAATGCATAACATTATAACAAAATGCTGATATCGAAAAGAAAAATATTTTTAAAAACTACAATCATGCTTAAAATAACATATGAAAAGTGACATATTCATTAAAATATATCATGGAAATAAAACTACTTTTTAACAGATTCTATAGCGATTTATTTGGTATTATTTACATATTGCCTTTCAGCAGGCATGATTGCGAGGTGACTAAAGATGGTAGTTATCACATAAATGACAATAACTATTAATTAAATGCCAACAACTATCAAATACTCTAACCAACATACATTTCCATCCAAAGGTTGCCTGGCAAAAATTGCGTTAAGCGATAAGGTCGCCCTTTGTACTCGTATGTTATTGAATTCTGTAGCATAAATATTGTAATTGGCATACAGTAAAGCATTTAATAAATAATATAAAAAGAACCATGGTCATCCTACTATAGGACTTCTCTTTAATTTGTCTCGCACTCAACAGACTCTGAAAAGATATGACCCCAACGACTGAGAATTTTCTGTTTTTATGTATGTTTGGTTGGAATAGTCCCGAGTTTTCTACCCACAATGGAACGAGGACTTTTTAAAACAAAGTAAAGGGAGCGAGCGTAGTGGAAGTGAATTGTATATTGTATAACGCATACGAACATGACAACATACGGTTGTAAAATAAATGCAGCTCATAGTATATCTTGACTATGAGCTGCATTTATTTTGCAACTAACACCGCAGTAGCCTAGTGGTATGGGTAATGCACTGCTGAGACGAGGTCTCGGGTTCGATCCCAGGTTTTACCATGGCATTATAAGTGTCCGGTTAATGGCAATAGGCTTGCCACCTATTACATTGGGATCTAAACATAAACTGGCGAAATGTGGGTGCTAGCACCTCTGCTTCCCCCGTTCGGGTATATAGGCGTGAGTTTATGTTATGTTATGCTAACACTGTGCTATGTATTTTGGAAATATCTTATTCTCTTTTCATAGAATCCTTATATATCTAATGTGTAAATGAATCGCTCAAAAGTATTTATGCGTATAACTTCCAAGCGACTGCACCAAATTTGGTGATTTCTTTGTTTTGGTCAGGATATGGTTTTATATCGGCATTTTTTTTTAAACGGGATCAAAAATGCGTGAGCGGTGTCGTGAGAAACTACTAGTAGGCTCATGTATAATGTAGACTTTTCATAAGATGTAACAGAATGCTAATAACATAATTTTATTTTTGATTATAAACTAATCGCTGCTCGCGACTATGTTTATTAATATTTTAGGCTACAAAAGCCTTTGTAAAATAAATTAAATCCAATCATATGTGAAACAAAAAAATTAATAACGTATGCTTACGTATATGAAATTTTACCTGTCATTACTATAACATCAGTAAAATTCTTTAGATTCACCCACTAAAACGAAAATATTCATAACCTCGAAAATATTCAACAATATAATAGGGGTTAAAGTATGAAATTGCCGTTTCATTGTAATAGGTACTGCGAATTGACATAGAACCTTCATGGTTTGAGATTTTTGACTGAAACTTTTTCCACATGGTACCTATGTAGTTCTTCATTTAAAAATGTGCAACATTCGATTATCGACTTTCAGTTGTTTTTTTTATTCAGCTTAGACAAGAAAGATGGATACTTCGAAAATTCGAGTGATTTTTGAATACGAGTTCCGACGCGGAACTAACGCGGCAGAAACAGCTCGCAATATCAATGTTGCGTTTGGAGAGGGGACTGCTAATGAACGCACCGTGCGATTTTGGTTTAAACGCTTTCGTGATGGAAACTTTGATTTGAAGAACGAACCACGAGGAAGGCCTTCCACACAGGTGAATAACAATTAATTGAAAGACATGGTGGGAGCCGATCCGAGCCAAACTACCCAGGAATTAGCTGCATGGTTTAACGTTACCTTACCAACAATATTGACTCATTTGCGTCAAATCAATAAAATAAAAAAAATGTGAAAAATGGGTACCTCATGATTTGACTGATCTGCAGAAAGAAATGCGTGTTGAAACTTGTGTTGCCTTGTTGAATCGATACAGAAATGAAGGAATATTGGATCGAATTGTGACATGTGATGAAAAGTGGATTTTTTACGATAACCGTAAGCGAAAAATGCAATGGCTGACCCCAGGTGAAACGCCACAACAGTGTCCTAAAGCAAAGCTTACCAATAAAAAGGTAATGGTAACTGTTTGGTGGTCTCAGCATGGTGTTATTCACTATAGCTTTCTACGATCTGGTCAAGCAATAACGGCAGATGTCTACTGTGCCGAACTCCGAACAATGATAGCAAAACTAGCAGTGAAACAGCCCCGACTCATGAATCGATCTTCACCATTATTGCTCCATGATAACGCGAGACCTCATACAGCACGAGAAACCGTTTTAACTCTACAGGAACTGCAATTAGAAACTATCCGTCACCCTCCGTATTCGCCAGACCTTGCTCCAACAGACTACCATTTTTTTCGTGATTTGGACAATTTTCTATGTGATAAAAAGTTTTCTTCTCAGGAGGCAGTACAAAATGCTTTCACACAGTTTGTCGAATCTAGATCACCAGAGTTCTATCGCAAAGGCATAAATGACCTTCCTACTAGATGGCAGTAATGTATAGATAATAATGGTAATTATTTTGATTAAATAAATACGTTAAATTAAAAAAAAAAACGAATTTCAATTTGTCAGTATAAATCGGCAATTTCATACTTTAATCCCTAATGCTTGGCAACAACATTATGGTGACACTAAAACCTACGTCCTACTACAGACCAGGCCCTCGATTCCGCTAATTTTATGACATAATAAAACCACTGTCATACCACTGACATTGCGTTATATGTCATTAAATTTTAGACTTTAAAGCTGAGATTTAAAGTTCAAAATGAAACGAGAAAGAGTTTATTACATTTTTCATTCTCTCTACAAGATTGTCATTTAATTTTAGACTTTAACTGTGGAACCGTTAAGTCTAAAGTTAAATGGTAATGGTTACAGTGTCTGCGGTACCGCAGTGGTTTTGCCATGAAAAAAATAGCAGAATCAGGGCCCAGTTTCAACAGATCTTGCGCATTCATTCTATTTGACAATGAGTTCGAAACGTGAGCAGACGATGAAATTCAATTGTTTAATATAAAAGATAAAACTGGTACAAAACTAAACCAATTTAAATGTGTCAGCTAATACTAGAATAAGGGTCCTGTAGTACTTTCGTTTAGTTATGCCAAAGCTGGAAAGTACCAAAGGGAACCATTCGCCACAACTCGTTTCTACCCTTATAAACATCTTGAAATTGCTAAGAATATTACTCCCAATAACAGAGGTTTTCTTCCCACTTGCTACGAAATAGTCTCTATGGAATCACTACCATACGTCACAGGGTATCAAAAATAGTGAAACGTTGAACATTCTGCAGTCATGCCTTATTCCAAATGAGGTAGGCAGTCACCAGAAGAAAGTACTATTCTGCGTTGCAAGACTAACTTCTAACCTTCCACAGATTATGTAGATTACGTTATTGAAAAAAACATAATACCCAAAAAATCTTTTTTTTTTTAATTCACAAACATACAACCATACTATGCACCTACATATTACTAGACACTCGTACAAATATACATACAGCCTTTATACAATTATATTTACTTTGACCCAATTACACTGGTCGTAGTCACAGACTGATTGCACCAGCCTGTGATCATAGGCAGTGTATCTTAAACCAAACGCCTCGCAGTTCAAAGGCAAATTATATATTAACATCATTATCGCACTCATTCATGTTAAATCATTTCGAAATACAGACTAAATAATAATTGTAAACATAATTTAGAACGAAGATATATTTTTGATTTTAAGGGGTACTTCACAAATGCACATTACACAGGATGGTATGTTTCTTTAAGTTTTAATAATAATAAATATTATAAAGATATTATACCGAACATAAGCATAACTGGCTTACTGTTTTGGGTTATAGAACGTAGAGTGTGCATTTTTGGATGATTTATTTTTGCAAATATTACTTTTTGCAAATATCTACTACTGTAAATAGGTACATAGAATACCCAGACCAATGTAAATAGATACTATTCATACATAAAAAATAATATTTGCACTGGGCGTGAATCGAGCCCGTAAGCTTCCGACGTCACAGTCAAACACTACCACTACGCCGAAGAGACCATCATAGTCCAGTTCAGCAACAAAATCATAAAACTCCTTTGACTTTACCATAGTCGACTACTAAGGAAAATGTCAAATTTGTAATGGCCGACTAAAGTAATCCTAAACTTCTCTAAACATTTTAATACCCCTTTTGGCGTTCACATATGCGTGTTCAAAACAATTTGACACACACGACTCTGATTTTAATTTAGCGTGACTTTTTTTCCACACGACTAAGTAATCCCAGAAGTAATTTAACTAATTAGGGCAACAAACTGAAGGAATTTAATAGGTCCCCAGTCCTCAAAGGCCGTTCTAAATTATTTACATTTCTCTAGGGAGCTCGTCTTTACCTCATCTGGCCGGGACATGAAAAGTCCACTCACTGTTTAGATTATTTTTGCAGTACCTAAGTACTCTGATTTTATTTATGGAATTTCTGATGTAGTTACTTTATTATACTGTAGCATTCTGCCGAGCAATAAAGGCAGGTGAGAGATTATCTAGACGTCTTCTACTTTATAAGTTGAACGATAATAGCCACAGGTCTATGATCGATTTATATTGGAAAATGTAAACATTCAAGACGTAACCTTAACCTGCTATCAGTGCCTTACAGGGAAAATGATCCAACCAACTGAACCATATATATTGTATATATAGTTAGCATGCTTTAAAGTGATATTTTCTAAAGTGTACGCGAAAATCACTCATTGAAATAAAACCACTTTTTACAGATTCTATCGCTATTTATTTGTTATTATTTACTTTTAGACCGACGTTTCGGCTAATTTTCAGCAGCAGTATTCGCGGTTTGACTAAGCATGACAACTACTCATTAGTATAGTTTGAAGCGTAAGTTATCTCAAAAGTAACAGAATCATGATGTTACTATTTACGCAGAATGAGCTCACTGTGTCGTTAAGTCTTGCTGTGTTTTGCTGTTAACTAGGTTTGATAAAGTGGATGACTGGGTCCCAAGCTGCTGATACGCTCCAACCATCTTCTCTATCAAAATTTGGATGTTTTTAATTCCAATGGCCTCGCGGATCATTCTTGGTATAGTATCTATGCTCTTTAGCGAGTATCTGTGGTTTATCAAACCTTAAGTAATGGTATAATGCACAAAAAAATCATTAAACAAAATCTTAACAGCCGGGTAAAAAGTCTACTAAGTTTATGAGACCTACCATGTATAACTTCACATTTGGAGCAATCATTTTCTACCACAGTTAAGTAGTAAAGGACATGGGGTTTATCACCTGGGAATAGTGGTTACCGTAACCAATCTGAGTTCTCTTCTTAAGCAGAAGTAAAGATTTTATAAGTTTACTAAACGTTGGTTAAGTGGCGGACATTTAGAATTGATTATAATTTTAACGATTTAATGAATGTGATTGAATAAGCAACTGCGTTTTTGAACCTTTCCTGTCTATGTTACGTGAGATTTCCACGGTGCGAGGTTTCCCGGACGCGGATGCAGACACGGGCGCATTTACCATGACAAACGTGTCACCAGTATCACAGACGAGCCTCTTTCCACCGTACGTGGCCTGTGAAATCACGCACGCGTCTGTAAAATCACGGATCGTGGAAAGTGATACTTAGTTAGAAATTTTATGCTAGCTAAAGTTGATTTATATTGGACGACATAGCTTGCAGAATAAGCAAGCTGAAGTGGCAATGGGCTGACCACGTCTGTCGAAGGACCGATGGCCGTTCGAGCAGACGAGTCCTAGAGTGGAGACCGCGAGAAGGCAAACGAAGGGTAGGACGCCCCCTAACCAGATGGACCGATGATCTGAAAAAGGTGACTGGGACGAATTGGACATTGGGAGAGGCCTATGTCCAGCAGTGCACTGCAGTGCGTTAATTAATTGATTGATTAATTGTGATTGAAAGCTTATTTTTGTTAGAGAGAAAAATAATTATCTAGAATCATACTAGAAAGTATGTAAATTGAAAATTAGCAAGAAATAATAAAATCCAGAATATTATGTTATGTTAACTTTATTCTGTTATTTATCTGTTCATAATATATTTAAATTTCGAAAATGGAATAATAATTTCTCCACTTATGTTGTTCCATTCTTTCATTTGCATAGTAAACATCCTCTCACATACTCGTGAACACATTTTCAACAGCAAAACTTACGTACTAAAATATTCGGTAGCGCACTGGAGTACCTACTAACGTAATCTGGTCTAGGCTTGGCGTTATCTTGGCGTGGCTTCAGAGATTACGACCAAAGTCTACTTGCTTGATCTTACAGGAGCTTATTATGACAATATAAGCTTTGTGTACATTGCTACACTGCGTTCTTACTTTGCTTTTGCTTTTATGTTGAGTAGCTATATTTAGATAATGAGTTATTCATGTTTTTTGTTAAAAAAATAGAGAACAGTTATTATTTAGTCTTAGACCGATGTTTTGGTTACTTTTCAGCAGCCATGTTCGTGGTTATAATAATAACAAATAAATCGCGAAAGAAACCGTTAAAAAGTGGTTTTATTTCAATCAGTGTTGTAATTTCGGCAGTGCGTAAGCAATCCCCCTGGTGTTGTAAAAAAAAAAGAGTAATATTCGCGTAAACTTTAGAACATATCAAACATACACCTGATTTGCCTGCATACCATACATTAGAACTTAAATAGCAATGTGAATACTGGATAGCATTGTATTAGTTGATGATAATAATATTACTATTGTTGGTTTGTGGAAGACATTACTGGGAAAATTCTATGCGAGTCGTGCCAACATTATTTGGATTGTAGTTAAAGAAACCGGCACACAATAAAAGTGTTTAACTCTAGAAGTAGTTTAATTTTGTGCGACCTAACTCCTTATTACAATATAAATTTGCATACAATCTCTTGAAATATCCTTTTTTCTGTGGTTCTAAAGGCCCAGAATATGTTGTAATTTTAATGATAAAGGTATGATTCCCAAGCCGACCGCATATGACAACTACTGACGCATGCAGAACATCCATTACATACATTACTTGTTAAAACTTCGACACGGAGAAAGGGGACAATTGAGAAGCCGCAATGAATTACGTGCATCTGTTGCGTGCTTCGGCATTTATCGTATGCGGTCATCTTCGAAATCATACCTTGAACTACGATCGAGCTTCTTTGAATACGAAATAGTTTTCAAGGAAATGAAGAAAAGACTAAAAGATCGTAAACATGTTGGTATTCAGACTGTACTCCGTCCAGTCAAACGTCTACTTTTAAATACGACGTCCACAGACATTCGTCTCATACATACAAAATAAGTGATGCTCGTTGGTTGACCTAGTTGGGTTTGGGTGTACCGGACGCGTTTAAGGCACGATGAAATATTTATGTAGTGTTCAAGCCTTGGGATTTACCGGATTAAGCAGCGGTTGTAACGGAACTGAGTTATGTTGTGCGGTAAATATGTGTTTTATTGTGTCAGGAATCTTTTGGGAATGGCCACCTCGGTTTTTACTGTTTTGGGTTTCAGATTTGATGGTTGGTGCACGTACATGTGAATTTCACCAAGACACATGTTACTGAGTTTTGTATATTCTGTGACTATAAAACGTGACACACGATTTCAATTCGAATTAAGTCGGTATTATTCAAGTAGGTGTCCGAATTCGAATTCGTTTATAATCGCTAATCGTTTCTGCAAAAGAAACACGATCCAAGTTTCATACAACAAACGAATATTGATTGTTCCATAGTTGATTCTGTCAATTTGCATTTTACTATAAGAGGCATATATCCATATGTGGTGTATCAAAACATACACAAGAATTTCACAATAACTAAAAAGCACTAAGTTGAATCAAAATTTCAAAACGTCATTATGGTTTCATAAACTTCCCACTCGGTGCTAACACATTTTACATGTTGTGTCCTTTGTTTCACAAAAGCAAACGAACACACTCTTTTTTTATAAAACGTTAATAAATAAACAAGTATGGAGTTTTTTCTCTTGTTTGAAAATTTGCCAATCTTCTGCCCGCATGCAAAATACAATCCTATTTCGAGGTTGGGCTTTTTACTACTTTTGTGGAACAACTGATGCACTCCAGTCCTCTCATCAGTGTTCGCAAATGTTTTGCCCACAGTAACCTTGCCCATATAAATTTTCTATGAGAATTTCGCAACGTCCTAATTCTGTTCTGCTCCGGGTTTGTGGTCAGTGGTAAACAAATCTAAATAGAACACATTTTGTTTTACATTATGACTCTTGAAATAGATCTGGCATCGTTAGTTAGATCTAAAACTGATAGTGTTTGTTTTTTTTTTCAGTTCAGAAGTGATTTCTGCTGGTGTAATAAAATTGTTTCTTTGATCGTTTACGTGCATGGTTTATTTTAAATTTATTCATTGCAATAATCTCTTGTATTTATATGATACCAACCCATTTTCATCCAAATGGTCCGGAATATTAGTATGATTTATGAAGTTTTTGAGGATAAGTATATAATTTTTAGCAGCGATATCTTCAAAGAGATACTATCCTACATTGCGGGGACAACTCATATTATAATCGATTTTTGAAAGCTCAAAATTCTGTTAATCTATTTTATTAAATTGTTAATTTATGCAGTATTCCTACATATACAAACACTTAAAGCAAAAGTAACACACTTAAAAAAATATCAACACTCTTTTAATAAAGGAAGAACGTCGTGGCAACCGTTCCTCGTCACTATTGCAGCTGTATTCCTTTAGCTCAAAGCCTCAAAGTGTCTCGTTAGTGTGTTTTCAAATAGTCGTGCTCGGCCTGTGACCACTCCATACAATCTTTTCAGCCATTATACCGAGAAGTTGATTGCTCTCTGCAGTGGCTTTGGGATACTCGTATTACGGCTCCGTTTGGCGATTTCTATTTTTAAATAATGTTTTTTTTTTAATTTGGCTTCTTTAAAATTCGTACAAATATTGGAAGTCTAGCTCTTTTGTATAAATACATATTAATTAAATACTTGTCAACTAGATCCATGATCATATATATAAATTAAAATTGGAGTGTCTGTTTGTAATATTGAAATAACCGTGTTTTACTACATTTTTTTACAATTTTTGTCTGTCTGTCTGTCTGTTTGTTCCGGCTAATCTCTGAAATGGCTGGATCGATTTTGACGGGTCTTTTATTGGCAGGTAGTTGATGTAATAGGGAGTAACTTAGGCTACTTTTATTTTAGAAAAAAGCGTTGACTCAACACTATGCGATAACCAACATCCACGCGGGCGGAGCCGCGGGCAACAGCTAGTTTTGAATTTATAATCTCTCTAAAATTTTGGTTACGTTTTTATGATGCGTTTTCACGTGGCTATTTGAATTTGCGTATTTGACATATTCGACAAACAATTACCATTTGTGAACAATTTCTTTTATTTCGTTTTCTTTTTAAGTAAATTACCTACCCATTATTTTATATAATGGGTATGTAGTTAGTTAGTTCTACTAACTAATTAACTATGGGTAGGTAATGTAGTGAAGTTTTTTTTAAATTGTCGTTTCAAATAATGCTAATTTAACGAAAAAAAAAAGAAAAAAAACTGTATTTTCACCATATCGAAAAAAAATAATGCCAATATGTAGTGTACCCGAAACACTGCCAGGGGCCTTCGGGAGCGTTCACCTTACACCCAGTAAAATATCACAATAATCGGTTTAGTAATGCAATAGTTGTAGCTAGCAATAATATACCAGTACCAGGTTAATTGATTTATTATATGAATAGGTAAGCACTTAGTCCCCTAGCATTGCAGTCATGTTCATATTCAATGAAATTTACTGTCACGCTATGTAATTTGAACGTAAATTAAAATGTTTTTAAATTATATGATGTATGTGTATATTGAGGACATTGCCTGATAAACATCGTGCTTCGTTTAACACTAATAATAGATTTTCCCATACCCCCATAATGGTACTCAATACAGATGTTCTACATAGCGCCTAGAAAATCAGGGAATAATAACTCTGAAATGAAAAAAAAAGGATATAAAGCATGCATGACTAAGATCCCGGTTGGTGGAAAATCATGGTTCGAGAAATCGTGTGAGTGCTAATACACCTCTGTCTATCCCCACGGGGGCTTGCATGTATGATGATAAAGCTTGCAGTAGCTTTATCCGCCTATAGTACCTACAGTATTCTAATGCCTAATTAAGGCATCTACTTACCAGTCACTTTGCATAAGAATGTTATTGCCACACTCATTATTTCTCCATAAGGTTTTCCGTCCTTTGATAAACTGGCAAAGATCGCTAAATGCAAATGCTCACCAATTTTATTTGATTTGATTTAATTTGAGTTTGGTTTGATGTTGCCGGTTTTTTTCTTTTAATTAGTGAATAATGAAGATCTCATACGTATATTTGGACCTCCTTCGATAGTTAGGACCTTCAAACTTGGATTTCTCCTCTACTTTGCCGCCATTTAGACCTTCTAGCCGTTGGACCTCATTCTCTTTAAAGTAGGAAGAGGAGTCTAGAACAGAGGCATTCCTATCGTAGTAATTTATTTTAACTTGTATACCCTTAATTGCAACTTTATCACCTAAAAATATTTTATGCCAGCAATTAACAGTTACCTGCAGCGCCGTAAAACATTAGATGCTATCGGTGGTGGCATTAGCAAACAAATGACGATTTATTGCTTCCGCACTAACACCCTTTTACTCCCTTATATTTAATTTTAAAAGTACGGCAGGAATTGCAACAATTATAGTGCTGGGTGCAACATTACAGATGATACTATCTCTTGCATGAAAAACGCTTTGAATGTACATGAATAGGCAGTTTTACGCCTTTATTTTAAAACAACGCTCAGTTGTGAATCTACTCTCACAATGAAATTAGAACTGTCACCTAGAATACAATCTGCCCTAGGATTTAATGTACTGGTTGATCGGAACAGTAGTCAGAGCATTTCGCCTGTAAGATACTGGTTGCGGTTCAAGTCCTATCTTGAGTATTCACTCAATCAATTAGCCCACCACAGTCCACTGCTGGACAGAGACCTCTCCCAATGTGCGCCATTTCGTACGATCCTCCGTCTTCCGCGTCCATAGCCTCCTAGCCTCCTTTTTCAGGTCATCGGTCCATCTGGCAAGGGAGCGTCCTACCCTCCGTTTGCCTTCGTGCGGTCTCGACTCGTCTGCTCCAACGGCCATTGGTCCTTCGACAAACGTGGCCACTGTTTCTACACTATTCACTATTTCCAATCTATTAATATTTCTAATAATTGCTTGCAAAATTCATTAAAATATTACAATAATTTTTAGACATAGTTTTCTGAGAACATTGCCTCATTAAATATCTACTTTTAATTCTCTTTATATATGGAAAGGTAACTTTTATGAACTACATTACAATTAGTAAATCAATGCCAAATTTTAAATAATTCACCGCTCTTATAACAGACGTGCGTACCTAATTAAATCCGTACGTCGCCATTAATTAACCATGTTCGATGGCGCCGCCAATAATAGATTAATTAAACGTTTGAACATCTGCCAATGAGAATTTGTTACTTCGGTGCAACGTTTTAGATACCTATTCATACGGATGTAGTTATAGTTGCTCATTTAGCTGAATACGTTGACATGGAGCAGGGTTTGGAGTACGTAAATGTAATTGTAATAATGAATTCCAATATATGTATAGGATATAACAGCCTTCCACACCTTCACTGGCAGTAGCGACTTCACTGTAGTAGCGGTTGCATTCAAGGCCTTAACTTTGGAGCCTGGAGGTCTCTCTCTTGCGCTGTTTTACCTCTTGGCGTGGCTTTTTATTTGGCTTTTATAAAAGCGACTGCCATCTGATCCAACCTCAAGAGAAAATTCTACGCTAGAGCTTTAATCTTCAGTCTTTTGTCGCATGTAAGACCTGGAACTTCTTGCAGCTCACATGTTTCCTTCTTCCTACAATACCCTTTTACGATGTCCTTTAAGCGGGGCGTGAAGAAGCATCTGATGAGGCTGTCAAGCTAAGTTCCACTATTATTCACATGGTATGTGTTTGTAATAGTGACCCTCTATCCTGAGACTTTACCTTTAGCTTACTATCACGAGGGCTGATGTTAAATTGTTAAATTGTTAAAGTTCATTTGAGCTTTTTATGGTAGGGCCCTATGCACCAAGAGCCTGAATATCGTATTTTTTGCTATTTAAGTACTTTTTCAAATTGTCATTATTTGTACAGCCAGTTACAGAAGTTGATAATCACTAACAATTTGACAAATAGTTTATGTATTGGTATTGAATGATTTACCTTTATATTATAGTTAGGGTAAGGTATTTATTTATGAAATATTAAAGCAATTTGTAAATATACTATACTATACTGTACTGTACTGTAAGGAACTGGTCGTGGGTTCGAATCACATCTTGAACATTCCGTTTTTCTAATCTGAATCGATAGGCAAGGTAAATAAAAAGGTACTAAGCCCCTGTTGTACTGTACGACAGATAGCTTTCTTCCTGAAGCCTTTGAAGCCTCTGATAGAAAATTACTTATTTATTTTAAAGTTGTCAATTAAATAAATTAATACTAACTGCGTTTTCTTAAACGTGCACCTGCATTCCACCAACAATATTTCCTGAGTCTCCTATGGGACTTAAAAATTACTTGTAGGTGGCATATTGCGGTCATATTTCCAGACATGACGTTATGAAGAATTTATTAATAGAAAACCTCAACAATACTCTGCTTAACGTGGGATTTGAGTCCAAGCATTCATTAGTTCTATGTTATTCGTATGACCTTAGCACTTTCTTTCAATATACCTATGTGCATTTTACACTAAATTTAACATTCCGGGTCAAATTATTTTTCTATTTCACCTAGTAATATCAAAAGTTTGGTCAGCTGGCCTCATACTTATTATATTTTCAAATGTAATTAATGTACCTATTACGCATATCTTTTGTGAGTTGATCGTTCTTTGAAATTTAGTTAAATATTGTTTTTATTATAATGTAAGGTTTATTCAGCCTTCTCCAACTTCATTTATAAAAAATACCTATAGTTCCTTCCAAATAATATATATCGCGGAAACAATCGCGAAGACAAGTGACAAGCGACTCCAAAACTTTTCGCTAAACGCTCAATTAAATCGAAGCGATTCACGAATTGATTGAACGTCTATATTCGATTGAATACCGATTGTCATCGACACTACCGAGTAAATTGATAAGTCAAAGAACCGCTCCCAATGAATATGCGATTGAGCTAAGAAAGTTAATATTGAAAATTAAGTCTTGGAGTTATCTCCTATCTCCATTTGCATATTCTTCGGACCGCCTATTTAAATAAAGGGAGTTACAGGGATCTGATGGACTTTCGGTAATGTTAAAATAAATTTTCAAATATTTCGATTAACTCCATTGTTTTAAACATAATTTAATTTTAATTCTGATATAATTTAGGCGACGCCCTGGCACATGGCACCATTTTTTAATTACATCTTTTGATTCAAACATTACAATGCTTTTCCATGATAAGTAGTTAGATAATAAACGCAATTTTCAACGCTTTAGGTAATCTGTGCCAATCTAACTTTTAAACTCTCGCGTTCCATGATATATAATTTACAAAACGGGAATTAACGCGATCACGGTATAGGTACTTATACCTTTGATTGCCTGATCTGTGCCAATACCAAGTTGGTATGTAGTTTGTGCAGATTTACTTCTGGATGGATTCCCATCATTATATGCCTGCTTTTTAAATATATTTACATTAGATTCACGGCGTCATCACAAGTCAATCAAAATTAAAGTCAAGGAAATTGAACCCACATGTCTCAAAGAGTCTAGCCAAATGCACAACTTTATTCAATAATCATAGTCACTAGTTATAATCACAGCTATATATAAAAAAGTTCATCTGAATAACCAAATATAATTACAGATATTATTTAATCACATGATTATGTACGTATTGTACAGTCGACAAAAGAGATATGATTGCACTTTTTCATATTACATTGTATGTAAAGGTGCAACCGTATCTCTTTGTAGACTGTACATGTTTGAGGTTTTGAGTCTTAAAAGATCTAAAGAATTATTTAAATAACAAAACCTATTCCAATGAATACGTAAACCCTACATTTCTTAAATAATTAATTAATGTATCAAAGCTGTGTAAAAGCTCAGAGTACGCTTTAGATTGTACCATGTACATTGTACATACGAGTAGAAAACGGTTTCTGAAGTGCCTGCTTCTAGTGAGGTGTCGGGTACCTAAATAATTAACTACACATCGGATATCTTCTGTGAAAACTGATATTCTTGTCGTGAGAGCAAGTACGGATTGTTATCTGAAACAGACATGAGTTTCCATATTAGGTACGATTTACATGTATGTGAATGATTCCTTATTGATGTCAATTTTATTTATAAAATTTAAAAATAAATAGCGCTCTTGAGGTGTGTAACTATAAAAAAGATTTTTTTTATTCAAAGTATTTTATTAACATCCCGGCAATGAAGAAAATACGGCCCATCCTATTTTTGTGCAACTAATAAATAAAGCTCCCTTTTAGTCGATTATTAATCATAAAAATGAGCAATTTGCTTAAATGAAAAATAAAGTATCCAAATTGAGAACCTCCTTTTTGGAAGTCGGTTAAAATTTTTAATACGCTACAAGGGTTCAATTTAATTCGATGATTACAACTAGGAAGATCCCATTGTGTTCCTCAAAGTACGCACTCCCATAATAAAAAGTGAAAACTCAATATTTACACCATCTTTCGAAACTGTGAGCAACGCCTAGACCTAAATAAATAATATCCCACGTTTAGGAAAATTCAATCAGGTGCAATTTGTCTCAGTAGTTTGTATATTGGTATAGCTAAATCCTCTTCAATCTATATACCTTGGTAAGAAGTTATATTTTTTGGATTCAAATATAACGTGTTCATCTATTCGTTGTATAATAGTAAATTAGGTAGTCTGTACAACAAAGAAAATACAATAAAGAAATATTACGCCTGTAGCTGTAAGTGACGATTTTGAACTCCTTTTTTTCTTATTCTTGTTTGTTGGGTTTTTGATGGTTGCAAAAACAGCTAAAAGTATTTTTATGCCATTTTTATTAAAAAGGTCTTGATTGAAAATCTGCCGTATGTTTGATTGCAATTAAGTACCTATGTGAATATCTACGAAGGCAGAGTGACGAGAATTAGCACTAGCTACATCAATTAAATATGTATAAATATATAAAACAATTTCACAATTATTCGATTAATTTTCATACGTCGCATTTCCAACGATACTGTGGCAGCACCGCAGCAGAGCGTCGTGACGCGCGATCGTACCATTTAACAAACTCATTTAGTTAGGTTACTGCCATTGACGGGGAAATTTGATTATAGAGGTCCGACTGTTGGATTCAAAGAATAAATACAACGCTTTGTATAATATAAATTAATGAAATCTTATATTTTCACCTCTTTAGAGTTTGAGAGGGTAAAATTTGCTAATAATTCCCTCATGACGTAGTACACCAATATTCCCGATTTGTGGCGTAATTCTCGATTTGTAGTTAAAGATCGAACATTACGAGATGATTAATCGTAAGAGATTGGATTTACTCCACTGGGAAAATATCATTAATGAACGGAAAGTATGTACTGTGTTGTTGATGCTGGATAATTTTTAACCAACTTATAAATAAGGAGGAGGTTCTCAATTCGAATGCTTTTTTTTTTTTTTTATGTGTACAGTTCCAATGTGTGTAGATGGACTTGCAAAATTCTTTCTCTTTTCGAAAGAAAAATATTCCGCACTGTTCCCATTTAAATTTCGTAAGAATCGTTTGACGGGTTTTGGAGACAGACCACGGAACTCTTCAATAAATACCAGGAAACCAACCGTGATTGCTGCATTCGCTTATTATTGCAATTTCTATCATAACATCACGCCTGTAAATTTTCCATGCGTATGCAGAGGTGTTCAGAATACTCAGCCATATTAACGCTGTTTAAGCAAGATTTTTTTTTTTTAAATTGTATTCGTTTTAGGCTAGCTTTGTGTTAGTCCTATATTAATTTCATTGGTATTGAACCTTCAATACCGGAGATTCACAAAGTAACTCCATAAAATGAAATAAAAAATGTGAAATGATCGGAGTATTTTCAGATTTACGAGTATGACTATCCTGTAATACGGTAGGTAAATTACTGTCATCAATGACATACTGCAACTCCTTAGCGATGTACAGCATGAATGTCTCCTTAGTTGTAAGGGTATTTTGCCGATCCTATTAGTTAGACGTACCTAATTATGTCTGCAGACATGCTAGAATACTCTAGATTTTGACTTAATAGGCAGATGATGGAACTGCTTAACAACACTCGTTATAATTGAGTCAAATAAAACGAGTGTTGTTAAGCAGTTACATTAAGTTCAGTTAGCTCGTTTAAGTTATGGGAGGCATATAATTGATTCTACAGGTAGTTTATTGAAGGTAAGACTAATACAGCAATTTCGACGTTGTCTTGTATGGTCTTCTAGTTTTCAGTGCTTCCAAGTTTTCTTTTGTAAGCTCGCATTTAAGTTGTTTACTTTCAAAATAGCCTTTGACGCACAATTTCTTACTTTGAGACAAATCTTTCATTTCCTTTTACATGTATACACACTACACATCTGAGATAGAGACACTATCTCGAATGAGAAGCGTATTTAATGGGCTCATACATTTACTGAAAAGGGAAAAATAAGTTATTTTTGACAAATAAATCGAACCGACTTCTAGAACCAAAACGCCCTGAAAAGAAAAAGAAATATTACAATAAAGCTCAAAAGATAAAAACGCCCGTAGGACACATTTTTTGCAGTCGGTAGGAGGCCATATAGGTAGAATATCAATCGAGGCGGTTGGCAATGATGTCAATTCTACCTGCCGATTTGAATTATGTTACCTTACCATTTTGCACAGAACCCATTTTATTTCATTGATGATGTAGAGGGGCGGCGAATGTGGACGTAACCTTCATGCCTGCGTTAAACCGCATTGGCTTGGTAGTGACTTCAACAATAGTCCTACGGGCGTTTTTATCTTTTGGCTTTATTTGTAATTAATTTACATATTTATTACTTTTCAGAGCTGGTCGTTTCAATTTTTTTGTCAAATATAACTTATATTCTTTGAAGAACATCTGTGTACATGTACGAAATAAAAAAGAGGTTTTAGAATCTCGATTATCATATACATTTGAAGAAGGTGGCTGGAACAGACTGTGTGCGGAAGGCGGAGGATCAACAAAAAAGGTGAACATTGGAAGAGGCCTATGTCCAGCAGTGGACTGCAGCAGGCTAATATATTGATTGATTGACACATTTAAATAACTTGCTCCAGTAAGATCTTCGGTACCCCAGCCAAGCTCATCTGCTGATTGACGAACGCACCTGGCGCAACTTTTCCTCTAGAGATTGGCAATCGCTCCTGTGGCGCGAATCCAAGCGAAAAGGGAGAATGGGATTAAGTAAACCTCGGGCTCTAAATTGAAATCAGGAACCTCCTTGGACGCAATCAGAATTCGCGCAAATATAACGGTAATGGACTAACATATAAAGACAATATCGAGGTAATAGAAATATTGGCCCTCACACTTCTATACAAACAAAAGTTATTAATACTCCGCCAGTAGAACTTGATCAATTAGCTCTTTATTAATTCAGAGTCTACCGGAGAGCTTCCTTCGAGAAGTAACGGTACGTACCACTGTGTTATGCGAATTTAAACGCTCAATTTGCATAGAAATTATATCGCGTCCGCTTGTTCATACGAAATTTTCCTAATTAAAACGCCTTCGGTGCTGGGATTTTGTTCCAATTAAAAGTTGGCAAGAGTACGCTGCAGGCGTGCCATATTGATTGATAATTTTGCGTGCTGAGTTATTGCGTTTCAATAATTAGTCCATGCTAGACTTTGAAGAAAATAGCTGCTTGGTATTACGTCTACCATTTCCATGGAGACTTCATCTGTCAAAAATTATTTTATTTGATTTTGAGGAAGCCGGATGGCCAGATGGATGATCCATCCGCGGCCCTTCATCCATTTCCCTAACCCTCCTCTGAGGGAAAGTTTGGTTTTCCAGCTCTTACTGTGCCCCTTCAAACCTCTTTGTTTCCTTGCAGAAGCTCGCGATCCGTTCCACCTTCAGATCTTGTAGCTCCTCTGTGTCCAGTGTGTCTTCTCTTGAAAGTTTGGTTAGTTGGCTTGTCTTTTTCTTGACAATGCATTTTGTGAAGATCTTTGACTGCCTTATTACGGTCTTGGATCTCCATCTTCTATTGGTTTCGGCTGTGATACTGCAGCTGATTACTCCCTTGGTAATCTTCTGCGATATTGGCAGCCCGGGTTCGGGCCCTACCAAGTATTCTTCTACTCCTTCTACTCCTTCTCTGGCTAATTCGTTCGCTTTCGTTCGATGGTCAGATCAGTTTTGTTAGCCAGATTCTCTTGAGACTCCTTACAGTCTTTCACGATTGCTGATGTTCTCTCTTTCTTGTTTAGGGCCTTAAGCGCCGCCTGGCTGTCGCTGTAGATTGTCACTCTTCCTGTGTTATCCAGGTGGTTGAACATCTCGGCGCATCTTTTAATAGCGTATATTTCCGTTTGGTAGACGCTGGCGAACTTTCCTAGAAGTATAGATCTATTTATCTCCGATCCATCTTCGTACTTTGTGAACTCCGGATCCGGAGAGCCTCGTTGATTCTTTCCTGGAGCCGTCCGTGTAGCATACAGTGCCACTAATGTCTGCCTTCCAGTCGTCTCTTGAGCCTATGTGTATTCTATATTTTTGTCGAATATTCTCTCCTTTCTTATCAAATCGTTGTTGCAGACGATCATCGACATTTTGTCTTTGTAGTTCTTACTAATGCTGGCGTGGCCTTTATCCATAAAGGTTCCGATCCACTGGCCAGTGCTTCTGAGTCTGGACCATTGTTCAGTTGCTTTCCTCTTTATTTATAAGTCCAACACTATCGCTTGCTTCATTTACCAGGTTCTCCCTATTGAACTTTTACACTGTATCATGGCCATTTTGGCTGTAGAGCATGTGTTACTTATATGGGTCTTGAAAGCGAGTTTGTTGTTCAGTGTTATACCCAGGTATCGAACCTCTTTCAGTGTTTCCAGGATTTGGTTTTCTAGGTGCACTGGTGCAGTTCTACCTATCTTTTTTTTTCTTGGTGAATAAGACTATTTTGGTTTTGTCAGGGTTGAGGTTCAGACCTTTGCTCCTGCACCATTCTAGTGTCTCTTTCAGGCATCTGTTCGTGATATTGCGCATGACGCTGAGGACTTCGAGCACCCCGTCGTCCGAGTACACCTGGGTGTATATGCATCCGGTTTTGTTTACCAGTTCATCTATTAGTAGGAAGATACCACAGTAAGTTCGAGAGATATTCTCTTTGTCGGAAATTCAAGTAAATCTTATGATTACCCCCGCATGAAATACTGATCCACTGTTAACTATTGATCTATTACTGATTAATGTTACCCCATGATCCTCATTAGAATTAGCAGTTTGCTACAGGAATATATATTATAACAAATGTAATGAATCTAAGGAACGCAAGCGCCCCCTATATGAAGGTGGTAACTGGTTACTGGTTAGTAACTGCGCCACAGTGTTTAACTAATGCAGTCATTGTCGAAAACACGTACTTTATACTTTTATTAGTTCCAATAAAGAGATTTTTATATGTTGGGTCATGGCGTTCTATGACCCAACATATTCCAAGAGTAAAAGCCTTTGTGCTATTTTCGACTAAGAAACCTATTCTTAGTACAATATTAAATACCTGTAAAATTATTTTAGTATAAATTACTGAATTTTTAATACATTTCAAAAAATATTTGAAAGCGACTATGGCCTAATGACTAAAGTTTTCTGTTTTGACGTTAAAAAAAAACATGTCTTATTCTGAAATAAAAAGCGTCCAAAGAAAACTGTCATTTAAAATTACCTTTACATAAGTAAATCAAAAACGTAAAACCGTCTTCAAAAAAGATAATAACTTGTCTTTTTGTAATTAACAAAAGGTGCTTTTTTAAAAATAAAAAGCCATCTGAAGTCGAGACGCAAACGGTGGAAAGTTGTTGAAATATAATTTTTTTCTGTCCCCCTGTGGGTTCTTAGAAAACTTGTCTGTATTTAGACGAGGCTCTGGGGAGAACCTTTTGGGCAATAAATTAATTTGGGCAACCCTGGTATACACATACACGAATCACTGTTAAGGTGTGAGCCTATTAAATATGATAGACTATTTTATGATAGTTGGTTTTTAGTAGTTCTTGTTAAATATATTGTGTAGTCTAGCTACTATAAATACATAATTAAAAGAACGGGAATTAACGCGATCATAATATAGCTACTTACATACATTTGATTGCAGGTTACACGGGCCGTGGTCACAGCCTATACCATGATCGCGTTAATTCATGTTCTCTTACTTATATATCATGAAACGCATGATTTTAAAATTTACTATAAATACGGTATATACTTCTTGGGAGTTAGGACAAGGAGGCTAAGGCCCTTGTGAACTCCAAGAGAAAACAGGGAACTATCGATCTGGCTGGTTCCTGAAACAAAGGTTGGCCATCGCAAAGTGTGATGGGCACTTTTCCACCGTATCGGGTGAGGGTTGGTCAATTTAATTAGTTAAACTAAATATGT
Organism: Eilema caniola; assembly: GCA_949126895.1. Classification (NCBI taxonomy): domain Eukaryota; kingdom Metazoa; phylum Arthropoda; class Insecta; order Lepidoptera; family Erebidae; genus Eilema; species Eilema caniola. The sequence goes on from OX421470.1 coordinate 22,620,181, forward strand.
AAATATTTATACATATTGTAAGCTTTTGTTAATCAAATTAAAATCAATATAATCAATTCAATTATGGAATTTAAATGAAAATTGGCTTTAAATATTATTCTATTACGACATTTGCTATCATCTGAAAAATGGTTTAGTGAAACGTTTGATGCATAATACCTTGAACGATACTGCTTCTATGAATAAATGCAGGAGTTTACGGGAAAGCAATTGAAGTATGCTGAGATCGTAACACATCCAAGTTTATCTCACCCGATAAGAAAAAGAAACGTAATATGATAGAAAACTAACACACACTCACATAGAAATAAATTATAATTCTTTTCGGCAAAACAGCAATCAAAAAATAAAAATTAATTAAATATTCCATGACAACACAGAGCTCTCCAGACCCAACGTAAGCATAGTTTAACTAACTTGCGTTTATAGGTTCCAGATTGCGTACAAATATACTTTTATACAATTTTTTCGTTTATAAATATAATTCATATAAACACAAAAATGAAAATAAAATGTATCTAATCAGAATTGTATTGTCCAAATAGCATCTTAAAATCATCCTTTATTTATTAAAAAAAAAAACAAGCTAATGGGGCGATACTAATACTTAAATGAAAGATACAGACATAAACGAGTGTAATTGGGACAAGTAACATCTCCAATAGCCATTAATGTTATAGCGCACTAGAGCGATAATCGAGAAAATTTCAACTTGAGAAGTCGATTACACAGCTTGACCCTAGTGTCGAGCCCTAAGGTCAGACGTGTTTATCGCAGCGAAACCAATGAGGCACTAAATAGTTTTATGAACGCTCTGCCCGCTTTCTCATTGAAAGACATATTTTTGTATAACAAGAAATTAATGGAAGTTATTTTTGAAGATTATTTTGTGTAAACGCATAACTTTTTAGCGGTTTTACATTTTATATGCTGAAATGCTAAAATTTAATGCCCTTTTTTTAAATTGAACTCATATAATAGAAGGTGAGCTGATTGCTGTAAACTGCCTTACTCTGTGTTCATTTGAGCACCAATCACCATTGCATTTTATTCCTTGATTCGTTTCAAATAAAACCCGGTATAAATAAACATCAGAATAAATATCTTCTATTTTTATAATTCATCTATTGTCTATTTCTCAACACCACCCCTAGAGGTTAGTTCGAGTCTCACGCGCGCACACACACATACGCGTGCGCGCGCGCACACATACACACATTCATGGAAACTGCGTCCGAATACTACACAAGCGGAAGTAGACAATAACCTGTAAAAATAAGGAAGCGATGTAAATGTAATATACTGTTTTAACAACTGTCCTAATAAAAGGCAGTGGGCTAATGATAAATAATAGTTTGAGAAGGTTTCTTTTATTAAACTTTTTAGAAGGTCAGCCTGTAAACACAAACGATTCAGCCTTAATGAATATTTATAAGTTCCTAGGGATTGTTGTTTAGCAATTAGTTTATCTTTTATGTTTGTAAAACTAAATGTAACGGTTACTAGGTAGTCAACTGGTGGTAAGCGGAACTCATCGTTCTTGTTGCATCTGAAGCTCCTGGTCCTGGTCCATGCAATCGATACGCGGAAGAGAGTGAGATCTATAAGAAATGTAGTCAGTTGGACCTACTACGATTCAGTTGTTACTGTCTCAATATTTTATACCGCTTAGTATATGCATATACAGATAAGCCATTGCCCTAATAAGGCTTAAAATAATATAGACATCTGTACAGTACACTGTTTAGTACACACGGCGCACAGTGTTACCAGTACACTTTAGCACCAGTGGGAACTTCTCTATTGCAGAACGAGGTATCTTGTGGTTACGAAATGTGCGGACTATTGAATTATTAGAAATTTGACGTAGGGCTTTAGCGTGACTTTAGTAAATAGGCTACATAAATAGCTTCTTCTCTTCTGTCGAATCGACTACTTCCAGTTTCATAAACAGCTGTATCTTTTGTCTTGACTTATAAGTTTGATTTTTACAGCTTCAAGGGATTGCAGACTTGTATTTTAATATCAATTTTCAAATAATAACGCCCCTGAAAAATGTTGACAGCGAGACCTTGAGATCTTGATCTTCATCCTAAATTTTTTTTTGCCTTTAGAGGTACGAAACAATTAAAGAAATTACTACCAATTACTAATAGTAAAGCTAAAACCTAAAGAATGACATTTTTCTTCAAGATTGGAACTCCCTCGTACGTAAAACGTAAATAACACAACGAAATTTGATACGCCTCCGCCTAATCCTCTGGGATGCAGGCATGACGTCCTGTCAATTAAATGAAGCAGGTGATAAGTGGCTGCTATTGTCGCATACAACTTACGCCGCATCTCCTTCAAGTGGGAGGCGACACAACCCCACAAGTTAGAGGGAAACAAATGCATGCTACATATGCATGTACACAAGTAGTCATAAATATCACAATGGCATATATATCACGCTGAGCTCCCCGTAGTAAACATAATAAATTATGCAAATGATCTGTTTTATTACTCAACATGCTCCCCAATTGTTCGCACTTTGACACTACAGATCGAAAGCATAGTCGGTTATAAAGTTTGTGACATGACACCGAGTTATTAGGTGTTTGATGTTAGTGCAGCTATGAAGTGAGCGTTTAAAAATGTTTATTTCTGACCACTGTTCGGATGGTCTCTTAACCATTTGCCAATTTATTGAGGCATGAAGTGTAAGTGTCCACACATTTATGTAATTATCCACAGAATAATAAGTGCCCATACATTAATGTAACTGTTCAATGTATGTGTCCATAATAATGTAAATTTGTGTAGGTACATATATGAAAATGGTCCATAATCTATGTATACATTATATTGGTTGTAAATGTAGCAGTAGATACCAACAGTTCTATTCAAAACTATAATACACTGTTTTACTTCATTTCATTAAAGTCCACTAAGGGATGATGGTTGACTCATATACCCTGTTTAAATTAACGTGGAAATTGATGATCAGACTATATAATCCGTGTAGTTTTGAAAGTTTATATAGTAAGTCTTTAAGCTGCCCAGACAAACATACTGAAAGTCCCCGTTCAGTTTTTTACTTGCATGTTGAAAACTATCAATAATAGCTCTTTAGTTTTGCATTAATTATTTACATTAAATTTCCTATAAATCATGTCACAACGTTATTACTGTTGGATTATTACTTTCATAAATATGAGAGGTCAAATATAACATACCTTTCACCAAACTTTTGTTTTACTAACAAAGAATCTATTTGACATTGTATTTGCGTAATCATGTAAATTAGATTCCTATAAGGAGAACCAATATTTTGTATTATCGTGTTTCTCGTAAAAAATATTGTAACATTATTCGTAACACTGGTATACAAACCTCAAGAAAATTGAGTAACTTACGCTAAAAGCCTCTGGGTAAAATAAAAATAAATTTATTAAAAAAGTCTTATAAAAGGAAAATTTACGATAACAATGTAATTTACATATTCCAATGTATCGCTATACTTCACCCGTCGCCATTCTTAATGCGATCTCGGGGTTATACTTTCAATTCAACAATTCCCCTACTATGACTTGTTAGCTCAAGTACTTTTCAGAATATTCATAGATCCTTTTAAAAGGGAGCGCTGAGTGGTTCGACTAAGATCTGCGTCGATATCGGGAATTAATTGAATAAAACGCAGTGTTGGATGCGAGAATGCTTCGCAAGGCATCAAGACGTTGCTTCATGAATATGGATTCTTGTTAAAATGTTCACAGCCCTGTAAAAAGTTGAAGTTATTAAGTCGATGGCCATTAAACCGGAGGTCAGAGGACGTACAATTGCTGACTGAACGTCTGGGAAGATTTATCCGCTTCCTAATTGATAATTTATTACAGTGAGTCAAGTGAATTGGAAATGAAAATATAGATCATTTAGTAGGTACCTGGTGCCGATAAGGTAAAACAATGGATTTCGGTTAATATTAGGTGAAGGGAATGTTGTTCAAAGTATGGCTATACAGGGTATCAAAAAATAAGAAAATGTGAATGTAATGCATGAAATCTATTGTCATTATTCATCAGCTTTCACCCAGGAGTATATATACCTGTCTCAACACCGCCAATAAAGGCAAACTAAAGTTGGGGTGAATTGTGACACTCTTGGGAGATAAACTCGTTAGCCAATAAAGAGGCCTGCTATTCTAAATACTTTTTATTTATCACTTATAAACTTTTCTATACTATATACTATTATAAAGAGGAAAGATTTCTATTTTTATATGTTTGTAATGAATAAACTCAAAAACTTGACTCGAAAGCTACATTCATCCTGAGTAACATAGACTATATTGGATTTCAACGAGAACGTTTTTACCATTCATGCGAAGCCGGGAAATCACTTCTATATTTTAAATTTTAATCAAAAGTGCCATATCTTGCCACATTTCCTCAAAGATTCCTCATCTTTTATACAGTAGTCACTACTTTTAAGTAAGTAAATAATACCTGAGTTAATAATTCCTGATTGGATATGGATTGAAATATGGAACCCTCTATTTATTTAGTGACGTAACGTGTTTAGTTCATATTTTACAAAGTCAACGGAATAGAAACCTAGGCCAATTTGAGTATTTATTTTATGGTAGGCAATTCTTTGAAACCACTCGAAGTCTGAATCGCTGCCAGATTTTATATAGTTTATGTAAAGATGGAAATTGAGGTTCGAAGTACTAGTAAATTTCAGTTTTAATAGAATTTTCTTTTATTAAGGAGAAAATAAAATGGGACTTTACCAAATATACCGTACATTGGCTGTATTAAAAACTGTTTTTTTTTTTAAATAATGCCGTGTGAACTAATTTGTAACTATTCTAAATCGGTATTACCAGAAATTATTTAAAGACTAATCATGATATAAACATTCTAATTGAGAACCTCCTTATTTTTTAGAAACCAGTTAAAAACATGTCTACTATACATAAATAACCTCCTTTCTTTGCATTTAACATTCACCGTGGACAATCAAAGAATCAATTTCATTCATTCAGTTTAGGCACATAAAGAGCACATTTGAACGACAAAAATTTTACAATTATTTTAAGAAATAGTTAAATTAGTATTAAAAAAGGTAATAAATTATTTGAAAATGATTCTTAGAATGAGTGATTTTCAATTTCTGCAGAGAAAGTTCAAATTCAATGCTTCTATTCTTACTCGAAGCAGTGTTTTCATATCAGGGGCTTATTAAACACTCAAAACTTTCTGAATTCTATTAATTACTTTGAAATACTTTGAATATCGTTATAAAATTACTCCTAAAATTTAACTGCAAGGTATTTCGTTGAGTATTTCGAGTTTTAGGTTGACGACTCATATTTGTATTGCAAACTGAAATACAGAGTTTTTGTTGTTGTTCGTGTTTATTGGAAATTAAGTATGGTGTAAGTACCACAACTTATGTGCAGAGAAGTGAAAAAGTTTAAGATGAAGATATTTCAGGATACTTAACAAATAGCTTAACACGTAATTAAAATAAAACAATCCGCTTATAGGCAATCAGCTACTGTAATGTATGCATATTAGATACAAATTAATATCTTGTGATGTTGATTTTATATCTTACTTTTGGATTTCATTTTTATCAACTCCTTTTACGTGCAACATTACTAGGGATAAACAAAGATACAAGTCGTTGCTATTTTTAAGTCAAAACTTTTTATACAGAAAAGAAACTGGCTTGCTAACTTATTCAACTCAAATTTCGAAACTTAATTAACTATTACTAGAATTAACTCCAAATTAATTTTTTTTTTTTTAAATAAGTAGAACAACGTGAGCAATAATATATATCTATATTACTAAAACCGAATATACCTATCTGGCCCTAAATAAATTTCTATGACAAAGTGTCTGGTTAATTACGAAAGGGCTAACGAAAATAGAGCACTGCTTTGTAATCCCAGTGGCGATGACAAATTGTGAAGTTATTACGGTTACATTTGGGTTGTGAGGTTCTAACCTTAATAATGAGTGTTAGAAAAGGACCAAAACTATAGTTTTTAGCTCCGTTCCGGTCACAAAACCATGAGGTTTGATCGCATTTTATCTTTAATGAATACGCATTCATAATACCGGAAAAAGGTCTAACGTATGCCGATGTGGTATTTTAGACCGTAATTGCGGTTTCGCGTGTCAATCTCGATTTCTATAGTGCTGAACTTACGGCCTATGATTAGGTTAGTAGAGTTAGTACGATAGATAGTATATCAGTGACGATTGGTGCAAAAATAGGTTGAGTGTAGCGAAATTTGTGAACGTCTTGTAGTAAGCTAAAGATTCAGAGATGATTTTACTTTTAAAGAATGTTGGTTACTAAATTTACTAGTATTGCCCCCTAATTCCTCCAGTTATGTGAAATTGCTTCTATAAGGCGTGGGTCCCCGTCGATAGTGCAAAGCCCAGGATTCGAACCCTAGATTTCTCGATCATAAGGCCAACTCCACGACCATTAAACCACCAACGCTTCTATAACTATTGATTATATTGTAATTGGTATCTAGAAGCATGTAAAATAAATATTATAACTGTTCTTAGCGGACGATTTATAACTGTTCTTAGGTGTGAATATTTTCTTTCGCGTATTTACATTTTCTCTTATCACTGATAATACCACAGTGTAAGTTTGATTGGTTCTAGAAACGCTTGCAGGCCACTTTGACTTACTTCTTCCTGAAAGAAAATATTCACACCTCCAGTGGTGTAGGAAATCGTGAGTCTAGTGCTGGTTTACCTCTGGGGTTTATGGGGTCAGAATGTCAGATGGTATTCGTTTTCGTGAAAGTCAAGAAATAGGAGATAAGTTAAGTTAAAGTTAAGGAGTAAATTTTCTGACCCTGGGTACGGACCCGGGGTCATAAAATCTACTCCTTAACCACAACGTCACCAATTCTTCAAATTATAAATTGTATTTTTTTATGTTTTATAAATAAAATAATAGGGGTTAAAGTATGGAATTGCCGTTTCATTGTAATAGGTACTTCGAATTGACATAAAACCTTCATGGTTTGAGATTTTTGAGTGAAACTTTTTCCACATGGTACCTATGTAGTTCTTCATTTAAAAATGTGCAACATTCGATTATCGACTTTCAGTTGTTTTTTTTATTCAGCTTAGACAAGAAAGATGGATACTTCGAAAATTCGAGTGATTTTTGAATACGAGTTCCGACGCGGAACTAACGCGGCAGAAACAGCTCGCAATATCAATGTTGCGTTTGGAGAGGGGACTGCTAATGAACGCACCGTGCGATTTTGGTTTAAACGCTTTCGTGATGGAAACTTTGATTTGAAGAACGAACCACGAGGAAGGCCGTCCACACAGGTGAATAACAATGAATTGAAAGACATGGTGGAAGCCGATCCGAGCCAAACTACCCAGGAATTAGCTGCATGGTTTAACGTTACCTTACCAACAATATTGACTCATTTGCGTCAAATCAATAAAATAAAAAAATGTGAAAAATGGGTACCTCATGATTTGACTGATCTGCAGAAAGAAATGCGTGTTGAAACTTGTGTTGCCTTGTTGAATCGATACAGAAATGAAGGAATATTGGATCGAATTGTGACATGTGATGAAAAGTGGATTCTTTACGATAACCGTAAGCGAAAAATGCAATGGCTGACCCCAGGTGAAACGCCACAACAGTGTCCTAAAGCAAAGCTTACCAATAAAAAGGTAATGGTAACTGTTTGGTGGTCTCAGCATGGTGTTATTCACTATAGCTTTCTACGATCTGGTCAAGCAATAACGGCAGATGTCTACTGTGCCGAACTCCGAACAATGATAGCAAAACTAGCAGTGAAACAGCCCCGACTCATGAATCGATCTTCACCATTATTGCTCCATGATAACGCGAGACCTCATACAGCACGAGAAACCGTTTTAACTCTACAGGAACTGCAATTAGAAACTATCCGTCACCCTCCGTATTCGCCAGACCTTGCTCCAACAGACTACCATTTTTTTCGTGATTTGGACAATTTTCTATGTGATAAAAAGTTTTCTTCTCAGGAGGCAGTACAAAATGCTTTCACACAGTTTGTCGAATGTAGATCACCAGAGTTCTATCGCAAAGGCATAAATGACCTTCCTACTAGATGGCAGCAATGTATAGATAATAATGGTAATTATTTTGATTAAATAAATACGTTAAATTAAAAAAAAAAACGAATTTCAATTTGTCAGTACAAATCGGCAATTTCATACTTTAACCCCTAATATTTGTCTCAATTAAAGTTGTTCCGTCTGAGTGAAGCGCATAAGGTAAGCATTCTACAATTTAATTCGCATCACTAGTTCCAGTGCAGCTAAAGTAAATATTGACGTACCTAAGTAAATATCTGGACTGAAATACGATCTAGAAAGTATCCTTTAGTGTTAATTTCCTCCTGTGTGAGGAGTGAAGGAATTTATTAACTTTTCTCTGTGAGCTGAGATGGAACTAATTAATGTTTTGTGTTCTCATTGTTCAAAGAAAGGTGGAATGCTAATTTCGAATGTAAAATGAAAGCGGAGAATAACTACGAAGCATGTACTGCCTATGCAGTAAACTACCTTCGTAGTAAATTTTATGTCAAGTACTAGCTAATGCTCGTGGCTTCACTCGCAGGAAATTTTGTTCTCACTACCGGAACCAGTAGGAACATCTTCCTGGGATAAAAAGCCTATATGTTATTACAGACTGTTATATCTGTTCAAAATTTAGAGCGCGATTAAGTAACAATCGCCCAAACATTTTCACAAACTTTCATATTTATCTACAAATTTAGGTATAGTATGATAGAAGGAGAAGATTTAAATTGATTTGAGATGAATGTATGCACCATGATCGGCCGGGCCCGTTATCATTATTAGACAACACACGCCTTCGAATTACCACTACTTCGACCGACGATTATTCGACAGACAATACTTAGACAAGACACATCTTCGCATGACCGCTACTTCGACAGAATTTTTTTGTAGTCTTTCGTTGAATTGTACCTGTTTTGTTTTTTCTGGTTTTTATGCCTCAAAATTCATTATGGTTAACATTCCGACTCCGAGTACCCGAGGTTTTTTTTTAAACCACCCAGTAATAGGAGAATGTTAAAACGTTTACTTCTGTCGAAGTAGTGGTCATTCGAAGATGTGTCTTGTCTAAGTATTGTCTGTCAAATAATAGTCTGTCGAACTGTCGAGCAAAAGAGGTATTGCCGGGGATACCAGCGACCACTTTTCTTTTCATTACAATAATAAAGTTTATTTTTGTATGAACAATCATCAATCAAAGCGGAATATTTTAATATTTCAGGTCAGTATTGTGGTAATACTGTTTTGTTCTATTTGTTATTTAAATATTTGATTTAAACGTACTGAGAAGTAACGAACATAGATAAACTTTTTACAATTAAAATGTAGCAACTTAAGACTATACGAGTATAGTGTAACCTTGGAGGGTCACAGGGACTAGGAAATAAAAGGCGAATAAGCTTAGAGTACAAATTTATTTCCCGGCCCTCACTTAGGATTTTAGGGGTGGGTAGTGTTGAAGTGTCAGTACTGTTCCGCTGCTGCCAGAGAACTGGCTGGTCACTTAGCTCGGCGTGAAGCTGTCGCAGAGGTCCGGCACGCCCAGGTGACCCCGCCTTCGGCTGGCTCTCGCCGCAGGTGACCGTAGAACGTAGCAGTCTTTTCTGGTAGGGAGTCACCACAGCTCGCAGTGCTCAGGCGTGGCGTTGCAGCCATGTAGACCTCCAGGCGGTTGTCCTGCACTCGGAGGGTAGGTAGATGCAGGCAGCCCGAATTTGTGCACCGTAGAGAGGGAGTTCTCTAACCTTATTCTAGGACCCTGTAACGTGCCAGATACGCTGCAGACTGACGTCACAGGAAGGAGGCGCGCATCCCTCACCCAGGTTTAGGCCAGGGAGAAGATGCTCACCTCACAAACATTAGGAACACACAAACATACAGATTTGCAGTAAAATTAGGGCTAGTACATACATATTAGGAGAAGTTCGCGCTACTGCCGAGTTTACAACATCACAATAGCCATCACACTAAAATTAAAAGATAGAAACCATAAAACGTAGTTTTCTTAAGAGGCATTGTAGAAATAAAAAATCTCGCCATTCTTTAAATTATTTTACTGAATATTTAAATTTAAACATTAAATTTTTATGTTTTGTTTTCTTTATTTAAAAAACACAAAAATTTAATGTTTTAGTCATAAGTTACTACATATTTACAAATTATTAAACTTAAATTATTATGGTTTTATGTTTCATTTCAATCGTGCCAAATTATCTTCTATGCCATAACATAACTTCATCATAACATAATGCACCTATTAAATTATTTCAACTATAGGATACGTTTAGTGCCGTCATCCTTGTTTTAGTGGCCCCACACTATCGTCATGTCACGTACAGTTTGCGGCACGGATTTACGTCTCGTCTTCATGCCACGTGACATGACGTCAGTCGATACTAATTAGATAAGGTTTTAGTTCCGTCGGTTTTATGGCCCGAGAATTGTACAAGTAATAAGCTCTGACCCTTAAATTTAGGGTTGGCAGTTTTGATGTTAATCTAATTTTTGGTCTGATTAAGTGGAACTTTTTATTAGATTTCAGATTGAAGTAATCAAGATATGTATTGTTTAGGGCTTCTTTATATTATTATTGTTTTAGTGGTTTCAGTATGAAGTATAAATTGAATTTATGTAGACAACAAGTAGACTTAGTTTAGGGTAGGTTTCACTGCGAAACAATATTTAATGTATTTTTGACAAAGTGAACGTTTTAAATGCTACACCGTTATTTCAAATCATTCAAATCGCACAAAAGCTATAGTATCGAAAAAAAATGTGCGATTTAAAATTGGTTATCTAAATAATAACAAGTCTAGAAAATCTTAATGTTAAAAATTATAAAACGTGCCAGTAAGTTCAAGTTACATCAAAAGTACTGTTGATTGATGGCACTTGGTGAAACTTGCTACACATCTTTTATTAAAATACTTGTACTATTCCACATTCTTTATTTATAATAAATAATGTGGAATAGAATATATAAAGTAATAGCTGTGGAATAGTACAAGTATTTTCATTGACGATTTCATCAAAGCTTTGCTACTTTTTTACTCCACATCACCACACAAAATCAATTAGGTGTACGTCTTTACATACAACTGGCCACCAACTTTATTTTCGGTTAAAACACCTTGAAAACAATATCTCAACCTGTAACCTAAAACGCAAGCAGCATTTTTTATTTGTTTACAACCCCTATTATAGTTTGAGTAGAAGCAAAAATGAAGCAACAATGAAGTCTGGTTTTTGAATAAATAATTGTATTGTCTTTAAGAAGTTGTCAGCGGCCTATCTTTTCCGGAATTCAAATCGTTTAAATCTAGTCTACGATACTCGTATACTTTTATCGTTAAATTTATTCAACGACACTTCCCCGTTTCCCTTTCTTAACGATCTCTTACGTAGTAGCAAGCAACGAAACTGCAATACCTAGTTTTTTTTTAAAATTTATCTGCTTATACTGTTAATAGAGTAGTAGTAGTTCATTGTATTGTGTTTATTTATTTTGTTGTGCTTCTTCTTGAAAAGTCTAGTGAAACAATTAAAATACCTATAGTTTCTAGTCACTAAGTAAGCAAACGGTTATCGATTTTTTTAAATATTTACAACATGAAGCAAAGTTATACAATATAAGTTATAATGAAGCAATGTTTACATGTCTCCCAACATAAGTAGACTTGGCACAAAAATTACATGGTTTATCAAGTGGTGTCAAAAGCTTACATTTTGTTATTGGGCCCGAGATCGGTTCTATATTTTGATTGGTATGGTGACTTCTCTGGGAGCACTTGCGCTGCTTAATCCAGGCCAAAGGCCTGTACCCTTGGCCATTTGTTAGCAGGTGCACCGATTTATTAGTAGACCTCTGGCAAAATAAATTTTCAGTTTGTTTTCAGACTTTTTATCTTACATCGGCCAACATACTCAGACTAATAGAGACGGCCTTTTACATTTCAGTTTCTTTAAAAAAATAACGAAAGTAATGCATAAACCGAAAACACTGCCACTTACAGCCGGTAAGTGTATTGTCGGTAAAGATTAATTTGTGCCTCCACCCCTGGAAAAAGAAGGAAAAGTTATGATATTTATATACCAGTGGGGCTGCCATCTTTGTAATGTACACGGAATTCTCAGTTATTAAGCGTAAGGGAAAATATAAAAGACACATTATTGCGTAGAGGGACGGACTTGGTCATTGTTTGTTGCGTTTTATGTAGATAAATCTATTTGTATTGCTACTATCACAAATGTAATTGTATAAAAAGAATACATATTGTTTACAATGCTAAATAATGTAAGTGTATACTTACGTTATTACTTTACTTCATACAAAAATAAAATAAAACTTACTTGTGATGTGTGATGTGTAAGCTAATTTATATTTGCAATTTAGTTTAAGTACCTATATGAGACAAAGTTTATTTTTATTCACATTATATAGTAGTTTAAATAAAATTGTTCAATAATTTACTTGACAACTTAAACTTGTAAAAAGCAGCTTCTTAATATATGTAACATAATTTTAAGCATAAAAAAAATTTTAACACCGTTTTTTAACAATACTGAAATTTTACTGCCATTAACAATAATATCCATTAATAATTATTAATCGATAATACGTGCGACAGTTAGCGCCTTAATGCGGCCCAGGCAAAACGTTTTTATGATATTTTCGTAATGACAAAATATTATTGGATTTGTCACGCGACGTATCCATTACGACAGTTATAATAAGATTTTGTACGTATCTCGTATCCGCTATTATGAAAGAGGACATTACGGGTAACATTAATAGTGTATAATTTGCAAGCAATCTGGTCAAATGTGCCATATTTTGACACAAAGGCGGTACGGTGACCAGTCCCCATCATGTGGGTCTAGTGCTTGTCGGCCACCAAAGTGGTTCAAAAACAGTTGCAAAAAGACGCTCAATCTGTTGATCGCAGAATTATGAAAATGATAGAATACCCATTAGTTTTGTTAATTTAATGAACCGTGTTACTAAGTACTTAAACACATTTTATAACACTGAACAAATTATACGGAAGAATACTAATTGTCCATAATTCGAACGTATATTCAGGTGTGAAAGTTTCTTCCACGTTTTGTCCGAATATAGAAAAGTTGATGTATAATTATTTGCTTAGAGGATACTATTACTTATTAAAGTTTTTATCTACTTTAAAATATAGTGTATTTTTCCTAATTTTATTATAAATAATCAAAATAATCTATCAGTGGATTACTATATTAGCACAGAGATTACATGAAATAAAATATATGACGAAAATTGAAAATATTAAAATGTTAACTGTTATTTTTACAAGCAATTTTACAAGAATTGCATAACAGTCCCATATTACTCCGCCCGAGCTCTGAATTAAATATTTTAATTTTTTATGGATACTAGTGAATAGCTCGATAACTTTACTACGGCTATACTCACGTCACTTGTCAGGATGCGCCCGACTAGTTTCGGACCCGACCGGAGTCCTTATTCATGAGCAGAGTATCCAGGCGCGGCGACGTCTGGTGCTTTACTGTCACCACAAGACGTCGCCGCGCCTGGATACTCTGAGTATAGCCGTAGCAAAGTTATCGAATTGAAAAATGACGATAGTTTCTATAGTGAATAGCTACCATAAATATAATATGAATAGCTACAATAAATAGTTTGCTCGTGAATCACAAAACAAACCTCTTCAAGGCACCACACATTCTGAAGCATACATAATTACACCAAACTTTGATATAGTATGCGGTAGGTGGCACAAGTTGCGACCGTCGTCAGAGCGAGCGCCAAGTTTCATAATCGTGAACGAATTCGTCACGTGCACAGCCAAGTTAATATCAGCCAAGTGACGCCTCTGGCGGTGCCTACTCTGTTGTAATTGTAGAACAAACGAGTTTGGACCGAACACAGGATAGTTTGATCATCGTGTTAGATTGCTGATTGTGATTTGATTTTGAGATGCCGAGCGCAAGTATACATATTCGTATAGTTACCATAGATGTTAGCTTGACACATGCCAAGGTACGGACCAACTTAGCTCTAAATCTGAAAATAAAATCAACTACAAGAAAAGCTCTTGTGAATTTTTGCTAACTGCATACGACCCGGCTTGACTGACTAGTTATGTTAAGAGGCTGCCTCTTGCCATTGCATACTGAAGAATCTAGAATAAAATCATTTTTCTCTTACCTAGGCCGAAAAACGCAAGTGACACTTTCTGTCTCCCGCTTCACAGGGACAAAAATTAAACTTTCGACCTAGTTAGAAGAAAAAATAGTATGTGTGACACGGGCCAATCACACACGCGGGACTGAATGTAGTACTTTCGTCCCTTGTGGCACAATATACTATTAGTTATTCAAGGCAGTATAGTTGTCAGTTGTCTCACCTACTAGCTTGTAATTTTAAAACTATGTACTTTAATCCTGATATAGATATAGGTGGATTATTGGTTTTTAGTAGAATAACACGTCAAGAGACACAGCCCTATCATTTTGAAAGTCTTACTTCGTTTAGTTCGTCTATTGAAAGTTATGGAAATTTAAAAGAAAATCTATCTTAATTTAGTATTTCATTTCGTTGTTTTCATTAATTTCATTTCCAATCGATTATTTCTTACGATTACATCAACAATTGTGAATTCATTCATTCTTCAAATTCCTTCCGATTAAGTGAACCTTGTGAACGGTTTAAAGAAACAAAATAATGACCTTTCCTTTGATCTTTAACTCACAATAAAATACTACGACAGCAGTAGGTCGCTGGTGATTTATGATATTCGCTGGCACTTTCTAAGGGTTCTCCTATCACTTATTGTGAGCCTAGTATGTTGTGATTTTGTATCTGTATTTTGAAACAGTATTTCATACAAAGAATTGTTAATATGGTCGCGGGAAATACCTAGTACTAGTAACTAATCCATACTAATATTATAAAAGAAAGTAGCTCTGTCAGTCTGTATGTATTTTAAGGCGCCCACTCACTAACAGTTTACCGGACGATATAAATCTGTCAGTTAATCGCAATAACCCACACACTAACAGTTTCCTTAACGATTTTGGACTGACGACTAATACGATCCGATAGTGTGTGGCCGCCGAACGATTCCGGACAGTTCTAAGCCGGACAGTCCTAGGCCGTCAGGGCGAACGAGCATATGTCGAACGGCGGCCTGTCGATCGACGTTTCGTGTCAGCTTTTTTACGTAATAAACTTAAAATAAAACAGTGAATTAATTTTATTCTTTTGTCTGAAGTAATAACATTATGATGACATGTACCTACATCACTATTTATTACTTAGATTTTATTCATTTTTTGTACATAATCATCTATATTTCTTATGCACATAGGTAGTCCATTAGATTCAAAATGGCTAACACCTATTTCTCACAATGATTAGCACGTACTTATATAAGAATAACGTAGTGCAAGCTAGTTTCAACCTTATTGACATCACAACAAATATAGTTTTTTTTCTTATATTCGTGATCAGCAATCAACATGTAATTAAGAAAATGTCAATAAGGTCGAAAATCGCTTGCACTTTTTCGTAGTCTATGTAACTGATATCAGACCATTACCGGCAGGCGATCGTACGACCTAAAACTGACGACTCGTAACTGCTAGTGTGTGGTCGCAAAACTGACAACAGGGAATTGCCGGCAGGCCAAAATCGCTTTAGTGTGTGGGCGCTATCGGCTTAGGACTGCAGGCCGCCGGACAGATCAGGAACTGCAGGTGGACTGCAGGCGGACTGTTAGTGAGTGGGCGCCTTTACGCTTTCACGTCTAAACCACTGAATCGATCTTGATGAAATTTGGTACAGAGATAGATTCGACATTGAGGAAGGATATAGGCTATGTTTGGTCGCGGTAACCGACATCCACGCGGAAAGAGCCGCGGGCGACACCTAGTACGTAATTAAGTATAAAATTGATTTAAATTCTTCGTATTCGATAAGTCCGTACGACTATCGATAGATGGCTTCACCGTCGCCCTAAAGACGATTACGTAGGAAAATTTTGGATGTGGTCCATGTGGATCAGTTCGTCAGAGCATTATCCTTATATAGGACAGTTCTCCTAGCGCGTAAAACTATCGTTACCGTATCAACAGCATTGCGAGGGGCCGCCTGCCTGCCTGCCTAAAAATCAAATTGTAGCGCGCGCGGCGTTGTGACGTACTGCTAAACGTTCCGTATAGTATATTTAATTTAGCGTTGTTAAAGGACATTACTTTATTATTTATTTACTTAAAAAGGTTAAGAACATCCTATAAAAAGTCTATCTATAAGAATAATCTCCAAATTACAATTATTTAACTGTCCAAATACGAAAAAACATACAACGTTACGAACTTAAAAATATATAAAATAAATGCAGTTTAGTGAATAAACAGTGAGTCATCCCAGCAGTCGATTCCTATTGGCAAATTCGTGGTGAGTCACACTGCACGAAGCGACATTGCAGATTACCATATATGGGCACAAAAAAGTTCAATTAATTACGTCGTTGCTACGAACAGATCCACAAATTGGGAACGCTTGAAGAAGTCACCGTGGTCAGTTACAGTGCACTAGAGACTTCTAAGAAATAGTGTCCGAGTTCAATCCTGGGCTGTCAATTTTACTTTTTGTTGTTTTTATTTGTTTGTAACACCATCGCAGCGTTCCAGGATATATTTTTTAAGATATAATTATCTAGTCTTTAAATACACATATATATTCTCGTTAATTACAGCCGGCCAATCGCAACGCTCCGTTCTCTCAATACGCTTACGATACTATTACGATAGTATTTCGTGCTAGGGGGTACTGGTCATGGGTTCAAGTCCCGTCTTGGACATTCAGTTGTTTCAATCTAAGGCGTCATATAGACGGGGCGAGTTTCTCCCACGTTTCGGTTCGATAATCGTACGCAACTAGTGCTAACAATAATCGCCCTACCATTATCGTATCAAAATGTTTACACAGGCAAACACTCAATTCTCGCCTACGATTATATCATACGAGATCTCCTATTGACATATCACCTTATTTATGTCTTATTTTATTGCCTTAAAATGTTTCTTGCCAGGCGTGAATGAGCGAGCGGCAATTGTTTTTGCGAATGTTTACTTTAGACGAAATATATTCCTCTGTCCTTTCGAGAATCGTGTCTTGCGGGCGAGAAACTCTTCTGGTCTAAATAAGCCTTAAATCGATAGAAATAGCAAACTAATTGTAAAAATTGTCATCAATCTGTTCAATAACACAAAATCCACTAATATGGATCATAACATTCATTAAAATCTAATCATACTCCGTGTGTCATTATACCGCTTATTATGCAAATAACGGTAACCCTTTGATCGTCCGTATCACTGACGACTCTGATTACTACAAATCGGGCCATATGTTACAACCGATGTCCAATCGATATCGGTAGTCGGATCAACCGTGTTGATTGGCTCTCTAGCCGCTAGTGTTACCCGGTTACTAGTTGTAAACCGATCGTATGCCCACGGCTAGTTTTGAATTTTGAATGAAAAATAGTCCGAACAAGCTTGTTTGAAGTTATTATTATTATAGGTTTAGAGCTATGGTGGGGGCTACGCTCGGTATTTCCCTACGTGATCGCGTCAGAAATGATGTTATCCGTATGAGAACAAAAGTAACCGACGTAGCCCAGCGGATTAGCTCTTTGAAGTGGCAGTGGGCGGGACACATAGCGCGCAGAACAGATGGCCGATGGAGCAAAAAGTTCTGGAATGGCGACCGCGTACGGGCAAACGTGGTGTTGGACGCCCAACGGCCAGGTGTAAGGACGACCTCATCTAGGTCGCAGGGAAGCCCTGGATGCGGGCTGCTTTAGATCGGTCGTTCTGGAAGTCCACAGGAGATGTTCAACAGTGGACTATGTGCAGTTGATATGATGATGATGATGATGATGATTGTAGGTATGAGTATCTGTCGTAAAAAAGTTACAATTATCAAATATTTACTTGATTTCTTGCAATTTTTTGTACTAGCTATTGCTCGCGGCTCGACCGTCGTGAATTTCTGATTGCATTCTCGCTATCCGTGACAACCTATTCCAGGAGTAAAAAGTAGCGAATGTTGTATTCCAGACTATAACCTATCCGTGGATAAAATTTAAGCCATATCCATTAAGCCGTTTAAGCGTGATTGAGTAACAAACATTCAAACATCTTCAAAAACGTCACACGTAATTATTTAATTAATTTTGAAATTGTTTTACGTATACAATAGATACATCTAAAGACCCACACTAGATATTTCATTTAGATTCTAACATATAATTACTAATTAATTTTGGAACTGTTATACGTATTTATAGATACATAGAAAGACCCACACAATATATTTCATTTAGGTTCAATGTAAGGTAAGTGTAGAAGACAGTCGTTTCTAAAAAAATATAAATGTGCCCTAATTTAGAGAACAAATAGCTTTATATTTCACTAAGCGACGGCAAATATTTCGCCAAGATATCCTTTCATTAAATGTTATGTATAATTTCTTTCTTTCTTTTTCTTTATCGGTATTAAAAGGTAAGATTTGGCCCTTAATAAGTTAGATCAGATTCGAGTTTATAATAGTAAAAAGTCGGCCTTATTCAGAGGTCCTGAGTACGAATCTTGGTGATAACACCGTTAAGCTGAAAGGGTTAACGGAAATAGTCACTTGTTATTTGACTTTTTGGTATATTACGTACTTTAATAAAATAATATTTAATCACGTTTTAAAATCACGTAAACCGGTTTTCTTCATACTAGAGCCAGATATTTATTCATATCGTATTAAAAATTTGATTCAGCCGTTGAGTCGCTGATAAAACGATTCTGTCTTTGATTTCAAGATCGTCAAAATAAATCTTATTGAGCTACTGACAGGGGTTTCTGTGCTCTACCTCTTATCTTGGATAAAGCTGAACACGAGATGGGGGACATCCTGATAAAGGGTAGCCTTTGTCACGTTGGAAACAAATATACTGCTGACGGATTGGTAGGCTTTGATAGTAAAATGGCCGTAAGTTTGACCAATCACACAAAAACGGTTCTTCCGTTGCGTAGTGTAGAGATAGATTATAGCACATTTATATGGATTCGCCACCATGCTGTCAGAAAGGCAAGTAGTCAAATACTTAGTTGGCCAGAAAATGCTTTTTCAAATTCGCATTTCCAGAAATTCACAGATATGCATCTTGACAACTTCGGGTATCAGCACGTACGCAACTTGACAATTTCGCGTTTCGACGGATATACGCATCTCGACAGGTACGTAGTTTGACAGTTAGGTACGTGTCTCAAAGCTATGTAGCTCAACAGATATGCAACTCGACAGAGTCGTAAATAAGAAAAATAGTGTTTGTTGGTTGCAGGAATGAATTTAAATAATGATTCCGTACGCGCGAAACCGCAGGCAGCTACCAGTCAAATTTACAATAATTTTTGCTCATCACCACAGTGTTACTAGTCTTATTACTATCTACTTCTAAAGTCCTCAAAATGTCAAAAGTCAAACTTTTTTATTACTAGTAAAAACACATGGCTGAGAAGGACAGGAGATCTATCCACAATGTGCGTTCACGCATTTATTAACAAAAAATATATCTATCCACAATGTGCATTCACGCATTTTCTCCATAAGCCGTCACAATGCAACGGGTGTTACACACACAATTGCGCTTGACGTCACAGGCATATTACAAACATAGCTATATTATGGTCCCATTTATAACATAGGCGTATAGGGACACGTAATGTGCAACGATTCAAATAGCACTGCCCGCTGTTACGTTAGTGGCAGAACAAGCCATTACCAAACGGCAGTCATATCTAAATGACATGATAATATGCTTAATAAGTATATATTTTGAATAAGACACTTGTATTTCTCCAAAGTATTTTTTTAACCTGTCTGGGTAATTGGCATTCTCAAAAGTTTGAAAAAAATTACAACGCATTGAGAAAAAAAAAACTAATAAGTTAAACCACTCAATAAGCTTTAAGGTTATTGGAATCCATTGCTGGACATAAACCAAATATGTGCTATTGCATCTTATCCATTGTCTTTCATCAGCTTCCTTCCGGGTAATCTTACAACCTAAGTATTGTAAATTCAATCTTTTGTTAAAATCTAGGTACAGTAAAGAAAAAAATTAAGCAAGCAAAAATTAAACACCGTAATTTTGTGTAAAGAATATTCTATCATCGATAATTCTAGTCGCTCTGCGGCAATTCAAAGTTTTAATTTGGCATCATTCATTTTGCAACACGCAACGCTGCGTGCACTATTGTGTGCAGAGTCCCTCCCTGCGATATCTCTATATATATGAATTATGAAAGACGAGACAACGAGGAAATGGCCACACGTATGTAGTATATATAAGACAACAATAAATGCCCGCAGTTGATATCATACTATTCAACGATGGGTATCAAACGAATCTACATGAAATTGCTTCGATTTGGTACATAACACGAAATATATTACGCTGGAATGTAATACAAATTAAACCTATGTACAGAAAATGGCATTGAACACAACAATAAACACCTTTAAATACTTGTTTTGTATTATAAAGGCATTCAGATATTAAATTAGCTTAATATATTTTAATTATTAGATCATCTTCCATAAAATGGTTGACAAAATAATATGAAATATGTCTTTGAATTAGGTATAAAATAAGTAACTTTGGTTTTACGAACATTTAAGTAAATTTCGTTGCAGACTGTACCTCTAACCTCAGTTATAGTATATGTACTAAAGAAACCTCTTGACCATTTTACCCACATTACTTCTCAAAATAGGACAATACATTAGACAGTTAAAATAAATAATAGAAATAGTGTAGCCGCACAAGGATTCGCGTCATCCTGACGAAGGGACGCCGGACCGTTTGAGAAGGGCCCGGTATGAAATCGCGATAAACACATTCGGTGTCCGTTTATTGAGCGACGGCGAGGGTCACGGGTTCGATTCTCGTTTCAATTTGTTGAACCGCTTTATGTTGGGGACTTAGGGGTCCCATCGGTTCATGGATTGATATAATTAAATTAGTTTTCGGTGGGGTGTTTGATTTTTGTGGGGAAAAATAGGGAAAATATTGCAACATATTAGAAATTTAGCGATATTATACTGAATTATTACTAAACTTATTGGATTTATTGGTTTGGTACCTAATCTCCGCAAGAAAATAACATTTATGCAATCGATTTTGCGAATCTGGCAGTATGTTTTCATGATTTCAGCGAATAATTTACAATTTATTGAAAGAAGTTGTCATAATAGATTGTAATTTTGTTCGCCAGTAATATACATTTAAATTAATATGAGTTAATTTCCATAACAAACTCTTTAATCATACTTAAAACCACATAACTATACTAAAAGTCAAATCAGAATTTAATGAAGTCTAGTTTGAGAACAGTAATCAGCTCGCGAAGATACAAACTCTACTGTAAACAAAGAAGCAGACATTAAGCTGAATACACACTGGCTAATCCACTCTGGTTGTAAGTTGTAATACGCTCAACCACGTCGAAAAGTTGAGCTACTCCTTGATATTAAACCCGTTTAGTGCAGTATATATACCAGTTTATGCTACTTTATACTTGGCTTTATTTTATTAGCTTCGCGAATTCGGTGCTTTAATTAGATATGAAGCGGTTTGAGGTGAAACGTAGGTGGTACTAAGTCTGTAGGATTTGTTTTATGGCCTGCCAGATCATTTTATGTGTAACGGCATGTTAAAAAGTTGGGTTATGGATACAATTTCTTCGTCTATAATTAAAATATAATATTTTGTATAATTTAGATTACTATTTGAAACCTAAATTAGGTATCTACTGTCATTAGTTTTAGGACTGTAAACTTATAACTATGTAAAGCATTTCGTATTGCTGTTAAGACTCGCGAACAGAACTATCTCGTCAATAACTAATATTGTCGATTTTAGTGTCGTTAGATTTTATTTTTACTAAAGTAAAAAACATGCAATTATCGCTCCCAATCTCGAGTTATTTAACCGCTGCCCCTGCTACTGTTAACTCTTGCAAAAATGCAAAAATGCAGGGAGAAGAGGGGAATATTTTTTTTTTGTCGAAAAAATTTCGCAAGTCCTAATAAAATAATTAAATAGATGATATATCAGGACTCACGTCACTTGCTAGTACATATTATTAATATTCTTATCATTTTTTCTTTAACTAAACCCAGAAAATTGTCTTCCATTTTTCTGTCACGATTTTGCGAATCGAGATCAACTCTGAAACTTTCTCTGAAGATTTTTCAACATCTCCTTTGGATTGTATTTATTTTATCTTCACGAACGGGAAGACAGGTGAGCGATTTCACATGGAAACCTTTTAATATGATTTACAAGTTTTAACGAAAGGTTTCAGACTACTTAGTACCTCAAAAGCTTTCAATGATGCCGCTGAATAGGGGTGATATCCTTTTTTTGTTTGTTAAAAGTTTGAATTTGAAATAAGCTTCTGTAATCTTGGATTTTCTTTTATACTGCTGTATTAGGAATCAAGTGCTTCATACCTGAAAAAAAGCAATTTCTGTTGTAGCAGTTATCTTGTTTTGAATGCTTGCAACACTGAAAGTGTGACTTACGTGTTGTTACCCTACCTTTCCCTCTCAGAGTGACCCTAGCAGTACCGCAGTTCTAAGCAATAATAACAGTTTCACAGAGATCAGAGGTTGCGAGGAACATAATATGGGTGTATGTTCTAGAATAGAAGTTATAGCCTCTTCTACATCTATGATAATCAACTAACTTTTCTATCATCCCAGTATTAAGTTCCGGTTGCATTTGGAGCCCGAGATCCCCTTCGAATGTTGGCATTGTTGGAAGTGAACTGATCTTCCAGTCCTTTTTTGGATGCCTACTCCAGAACCTCTTCTATCAGTCATTAGGTCTACCACATTTTAAGTAAGGGTGACTTAGACTCCGGTGGTTATGGTGGGTTGGGTCTCTTTACAATCCTGATAATGTTTAATGAACTTATTTACTAGTTTTATTAACTAGCTGACCCGGCAAACTTCGTACTGCCTCAGAATCAATAAAAATAGTTGCAATTTCCCATATTTTCTCACCGTTTAAACCTTCCCTGGACATTCCCACAAGACTAAAATTGGCCAAATTGGTTCAGCCGTTCTCGAGTTTTAGCGAAGCTAACAGAATAGCAATTCATTTTTATATTAGCTGACCCGGCAAAATTCTTACCGCCTCAGAATCAATTAAAAAAAAGTTGCAATTTCCCATATTTTCTCACGGTTCAAACCTTTCCTCGACCTCCACGAACATTTCAAGACCAAGATAAGATTAGGTAATCCGTTCAGCCGTTCTCGAGTTTTAGCGAGACTAACGAACAGCAATTGATTTTTATATATATAGATTTAAGAAGATTTCTAGACAGTTACCTTAGTTGTTTTAACATTGTATGGTCTTATACATTACTAATGCCTTTTACGTTTTGTACCATACTTACCCACATGTACATTATTTAACGATTTTGTTTTGCTTGTTCCAGGTACATAAAATACTTTTGCCCACAGCCGTCTTCGATTTTTATCGTCGTATAGATTAGGGTAAAGTTTTATTTCCGCTATTAACGTTCGCGTATAACTTATTAATGTGGACTGGGCTATTAACTATAGCTAGAGAAAGCTGCTAATATGTAAGCGCTCTTGCGAGAGGATGGATGTGTGTCTGAATGTATGACTCAGAAAAAGGTGCCACATGCCAAATTGTGGGAGCATTTAACCGCTCAGAGGGCTGTCGAGTGGACCCTAAGCATCGTCAAGTTAGTACCAGCGGGTTAATTTAAAGAGTAACTCTTAAAATTTAACCGCCAATTTCGAAACATGACATGATGGGTTTATCGTTTAATTCTAATTTGGATGAAATTTTGGAAAAACAAAGAATTAGGTAAAGCTATATAGGAGTTCCTTTTGATTCATTTTAATCTTATTACCTACGTGAAAAACATATTATTATGTTTGTATACCCAATCAAAGAGTTGTCCGAGTAGGCAGTTTGTTGAGCCCACAACAAATAAACCTAAACTTACACAGCTACTTTTTGGTAAATGTATGGTTGGTTCAGTAGTGCCACAGTGTACAGTCAGTGTTGTACATGTAAGTACAAGATAGTGTACGAACTAATAACCTCACTAACATAAGTTCAATGCCTTTATATAACGACCTCCGTTTGACTCTTTGAGTTACTTGATGTTACATAAATACATCTAACATAATATTAAAAAAATTTCGTGTCCCAATGTTCGTTCCCATACTCCTCCGAAACTACTGGACCTATTTTCATGAAATTTTGTGTGCATATCGGGTAGGTCTGAGAATCGGCTACTATCTATTTTTCATACCCCGACCCGCGATAACCGACATCCACGCGGGTGGAGCCGCGGGCAACTGCTAGTCTAATATATAAAATTCTCGTGTCACAATGTTCGTTCCCATACTCCTCCGAAACGGACTCGATCGAATCTTAAGACATTTTGTGTGTATATCGGATAGGTCTGAGAATCGGCTGCTATCTGTTTTTCATACCCCGATACGCGATAACCGACATCCACGCGGGCGGAGCCGCGGGCAACAGCTGGTAATATATATTTTTCCTGAGATCAATATTGTCTCTTGAATCTATTTTAATTGACAGACAGATATTATTATACACTGCCCACGGTCTAAGGTAAGTGGGCGTTGGTGACAAGCCTGTCTGCGGTAGCTTTTGTATTTGTATCTATTTCTCGATGAAAGAACCCCTTATTCCTACCTCTAAATTGAATGAAAGTGAACCTTTCTTTCATCTATTCAAGGTAACATGTGGTGTAGGTGAAATAATTTTGTGGCGTGATCACAATTATGGCACTGATACTACTTAAGTACTATATTATAATGGTTTTTGAGGTTTTTTTAACTTATTTAAAATAAAGAAGGGTAATGGCACCCATTAAAAATATTTTTTTATTTTAATACTAACACCTTTTACTATTTGGGTATACCACCTGTACTTAATGCCCATCTAGATATTCAGCAATTATTCGCCAAGTTTACCTCAACTGCAAGTCTGTAAAGCTGCTGAATTGCGGGAGAAGTTCTGATGTTTTCCAGGGTTAGTTGATAAAATATCAGTTGCTCCTATAAAAACCAAATAAATCATACCAAAAGAAAGAGGAGTAATCAGGGGATTCACGTAAGATGGTGTTAACTTGAACTGAAACTTCTATGGATTCAGTGTGCTAAAAAAGCATTCACACATAACATGTGCTCGTATATTTTCCTTGCTACTTGCAAATAGCGTCTCTCTTCTCTCTCGTCTTAGTTTTAAAATAAAATACGTTTTGAATATTATTCTTTTGCGATATGACGTGCGTGCCGTGTGCATGCACGCACATAACCTAACAAAATTGATAATTTAGCGCCAGTAACGAAATTAAATAAGCAACATGCTCGCCGACAGCCTGCAACTCTCAATAAAATATATTCGGGTAGTACAGTCAAGAATTCAAGCTTTTTCAAGTAACTCTCAACATACACATGACCAAAGAGATAAGTGTATACTTTACATGTGTATGTTAAGGTGTATATTTTATATCTTGGACCGATGAAACACGCACAAAATATTAATCGGTAACAAACTAACTATTATAAATAATATTCCTTTGAATGGTGATTACTTAGGGTAAATTCATTTCTCTTGTTTTTTTTTGTTTACACAGCAAGTTTTTGGATTGCAATTCAGACTATGATTGTTTAATCATATTTTTATTGTAATCAAAATTGTAATCTGTGTTGTGTAATAAATGAATAAATAAATAAATTAAGTTTCCATCAATATAATATATGCTTGCCCCAAGTTTTGAATTCTCCGTTGTCGTTTTTCCTCGATTTTTTGCCTGAGTGTGATAAGACCGAAAAAAATCAAGGGGAATCGAGAACGGAGGGAATCGCGGCTAATCCAATTTTCATAAAAAAAACATGAGTAAGGTACGTAAAAAAACTTATTGCTTCACATTGTTGGGGTTTTTTTTTCTGAAACTAACCGTACAAATTACTGAAGAGTATTGGGTTGGGTATACAAACTACAGACGTTTGCTTTGGCCCTTCCATTATATTATCTTGTTGGGCAATGACCCTAATGTAGTACATTACGACAACTAATGTAAATGTGTTTGTATGCCATTTATCGCGCGGCCGGCCGTTTCAGATGAAAGCTTTTATGGAGGCCTTTCAATGACTACTTTTTGTTACCAAATCTAGCAATTTGGTGACCTTACAGTTGATAGAAAGTATAATTGTATTCATTGTGACTTTCTTAGACTTCCTATTACAATTAGTTTCCGTTGACAATTTCTAACTCTTAATGTGCAATGGTGAAAAAAATATAACGGTTGTTTTCATCTATATGTTGGACACGACTGATAGGTAAGCTAGTAAAAGTCTCTGGAAAGGATTCTGAAACATATCTCCGACAAACGTTTTCCTGCCGAATGATCCACCGACAGAATGTTTCGCTTATGAGTTTTTCATCTACAGAACATTTCACATACAGGCAGTTCGCCGATAAAACGATTCATTTTTGGTTAAATTGACGACAGAACCTTTCCCCTACGAACGTTTCGCCGACAGAACGATTAAATAATGAGTGAACCGACGACAAGGTCGACGGAGCCCCGCTACGCGGGGCTCCTTCTTCTGGGTGGTTTATAAAAAAATAACCACGAAGGCCTAATGCGGGAGCTTCGCTACGCTCCGCTCCCGCATTAGCCTTCTAACCTAACCTATCCGAGTCGGGGTAATCTGAGTTGGGGTGTTAACTATATTGTAAATTGGTGAAAGATTCTGTCGTCGGTTCACTCATTATATAATCGTTCTGTCGGCGAAACGTTCGTAGGGGAAAGGTTCTGTCGTCGATTTAACCAAAAATGAATCGTTTTATCGGCGAACTGCCTGTATGTGAAATGTTCTGTAGATGAAAAACTCATAAGCGAAACATTCTGTCGGTGGATCATTCGGCAGGGAAACGTTTGTTGGAGATATGTTTCAGACCGCTGGAAAGAGGGTGGTCACATCAATGAGAATGGTGACTCTCAATGGCATTCATGATGCTATAGAAATGATTCTACAAATTTTATCTATAAAAACGTTGCGAACCAGTAACATATATTATAGGAGATAATATACATATACCAATACTCAACAACTATACTTGCGGCACGCTATGATGGCCGTTTTGACATATTATCTAAGTTACGATATTGGACGAGTAAAATGGTCTAGTCATCTGTAGTCGAGATGATAAGGTAGTAGATAATTTGGTACTTAGCGGCCGTGTAAAAAAGAGAGTGAGAGCAAGCAAGCTCTGCCAAGTTCTCAACGGCCATCATACCGCGCCGGTATTCTAGTATAATAAAAACTGTTATTTTAAAACATGGCATTCCACAGCAATATTTAACCAGACAATTACGGTTTTGTCTATTCTTCTGGTCTGTGGAATACAAAACAAATACAACTTTCGCCAAACAATACTCGATATTCTATCTATTTGTCTGCCATCATACTAAACTAGTGTGGGTAGAGAGGCTTCTGGTACCCAAATATCATTAATAGTTAAAGCAAGTACAAGCATGACCTTCAAATCTTAGTCGAACAACCACTGTGGAAAGCAAATGTTTACATAATGAGTCTACCGCTATTATCAATTAAGAGCTCTTGATACTTGGTAGTTTTACATCTGTGGTTGAAACCAAAACGTTTTGACCGTGAAACGAACACGCATTTCATCGTTCCACAGTCAAAATCGTATACAATATTTACATTAGGTTTACTCTAAAGGTGAATTTAGACCAAACGAGTGAATGCTCATTCTATCCCATATCTGTCAAATAATTTTAATGTAAACAGTGACAGAACATTCCTGCTTTATTCTTTCTTTGAAAACAAGGTTTTGTTTACTCTAAACTATAAAGAAAGAATGCTCTTAGAATACTCTTGTTCTAGCTCTAACTCTATGTTCGTTTGGTCTAAATCCACCTAAAAGGAGGCTTGATATTTTGCTTGACAGCGTGTTTTATTAGCTTAAATTAATATATCGTTTGATGCGTCTCCATAACCCGAGTGTTCTTAGTAAGGTAGGTGACGCGAAAAAAAAATGTATACTGTAATATGGGTATCGAATTGAAGGAGGACTTCAAAATGGTATGTTATGACCGCATTTTAATTTCAAATCTTCATCTATACAAGTTAGGCGCAGATTATGGTTTAGGAACTTAGTGAATGTACACGACAATAAATAAAATCGAGTAATAAAAAATTATACGTGTCACAACTTAAAGGAAAAAATAAAAAAAAAATAGATAGATAATATAATAGTTCGATAGCAGGCATACCCATTAATTTTTATCCGGTTTATGGTTTGCAAATGCTATCGAACTTGTTTCAATCTTTTCAACATCAGTAGGGTTTTTTGTTTTGAAAAATTTATTTAAATTTCTATACTAACCCTCACCTAAATATCAACATATTAGTTTCATGTTTAACAATTCTTTGTTGTATACGAAAGTGCAGTGCAATGACAGAATGTAGACGGGCATTATGTAGAACAATTCTTCTAAACACACACTCACACACAATAATTTAGTAATGGTAGAAATTTGATGGTTCACATTTGTCACAAATTTCTGCCGGGTGGGTACTCCAATCTCGGTTGGATTGCGTTCAGGGGTCAGCAAGTGCATAGCCAGGCAGGGGGGATTATGGTCGCAGCACTAGTGGGACCGGTGGGTGTCACGCGGTGCTGCGACGACAATACTCTTTTGATGAGTTCGTCAAGGTTAGTGCCATCATCGTTAACATGGTACGTGTATGTAATGGTGACCCTTTTTCCTGGGACTTTGCCCTCAGCTTACCTTCAGGCGAGGTGAAGTCAAATAGACGTGTCCGTGTATAGAAAAAAACGTATTCTACTTGAGAACTTTAAGCAATTTCACTGCCTACATGAAGCAATTAAAACATTAAAAAGCAGTTACAAAATTTAATATCTAAAAATATCCCTCTTGTATCAGCTGACTTAATCTCACAAAGTAATAATAAGGGTTAAAGTATGAAATTGCCGTTTCATTGTAATAGGTACTTCGAATTGACATAGAACCTTCATGGTTTGAGATTTTTGAGTGAAACTTTTTCCACATGGTACCTATGTAGTTCTTCATTTAAAAATGTGCAACATTCGATTATCGACTTGCAGTTGTTTTTTTTATTCAGCTTAGACAAGAAAGATGGATACTTCGAAAATTCGAGTGATTTTTGAATACGAGTTCCGACGCGGAACTAACGCGGCAGAAACAGCTCGCAATATCAATGTTGCGTTTGGAGAGGGGACTGCTAATGAACGCACCGTGCGATTTTGGTTTAAACGCTTTCGTGATGGAAACTTTGATTTGAAGTACGAACCACGAGGAAGGCCGTCCACACAGGTGAATAACAATGAATTGAAAGACATGGTGGAAGCTGATCCGAGCCAAACTACCCAGGAATTAGCTGCATGGTTTAACGTTACCTTACCAACAATATTGACTCATTTGCGTCAAATCAATAAAATAAAAAAATGTGAAAAATGGGTACCTCATGATTTGACTGATCTGCAGAAAGAAATGCGTGTTGAAACTTGTGTTGCCTTGTTGAATCGATACAGAAATGAAGGAATATTGGATCGAATTGTGACATGTGATGAAAAGTGGATTCTTTACGATAGCCGTAAGCGAAAAATGCAATGGCTGACCCCAGGTGAAACGCCACAACAGTGTCCTAAAGCAAAGCTTATCAATAAAAAGGTAATGGTAACTGTTTGGTGGTCTCAGCATGGTGTTATTCACTATAGCTTTCTACGATCTGGTCAAGCAATAACGGCAGATGTCTACTGTGCCGAACTCCGAACAATGATAGCAAAACTAGCAGTGAAACAGCCCCGACTCATGAATCGATCTTCACCATTATTGCTCCATGATAACGCGAGACCTCATACAGCACGAGAAACCGTTTTAACTCTACAGGAACTGCAATTAGAAACTATCCGTCACCCTCCGTATTCGCCAGACCTTGCTCCAACAGACTACCATTTTTTTCGTGATTTGGACAATTTTCTATGTGATAAAAAGTTTTCTTCTCAGGAGGCAGTACAAAATGCTTTCACACAGTTTGTCGAATCTAGATCACCAGAGTTCTATCGCAAAGGCATAAATGACCTTCCTACTAGATGGCAGCAATGTATAGATAATAATGGTAATTATTTTGATTAAATAAATACGTTAAATTAAAAAAAAAACGAATTTCAATTTGTCAGTACAAATCGGCAATTTCATACTTTAACCCCTAATATTTTAAGGCGGTGTGATGTAATTTTCTTTTTGTGCCATTCTTAATTTTACTAAACGGTCTCCTGGCCACGCGTTTCGCTCCACTAGTGTTTGAGAGACGATTCTCGGTGGGTATTTCAGATCCATTAGTTAGCTTAATTCTAAAATTAGGAATACAGCGCATAAAAATGTAAGGCATATGTGAATGGGTGGGCCTGCCGGGGTGGACCTCGCGGTACATTCACTGACGAAATTGCCAAAGTTTTGAAAAAGTACAGGTCAGGACTTCAGGAGTACTCGAAACTGGTGGTCTTCCATGAATGATACAGTTACTGACAGTAGAGGTAGCTCGTGAATTGTAAGAGATAGAAGCATGTGGCAGGCGTCTCTGACTACCCCAGAGGGAAATAGGCGTGAGCATAATGTAGGTATATATGTATATAGGTAAAAATGGTGAAACTGAATCATGCAGTTTCCACAATAAACCTAAATTTTCATTTATATATATGACAACAACTACAGCGTGTGTGGTATCCAATCAAATCTATCCATATAGTTTTGTGTGTCAGAGAAATTTCCACATTCACTACCCCTGTGTGAGTTTGCAATGTGAAAAGTAATCACGCAATGGGCATGTAGCGACATCTGTTTGTTCTTCTTGCTTCGTGCACTTCAAATCTACTGGAAAGATTTTAGCTCTCATGATATTATTTTTCCACATAATACTTGACGTTTGAAATTTTAGATGTAATTTTAGTGGTAAAAGTAAATCCTACTTCTTCCTAATGCTATTTCCTAGTCCTAGTATAATATTAGAAATAAGAAAGTTTTGAATATGTTTCAATGTTTGTAATTCAATCAGTCTCTACCGGCTCAACGGATTTGGCTGAAATTTGGTACAGGGATAGACTATAGTCTGGAATAACACATAGGTTACTTTTTATTTCCGGAATAGGTTCCCATGGGTAGCGGGAATGGTATCAAAGGCTCAGCCAGCTGTTTTTACTATGAGCTTTTTGGTAAATGCAAAGAGGTATGAAATGATCAACAGGGTACGTAACTTCACTAACAAAAAGTATCAAACGGTAAAAGAAGGAATACAGGAATTAGCGCAAATATTTAGAGAATTTTAAATAAATGTCAATAACTTTCAAAATACACACTAGGTGTATTAAAACATCATTGTTAAAATGAAGTTTGTCAAGATTTATTATTGAAGTGATCTCATCTTTATCGTCTGTTATATAATATCTATTGTGTTGTTTAGCCTAGTCATAGATTTAGCAGATTTTAGCAGTATTTATTATTATACTTATAAATTAACACTATTAAGGTGCTCAAATATCTCGAATTGAATCGTAAATTGATTTGCTTATCGTACTTGTACGTATTCCGTCTGAAATATCTTTGGAGACATGCATGTTACTCAATTTCAATTATCGTATCCGAAGTATTTGATGCTCGTGTGACCACCGAATGCCCACGATGCAACCACAACCCCTCTCGCAGTGTCTTCGTCTGTAATTAACTAAATGCTTGAGCTCATTCTGGTTTAGCAAGCTGCATTATGAGCGATATTATGTAAGATGCAAGACCTTATTAAGATGCTGATTTGATGCTGTTTTGAGATGCTGATTTGTTACTGATTTTTATGCAGATTTGGTGACGTTTTTGTTGCTGTTAATGTTGTTTTTATGATGATTTAGTGCTGCTTTTTACATGAAAAACGAACTGTAAGCGGTGAGCGTAGTCTACGTATTCTTGGAACTCCCGAAGTGTAATGGGTAACATACTTCGGGACTATCTACTGACGAGACAGAATACATTTTGAAATAAAGAATATAATACAAACTAACAACAAACTATACCTTTTATGCATCACTAGTTTGATATTACTTTACTAAACTCTCAGGCAAGCTACTACAAGTGAAGAAACATAAAACTAAAATAGACCAACGAACCTTCTTGAAACTGTAGTTATTTTAGCAAAGTTTTCATCCCTGGAGATATCGTACTCCTTTTTTATTTTATCAACTTAAACTTCCTTCCGCTAGAAGGTAGATTCTGAAACAATACTTGTTTATACCCTAAAACAAAGTTCTTTTCCCAAAATAATGCAGTCAAGTTGACATTCAACCTTTTTTATATTCGTTAGGCATAAACTAACTCTTAAAATATTATGAACAATTTGGGACCAAATCAGGGACGGCTCAAAATAAAGTTTCCGTTTCGCTCGTCAAATTCTTTATCCAGTATTCAGGTAGCATAAGGAGAGATTGATTATAGCTGTTATCGTATTAGAAGACTCTTAATTTATAAGCTTTGGATATCTTTACAATATAAATCTAATCCACGACTTTTATTCTTAATCTCAAGGCAGCTCTTGTGATACTCACACACAAGCAGACCTTAATAATCATAAAATTAATTATACGACAGAATTGAAAGATTACAAATTTTTACTGGAATAATATTACTAGTAATTCAGATTTCTGAGCTTCAAGCCTAAATACCGAAACTTAACGAATACTTTTATTCAAGTGGCTATCTCAGAGGCAACTTAAATATTGAATTTCCTTCGAATCTTAAGGCTGTCTACGAGGACTTTAGGTATTTCAGTGCCACTTTACACCGTAGCGATGCGCTGAACTAATTTTTAGCACCACAGTGCAGATAAGTCAGAGGTTCTTCTTATTGGTGTCGTTAAGTTATATCGACTGTGGATCTCACCGAATTATTACTTCCAGACGTTCTTGCTATCGAAACTGTACCCAAATTCTTTTGCCGAAACGACTATAAAATCACCCAGTATTTATACTTATCGTTCGAAACTCAACTTTAGATCAACGGAATAGTAGTACTGGCATACTTTATGCGTTGTGGCATTTAAACTACGTTACGTCATTTAATAAATGTATAGCTCAACTGTCTGTAACCTGCCTCGAACACGGTCTGCTAGGGACTGGCTGTCTCTCTAAACTATTTATATCGGTCAAAGACGGCAATATTTAGATTTTTCGTTAAATCATTTGAAATTTACTAGAAATTTAATAACCGCGTTCTCTTCTCCTATCTACGCCCTTTACTTTGGTGTAATTGTTATTCATGTAACTTGAATACAACTCAAATAAAACTGTAGACCGATTTCGGTTAGAGCAATCTTTATCTTTTCATTTTTTTAATCTTTTAATTCAATCGAAGCAAGTAAACGGCTTCGTGTAACCAATATTTTTTATTGTTGAAACGTCAATTTGACTTACCCTCGCCTGATGGTAAGCTGAAGGCAAAGTCTCGGGAAAGAAGATCACCATTACATACACGTACCATGTTAACAATGGTGGCACTCAGCTTGACGGCCTCACCAGATCCTTTTTCACGCCCCGCTTAAAAGACCTGGGACTGTAGGAAGAAGGAAACATGTGGGCTGGCAAGGAGTTCCAGGTCTTAATGGTGTGACAAGGAAAGGAGTCACCAAACTGCTTGGTTCTTGAAGAAATGTTCTGCACCATAAACGGGTGACATCTAAGCCCTGCTCGTGTCGTCCGGAAGTACTAGATCAAATGTCCTAGAATAACATTATAAATTACAGCATTCAGTGGCATCTCATTTTCGAGATATCTTGCTTTAAAACGCACTTTCTCGTATACCCGGCTCTTGATTTAAGAAGTTCGAGATATACGTTTTGAGTATAATATAAGTCATTTACCGAGCACAATAATTGAAGCTCTTGCTTGTATAACAGGATTTATAAAATAGATTCCTATTATATTATAGATTCTACTTATCCTTCTTCTCACGTACGCGGTCACAAAAATCTACAATAATGTTAATCTACATACAAGTAGCTATGCCAGATTCTGCGACCAAAATTTTAGTGCGGCCCGATTGAAATACTAGGACGATAAAAGGGAGATGTTTTATACGTCTACAATATTTGGCTCGCGAGAAATATTGGTCATGTCGAAAGAATACTCGATGCTTACAAAATACCGTCACGCATGAGCAAGGTTTTAACGTTAGCGGGGATGCTTGCGAGCGATTTTAGAATAACATACAGCTTTGATTTTTATTGCACATTTGTTTTCATTAGTAATGGTGTAGAACACATTATTTTAGTTTCTCAAAAGCAACCTATTCTTGTTTTATAATGATTTCACCGTGAAATCTTAGTGCAATACTTCATTATGAAGATTTCGGCTTGTTTTTTTTTTAAAGAATACGCACACGTCAAGGACTTTTCCTTGTACCGATGTCCTACATAGAAAATTACTTTTAACCACATATATCTACCCCGTGACTTGCTTAAGTTCACCGTAGACGTTCCCCTTGGAGACTTACTTGAAGGGAGTTATTTCCATATATTTTCAGCTGACTGATTTTCCCTTAGTTTTTATAAAATGGCTTTAGTTCAGTTACGTTGGAAAAAAGAAAGTAAAGAGCCAATTATTACAACAATAATATACAAATTAATAATATTATGTGTCTGTTTGCAGTGGTAAGACTTTTTTTTAAATAAAAAGAATATTAGCAACCGAAATTATCGAATTTACTAATATTCCCTCTATATAACATCTCCAAATAAGCTAAATTGCTTGTGCTAAGAGTGGGTTCACGTCGGTAGTATAATAGCCACGATTCGAACCCAGGACGTCTCGATCGTAAGGCCGACGCCTTCAACAGTAAGTTAGTGGCGCTTCTAATAAATATAAAGGATTTTACAAATGCATAAATTTCAATGTATGATACAACAAAAAAATTTTTTGTTCGGTGTTTCTGTTCCTTTTTTTCAGCTGATCTCCGAAATGACTGAGTTGATTCCGATGAAATTCAGTGATAGGCAGCTAATATTCGTGTCTTAGGCTTGTTTTACGTTTAATAAATGAATTACGATTACGTGCCAAAAAAATATTTATTTATTATTAATTTATAATTATTAATATATTATATATAAATTAATAATTATTAATTTATATATTTAACAAGACTAACGACGCAAATCGCACTTCACTCAAATTGTCTATAAATAAAACACTATCAGTAAAATCGATCGCTTGCAAAAAAAACCCTAACCTTTAAACCCTACGTCGCTTGTGCCGAGATAAATGTGGTCATACTTTACGCACCGCTTTCAAGGTGCAAAGAACCTCCCGCCTGTGGGTGGCAGAAATCTCTAGTCGCATACGAGATTTCCCCCGCCCGGTTACATTTGAATGTGCTGTATTAGTGAATGGTTAGATTTATCGTTGTCGTAACGACAACCGTCCTACAATTTATGGTAGGGAGCCTTGTACACTCGGATAGGTACTACGTAGATTGTAGAACCAAGGAAGAGGCATCTTATTAGTATGTGCATATTAGTGACTGTTTATCGATGTCCTCTTATTGTCTTGTAGTACAAGGGCATTCTCCCCACTTTCATGTTTACGAGTTTTATTTGCTTCCAGCCCTGTAGTCTAGCCGGAACTCTTTTTTGTTTCTGCATGCGCGTGCATTTTTATTCAATTTACTGTCTTCAATTTTTTGCGTTCTTATTGGAGGCATTGTTAAGTTGTCGGGATCTAAATTTTACTTTTTGTATTGACGTTGAAAAGAGGCTTTTCTGATTTACGTTGCTGTGGAGAATTTTATGTAAAACATTATGCAAATGTGAAATGAAGCTACATTAGGGCGATGCTTAGTTATTTTACTGCGGGTTATAATAACTTTTCTTAAATACCTGTTATACATGTTTTGTCATCATGAGTTAGACAACTTAATAATGCATTGATAAATGAAAAAGGGAGCATCTCTTATCCAATCAATATGCACTATACAAGCTAGAGCGAAGGTCGAAAAATCAGCCCAAATTACGTATCATCTAATTCCAACGTAGGTAGAGCCTAGGTTGAAAACTCAGTACCTAATTATGTAATAGACTAGTTAAATAATGCATTTATACCATATCCAATTCCTTCTTCTTCAATGAAAACACTTGTACTATTCCACACTATTTATTAAATTCTTAATCTGATACCCAAAAACATGTATCAACATTTGATAATGCCGTAAGGCGAAACCGGTCAGGAATTTAAAAAATAGTGTGGAATAGTACAAGTTGCTACAGTTCCACCAAGTGCCATCAATCAACAGTATAAGCATATCCAATTCCAACGATTCCAGGTAAGAGTGTAGCATGAGACTCAGTACATATCACGTACGCTCCTTTACGAATGTGTACTTCCATAGCTGCGGTCTTAAAACGCACGACCCTATACATTTAATGTCACAGTGATTTATTTAACTCGATTTTATTTTTTATACCACCCAGTAGAAGTGCTGCCGTGTAAGAAGGATTATTTATTAGACGATTTATACTGTTAAGGATTAATGTGGAGTTTTAAGGAAGGAAAGTTATGACGTCATATTTTTTCTTTTTTGAGTCATTTCGATGCTGCGCTCTGGGACTGCGAGCAAGTTTCTGGTTTTATTTATTCGGTAACCTTTTTGAATTATTCATAAGTAAGCAATAGACTTCGATTTGATAATATTAGGAATTTTTGGGTAACTAATGTAATCGAGATCGCAGAGGTGGTGTAAATCAAACTATACGCAAACTATTAACACAGTCTATCACATTTTTAAGCTGAGTTACAATCATAATAATTCACAGTACTGACCTTAGTGTTAACACTACCGCAATCTACTGTTGACTGTCCGTAGAGATGGCCGATAGTATTGAAGTCATTTACTCTCTGAGTGGACATTTTACGTTGACATTTGCCTCAGGCCGCGAGAGCTTGAATGCAGAGACGTAGAGGGTTTATGTTTTTTCAAAAAAAATGATATCTGCGTGATAAAATGTAATTTCACCAGTCCCTGGAAATTTTATGCTCTATTTTTAATATAAACATTGATATACATCTATAGATATAAATAAAATTGGAGTGTCTGTTTGTAATATTGTAATAACCGTTTCTTTCTACATGCATATGAATATTATACGGTACATACACCAAACTAATATTTTTTACTATGTTTGTCTGTCTGTCTGTCTGTCTGTTTGTTTGTTCCGGCTAATCTCTGAAATAGCTGGACCGATTTTGATGGGACTTTTAGTGGCAGGTAGCTGATGTAATAAGAAGTAACTTAGGCTACTTTTATTTTAGAGAAAAATAGTTATCTACCCTAAGCGTTAACCGACATCCACGCGGGCGGAGCCGCGGGCAACAGCTAGTTATTAGATAATCATCGCGTCTTAGTGTAAAAATTGTTCGAAATAACGATTTGTAGCATTTGAAAGCCATGTTTGACGCTAATTTCTATCGAGGCAAATATTATGAATCGTGTTTCTGACTTAACAATTCCCTAGACGGTTTAGCCTACTTTATGAACATGCTTTTTATTTGGCGCATCTTGCTATATAACTTGATCATAATCATAGTGTTTTAATTTAAAATGTTAAACCGACTGCTACCCTCAAAAGCTCTATTGCTACTCCACACAGCATAAAATCAATCAACTAACCCATAATAAATATGTGTACATTGAATATTGAGAAAAAAGTAATCATGTGAATTCGCAATTATTAATGGAATTAATAAACCAATTATTGCGATGACAACTCAGTAATGAAACAAAGGGGCTTACCGACCTTTTATATTACTTAATTGAGCGGAATTATTAAATTTATAACATTACATTATTATTTTCCGATAACATTGTTATACATAATTTATCATATACCTTTTTTCACGTTATCGTATCAAAATATCGTATATTGAAATATCAAAGTAATACTGAGCACCAAGTCATAGTTATTGAATCGATAGAATCTCGTTAGTCTGAAAAAGAAATAATAAGTTTGATTTTTTTTTAGATTCAGTTCCTCTACAACCGACTGGCGATATCAAAGTTCTGTTGTAAGACCAGCAGTTAGACTTTCTAGGGCTGCAACTACCCGTAACGATTACTAATAGACGTATGGTAACCGGAACCGATAGCTTAACTTGCTCTCCGAGACTCGAAGATGTCTCAATGAATGACTACTAATACGATGGTAAATCTAATATTTCTTAAGTATTCAATGTGTTAACATTGACCCTCATTCTGTACATATATATTTTTCTAATCTTATAAATAAAAATGGATGTCGCAAAGCGCATAACTCGAGAACGGTTTAAATGATTCGGAGTTTTGAAAAAGTTCCCGAACGACAGGGAAACGGGAACAGACTTTTACGCGGGTGAAGCTGAGGACATCCGCTAGTGACAAATTTAAACCATCACTCATGGATATCGGCCACCAATCAGTACGGCCAAGGTGCAACATAAGTTTATGCATGAGTTATTTTCACAACAATGTTTTACATGCACGAACACAGAGATCCCTTATCGCACTCCATACCTCCGCATACATTAACACTAACATAATAATACAAATAATATTCTACTTACGTCATATAAAACGCTCAGGAGGTGTTAAATGGTAACATAGGGCGTTATAAATGCAACCAGCCGTGTTGCTACAATCAAATAATTTCAAATGAAATAAGGCCGCGTTTAGCGTGGTGTAAGAGTTCGTTCAGAGGACGACAGTTAATTTATTTTAGAATTTACAAATGGAACTTTTGAAAGTTATTGAGTTTTATCTATATTTATTTGAATTTATGTGTTATTCGCTTTTTTATTAAATGTGGGTCAATATTTCAATATTTTTGTCATAATAATAATTGTTTAACTTCGCTTGACGAATAACACAAAGACGGCGGAACGGTTTTTGAATGAAATTAGATACATAGAATAAAGCCAAAATATGTGATAATAGTACAAAGTTACATATGATTTTTAATCCTAAAGTTTGAAATAAGGGTTGTACTTGAAATTTTGCACAGAGATGCTTGTTATAATAACGGCGGACAGCAAGAAAATATTTCTATAATTATTACTATTCCACCTGGACCAACTCATATAAGTAATCTTAATTAAACACAAAATTAAAATTACTTAAAAAAACACGTACCACAACATAACCGCATGAGTACACTCCGAAGTGCGACAAGTAAACTACGCCAGTGTGAACCCGCCGTAACCACTCCCCCACGACCGCGCCACACGCCGTCGGACCAAATTTATTAACGTGTTACCCGCGTAAATCGCTGCTCTAACGTGATTTAATTCGCGGCTATCATATTTCTCACTGCGTACATACGATTTGCTTTTTTGATATGTAGTACAGATGGTAGGGGTGCCACTCTGACACTCCAATAATCATGATCATATGTTTTATTCAATATAGAACAATAAATACTATTGTTTCTTATTGTCAATCAATCAATCAATCAGTCCACTGCCGTCTACTGCTAGACATGGGCCTCTCCCAATGTGCGCCATTTTGTACGATCCTCCGCCTTCCGCATCCAGTCCGTCCCAGCCACTTTTTTCAGGTCATCGGTCCATCTGGCTAGGGGACGTCCTACCCTTCGTTTGATATCTCGCGGTCTCCTCTCTAGGACTCGTCTGCTCCACCGGCCATCGGTCCTTCGATAGACGTGGCCAGCCCATTGCCACTTCAGCTTGCTTATTCTGCGAGCTATGCTGTCAATAATAATTCTACCTAAGCTAATTCTACTTTAGCTGGCATAAAATTTCTAACTAAGTATCACTTGCCACGATCCGTGATTTTACAGACGCGCACGTGATTTTGCGGGCCACGCACGGTGGAAAGAAGCTCGTCTGTGATTCTGCTGACACGTTTGTCATATTAAATGCGTCCGTGTCTGCATCCGCGTCCGTGCAACCTCGCACTGTAGAAATCTCGCGTAATAAAGACAGGAGAGGCTCAAAAAAGCAGTTTTAGAAATGCTTAAATACTTAATTATACCTGTGTAGTATGCGTGTACAAACGAAAATTGTGGACAATTATAATCCTTGTAAATTAAAGTCGTGTGTAACGACTTTAATTCTAACATGCTGAATTACCAATAGCTTGTATTGGCTCGCGTCCAAACTAATAGCTATCACATATCTAGGTAATAGCCATTCACTACCAGTGCCATTACGTGAATTACTTACCTATGCCTTTAGTACAGAATTCTCGGCTATTATCCACGCGTTTGATAAACTGGACAAGCCTTTAGGGCTGTAGTTTGTGTTTGATATGGTTTGCAGTATATTTTCATACGAATTGGGTCTTTGGAGTACTCAAAATATCTTTGAGGCTATGTTCACAAAGTAGCGCAAGCTTTTCTCTCAGGATTAAGAGGTGAGACGACTCCATCCCGTAAGGAGAGTAGACCTCGACTCCCAAAGTGCATACAACTAGGATAGGCGCTCGAATGAAGACAGAGGAATACTCTGAAATATTCAATAACACTACTTCGATCTTTCTCGGAAGATACAATCTTTCCATTTGTCATAATACAGTACCCCTAGCACGAACAACTATCGTAATCGTATCGTAAGCGTATTGAGAGAACGGAGCATTGCGATTGGCCGCCTGCCCACTGTGAAAGTCGTCGTCGCCCGGCCCTGCGCCACTGAAGATGTCGACCGCAGTGATCGACGAAACGTCTGGAACGCAAGTTTCACATGGACTACGGCCAAACAGCCCGGAAGCAGTATATTCTACAATAATTTTCATGCTTTTCCACCGCTTGCGGATAGCGATCCTCTTTTCTGAGACTTCATTGAAAGACATACATATACTATACATATTTCATTGGTATGATCAATTAAGTTCATATTAGATTAAATTATAAATTACTATTACATAAATTTTCTCACTCGTAACTCTCTGTATTGAAAACATAAAGGAATGACCGTAGCAGGTGCTTCAAAGAAAAAAAAAACCTTTACAAAAACGGATATCCCCATTCAATACAATATTCATTTTCAACCCCCCGCCCATCGCCGGGGGCATAAGTCAACCCTTCAAGATATTCGTCTAACTTAGATACGGCGATTTGCATAACATGAAAGTTACTTTGTGAATTCAGTTACGTCTAATTTTTTGCAGCGGTTATATGATTTTGGTGTTTGGCTACGTCGGTCGGTTGTAATTTAGGTAATAATAATAATCGCTGGAGGACCGACGGCCATTTGACCAAACAAGTACTTAAAAAAAGTCCGTGAATTAGCAAACAAATAGTTGGATTGCTTGCTAGTCGGTTAGATTGGGGACGACGAAAACGATAGGTGCTGTAGTGCACAAAGGCGTTTGTTTTATGTGGACTGTAGTAAATCCAAGAGGTTAATGTGTTGAAAAATTCAATAATAATGACACAAAGACGTTCATCACAAAAATGGCCCTCAAAAGAAAAAAGTATTATATCCTTTCCTTTTATACATCTAGGCCGGATAAAGTTTATTTATTTATTTTAAAAAGTAATTAAATTTGAAAAGTAATTAAATTCGGAAATTTATAATCTAAGAAATTTTCAAACTTCCTAATATAACAAAAATAACCCAGAGTAGCATGGCGTCTAATGTCTAACTCAAATTGTAACAAACTCCCAAAAGTAAGTTGAGTTCGATAATTAAGTTTAAACTCGCCAACTGTACCGAGTCCTTTGTTTCATTAGACATTTTGTTTGAGATATTTTCGCAAGAAACGTGACATCGTCGAGGTGTTTTTAGTTTTTGGCTCAGAGTGTTTGCCTTTGGAGGAAAAGTGGCTTTTTACTTTGTTTTAATAAGTACTAAAAACACAAGCTTAGCTTTAGGGAAAATCAATGATATATTATTAACTCTAGGTGCGTTGTCCGCCATTCAAAAATAGCGGTAAGAAAAGTAATGACATTCGTCATCATTTTATGCATCAATCAGAGATGTTTTTAACGTCACCCCGCCTGATGGTAGGCTGGAAGGCAATGTCTCGAGAAAGTGGGTCACCATAATATAGAAGTGACAGTGCGCTACGGAAAAAAAATACGTCTTTAATAATAAATTAGTAATAATCAAATTATTATTGATATAATAAACAATATAATTCATAATAGTAATGTATTATTAGTAAGTAGCTATAATGTTTTTATACTTATAGTCTAAGATCCTAACTAGGAACGACCTTCACTCATCTGTTTATTGGATAGAAAGTATTTTATATCAAATTTTATATATTAAATATAACTGCTGGGTTGGTGGCGTATTGTTGTGGCTTTTTCTCAATGAAGTAACTGTATTGTAAGCGGGATTCTGTCATATCAACGATGTGACAATTGCTTTTTCGTAGCCATGATTACGTGAAGACATAAAACTCAAAACACCAAGTAAATAGCGAATAAATTCGTCGAAATAGTTTTATTTCAAAGGTACAAAACAAGTTTTGTACAAAATGACACCCGAGATTGATAGGCTCATGGCACACAAAGAGAAAATTCAATTAGAATTGCTAAAGTGTGAACTCGTGTCTGTGACCTTATTATTTCGTGTATTGATGTGGTGATTTTCTTTCTGATTGGTACTTATATCGAGAGTACAGAGGCTGTTTGTGCGATCGTGTTAAGAAATATTTAGGTACAGAGTATTTTAATAACATTTTAAACAACTAGAGGTGAAATTCTAAACAAGATTTCAAACTTGAGGTTGATTAAACTTACTTTATTAAATACACACAAAGACAAACGAAACATTATTCGATATTTTTATTGGTTGTCTGTAATGGTGAACCTCTTTCCTGAGAATTTGTCTTCAGGTAAATATAAAATATAACACAACAATATAATATGCCACAACATTTCACACAACGCTATCTAGATCCTTGGCAAGCATGGCTTAACTAGCTTGTGTACTTGAATCTAGAATGCGGATAAACATACTTAGATACTTTTTTTGTAAATACATACATATTATACATAGAAACACCCAGACTAATGCAAATGTACATATTCATGCATTTACACTGAGCGGGGATCGTACCCGCGCCTCCTGCGTAGCGGCCGCGTTCACTACCGCCACGCCACAGATGAGGTGAAGTGATATTGAAATGTCCCATATTATGAAAATAAACCTTTTATTTCTTCTACATTGATATTTGTTTTCACACGATACTTCCTGTACGTGGACACTTTTGACGTGGCCAGGTCTTTAAAAAAAATCCTCGATCTGGTTACAACCTACATCAAGCATTAAAATTTCCTGATATAACGGATAGGTTACCTTTTCAAGTTAAATAATAATAACAGTAATCCAGTAATGTTTGTAATGGCAGCTCTGAA
Source organism: Eilema caniola (assembly GCA_949126895.1). Classification (NCBI taxonomy): domain Eukaryota; kingdom Metazoa; phylum Arthropoda; class Insecta; order Lepidoptera; family Erebidae; genus Eilema; species Eilema caniola. The sequence goes on from OX421470.1 coordinate 22,663,894, forward strand.
TAGGAGAAAAACTCTTCTACACAATACATATATAAATTTAGATAAATTAGCTTTTCTGTTAAAAGCCCAACATAACAAAAATGGTTTGATACAAATCAGGGAGTAACTAGACGGAGTAAATGGCGGTTCTGGGGTCATAAAATGTGAAGGTACTGCTTTATGGCACTACAAAAATGTTTATTTTTCTTTGCTACCAAATGTACAAGTACTTTTTTCACTTGTCACGTCACGTAATGTAAGCAAAAAGGTAATAAATTTACATTTTTTGCAAATTGCTTTAGCAGCATAATACGATTAGTATTTGCATGATGGAAAAAGTTCTGGCCTTGCTAGTTTTAGGATTTGGCACACGCAAGAATTATAATTATTTTGGATGAACTATAATGATACCATGGAACGATAACTTACTACAAAAAAAGAAAGGTAAAGACTTCAAAAAAGGAAAACAGTACATAATAACAATCAATTTTCGACAATAGCTTAGTTTTACTGAAGTGAAAATTTCTTTATGGGTGCTGGGCAGTTTTGAAATGGGCAAAAACAATTGAACTGGCGACACTTACCATTACCGAGACCTACGTGTATGAGTCTTTTTCCAGCAAACTTAATAGAGACAAAATAAACAGGGCTGTCTGGGAGTGCTGGCGAAAGTAAAAATTTGGCCTATCTATTATGATACGTGATTGCTATGATGTTTTTTAGCAATAAAAATTAGGTACTAGATTCCATCTTTGAACATGACACCTTCCAGGCTTAGGAGCCCCCGACCGCGTTTGTACACCAGCAGATCTTTGTGTAGATACTTAGAGAGAGGAGCATATTTTTACGCACTTTTTTCGTAATTTACAGCTCTGATAACCAAGGTTTCAGAGCTCCTTTATCAAAGCCTTGATAGGTTCTTCATTTACCCAAGCCTTAGTTATTATGAGATATTCAACACTTCTTTATACCAGCGTTAATCCCAGTTGCATCCGAAGCTAGTCATAAATAGTAATCAAAAAAAAAATTGTGTGCTTCGACCGATTAATGCCTCAGTACGTCTCAACCCTAAACCGAGATCACTAGTTCTCACACCACCTTCGAGATATAATTCCTTTCACTTCAATAACAAATATTTATACATTCTTTGGTCGCATGGTTATATTTGTCGATTGAGCAGCACACGCAACGCCTCAAGGCTGAATATTGAGCATTGGAAGAATAGGATCGTAAAAATTCGGAACAATAGTAATATACAAAGTATACAAACCATCGGTTTGTACTTTCTAGATCTTGTAGTGCTTACATGAATATATACTAAACTACTGGATGGTGATCTTTTTATTACTTAAGAAATGGACTTCCGCGTGCGCGTGGAGTTTGTACCTAAGACGTGAGACGAGCTATCACCGAATCACTACTCGGTGGTGATTTTTTTTATACCACTGAGGTAGACAAGCACACGGTCCACGTGATGGAAAGAGGTTAAAGCCGGCGGTGTTGATGTCGGACTCGAAGCGACCAAAACTGCACGCCGTCTTGAGTAATCAGTTACCAAGGGTGAGATTACCACTAACTTTTCCCTCACACCCCGGTTAACTCAGGCCTATCTAGAGGATTCGATGTGGTGTCTTGAGTTGTTGTGTTGTGTTGTCTTTATATCTACAAATGTAATCACTCATTCGCAAAAAGTCTCTTCGCACACAACAATCCAATGATTTTCTTATGATCAAAGACGAAATCCGACATGAAGTATAAGTAGCTACTTCGGATAGCCATATATTTCGTATTTCTCCGAGTAAAATAGACTATAAGAAGTATGAGATAGCAAGGTTATTACTTAACTATGAGAATCTGTAAAGCTTTCATTGTGCGTAATGAATAGTGCGGTCTCTATGTTTTTCGTCTTAGTAGGCCTTAAATTCAATTCGGTTGAGTATTTTACTATATATTAATACGTGAAGCGAAAACTTCGGGTCTGTTTATAAGGATGTTGTGCGTAACGTTAAATTTGGCATTGTTAATATCTATATAGAGAAGGAGTCGCCAAGGTCAAATTAATATATAAAACTCACGCAGCTGATTCAAGCCAAATAGAGATGTGCTTGCCAGTGTCTTTCCAGGTGATAAGTCGTACAATGCTTCAAAGAGTTGCATACTAAAGCCAATAAGCAAGCAGCAAGGAAATGACAAACAAAATTTGTTTCGGACTCATAGGCTATTAAAGTCGATAAATCTGATAGTTTGATTTCGTGCATTTTAGTTGAAATAATTTAATAGGTGCATTATGATAGTTGTAGTATTGTGTTGGAGTGTCTTAAATCGGTTGTGAGAATAATCGATTCAAATTACAAAAGAGTAGTCGCATCGTTGCCAGAATGTAACTTTTGTTACAATTTACTTTACTTTCGACCCGTATCGCATTTGGTCATTATTATCCAATTCATCAGCTGTATTACCGGTTCAAACAACTGTATGTATGAAAAATCGTTTGAACGATAGATTTAGGTAGATGACTTATTTTTCCTAAAGATCCACGAACGAACGAAGTTGTAAAAACGCGCTCATAATTTTTGTGAACAAAACAAACAAAAGAGAAAGAACCAGAGATAGAAAGAGAGATAGAAAGTTCGGTATGCGGTATCCGGGTATCATATAAATTCATTTATTCGTTTAGATTCCACTCCATTGCAACTTATTGCTTGGGGCGGGACGATGTACGCTCCATTCACCAAGAAATGAACCTGTTACAAAACAAAAGAATCAATATAAATAAGCTAGCGGCATGGGTTCTTTGAAAAGGCGCTTTTCGCGGAAGCTTCGTATCTCCGATGCGAAAAAAATATAATAAAATTTCTAAGGAATAAAATGTATTTTTTACCATACAAAGACTAACTGACACGAACAGAAGATCTTTTTTTAATTTTAAGCTTTCATATCCACTAACCCAAAAACGGTCTTTGTGATACTTACATTTAGCTACAAGCGTCTATCGGTTCGGAATCTATTTATTACTATTATAATGATAAAATCAGTTTGGAGCTAAATGATAACTGAGCAGATAGTCTCTGGCGTGCTCTCAAACAGTAGCAGTCGATCCTCGTTGCATCCGTTGTAGGTTTTTGGAGCCCTAACAAGTCCGACAAATCTAGTTTAACTACAAAGATTCAATATTACCAAGATATCAGATATCAGTACGTAGATATATGATGGCATTTTACATTAAATATCAAAATTCGGCCGTTTAATTGTTAAAATAAAAACCGACCCCAGTAATGAAAGCCTGACTCATATCGTCTGACAAGCACGTTACTTGACTTGTATTTTTTCTGAGAATTGCCCTAAATAAAATCCAATGTCATTAAATTTAGTCGGAACTCAATCGAGACTTCACAATATTATAATATTCAATAATTCATGGTAAAGGGATATACATACCTTTGATTTGCCTGGCGGTTCAATTTCGCGAATTCCCGTTAAAATTATTTAATATCATGTAACGCTAAAATTTAAATGTTTGAATATTATAATACGCCACGTGACCAACGAGTCGCAAAATTTTAGTACTTTAAATATATTAATTATACATACAGCACATTTGAAAGCCGATAAACAATGACGGGCATCCTCGCAAATCCTCAGTGAGGACACAAGATTAATGTTCTCCGACACTCGGCCTGTAATTCTGTCGACCTACATATCGTATGCATGAAATGAGTAGTGGAAGCGATCCCCAGGTACGGTGGACGATTTCGCATCCGGATTTGAATTCATACACGGTTTCGATCTCTTCGGGTGATAGAATTGCGGGATTTTTAAACGGTTAAGTTTGACTTCAATCGGTATTAAAATGAAGACAAACAAAATTTTTATAACGTTTTATTCAATTACAAAATAAAGCAAATTAAACCACTGAGGGATATTTTGGCGCGCCAAAAATAGCCAAAAAAAACAATAGAATTTTCAATGTTAGTAATCTATTAACGTTTTTTGTTGAATGAGTATTTTCGAGGTCATCCGTTTCTTACCCACGAAACTGAGTACCCACAAGCTAAAAGAATATTAATAATTCCGTTTTTTACCCACTGCAAAAGTTCATTCCAAATTTTACCCTGACGTATTGTAACTATGCATTTGTTTATTATGTATTTCAAGTGTTCATCAGTTCGCACCGTCAGCAAACAAGGTAATACTTTGATATCATGGACAAATTTGAAGAAATATAGTTACTATAACTTTTAATCTAAATTTACTGTGGGTACTCGTATTGGTGTGAAGATTATCGTCAACCGAAAACAATTCTTCACAGTGTGTGACGGTACGTCGTCTACCCAAAGCTGAGTAAAATTCGGTTTAGTATATCTTATTTAAATATTAAGTCAAAAGTGCCAGCCCCCGCCCTTTGGCGGGAGATATGAGTGCTCCGCCAACCGCACAGATATTGTGGAATTCATCCAGAGACAATAATTCCCCCACTGGTGTAAGCCATTTTTAAAATTAAAGCAATGTGACCGCGGATAAAGAAGACTCTAAATAAATACATTTCAAACGGATACGCTGATGTCAGTTACTTGCTTCACATATATTCAATCGCACGTATAAATTCGGTTTACAAGCTACAATACTTCATCGACACGATTCCGTACCGTAGGACTTTCAATTCCTAATCTTCCGCCTGACATATCTGGTTACACCGACCTCTGTGCTTAAGAGCCTGCACTTCGACGCTAGGTCTCTTGTGGGAATCGAACCTCACCCGGCCTAGTTATCCCAGACGGCTGTATTTGCATTATACGACAGCAGGTCACGGTCTCGGTACGACAACTTGCTCCTAACCCATACGCGCGATGCTCATCGTACGCCATCATCATGCAATGCCGCCATCGCTAATAGATTGCAGGGGAGATGAGCATCAACGACTCAAGGCTATCCTGTTGAAGGTATCCTCGGTCTCTGCTCAAGTCTCTGGTCTACCGAACTGACTCATTACATGTGACACGCTTTCAGACATCCCATTTACGGTACCGCGCAACCAATCATCAGCGAAAACGCGACATAACATATCATGAGATTAATCATTAAATGAATACGGTTAAACCTAGATTAAATTACTCAGCCCGGGGTAAAGATACATATGAAATATACAAATAACACCAACGGTGTGATTATAACCATATCAAATTGATAGTATGAAATCAACTCACCGCTTCCGTAGAGTCTCAATAGAGCCATGCTATAACTTACTCAAAGTCTCCCACGCCTAAACACCACAACACGTCAGATCACCAAACCGCCCTCAACTCGCGCCTCCAACCGACTGTCACGAAACTACGCTCTCTCCAACCTCATAAAAAATCTCTCCAAGCCGCTCCCAAGCCCAGTCTTCACAAAACCTGCACGTGTTCTCCGGATCTCTCTCATAAAAACCAACGTCCTAATAGTTTCTTTAAAGTATCACAAAAACAACGAACATCGCCTCAGGAGCCAACACAAAAGGTCCTGCTTTACCTGATCTATGTAGGGTCAAGTAACAACGATGCGAGCCAGACGCCTGCAAGTGGACGCCCGCTCTTAAATATCAAAATACCAACGTATTGAAGATGTAAATTTTAGGGCTTATTAATCTCCCATTGTTGAGCAACTTGTGTACCATCACATATTCCCCCCTGAAATTCAGACTCGAGGACTATCATCGAGTATGGAATTTCACTCACACCATAGAATTACATGTGGTACACCCAGACTCATATCAAATACACATTTAGCAACCAATCATTCAGTAACACACATAGTCGCACCGAGCGAGAATCGAACTCGCAACTGACAATTCAGTAATCTCGTGTCCAGCTGTGTGAATCGCACCGAGCGAGAATCGAACACGCAACTTACGATTCAGTAATCTCGCGTCCAGCCGTGTGAATCGCACCTAGCGAGAATCGAACTCGCAACCCACGATCCCGTAATCTCGCGTTCAGCCTCGTGAACCGCACCGAGCGAGAATCGAACTCGCAACCTGCGTTTCAGTAATCTCATGTGCAACTGCGTGGATCGAAATCGCAACTTTCGATTCAGTAATCTTGCAGTCAGCCGGTGTGCCACATAGATTACAATAATATCCATCAGGTTTTTATTATTATTATCACTAGTTGGAGTCTTATTTGATATTTCAAGCTGCCACGTCACATGTCATTAGAATACCATAGTGGCTAATGAGATTTACCAATAAGAATCTTATTTGATCTTCTAGCCTGCCACGTCACAGGTTACCATGACCATTACCTAAGTAGCTTATAAGAATTTCTAGTCGGAATCTTACTTCTTGAAATTCCAACAGGTATAATTTGTTAGAACTTAGTATTCATCTATTCCTAAATAACAATGACTTGTGCAATTTGATAAACGGAGGAAATCAGTGTTCTCACTTAATCTCTCCTATACTTTTGTTTTCCAACCAATAGCCGATTATTTTTCCTTTGAATTTGAAACAGCATGGCCAGTCCTTGAAGCCGGAAATTTTACTAGTTAAATAATGTCGAGTTGCGAAGATACAGTTAAGACCCTTGTGAGTGAACTTAACATTCAATTTCGTTCCATCACGAATACGATCGTGACGTTCGTGGCATTACACGCTATTACACTCATTTTGCCTTTAAATTATTATTCCTTTTACTTCACTTATCGTCAAAGTTAGAAAGTTTTTTTTTTTTCTACTTCATGCAAGCAAGTGCCATAAATAACAAAAGATAATAACTTAAAATCTAACAGTTCTCAAGATCCTTTTGACGATCCAAGTTCCCTGGTTTTATTTTGATTGGCCACTCATGGAGTACCTACTTAACAAAGGCTCTATTAGAGGCTATCAGTAAACAAGGGCATTTCGAAATTTAAATTAATTGTTTATGAAACAACTTATTTATAAAACGCGTTCCCCCCTGATAATCAGATGCTTCCATACGGTATACATACTCAAATTTCCACGTCATAAGGTTATGTATGATTTAAATTAACTTCCATAAGCCAACTTCGTAGTCAATTTTACATAAAATTGTCAATCATGCAACAACTTGTTGATACCTAATCATCATCATCTATGATCATCTAGGACCATAAGCATCTTGTGAATTTATTACACATAAATAAACGATAATTCCATCTTAAGCTATAATCGCTGCAAATAAAAATAAACCTTCTGCTCACATTTTGAGGGTTGATGACGGCGTGACTAATTCTTTGAATTATCTTATCTTATCGTATTGGTAAGGTTGAAATGCCCTGGTATGACTAAATTATGATTTTCTGAAATAAATCACTTACTGTCTAGTGTTGCATTTTTTATCGTATAGTCGTCACGCGTCTAATTCCACGCTATGAGGCGTAGGTATATTTTTTTGTCATGGAAGTCCCCTCAAGGTGTCAAACAGCAATAATTGTTAAACTCAAGTACCTAAGATCTTTGATCCAATGAAGCTTAATTTTCATACCTCGCCATATCTGATTTACCAGATATAAGGTCGTTTGGCCACCGATTAGTCGCCTCTAGCGAAAGGTTTCCAGTGGTCACGATGCTCGGCTACTCTGTTGCGCCGCGAGTTGAAACACGATGCGCTGTCTCGATACTGCACAACGCTGGATTTTCATATTCACGAAGCGATGAGTCTTCCAAACAGCCCTTGACTTGACTTCAAACCAGCTAACACGAAGTCCGGTGTTACTGAAATGTTATAGCACACGAGCAGAGAATTTGTTGCGAGAGAATTTTTTTTTTTTTTTTTTGCCTGTCTAGATTTAATAACTAAGGTTGGTAACAGCTAACCATCGTAGTTTTAATAGTACCCATTGGGTATATATAACATAATTGTATTGTTATTTTTGGGTTTCGAACCCAAATACTCGCCAGATGGTGAGACAATGCCTAGTCCCCTTTTTTATGGGGTCTTTTGTTATCAATGTTTCCGTTCACTTAAACTAACATCCATTGAACAATCGTTTCTTGCTTATTTTAAATATTTTACATGCTCACGCTAGTTCATGTCAGAATGGGTAGGCAGAAATGTACCCTATCTTTTGTTTTGTCTCCGTGTTGCAAGCCAGAATCTCCTAACAGAGAAACAAATAACTTAATTTCCGATCTGGGTTTCGAACCCTCGTGGATAGTGTCTAAATAGTTGATTCATTGCTGTGCCAATAGGGTAACAACACCCAAGTATTCTGCCGTATTTTAAAACTTCGGGATTCGAACCCGCTATCAGTCTTGTTTCAGGATTATTTAGCCACTTTGCTACATAAGAAAATTCTTAAATGCAGAGAGCTGTGTCGCTAAAAGGTTTCACAAGTGTACAATGATATAAATAGATAAGAAAAATCTTCAATTTAAAATAATCTACTAAGGAGATTACAAGAGCCATTCATCCAATGTATTGCGCAATACAACCTACATCAGTCTGGGCCTCGAACCCAGGCTATATTATAATTAAATTCGTCTACCGTAAATAAGAAATAACCTTAGAATACAGTTAACTTCTTTTTTGCCATTTCAAAGACTTTAGCCTAGGATCGAACCCAAGCAGCTCATGCATTGCCATTGAAGGCAATATTCTAAAAACACCTCAAACACTTAGTTGGCCTCAACTTAAGTACAACCAAATCATTAAATTTCCTAGTCGCGTCCAAAGTATGTAAGTATGTACATAGGAGCGCGAGCGCAATGTCCGCACGTTGTTTCGGATGGGCCGTTAACGGCTTTTCCGGGAGCAACTGCCGCCTAGCCTCCCAGCCCCTAGAGGAGCTATTAGCGTGTGGTATTGTACATTTACCGTAGGTAACGTACTTTAAGCATGGTTTTAAAGTATATTTAGGTAAATATACTTAAAACACAAGGTATTTTATGTCATAACTCATAAGTCATAACAAACAAATTCAGCCTTTAAATGTACGCTGCATTAAGATATTATATCTTACTTGGTAGCGCTACATCGTCTGTTCACAATACGGACCATTATGGTACCGATTACGTTATATTATATTAAATTATTCTACGTTGTGTTTTGTGTAGTAACTTATTTCAGTTCAACCTCGTTGCATTGAAGTGAAACAATGCATTTTCTGACGAGGATCCTGGTCCACAGGCACCATTTGTGACGGTACGTCGTCTACCCAAAGCTGAGTAAAATTCGGTTTAGTATATCTTATTTAAATATTAAGTCAAAAGTGCCAGCCCCCGCCCTTTGGCGGGAGATATGAGTGCTCCGCCAACCGCACAGATATTGTGGAATTCATCCAGAGACAATAATTCCCCCACTGGTGTAAGCCATTTTTAAAATTAAAGCAATGTGACCGCGGATAAAGAAGACTCTAAATAAATACATTTCAAACGGATACGCTGATGTCAGTTACTTGCTTCACATATATTCAATCGCACGTATAAATTCGGTTTACAAGCTACAATACTTCATCGACACGATTCCGTACCGTAGGACTTTCAATTCCTAATCTTCCGCCTGACATATCTGGTTACACCGACCTCTGTGCTTAAGAGCCTGCACTTCGACGCTAGGTCTCTTGTGGGAATCGAACCTCACCCGGCCTAGTTATCCCAGACGGCTGTATTTGCATTATACGACAGCAGGTCACGGTCTCGGTACGACAACTTGCTCCTAACCCATACGCGCGATGCTCATCGTACGCCATCATCATGCAATGCCGCCATCGCTAATAGATTGCAGGGGAGATGAGCATCAACGACTCAAGGCTATCCTGTTGAAGGTATCCTCGGTCTCTGCTCAAGTCTCTGGTCTACCGAACTGACTCATTACATGTGACACGCTTTCAGACATCCCATTTACGGTACCGCGCAACCAATCATCAGCGAAAACGCGACATAACATATCATGAGATTAATCATTAAATGAATACGGTTAAACCTAGATTAAATTACTCAGCCCGGGGTAAAGATACATATGAAATATACAAATAACACCAACTGTGTGATTATAACCATATCAAATTGATAGTATGAAATCAACTCACCACTTCCGTAGAGTCTCAATAGAGCCATGCTATAACTTACTCAAAGTCTCCCACGCCTAAACACCACAACACGTCAGATCACCAAACCGCCCTCAACTCGCGCCTCCAACCGACTGTCACGAAACTACGCTCTCTCCAACCTCATAAAAAATCTCTCCAAGCCGCTCCCAAGCCCAGTCTTCACAAAACCTGCACGTGTTCTCCGGATCTCTCTCATAAAAACCAACGTCCTAATAGTTTCTTTAAAGTATCACAAAAACAACGAACATCGCCTCAGGAGCCAACACAAAAGGTCCTGCTTTACCTGATCTATGTAGGGTCAAGTAACAACGATGCGAGCCAGACGCCTGCAAGTGGACGCCCGCTCTTAAATATCAAAATACCAACGTATTGAAGATGTAAATTTTAGGGCTTATTAATCTCCCATTGTTGAGCAACTTGTGTACCATCACAAGTGTAAGAGTAAAATGTTAGATAACCGCCATTAGTTAACTAAAATTTTTCACTTACTGTTACGAATTAAGCCACGAGTTTTACGATATATATCGATATGAGTTTTCTGACACATAAGCTGTTTGTCTTCGCTGCTTTATTTACATTCCTTGCTAAAAACCAAACCAGAAGTTCAGCATAGTTATTTTGTAAAATATCTAACTGTATGCGGTTTCTCTGGAATACAACATGAAGAAGTAATGAATCTATTACCCATTTTAGCCAATTCTTCGCAAGTAATGTATCAGGATTCGTTTAAAATCGTGTCGCATCACGATGTCGTGCCTGTCCAGCTACTCCTAAACAATATACCGGCAGTTGCGGATTTAGCAATGTCACGGTGACAAAGGAAAATGCGCTTCGAGTTATGACCCTCTCGGCCCCCTTTTGTTTGGCTAATGTCCCCCGGTCTTTTTTTTATTCTCTCCCCCAATCCTGCCATTTTTATGCCCTTTTTTACGGGAAATAGGAGCAGGTGTCGAGTTCTGTGACGGCCACACTTTGTTTAAGGCTTGAGTGTGTCCGTCTCAATTTCGCTTGAATTTTTTGAATCGCTTGGACTAGTGTTTTAATTTTTCTATTGTTTTATCAAAGCGTCGACTGTTTTGTAAATGGCCATAGTTTGTTCCGCTTACTGTGTGCTCTTTGAGATTTGATTAGCTGTGTTCTTTGTTGGAGCTTACCGTTGTGTATGTGAATACCTTGTTTGTAATCTCTTGCGGTATGAACAAGGATGTAAAAGCAAAGCTGGTTGTGTTTTGTTTACTGTTGCTCCCATTACTGCGTGTGCTTTTAGACAAATGTAACAGTATTTTATGAGCAATAACAATAATGTGTTTGTAGTTATAATCAATATTGTTTAAAATAAATATTGTTTAAAGGTAATATAAATCTATGTATAAGAGATTTATATTACCTTATATATCGGAATGTCATGAAATAGGTATATAACAATAATATTAACTAAAAGCACCTAAACACATAACAATTTGATATATTCCAATAAAGCCATTAATGTATCAATCCCATAGTAAGGTTCAATGGGAAAACAATGGGTTTTCCCCTAAGGGAACCCATCGATATTCAATCAAAATGACCGAGCAGTTATGTAGGTACGGTATTGGGACGAGTGACAGGAATGATACTTTTACGGTCTTTTATAGTTTTTCTTTTTTAACAGTGATTGCTAGCCTAGCCTAGCCTATTTAAACTTTATTTATAATGAACGATTATAACTGATAGGATATCTCTTAAAGAGTTTTGTTGAGAATATTTAATGAGATTTAACAGTCATGCTAATGCCGCATTTTCGTTACATTACCCACATGTAAATATTAGGTCTTTATGTATGAAATTGGCGTTTTGTACGGGAGGAATAAAAAGTCGATTTTTTTTTGTAAAATATATTTAATTAATCAAAGTATGCATCGTTGTTATCTATGCACTTTTGCCATCTTATGGGTAGTTCATTGATAACTTTACTATAAAAACCATGGGGGCGAGAATCAATAAACTCTTTGAAGGCGGTTTGGACTGCTGCATCGGAGTGGAATTATTTTCCTTGTAAGAAGTTGTCCAAATTCCGGAAGAAATGGTAATCTATTGGAGCAAGGTCCGGGGAGTACGGTGGATGTCGCAGACATTCCAATTGTAGCTCAGCTAACTTAGTGGTTGTTTATTGTGCAGTGTGTCGTGAAGCAGCAGTGGCCTAGAGCGATTGACCAATCTCGGTTGTTTAACAGCTAGTTCTTCCTTCATGGTTTGCAGTTGCTGACAATCGATATCTGCCGTAATCGTTTGGCCAGATTTAAGTAAGTTGTAGTGAACGACACCGGCGCTAGTCCACCAAACACTTACAAGTAACTTTTTCTGAGTCAATTTTCGTTTAGGGCGGGATTTGGCTGGGTCTCCAGGGTTCAGTCATTGCGATGAGCGCTTTCGATTATCGTACAATATCGACTTTTCATCACAAGTAATGATTCGATTTAAAATCCCTTCATTATTGTGTCAGTTGAGCCAAGTAACACAGCAGGCAACTCGTGTTTGCAAGTTCGATTCACTTAATTCATGAGGTACCCATCGTTCGAGTTTTTTTATTTTCCTGATTTGCTTCAAGTGGATTAATACAGTTTTGTCACTTACCCCGAAGCCTGCTGCTATCTCTGAAGTGCTTTGTGATGGATCCGCTTCCACAATAGCCTTTAATTCTTCGTTTTTCACGTTGATCTCCGGCCGTCCATGGGGTTGGTTCTTGAGGTCGAAATTTCCAGAACGAAAACGTTGAAACCAAAAACGTACCGTGCTGTCTTTAGCGACACCAACGCCGTACACATCATTAATTCTTCGAGCTGTTTCTGCAGCACTGGTGCCACGATAAAACTCGTACTCGTAAATATACCGATATTTCATGTTTTTCATTGCGGTGCAATAACAAATGAATGACTGTATTCCAAAGAAAAAAAACCAGTTAAATGAATTTATTAATTTGAATTTGGAATTCTTAACCAAAGAGGAGATATTCAGATCAAATTGATCAGTACGACAAAACGCTAATTTCATACGTAAGGACCTAATACTTACCGATATAGAGATACTTATAATACATTGATTGATAGGAGGAAAGACATGACAGTTTTTCCATTCAATTGAGCAGTCCGACTGAGGAAGTACCTCCGCCCTACAGAATACCGCAGCCATAATAACCTCGTTTTGTGTTCCCAGCGGTGAGGTAGCCAGATATCACTGGAGAGTTTCGGTACTGTCAGTGGAAAGACCAAAGGCTTGTCCTGCTTTATCTTCTACACTGACAGCAAAGAAACTCTCTGTTCTAACAGGGTCGGCAGCGCGAGTGTGACGCCCCTGGTGTTGCACACGTCCATAGGCCACGGTAACCACTTTACATCAGGTGGACCGGGTGCTTGTCCTGCCACCTAAGTGGTATTAAAAAAACCCGCAAACAAATGCAGATTACGGCCAATAGAGGAAAATCAATACGTAAATAATATGAAACAGCTACCAAATCATTCTAAGTTAACCTCGGCGTACGGTTTTCTGAGCCTCTTTCAGTTCTCATCTCGGTTGTCATAATTCAACTCTTACATTGATGCGGCTGAACACAGAAACTTCATCGTACAAAACAAATAAAATTTTCACAAAATGCTTTAAAGCAACAAAACAAAGTTGCGCAAATCCAAGTTACCTTGACCACAGACGCTGGCTCATCAACAAATATCGAACGAGATTGACTGCGTTCTGGACTGATCACAGCGTTCCTCGAGGGAAATCTTCAGAACTCCGTCTTGTAAGCACCTAATAAGCGAGACGATGCAGTTTTGTTGCAACCGCTAGTTTGTATTAAGCTATATCTACCGAACGATTTTTATGTATACCGGTTAAACTGGTTAGAATAAAAGTTATGACTTGGTTTGGGAATAGGGTCAGGCAGGTACAGGAGACTAAATACGAAGGGCATGTCTAAAGAAGTAAAATACTCTGTACTCATTAGTTTATTACTGGCACATTAGAACTTCACGTATAGGCCAGTTATCCACTAATAATTTTGAATATGGAATATTCGGTAATTCAGTTTTTCTTCATAAAATCGGCCCGATACGGCCATTTGCTCGATAGCACAGAATACTTAGGAATGCTAGGAGTAAAAAAGTAGAAAAAAAATATCAATTTTCGATCTTATTGACATGACATGGTATCGAGTTATTTTTCTTATATTCGCAATCAGTGTCATCAATTAAAGCGAAAAGACATGTAACTCAGAAAATATCATTAAGGTCGAAAATTGCTTGCAGTAGCTGTTTTAGTTTCTTGGTGTTCCGATATCGGGCCAAAACAGTGGTGTTGGCTCCGATAACCGATATCGGGCCGGACAATGTGAAAGAGAGATACATATTTCATACATTTGACTTCCTCCGATATCGGATGTCGGATATTGGATATCGGATGAGTGTGAAAACGCTCTTAGTCTATTTTAGGTGAATCTGCTTGTTCACGCAAAACAGTTTTTTATTGCTCTGCTGACTTTAGAAGAAGTCGTGGAAGCTTTGAAGATGAGAGGGAGAATGGTTAGCTGCCAACAATCAGTGTGCACACTCAAGAAAATGTTCGAGTAGGCGCAAACCTTGTTCGCGAAAATCGATTAATTTCTCATATGTAGAGCTCGATCGAGAAGTAGGCATTTGATCAGCATTGCTGCAGACCATAATAAACGACATGACCTTCGTAAATGAGTTACAGAGTTTTGATAACTCGACAACTACAATAACTTGCATATGGTTGCCAAGCGTAAAATTCAATTCATTTCTCGAAGGTGTCTAATGGTTTAACATAGTAAATGGTTAAGCCAATATTACAGCAACGTGTGAAAAAGCATCTGATGAGGCTTTCGAACTGAGGGCCACCACTATAACATTGTAGGTTACCCTCTTTCCTTCACCATTACGCGAGATGAAGTCAATTTGGCGTCAATATAAAGTCAATTTCTGTATACTACTATACTAAGGACTTAAAGGCTTCTGTAGCGATGGACAGTCAAACAAATTACAATTTAAAAATCAACAATATTATAACTTATAATAATATACTAATAACAAAACAACAAATTAAATTTTACATTATAGAAGCTGCCAACAGTATTCCTGTTATTAAAATATTCTGGGCAAAACATTTCATAAAATAGCACACGGACCAACCCCAGACCCCCGAGGTAGTTCGCAATGATAAATAATATAAGAATGCTTCACAAAAGGAATTTAATTATTATTTGAACATGACTAAATGACGTTACCGGATTAAATGAAATATGTTTATGAATACTGCGTTTCCTAAATACTATAATTAAATTAAAACAATATGTAGTAAATATTGGTTTCGAATAAAACGTAGCTAGTGAAGATCCTGAGAATCGAGTATCATAAATAGTAAATATTACACATAAAGCCTCCGTGGCGTAGCGGTAGGAAACGCGGCCGCTGCGCCGGAGGCGCGGGTTCGATCCCCGCTCAGTGCAAATATTTGTATGCGTGAATATGCATATTTGTATTGGTCTGGTCGTGCCTCGGAGATCAAGTTAAGCCGTCGGTCCCGGTTGTCAGACAGACATCTATGGCAGTCGTTACGGGTAGTTACAGCCCTCAAAAATCCAACAACTGGTCTAGCTGCAATGCTTCTATATCGCCTTTGGGTTGTGGAGGTCAGTTGCAGTCGCTTCACGGAAAATATCGACGTTTAGCCAAATCCACAGTTATACTGGTAAAAAGCGGACCTCAGACTCCAAGTTGAAAAGCTGTGGATGCGACTGGGATTAACGCTAGGATGTAGAAGAAGATCAAACACCATTGACCACAAAATTGAACTTAGTCATAAGATTGAAATCAGTGAATTAAAAATAAACTTGCAGTACTCTACTTTAACTTGACTTTATTTATGACCCTATGATTTTTTATCGTTCCTTACGTATATTCTCCAAAATACTTTGCAAAAGTGATATTAAGACCACTCGCCTATAACTATTAAACCTAAATGGCCCTTATGGTGCGTACAATTCGATAAACCATTTTTATAGGAGAAAAAAAAGTTTATTTTATTATCCTTCTCCATTCCTTACTTAAAGACTTAGTGAACTAGTAAAATAACTTTGCCACGAGTGGTACCGAGTTGTGACATAATTTCGACTGGATTCACCAACTTCTCTCTACATTACCAAAGATTCCAGGATTTTATGAGAGAAAACCGAGAGGTCTGTAGATCTATATCATAATAAATTTTCAGCTGAAGTGAAGGCATTTAGAGCTGGGGCTTTATTTATCCACGTGAAAAAAGTATTATAAATAATGATCAAAGTTTTTTTTTGTTCGGCAACTTTGAGAGCGTTGCTCCGATGT
This sequence comes from Eilema caniola, assembly GCA_949126895.1. Taxonomy (NCBI): domain Eukaryota; kingdom Metazoa; phylum Arthropoda; class Insecta; order Lepidoptera; family Erebidae; genus Eilema; species Eilema caniola. The sequence continues at coordinate 22,680,288 of OX421470.1, forward strand.
TTTTCGGAAGTACAAAGTTTGGGGTCTTAAGTCCTGCTTTGCTCGTGTTCGGAATATAATTTGGGCTTACATTTAAACTGATTTTAATATTTTCTGATTATAAGGTAGGGGTTTTTATGAATACCTTCCAAGTTACGTATTTAAGCTGTTATTGGGAGAATGGAAGGGCCAGAGAATGGAAATAAAGGAAAAAGATGCCTTCAGCAGTCTCACAAAGCGACTGTTTGTATATAGCATTATATTATTTAACATCGACTTTAAGTGTAAACATTTGAGCTAATCTAATCATACTATGAAAATTATGACTACTCATGTCTAAGTATATAAAGAAAAATATGTGTAACAATATATTGCATTTGATATTTTGACTTATGTTCTTCAGTTTGTATTTCGTCTGTTTATTTCTGTTATTCAGTCACGAGATGGTGTATATCTTTTTATGTTTAGACATAAAACATAAGTAGTAGTAATACGCGCTGTGGCGGGTAAGTGCTGGATATTTTTCTACTGCCATATTCTTTCTGCTGTACGCTAGGGTTGCCCGTAGAAATTAGTGATGGAACGATTTTTTTCTTTTTAATACACAAATTCAAAAAAAGAATGGTTTTTGAACAAAAAATTCTAAATTGTATTTAAAATCAAAACTACTACCAACGCTTCATAAATTCGTAGTGTAATATTAATGCGCAATTTTTGTTCCCGAAATTCTTCTACTTTCATAATTGTGTGCAAATGGATATTTGTATTGGTCTCTACTTTTTACCCGACTGCAAAGAAAGGTTATGTTTTTCGCGCGTATCTGGTTCTATGTATAAATTACTACGATATATTATGAGCCATACATAGCCATACACGCCTTTCAATCCCTAAAAGAGGTAGACAGAGGAGTATTAACATCCACATTTCACCAACTATGATTTTCGATCCCACGTAATGGGCGGCAAGCCAATTGCCCTCAAACGGGACTCTGTCATGGATGTTTTATTTGCTGTTAGATGGAGAACAGCCCTATCCTATCCTTTGTCACATTCAACGATACTCTCGGAAAATGTGATGACCCTATTTTACTCCACGTCCGACAACCAAGACGGCTAGCCTATTTCAAGATTAAATTTTTCGTCAAACATTTAATTTACCTGCCATAATATTAATAACTGATATTGTTTTTTTTTTGTTTCTGTTCAGTCTATTAAGTTACTATTCTAATAAGACAGTATCTGTAGCGTATTGGTAGTGGTTCGATTCCCGCTCAGTGCAAATATTCGTATGCATGAATATGGCTATTTGCATTGGTCTGGTCGTGCGTCGGAAAGTACGTTAAGCTGTCAGTCTCGGTTGCTATATCAACACTTATGGCAGTCGTTATGGGTAGTTTGAGCCCTAAAAGTTTCAACAACTGGTCTAACTGCAATGCCTCGATATCGCCTTTAGGTTATGGAGGTCAGGTGCTTCACAGAAAATATCTAAGTTCAGCCAAATCCGCAGTTAGAGTGGTAAAGCGGACCCCCAGACTCCAAGATGAAACTTTCGGATGCGACTGCAATTAACGTTAAGATAGAGTAGAAAAAGATAACTCTGATAATATTACATATATCTTCTAAAACAGTAATAATCTTGTAAGCGACAACCATGTACATCGAAATATTATAATATAACTCTTATAACCCTTTCCTTGAGACGAGGCGGTATACTCGTGGCGTTAATCAAAAAAGGCTATATTGCCCTTCATGACCCACATAGCGAGGGATTTATTTACTTTCTCATGTTATAAGATGCGTATGACGGGTACTATTTTGTAAGCGAATGTGACAGATATTGGATGCAAACCTAGCCGACAGAAACAGATTTTTATATCATCCTATCATTGGCACCGGTCCAATTTTAAACACTTCTTGCGGTTAAATGGATTTTTTTGTGCAACTGAGGTGGTAGATACTTACACGGCCCACCTGATGGAAGGTGGTTAAGGTGGCCTATGGCCGTGTGCAAAACAAGTCACGCTCGTGTCGACCCTGTAAGCACAGAGTTTTTGTGCCGTCAGTATAGAAGACAAAGCAGGAATAGCCTTTGGTCTTCCCACTGATAGCACTAAAGCTACTCAGACTCCAGCTACCCTACTCACCGCCGGGAACACAACACGAGGTTATTATTTTACAAAATATGTTACAACCTTATATCCTACTACCTATGAGTATTATAAATGTAAAAGTTTATGCAGATATTTGGATTTTAAATGGATTTCGCTGTATAGTACACTAGCTTTAGTCCGCGGCTCTGCTCGCGTGGATGTCGGTTATTGCGACCAAACATGCTAGTCTGTGTCCTTTCTCAATGTCTAATCTACCCGTATACCAATTTCCATCGAAATTGGTTAAGTGGTTTAGCCGTGAAAGACGGACAAACACACACACACACACACACACACACACACACACACACACACACACACAAACACACACACAAACACACACAAACACACACACACAAACACACACAAACACACACCCATTTATAATTGTCCCGTTTTCTTATTTATATGGAACGCGAGAGATTAAAAGTTACTTTAGGATGGATAAATTATTATAGTCTACAAAAAACATATATTTATATCCCGGAAATAAGTACCCATTGGTTGCGGTAACGGAATCAAAATTACACGCAAGCGTAGTCACGGTTAACAGCTAGTTATGTATACTTTCTTGGTTTTATTACACAAACACCAAAAGTGCTGTTCAATAAGATTAAATTAAAATTAATTGAAAATAAGCGTCGGTAGCGTTAGTGCTTAAGGAGTTGGTCTTACGATCGAGAGGTCCCGGGTTCGAATCCTGACCATTATACTACCGACGTGCACCCACTCCTCTCCCACAAGCAATTCAGCTTAGTTTTGAGGGGTTAGAGGGAATTTTAGTAATTTCGTGTATTTCAGTTGCTAATCTTCTTCGTTCGTTGCGTATCTTTAAAAAGAAAATAATCAGTTGGGTGCAAAGCAATAATCTTACAACGCACTGAACTTCGTAACCGCTATCCTTAGAGTGCTGCAATCGATTCCCGATCACCAAAATAACAATATAATTCAACTCAGTATCTGCTCACCCCACCTGAGTTTAACCCCTCTCTCCCCTCTTCTACTTCAGCCCTCCTGCGGCTATCCCCTGTGAGTGCCGTAAGGATGTAAAAATAATAGCGTGAGTGTGAATGAGAAGTGTCAGGTTCTGTATATTGAGGTAATTAAAAATTCATGTATTAATGGAAGCTGATTAATCATGAAAATGACATTCCACCGGTCTTTTTTAATTTGGGTGTAATTTTTAAGAAAAGGTTTACAAAATTTAGGAAAATTCACAGGAAATAGCGTACAAAAATTATATCATTGATAACTGAAAAAATATTTTAAATTATTTATAAGTAATGTTACAAAATAAATTACAAAAAACATTAAACCTAGTCAATAGCATAAATGGTACATGTAATAGTTTATGTCAATATTTAAATTTAAAAAATGTCAAGTTCCTAAAAATAAATTGTACCTACATTAAATCAAAAAGTAAAAAGTAGCCAAGAATGTCATGCATAACAATGTTGACTTGAGTGACACTCAGCACGGACAGCTAGGTATTTAATAAGTATTAGACCCTTTAAATTGAGATTTGGTTTATTTCACAATGGCTGCTGTAAAGCAAAGAAACTTCGGGTTTAGTGTAAATAATAGGATAGAATTTCAAATTATAGAATTATAGAATTTAAAATAGGTTATTATGTCTGACATCAATAAAAACAAATCAAACAAATAAAAGAAATCAATAATAAAAAAAGAACAAAAAATATCAATTCGCGACACAAAGTCACTTGAAAATAATTTATAGTTATTATGAGAATTACCTATGTGTGAATAAAAGAGTTAATATCGTTCGAAATATACCATTTTTCTTCTTCAAAATTAGAGTTCACATGTTACATGCTTGCTAGGTGGAACCCTAAAATTGGTGCAAGGGAGAAAATAGCAAAAGTTGAGCTGCACCATAACTCACCATGAGTAAGACGTTACACCATTAGGACCGCATGCTCGATGAATTTAAATTTATATCACGGTGCTGTAATCAAAAATAACTAGACTGAATTTACAGTCTTTCTAAGTTGCTGGTGGTTTTTGTGAATCTAACAAGAAAGTGTTATGTAGTTAACTTTTAATTTGATACAATAGGCCGAGCTTGATACGGTGTCACACTTTTAATAAAGAGACTATGGGTTCGAATCTCATTGATTGCAATACTGAACCTACTCTGACCTAATAATTCAATTGGATTCTATTTTATAACTACATTTTATATTTTGTATGCCTTTGGCGGAACATAGCTTAGACTAAACAAATTTTTAACATCTATTCTGTAACCCACGCTTCACGAAATAAATGAATTAGAATTTAAATTAGAATTTAAAATTAATAGTCTTGCTTTTTTATGTTTAACTGTGTAACATTAAGAGCGTTTACACACTCATCCGATATCCGATATCCGACATCCGATATCGGAGGAAGTCAAATGTATGAGATATGTATTTCTCTTTCACATTGTCCGGCCCGATGTCGGTTATCGGAGCCAACACCACTGTTTTGGCCCGATATCGGAACACAAAGAGACTAAAACAGCGACTGCAAGTAATTTTCGACCTTAAAGACATTTTCTGAATAACATGACTTTTCTCTTTAATTGATGACGCTGATCACGAATATAAGAAAAAATCTCGATACCATGTCATGTCAATAAGGTCGAATTAAATTTCATCCATCACTAGCATCCCTAACTAGTCTGTGCTTTCGAGCAAATGGCCGTTTCGGGCCAAATTTATCGGATAAATGTGAAAACAGCACAAGGTGTCGGCTATCGGATGCCGATTATCGGCGTCCGACACCGAAATTGGATATCGGATATCGGATGAGCGTGAACACGCTCTAACGCTATTAACATAAACGCACTGTACAAACCAAAATCGACAGCCCCTGTGCGTGGCGGTAGTGAATGCGGCCGATACGCAGGAGGTGCGGATTCGATCCCCGCTTAGTGCAAATATTTGTATGCATGATATGTATTTTTGCATTGGTCTGGGTATTTCTATTAAAATTATGTATATATTTACAAAACATACAAATGTTTATCCGCATTCTAGATTCGATAACACGAGGTAGTTAAACTATGCTTATCATGGGTCTAAATAGCGTTGTGTGAAAAGTTATGAGTATTTATTTATTTACAATATACTACTACTAAGAACGAAAATAAGTGTGGGTTTTGCCAAATGATACAGCGTTACTTGTGACTTAAAATATGTGTTTTCATTTATTCGCTCAAAAATACTTAAAAGATAAATTGTTCATTATAATGATCATGTTTTCTACTTTTCACTCTTGTAGAAACACATTTCTGTTCTAATTTCTCTGAACATACTCAATACACAAGCAAATATATTCACGTAAACAATACAGTACTATGCACATACATTCAAATAATTTATTATGTATGTAAGTAAGTACAGTACACTATTCCATCCACAGCCAGCGTATATTTACGTTACACTTCACAACATGACGCGCTTCCCACCGTAGAACAATCAAATCAAATGAAAATTAAATCGTATACGGTACGAACGCGAAGACTTAACATTAATTATTCATTAATCCGACACCGCACAGAATTGATGATAGCAAAACATGGGCGACGGTTGTCTCGTATTGATGGATAGTAGTTTATTATACAGAACATGATGTGTAGCCTGATTGCACGTTATTGCATATTCAGAGCTAGCGATGGCAGAACAATGGCCGAGGTTTCAGTAAGACAATCAAAAGGGAGCACTAGTACAAATTTCGTTTAATTAAGGGGTTAACGGGAATATTACTAACATGTGACCATAATAAAAAATGTTTTGGATTTCATTGTCCCTCACATTATATTTACAAACAATTTTCAGCTTTTTGGCCGAGATATTGGGATATTGGATATTTTATCAAAATTTTACAATTATTATTCTACTAGCTGACCTTCGTACCGCCAATATTTTTCCGCCCGCGTGGCGTCAGATTCCGTTCCCGCTGCACCCTCTACTATATTAAATATGTATTATACATATAAACCTTCCTCCTAAATCACTCTATCTATTAAAAAAACCGCATCAAAATCCGTTGCTTAGTTTTAAAGATTTAAGCATACAAAGGGATATAGGGACAGAGAAAGCGACTTTGTTCTATACTATGTAGTGATTATCAACGCCTTGAAGTTGCTGAAAATAACATTAATATTATACGTTAATCAACAGAAACTATGTATAGCATGCAACGCAGTAGTCTTAGCCATCAAGTCTACTACCGTTTGTAGTATAATCGTTGTAGAATCGATAGAAAAGGTTTAAAACAATTTCAATCATAATTAAAAACTAATTAATCAAATTTCAAAATTGCAAAATACTTATAAAACTAAAGATAAATAACCAAACCGTATACATAACATCGGAAAATATTAAACAAATATCAATATTACATGTAACCTTTCTCCTTTCTCCTATCTATTTCATTGAGCTTCTGATTTATGTGATCATTATTTCGGCATTACCGTAAACAACATATTGATTGCCTACAAGGTATTCATCATAAAACAATTAAGGGATACTCATAAGGCTTCGTGGTTAATTGCTACACTCACCTGGGTAGGATTGTATGCTTTCGTAACATCTGATAGTGTATACTAATGATGTTTTTTTGTTTCAGGTGGATTTCTCATGCAATATTAATCGACTTACCCGATAAGTATGAATCGAGATATTCCTTATTTGTTTTTTAGTTAGATTTTATTTAGTTAATGTAAGAATTATGACTAAATTAGGTCGGTAAATAGGTAGGTAGTGCTGGAAACCTATTACGGGATAAATGTACAAAAAATACGATGTTACTTTCTCAATTTTACTATTACCATGACTTTGTTCATCCCCTAAAGTTACATTAAATTATAAACATGTATCTTTTTTATGCTCCATGTATTATACAGTGAATTTGTATATTTATTTAAATTATTATATCTTCAAAATAATAATTTAAAGGCACGTTAATGATAATTGGACTTGACATTGCTTAATACTATAACTGTGAATGTTAGTGAATAAATAAATAATAAGATATTGAAATTTATCACAAGTACGTAAATCGTATTTCTCAAATTTCTACAAAGTATAATCACAGTATTACTACTACATAAGTAACACTGTGGTATAATGTTGCGCGTATTTAGCCACCCAATACGGCACGAATAAAATAGTCCCAAATGCTATTTCGACCGAGTGATATTTTTAAACCACCAGCACTCGAAATTTAGCACAGTCTCGTATGAATATGGTTCAATTTTGACTGTGATTTTATGAGCTGTGCATTAAAAGTGTCGTACAATAAACGAACTAATGGGCCCTCATTATGGCCAAATTAGTTTTATGACCGCTGTAAACACGATCGAGATAATACCGGTCGTAATCCACACTGGACGCAGCTTAACTTGCAATGTACTGGCTAAATGCAGTGACACTGGGTGACTTAAATATTATAATGCTAAACTAAAGCAGTTATACCGCCCGCTATACGAGTATATCTTGAACTCGATATGTGCTTAAAAATGCTCTTTATGCGCAGCCCCTCTAGACAAGTGGCAATTCGCTAGCTGGCGTTTGGTGGAATAGAATGACGAATATATGAGATTTGACGTATATGACAGTCGTTAACGCATGTCAAATACGTCAAATTCCACACATTCGTCATTCTATTCCATCAAACGCCGGTTAGCGAATTGCCACTTGTCTAGAGGGGCAGTACCTTATACAGTTTTTTGGATGTCTTTTGAGGATAATACTGGGTGCCATGGAGGTGGAAGAGCTCAAATCCACTAATTATAGATTATTAGCTTTGCACCGCCCGCGTGCAAAAGCTATGTACTTTCTCAAGGGCTAATATACCCCAATACCAAATTTCATCAAAATCGATTCAGTGGTTTAGCCGTGAAAGACGGATAAACAGACACACACACACACACATTTTTCCATTTATAATATTAGTATGATGTCGAAACAATGATCTCCCGCCAGAGCTTCGCCAGAGCCTCGTTTGTCTGGGACTTAGGTCTAATAAGTATGGCGGTAGAGGTATACCATGATACGTTAGTAAGTTCGAGACCGCACGAAACACGAACGCAAAATGTAGCATCTAATCGTATAGGTACCTAGAAGTCACTTCAGTTTGGTTACGATAAAGTTATCCGCACGTTGTCCGAATCGAAAGGTCATCTATCGGTCTTCAGCCCCTCTAGACAAATGGTAATTCGCTAGCCGGCGTTTGATGGAATAGAATGACGAATGTATGGGATTAGACGTATTTGACATGCGTTAACGACTGTCATTTACGTCAAAGCCCATATATTCGTCATTCTATACCACACAAGGCCGGCTAGCGACTTGCCACTTGTCTAGGGGCACAGATCCTATTGCGGGACAAAACCAGTTGTCCGGAACTCCGATCCGCAACTGTGTCTGTTTAATGGTAAGCTTGCAGCTCGCGTACGGGTAAAATAAATATCATGAAATTGCAAATTAATGTTTTGATGTCATTGGATCAGATTTTAAGGACGCTTAAAAGACGATGTAGGTTATCAAATTCGTTAGTATACTTGACTTTTAGGCAGATATTAAAATAACTTCATCAAACTTTCACTAGCAACTAGAAAATTTGTTCGAACATTGTATGACCCATTATGACTTTTGACATTGCTTCTTATTTAAGTCATTACGTCTAAAATTAAAAGCAAGAAATCACAAGTTTTCGTAAATTTTGAAAGCACGAAGATTTTTCATTTTTGGTTTTGCCAATATTTTTGATTAGTATCTATTTATCAAAGCGGGTAGAGACCGTACAAAATTTTTAAAATTCAGCAAGAATAAATACGTTATTTATATATTTCGATGTAGATACAACAAGCTGCTCTGGCCAGCAGCCGTTTATTTTTACTCGTAAAACGAAATAGTCGTAAAATGTACTAAATTAACATCGTAACCTTTGATCACATAACCTCATAACTGTTGTTTATACCGTTTTCATCACTGCCAAGTCAGATCGATTTACTTATGTAAAGAATTCAGTGAAAAATGATCAGGGGTTATTCTGATCGCAGTTATTCTGCTTTCAGACTTATTGAAGTCTGAAAAGAATTATTGAAGACTGAAATTTGATATAGCAATAGATTGCATAACTATACTACAACCAGATATGTGAGCTATTGAGCGCGTGTTTGAGTAACAAACACTCAAATGTATGGCGGTAAAGGTATGAGTATAGAGGTATAATGTATGAGTAAAAAACCCTGAGACTTTGCCTTCAGTATACTATCAAGGGAAGTGAAGACAAATGGGCGTGTCCTATTTAAAAAAAAATACAAAGATCATTAGAAACTTTGACATTATCCCCTCAAAGCTACGCCCGAGCCTTGTCACAAGTCTCGGGATCTGCTTGGGTTTCTCTCTTTACCACACGATGGACTGCACCTGCATGGTGCATTAATGGATAACTAAATTATAACTAAGATATTACGTTTTTATAACAAGTAAATACCATTTTATACCTATATGGCGAAATCTTATAAGCAAAATTCTTCACAGTACCCTAAATCTTCATTCCAAAACGGACATGAGTACGACGAAGGGAGTCTTAGTAATAAAATTTCCATTTTTAGGCAGGAATTGCACCCTCCGATTATGACCGCAAGCGTAACTCAGCAGTCAACGGCCTTATTATAAAAGGGTGGGTGTACATTATGGGTAAGTTGATTAGCTTTTTGATTGGTGTTCTGTGTTGTTGGTCCGATGAGCGGCCATTTTCTATGTTCTGGTCGCATTGTATTTGATAAATTTTGATAATTTTAAACAGTTTATTAGAATAATTATTTTGTAATAACTTAGAAACAAACTAAGTATGTTATTAGTGAAAGAGATACGGTTGAACTAGTATATTTTTTTCTTTAAAGCCCCATTAGTTTTGCACCCAGTGCAACACGATAAGATGCTATACCCCCTGCTGAAAGTAATAGGGCTTTCTCGAAATATGAATACGAAATCTTTTACACAAATATATCTTCTAAATACATGCTAATATTATAAAGGCGAAAGCAACTCTGTCTGTATGTTACGCTTTCAAAGCTAAATTACTTAACCGATTTTGATGAAATTTCTATGGCTATGTTTTGCCGCGATCACCGACATCTAAACCGGCGGAGCCGCGGGCAGAAGCTAGTAATAAATAATTTAAGCGTGATTGAGAAACAAACATCCAAATAACTGCACAAGTTTCATATCCTAGTATGTGAAAGTTTTTGAAGTTGTGCATGCTTGTTACTCAATCACATTTGGAGTCATTTATAAGCAATTCTCGTGATTATCACAAGCAAAAAATTGAATCTGAAATATGTCCACGAAAACACCCAATATATTTTTTTTTGCGATTTTGTTTCATACCTCTTTTTCTCTCGATGTCAGCCCTAAAAATTACAAGTTCTCACCACGCATTCTGCACACAACCCTCCGCTCCCCACAGACGTTCCCCACTGACGGTGTTACATTACGCTGGGGTCCGAAAACCAACAAATTATTCCCCGCGGGCCCAGCAGACGTAATTACTGTAATTCGTTCGCGCAGTTTGCTGTGTGCAGGATTAGCAGCCGAAGGGTTACCCACCTTGATTTAATCTGGAGAAGTGTGTGCTTAGTTGTAGTCGATTTTGACTATTCATTATTTGTGACTATATGGGTAGGTGTGAATTAGTGGAATGGAGACGATTCGCGTGATTAATTTGAAACCACGAAACATTGTTTTTGTGATTGGAATCGCGTTGACCTTGAATTGATGAATGTCTAAAAGAGAAATAACTAATCGATAAAAGTGTATTTAGAAGTGTAATGTTTTTTCCTATCCCAATCAAATCGAATTAAGGGAGAATCTAAAGTGCTATTTGGAAACAAGGGTTAGCATCTGGAAGAAAAATCAAATCATTAAGCTTGTGTATTGTATATAGATACGGATTTTGGATCTAGGTTCCAAGTTCCAACTATGAATATAGGTAATTACGTGACATGTTCTGTATTACGACTTGTCTAGACTAAGTTAACTGAGTGGACTTTATGAGATACTTAATTTCATTGTGATTGGTACTTTCATTCCTTCATTTAACCTTCATAAACTATGTGTATCAATTTTAGTGCGTGCGCTACGAGTATTACTCTGAATACTAATTTTTTATTATACTCTTATGGTATATTTGGATCGGATATTATAAGTTTTACGTGTTTGTTTGTGTGTCTGTCTCTGGCATCGTAGCTTTCAAACGGATGAACCGACTTTTTCGTTTATATATAGTTTAATTATAAATTAGCTCGTAAAGTATGTAAGGATAGAAGCCGATGGTGGGATGTTGTCTCTGCCCATCGTAATGTAATGGGCAGGAGTATTTATGTAAATATTAATTAATGAAATCAGTAATACATAAATAATATGCAGAATATACTGCTGCCGGGCTGTTTGGCCGTGGTCCATATGAAACTTGCGTTACAGATGTTTCGTCGATCACTGCGGTCGACAAACGACCTGGAAGCAGTATATTCTTCATGCAACGCCGGCCGTGAAAGCTTAAAGACTTATAAATAAATAACCAAGACTCATACATAATAATTGTCTATAATTTCAGAAATATGTCAAAAATTACATATAATAAAATAATATCACATAAATTTAATCAATGCCTGTCATTAGTGTAATACAACAAAATCACAAAATAATTATGGATAAATTAAAACAAAACAATAATCAAAATAGGAAGTCTCTGTGGCCAACATACAGGCGACAGCAGTGACTCATATACAGGCAGTCAAGCCTCGCCGCGAGCGCGGCCTGTATGCTGTTGGCGCTCCCCCGCACTCGCCGCACTAGTGAGGCAGCTCACAATGTACTTCTGTATTACTTAAATACCACTTATTTGATCCGAATGGACGGTAACGGAAACATACTTCTCAGTACGCATAACCGTAATCCATACCAATAATATAAATGTGAAAGTAACTCTGTTTGTCTGTCTGTATGTTACGCTTTCACACCTAAACTACTGAACCGATTTTGATGAAATTTTGTACAGGTTAACTTGATAAAGAACATAGGCTATGTTTGGTCGCGATAACCGATATCCACGTGGGCGGAGCTGGGGGCAGAAACTAGTAATATATATTTTTAACAAAATCGTTGCTTCAATTAAGTTCAAAATGTTTAAAATCCCAGAAATACTGTTAAATTTTATCACATATTTTTTTAAATTTCACCGTAAAAATTTTCACCTTAACTTTTCACCTCAAGCACTTGGGGGTTGTGAGCCAGCTCACAACAAAAATTATCATTAATCTCCTCTTGAAATAAACGTGAAAGGTTAATAGAATTAGCCATTGGAGCCTCTAAATTATAGGGTTAAAGTAAACTATTTATAAAATCGGTGTACATAATAGCTGTCGTAATTAATATTGAACTTGAAGCTGTTATTATTGTGATTGAGTTTAAGCGTTGGTAGCTTAGTGGTAAGGTTGTCGGGTGTCGCGGCCTTACGATTAAAAGGTCTTGGTTAAAATCCTGGCCATCACGCTACTGACATGAACCCGCTTCAAACACAATCAATTTAGCCTTGTTGGAGGGGCTTCTGAAAATTCTACTAATGTTCTTTTCTTAGAGCTTAGACATTTTCATCATCATTGCTACAACGGTATCTTGAAAGCCATTATAATTTCGGTTCTCGGGTCTACTATTAGGTACTAATTTGTTCTGAGCTACTATTAATCTACTAGCCTATGGGTGCGACTGGTCCAATTCATGATTAATCCAATTCATGTTAAGGTTTTTGTGTCACGATTGGTATAATTTGTGATTGGTACAAAAGTTGAAATATCACATCGATACTTTTTTACTAGCCATAAAAAAGTACAGCATTTACCTAAAAGAAAAGTGCTAGTATTTTTTATTTCGATTCACATATTACTTCTTCTTTTTAAATTTTCTTTGCTGTCGCCACATTACGTAAATCACTGTCAATCTGGATATACTGTAAACGGTGAAATTTGATCCTGTGTCGTCGCTACCATTATTAAGAAGGAAAGTAAAACGCACACACATAAACGCACAATGCCGTCGCATATTGTCACTCTGTGTGAGTGCGTGTGTGTGTGTGTGTGTGTGTACTCATATTTCTTACATCATTATGTCAACGGGACGTCGGGTACCGTCACACGACGGAGAAGATTCTTATTCACTTCTTATTCTATTTTATTTGTATGTAAATTTATACACTGTTTTGTATAGGAGTATGAAGTAAGGAAAGCAAAAGGACTGAGTTGTGTATGTATATTTACAGACAAAGATCACGGGTTCAAACCCGTCCTAGACCGATTCAATTTTTTCTCCTTAATTCGATTTAAATACATAGCATGAAAAATGCTTAAAAATTAAATTCAAAGTATATATACGCATTCTAGAACCCGGAATTAAAGTTAGTTAGCTATGCTATGTTTTGTATAAAAATAGTTTTGTGTATAACAGTCTAGAATATTTGTACCTACTTTAATTACTGACATTCATTATCTTCATCGATGTAGCCTTACTATAGAAAATTATTTGACAGTAAAATTCAATAACGTACTGTCTAATCCGACCATCAAAATTAAATATTTATTCCCCATAATCTTTACGCAAACTTAAGCGATATGACCAGCGATACAATAGTGAACTTAAAACCTAAAACTGAACCTTAAATTTAAAAATAAAATTGGTTCGATTCAAAGTCTTATCGAGTAAAAACTTTTTCAATTTAGAAAAAGCAACGTTGTGTACATTAGATTAGGTCAAAAACACTTTCTAGGGTATTAAGGTAGGTCAAATATACACGCCCGCCCCTCTAGACAAGGGCATGGCAATTCGTTGCCTGGCGTTTGATGGAATAGAATGACTAATGTATGGGATTTGACGTTTATGACATGCGTTAACGACTGTCATATACCTACGACAAATCCCATACATTCGTCATCCTATTTCTACCAAATGCCGGTCAATGAATTGCCAATTGTCTAAAGGGGCTGAAGTGAATAAACGTATGTAAAGTCGGGCAAGGTTAATGTCTGCCGCTATTATGATGGCTATAGTAACATTTATACGGCTATTTTTATAGTCATTTCGGAACAAAAGATTTTGGGCACAGTTGCGACAGTAAAACTGCTGCAATTATTCCTTTCACCTGCAAATTATTCCCATCCTACTAACATTATAAACGCAAAAGTTTGTGAGTTTAGATGGATGGTTTTTTTTTTTACTCTTTCACGTAAAAACTACTGAACGGATTTTAATGAAACTTAACAATAATATAAGCTTATACATCAGAATAACACATAGGCCACAATTTATAAAGATAACCGATACTATAGCGATAACCGACATCCACGCGGGCGGAGCCTCGGGCAGAAGCTAGTTCATTATGAAAAAAAATACTTCTTTTTTTCGCTAAATTAATACTTACAGACGAATTTGCTATCGAAACTATGGCCAAAATCTTTCGTTTCGAAACGGCTTTAAAATCAGAGTATTTAAAACTGTGCCGCACTTTTTATTACACCAGTAGTGCATCAGTAACGAGTGCGACGCATCAGTAACGAATATATATCATGGAACGTGAGAGTTTTAAAGTTAATTAGGACATCGACAAGTAGATTACATTTCTAGTAAGATTTAAAAATATGTAGTATTGTGAATAATAGTTGGCATTCATCCAAATCAAAAAAAAATACAAAAAACTAAAACAGCTCTCAAACAAATTCTAAATACAATTTTCCCACTAAAATATATTATCCCAACAGTGCACGCCAACACATTTACTATCACCCTTTTTCTTAAAAATAAAGGTCTAAATAACACCATTATATCACTTGAGCACATAAAGCGGCCCATTCACGCCATAAAGAGAGCCCAAAAACCACACACTTATCTTGCGTAGGTAAATTTAAATTGTTACCGACTGTACCGAGAGTCCCCTTTAACTCAATACCTGCGCTATCTCTATATGCCTATCGGAGAGTCGCGTATGTCCCGAAACAATATTTCTAAATAAAATACTTCCTTCAGGGACTTGGTGCGACGTGTGGTGCGTGATACAAGCGGAGCGGATAGCGGGAATAGTTTTTTTAAGGCGTAGGTTTTTACGGCAAGCTTAACGGGTAGTAATTTGCTTACATGTATTGCTGTTTAATTTCATTTTTGATGAAACATACATCAAACTGTGACTGTGTCTGTTCCGTTATATTTATTTGCATTTGTTTCTTAAATTTGATTTTTTCAGTATCGTTTACTTAATTTACACTCGAGAGCAATGAATCCGGGTCACTCAAAGAATCCAAAAAATCTCGGAAAGTAAGAATGCTAGGTTAATTCAATAAATTGTATTTAATAGACAATTTAATACTCCTTAAATGAAAGTTAAAAAAATATGAGTCACCATACATTTTATTTACACAAAATTACATAAAGAAAAAAAACTGCTGATCTCTCCTTAAAACAAAAATAGGAAACATGAAATTTTTGAACTTTATGACGATTTTCTTGAATTTCAATACTTCGTATTACCTCCTCGTGCTTCCATTACTGCGTTTACGCGGTTTGGCATGCTGTACACCAAGTTCCTTATACGATTTTGGGGAATATTCTCCCATTCCTCTGTGAGAGCAATTTTGAGCTCAGGAAGCGTGATTGGGGGAGGGTTTCGTTGTTTTACGCATCTCCCTAGCTCGTCCCAAGCATGCTCGATCGGGTTGATATCCGGGCTGCGCGCTGGCCACTCCATACAAGTAATGTTCATCTCTTGAAGGTAGTCATTCACAATCCTACCTGTATGAGGTCGGGCATTGTCATGCATAAATATAGCATCCTCACCCAAATTGACCATAAATGGACCAACGTGTTCGTTGAGGATTTCTTCCACATATCTTACGCTAGTTAAAGAGCCGTTTTCTATGATCACCAGCTCTGTGCGACTTTCAGAGGAAATTCCGGCCCACACAAGTACAGACCCACCACCGTAGGCTACTTTTTCTTCGATGCATGCTTGCTTGAATCTTTCCCCTGGTCTTCTATACACTCTGTGTCTTCCATCGTGCTTGTAGAGCATAAATTTTGATTCGTCGGAGAACATAACTTTCGACCAATCTTCAATACTCCAATTTACGTGGTTCTGGGCATATCTTAGTCTTGAAATACGATGGCCACGCTCCAGTTTAGGGCCGTTTGCAGGTCTAAGGGGTTTTAAGTTAGATTCAGCAAGCCGACGTCTTACTGTCCATGCACTTGGGTTACTTCCTCCGAGGCGTCGAAACTGATTTGTGAGTTCAGTTCCTGTGAGAAAGCGATTTCGAAGCATGGTGTTCACCAAGTATCGGTCTTCTCGTGCTGTGGTACACCTAGTTCTGCCCGTTCCTGGTCTGCGTAGGTTAGAACCAGTTTCTTCGTAACGTCGGAGAACTCTTTGTACTGTTGACAGCGACACACCGACAGTCCTGGCTGTATCGCGCTGACTCCGGCCGGTTTCCACCAATGTAAGTATTCTGGTGCATTCTTCAAGTGTAAGCGACATGATTTCAGCTTGAATAATGAATATTGAGCACTATCAACCTGGTTTATGTACCAACATAAATGACAGATTACAAACAAAAGCAAAAACAAATCCTGTAATTTCGTAGTTCCATCTTCGACAGTGTTCCCTTTTCAAATTTGATTTTTTTATGATATAACTTTACAATAACTAAGCAGTTTTAATACTTTCATTTAAGGAGTATTAAATTGTCTATTAAATACAATTTATTGCATTAACCTAGCATTCTTACTTTCCGAGATTTTTTGGATTCTTTGAGTGACCCGGATTCATTGCTCTCGAGTGTATATATCTCTTCGTGCAAATTAACTAGTGAAAATTGTGAAAAATGACTTTTTTTTGTCCTTCCTAAAAACTTCGCCACTTCTGTAATTTGTTTTTTTGCGCTATACTGAAAGATAACCCTGTTAATAATTTAAATTAAGCTCTAAAATCTTAATAATAAAACATAAGAAATCATACAAGTAGTTTGTCATCCATAGCACAAAATAATAAAGCTATTAACTTATTTATTTAACACGCTACATCTCCCATCTTGTAACCACAAACCCGCGAATGAAAACGCTCCACCGCTCCCCGTATCGCCCGCATTATATTTAAGTGGGTAGTTTGTGAGAAAAACAGCGTATTGTTGTCGGAATTGAAAATAAACTCACACCAACTCCCACTTTTAGGGATATATGGTACTCACCCCTGTATAATATTGGGCCAGAGGCGATATTTCCCATTGACGTCCATGTTAGGCTCTACTCGTGTATCACAATTATTTTTCCCATTGTTTGTTATTTGATACCTTTTCGTTAGGTTGTTCTCGATTCATTTATAAAAAAAATCTGTTTACTGTGTTTAGAATATGCTCTGGAAGTAATAATTGAAATACAGTATTCGAATAAAACGAGGAAAAAGGATTTAAAACTAGGATTTTCCTAGTTAGATGCTGTTGGAACTTTATCAAATTGTATGGCATGCGGTACCGATAGGAACGGAGCTCACCTGTATGTGTATGTATAATCAGCATCAAAACCATCTTGACAGACAAAGTATTCAAAATTATCTTAATGCCTTGGTTTTCTTCACTTCCTGGTGACCGTTTGTTCTGATATTTGGCACACACCTTTAGTTCTGACAATAATACAAAAGATGCAATACGGCCAGTGTCATGGGCACCATTGTAACAGGTACAGGCCTAAGCACGTTGTAGGACGAACCCTGCAGGGGATACACACACCGGCACAATTAGCGGAACACAAAAAAAGGAGAATAAAATAGTTAGCTTTATTTTTAAACAAATAATAATAAAACATGAAACAACAGTTAAATTAACATGTTTTGACATTAATTTGCAACAGCATGCTTAAAGTTTAATAAAAAAACTTAACTAAACAAAATGTATTTGTCTAAGATTTTGTAGTGACAGAGAAACAGACGATTTTTATAGATATTGTGACGGTTTAAAATTAATTAAATGAATATTAAATAACGAGTGTTTTTCCCCCTCGTGCCCTGATTAAGGTTTCCATCCGTCTGGGCATGCTGCGAAAAATCTAAGAAAAATGCTTTTTGTTTAGTTTTTTTTATTAATCTTTAAGCATGGTGTTGCAAATTTATGGTAAAACATGTTAATTTAACTGTTGTTTCATGTTTAATTATTATTTGTTTTAAAAAGCTTATTATTTTAGACTCCTCTATTTTGTGTCCCGCTAATTTTTCCGGTGTGTGTCTATGGTTGAAATTAATTCTTGTAAGATTTGCATTTGTAATTAATTTATATTAATATTAAATTTAAAGATAATCTAAGTTTGAATTATACACTACACTTGTACTTTTCCGCAGTTTATTTTTATTTTGCACCCGGCCGATTTCACCTCACGATATGCTCAAACCTTTGAGCATGCCGTGAGGTGAAATACACTTCACTTGTACTTTTCATATGCAAAAGTACAAATGAACTGTATTATTCAATATGCGTAGTAGATTCCATCAAGCGTCATTTATCTGCAGTATAAACAATCGTAACAGTTTGATTAGCTCATCATATCTTGGTTTTTAGATCATTTTGAGAGTTAGTCGTCTTTATGGATGGCGCTTTGAAGTCTTTGTGAAGAAATACATAGGTATTCAATTTAGTCCACTAAATAAAGACACCAAAAACCACTTCATTGCCAGTTTTATAAATTTACCCATTATTTTATTAATAAGGCTACAAACACACATTGAAATAACAAAGGTGCCTTCTTATTTATTTAAGTTATCAACCCATCCGATAGATCGATAACAATCGAATCAACTCAATACACAACTGTGTGCCTACAGAATGAAATCGCACTCATTACCTTCGACGCTCGCTCCACGCCACATGAAAAGGGTTACGGTGATGTTAGTCCAAAAATAGGATTGTTTTATATTTTATCTACTCTGATACTATAATACAAATATTATAAAATTGAAATCAAAACTCTTATGACAAACATTACGCACAGGCCAAAAATTAAAGTTTTATTACGATACAAGTCTTGTATGGACACCTATATCATGAAATAACTTTTTAATCATAACGATACACCTATACAACCTCCATCTGGACTGAACCTCTACTTTAAAAAAAGAATCCGCCGATTCGGAAGAAGAAAAAAAGCAACACTCATGCGTAATCGATGTTTGCGCCTTGGCGCCAACATTTTACATTTAAATTAAACAAAGTTTGATTTTGTTTGTAAAATAAATTAGTTTATGCATTATAGTATGAGAGTAGATAAAGTAGTTTATGACACAACTTGGTCTCATAACACTCGTGTGATACTATAAAAAAAACGAGCCGTTAGGCGAGAAACACACTCGTGTTATAAGAACCCTTATTATGCAACAATATCATAACCTACTATAAAATGTGACGACTGTAGAATATATTTTGAAAAAATAGAACTACTTTCAGATAAGACCATTATACTTGTTAAAATTCTGGTTCAAGTGGTTTGTGCGGTCCAGTGTATTTATTTATAATATAGGGAATTTGTATAAAACACTCAGGCCCATAGTCTAGAATGTCACTTAGCTGAATCTCGATTTATCTGAGGAATAGGTTGAAAGAAGAAATAGGTTTAAAGAAGAAATAGGTTGTCTGGCAAATTGTCTATACAATTGTATAGACAATTTGCCAGACAACCTGTCAAATTTGTCAATATGTGTATACAATCTTTCCCCAGATAAATTGAGGTTCAACTGAGTGGGATTCTAGAAACTTCCTAACAAAAAAATCATGAAAAAGTATCAATTTGTTTATTTAAATTCATACCGATATTTGTAAAATAAATTAGCTTTTACCTTATTAAACGAAATGATAAATGGTTCAAGTTATACTGTGATAACTCTCTGATACGAGATGAGGAGCTTTAAATCTTCCAATCATAATTTATATTTCACATAACATTTATTTCCATTTATTCTACATCTTATAAGACCTGTCCTACCACTAGCCGTCATCACGGCCACCCTAGCCCACCGTTGGCAGTAGAGTGGCTGCTCACTCAATCTGTCAATTACCGTGCGTTACTTGGACGGTTACACGGCCCGCTTTTATACGGTGTGTTCCAGCAGCGCGATGCATTGTGGCCGTCATTAGCCTTGTGTGCACTTCATTTATTCTATTACCAGTAGTGCCTTTCGTGAAGAAATTTTTCCGATAAATTTGAAATGGATATGTTTTGTTTTTCTAGTGAATTTTTTGAAGTGAAACCTTCTTTAGCGGCGTTGGCTGGGAAAAAAATGTTAAACTCGCGTCAGGATTAGTTGACCTCTGAACCGTAACCGACGACTGACGTCATACAACATTACAGCAGCTACTGATCGTTTATTTTGTTAGGTGCGTTAAGAAGCTTCGTAGATTCGCGGTAAACGCTTCGACTATAAAGTCCTTATGGTTTCAGATTGTGATTATTTTTTCTTTTTGTAATTTATTACTTTTTGTGATTATTTTTTCTTCAATATTCATTAATTTCTTCTGACAGAAAATTAGTGATTGGTTCTACGATTGGCGCTATATTATATTATATGTATTCTTTTTATCTTTTTCTTTGTATATAACGAAAAAAGAAAGAAAGAAAACGTTTTCACTTCTGCCGGCACTCCCGGAGTGCAACCTGTCTTTTTTTTACTGAATTTCAATCAGTCAATCAATTACCCTATCACAGTCCACTGTTGGACATAGCCCTCTCCCAGTGTTGGGAGACTCTGGCCTACTCTCTCCACACTGGCCAGACGAGTTGGTACAGGGTTTTACTTTGAGTTTTCGTTCTCTCACAGTGATGTTCTCTGCGTATGTTTCCATTAGTCGCCTCTTACGATACTCTTTGGATGAGATGGGGTGGTGATACTTCTATTCTTTCCCCGTCCGCTCCGTCACCACACTGAATTTCATTATTATATTTCTGTTTTCAGATTTTTCTGTTATCTCTTTTTCACTTAGTACTTGGTAAAGGAGGTTACAGCCCCGCTAAGATATTTGAGGCCCACGTCAACCTCACCCCGAAGCCAATATATACATACATACATACATGCATATAGTCACACCCCTTTTTTAAGTGGCGTAGGCAGAGACCACAGCTTTCCACTTGCTACGATTCAGGCATACATTGCTCGCTTCTTTTACTTTCATAATTTTATTGTTGTCTTATAAAGCCGGCCAACAAAAATCGACCTATGGAAAGAAGTTATAAAGCAGACCTCTGGGCTCCAAACACTGACCTGTAATAGTACTCGTTGGACTGGTGATCGGTACCCATATATTGTGTCCAATTGAAAATCGCCATATTGGCGCTGATTGTTGCGGCACGCAGTAGTGAGTGTACTTGGAACTAATACTAATGATGGACAACAATTGTTTTGGTATCGATAATTTATTGTAAATGATGGGTCATATGTATCAAATTCAATTTTTTTATTTATGGTAAACGCATAAATTAAAACAACGAACAACGTCCATTTACAAACTAATTAGTTTTCAGTACCCTCACGGTGGCGCTTCAAATTGACACAAAAAGTAAGCTGTCATTATCTATAGAGGTCAGTGGCTCCAAATACAACCTGGCTTGGGGTTTTAATAAAAAATATAAAATTTAAATAACTGTACTCATAGATTAAGCCTGGTTAGTTTCTTATATTCCGCGCAAACCTCATTTAGCGCTTTTATACAACTTCAAAAGCTTCAAACAGTAATATCGAACTAATCCCCAAAAACTAGAGGTGTACCGACTTCGCTGAACAGACCTAGCGCCAAGTTTGTCTTTCTGTGGAGGCTTCAGGAGTACGCGCCTCGAGGCATCAAATCACCGAACGAGACTGCTGTAACTTCGCTCAGAATAGTTTCATTCAATTTGAGAATATTTACATAACCGCTATCCGGTGTTTAAATATTTGGTCACTTAGCGTTTTGTATGAATTTTGATTAAAGTAATAAAGAGTAGGAACTCTTTATTACTTTAATCAGGCAGGAGCATAACCTCCATAATAATCTTGTGCGGTAATGGTAGTGAGTGCAAATTTGTATTGGTAATTTTGAGTCGAACAAATGGTAAGGTAAGGTAAGGTAAAGGTGTTTCTGTTAAGAAATTCGTAATAACAACATCATTATCTTTGGTCCCGGTCGCTTAAATTAAAGCTAAAAGCTTAATTTTTTTAATTTGTAACTGCAACAAATTATGAAATGTATTCTAATCATGGTACCGAAAACATTTGACGTTTAGTGTCCAGATACATTTGTGGTACTTATTATAAATTCAAGTGAGCTGTGGTAACTTGGTCAGTATTTTATGTAGACAGAGTCGCGGGCAACAGCTAATAGTGAAATCAGTAACTGAAATTAATAATATTCCGTCTAATAATCCCTCCAGCTAAGCTAAACTTGTGTTAGGAATTGGGTCAAGTCGGTGGTGTAATGGCCAGAATTCGAACACGAGACCTCTCAATCGTAAACTACTAAACTACTAACGCTTTAAAAAAAAATATCCATACTAATATTATAAATCAAAAAGTGTGTGTGTCTGTTAGTCTGTCTTTCATGGCTAAACCACTGAACCGATTTTGATGAAATTTGGTTGAAAGGTAGAATAGACCTTGAGAAAGGACATACGCTATGTATGGTCGCTATAACTGGTATCCACGTAGGCGGAACTGCGGGCAAAAGCTAGCAGGAATATAAATTGATATGACGCTATTATGGTTTATATTAATTTTAAAGTGAGTGAAAAAGGAACACAGTGCATGTATAGGTTATAATAAACCTCTGCCGAACAGAACAACAACAAGATTATAGCGTCTAATTGAGACCTTCCCGTAGTAAAGCCTCTTTGTCTAAAAGGTAACGTTTCATTAAGTCGCCCATTGTTGTGGCTAAGTTAAATGCAATTTAAACAATACATAATTTCTTGACTCTATGGCCCCGTTTAATTAGCTCGTTCGTTTTCTATAATTATGAGCGAGGGCAAGAAATATTTTAAACTAGCTGTGGTCCGTGGCTCCGCTCGTGTGGATGTCAGTTACAAACATAGCCTATTTCCTTTCCCAAGGTCTTATCTATCTTTATACCAAATTTCATTAAGATCAGTTCAGTGGTTTAGGCGTGAAAGCGTAACTGACAGACAGTGTTTGTTACTTTCATATTTATCGGTATGGATGGATTTTACTTTGCAAATGGTTAAAGTAATCATCTTCATTATTCTAGCGATTGGCAGGGTGTGGCCAAAAATGTATACTTTGGATACCGGGTCTGCTTATTGTTTTTCATTGATTTAATCTCACGAGAGAAAAGAGTGCCCTTGAAACTCGTTCACGAATTTAGCAAGTGAACCAAAAGTTTAACAGCTTAGGTTGACTTCGGTATCGAAGGTGTAGTTAGTGCCCTATATACAGATATCTAAAATATTTTTTCTAAATTACTTTTCCTGTCCAATTGAGCAGTCCGACTGGGGACGTACCTCCGCCCTATAGAATACCGTGGCCATAATAACCTCGTGTTGTGTTCCCGCCGGTGAGTAGAGTAGCCAGAGCTCACTGGACAGTTTTTGTACTGTCAGTGGGAAGACCAAAGGCCATTCCTGCTTTGTCTTCTATGCTGATGGCACGGAACCTCTCTCCGTTCATAGGGTTGGCAGCACGAGTGTTCTACACGTCCGTATGCCACGGTAACCACTTTCCACCATGTGGGCCTAGGGCTTGTCCTGCCATAGTAAAACTGTTTTTATACACTTAGGATGTAGCAATGACGCACATTCGGAAAGCTGTATATCCAGCAGTGGACTTAGCTAATCGATTAACTGTGGAAGTGCATTGAAGTGCAACACCAGGGGTGTCATACTCATGCTGACCTCCTTCCTCCTACATACCAAGCATCTGATGAGACTGGCCAGTATTGTAAGATTATTTGTTTACGCAATAGTGAGCCTCATTCTCGAAAATTTCCCTTTAGCTAAACATAAAAATAATTGTAAGAGGAATAAAAAGTAATATTCGTTTGATTACCGTCGACGACAGAAATCCCGAATGAAAAACTGACATTTCGACTTTTCTACTCTTAAATTACGTACGAGACAGGAATTCTGATGGCACGCTGAATTTCTACTTCGGAATTAGTGTCGGGACCAAAGGGAAAAAAGCTCATTAGAAAAAGTATCTGCCCTCTCTGGATTGACTTCCTGCGTGGACGTTGAAAACAATGATTTGATTTTGGAACAAACCTGTTCAATATATTTTTATGATTTATATTTACATTTTTACAGCGAAACAAATAGTCTCCGCATGGCTGGTTTCTTCTTTGTACAAATAATTATTGGCATTACCATCCAACGTGACAGTAACAAAAATAATTAAACGTAGTTAGATTTCTAAAAAATATGCCACAGTTATACCTAAGCTCCCAAATATGGATCTTTGATTATCAGATTGTAAAAAATAATATGTGACACCAAAAAAAATTAAGATGTAGACAACGTGACCAATAATAAACACATTAATAGTAAATGTAAACTAAACTAACACACACACACACACACACACACAAACATTTACCACATACATGTGTGACACAAATAACACGAGTGTCATATAGTCACACATTGACTGACAACATTATCTCGTTTATCCTATAACATCCGTGGATAATAATTAATTCGCTTAGGTTTCGCACGGACCTAGGGGAGGGTGGGGAGTGGGGGAACACCGTCCATTTGTAACATCAATTATTCGTTTAGCGTCCGTCTGATTTATGGCTATTCGCGCTTGACCTATTAATCCCTGCTAGTTGTGTATCTAGATTGTTTTTGAGACATAAATTAATCGTTGTACTAATTAATTGATACCTTGGTATTGATGTTGGTTAATGAAATGATATTGTTTAAATTGTACAATGATCAATTATATTTTGAAGTTGACTTTAAAATTGTTCCATCAAGATATTAATCATGTTTGTTTTATTCAGTACATATGTAATGATATCGCTTAAGACGAGGATTTGGCCTACGTTCACCCATCAGTTTACCGAATTAAAAATTTCTTTTACATCTCTCATGTTCGGTAAGTAGGTCCTTATTACCCCCAAATGGGGCTTGTAGGTGACCAATTAGCGCTCTAGGGTAATAATGTGGCTATAAAAGCCCTAGGGCGGTAAGTAATTAAAAAAAAAACACTTCACTCTTTCAAAAAGTTCGCGTACATCTAACCGTCATACTGGCAATAGACATCATACATTCAGCCCAATGACAAAAGAGGTCGCTTCGCTATTCAGCCTTGTCTTCGTATGAGTTTAATAGGCATCAATTTTAAATTTAGAACGGCGAAGATCAATTGAGTTCTTGAAAAAAAAAAGAGATGAAAAAGGCGGGAATGTAAAACTCTTATTATTAACATACCCAAGACAATAATCTAATAATACCGAATAGCTTTTCACAACACCCTGACATTGGCAAGTTGTGGCAACACACAGAAGCCAGTCAACAAGAATTGAATTGAACATACCCAAAAAACACCTGTCCCTAAAATTTGAAAATTGTTCTCATTTCACTATACATTTTAACTAAGAAAATGTTTCATTCTTGTAATGCCGGTTTTTTCTACTTACCTCACAATCGAGATGTAAAGCAGAGTAGTTAGCTCGGGTGTAAGCATCAATTGCACCCTTTAAACATATACCAATAGGGATGCCTAAAAAATATGGTCTTAGCAATCTATAGATTCTGCGTGCGGGTGCCAGGTCCATCGTGTTAATGAATTGGGAACTCGGGACAGGGCATGGGACTTGCGACCTAAGTGTAGGTTCAGAAGGAGCCCCTTTTATTGATGTACATCAACACTCACCTTCACTATCCAAGTTCCCCTCCCTGCCTAACCAAATTTCATGCGAACCTTCTAGTACCACTTTAGACATTCGTCCTAGTAATAAGCTTATTGTAGCTCTCGATAGGCCTTGATCTTTGAGTAGGTTATAGAGTGATTTTGCGGGTATACCTATCACTCCCACTTCTACTGCATAAAAATTAACCACATAACCGTTTTTAATTAATTCGTTTGTGAGATCATAGTATTTATTTTTCTTAAGTGTGTGGTCCTTTGGTATATTTGTTACGTAACAAATGTTACTTTTTTTTTTATTTAACCTCCAGTAGAAATTGGTGGTAAATCTGGTTTATTTTCATCTCAATTTAAAATTCTGTTTTCTGCCCTTTAATTAAGCTACTATTTATTTATCAAGATTACGCATCAAAAGTGAGCTTTACCGTTAAAGATATCGCCGTAAAACGGTAACCGTCCGATAATTATTCATTTATCGGTGTGCGCCCGTTATTTACGACAGACCGTTTAACGGTTGGCCGCCTCTACGGGTGACCGTAGCACGGCTACACCGCCTACACCGCTACGCCGTAGCTGCTACGCTGTAGATATTGAGTAGGGCAATAAACTGAATTGATATTATTTTTTTTAGCTATCCTGACCTCTTACGATTGAAAGATAAATGTTTCATACTTCTACAGAACTTATTTTGTTGGAGAGTCTGTAGTTATGAGTCAAGTCAAAAATCATTTATTTTTCATAGACCATTAAAACGGTACTTACAAAACGTCAAGTTTAAAAAAAAATCTAGACTAGTTTAGCAAATGGACCACCGGTTCGAAACGCGGCCCCGACCTGAGAAGACTCCGGCAAGAAACTCAGCGGGCATTTTTTTTGGTCTATTTACAAACATTTGCTTAGTCTACTTAGTCTAAATACAATAGTTTGCTTGAGTAGCATAGTTGAGCGAACAGCTCATTTCCAAGCTTGTTTATCATCTAAATATTCTTGGATTTTATAATAGCCTTTTTGGCACAGTTTAGTCTTAATTACATTTTTAAATTAATTCACATGTAAATCTCTAATTTCATTAGGGAGCTTGTTGAAAAAGCGTATACAGTTGGATGATTATGGAATGATATTAGTATTATTGTATGACGTCATCTTTTGAAATGACTAAGGTTTGTTCGTAATAATGTTTTGTTTTGAGGATATTTTTTGAGGTGTACTTAAAATAGATAGTGAAGGACTATGGTTGGAATATAGTTTGCTAATATCCATACCTAACATCCCTCATAATTTTTGGTGGCGTGGTGGCAGATCATCCGACTGCTAACTCAGGCTGCAAATTCGATTCCTGTTTGGTACAAATCTGTAACAAGCGGGGACTTAAGTTTCCTCTACTATTATTAAACCGGTGTTTCTGCGACATTTTTTAGTAACAGCTCATAAATGTATACAGTAAAATTTGAGCCGAAAATATCACAAGCATATATTACGAGATTGCTAACTCGTTAAAATATAAATTAAATTCCAAATTCGTAAACGTCACCTCCGTAATACGTTGATATTTATGGCTACTAATGTGTCAAGTGTGCGTTACTAATGCGACCGCTCACCGCTTAATTCCAAGCGATCCGTGGCGTTATCAAGCGGCCACAGATGAGTGCGTGCGCTGGAACCAGCTCAGTAAGCGCTCACGGCATTGGTGTGACGTCACGAGAGCCCTGATTACTTGTATGACACGGTAGAACTAATGATTTTGCTAGATATATCACGCCTAACACATTTAGGTGGCAATTTAAATGTAGCTTGTCTAGACTGAAATGACACACTTATTCGTATTATGAAAACTAGTACATGTATGTCAAAGTCAAAGTTGAAGATAATTTATTCTGTAAAGACCATTTAAACGGCACTTACAAAACGTCACATTTAAAACAGAATATTCCAGACTAGTTTAGCAAATGGAACACCGGTTCTAAACGCGGCCCCGACCTGAAAAGACTCCGGCAAGAAACTCAGCGGGCCTTTTTTGTGAACCTTATGGTCGACTAGACACGCGATAAAGAGAGTAAGCTCTGTGTATTAACTAGCGTTGCATACTGTTGCTAAATTGCGCATTATCTCAAACTTTTTCTATCCATACAAACAGTCCGTATTATCCCAGTAGTGATCTGCCATTTAAGTCCAAAATTTGCGTTTTAGACCTTGGGGTCTGTTTATTATTTTTAATTGGTATGTTGGCTTTACTGAGAGCAAATTGCCTTCTGACTTAGTCGTAGAGTCGCCTTCATATGGCCACGCCATTCTAGACTGCTGAATACTCAAAATGTCAAATCCCAAAACGTGCAATCTTTGATGCCATAAAAGATAACCATCGTGAGCTAATTATATCCCTACCGGGAATATTCAAGACTGTTCGAAGTAAAGAAATAAAGACCTGAAAGCGAACCCCGAAGTCCAACCGTAAACGCTTATAAAATAATAATATCGTATCTTTTTAAAAGAGATACTTCACAAACTTATTATTGAACAAACCGAATACTGTTGCAAAGAGCCATTACTTCTGAGTGACGCTTGCGTGCCCACAAATCAAAACTGAAACTATCACAGCGACAGGTCGCCTCTCAATCCTCCGATAAACTTCCAATGAGAAAATCAATCATTTATAAATAAACCTACTTTTGTCTGTCACTTCAATCACGTGAGTTATCGATTATATATGTAACTTTTATTCACCTTTGTTTTTATTATCAGATTTTTTATGTGACTTCGCTCGCGTTAATGTTTTTAATACCACTTAGATAGTAGACAAGCACACGGCCCACATGCAAGAAAGTAGTTACCGTGGCCTATGGACGTATGTAACAATAGGGGAGTCACACTCGTACTGCCGACCCTGTAAGCACAGAGTTTCTGTGGCGTCAGTGTAGAAGACAAAGCAGGACAGCAGGAAAATAAAAACACTTTTAACAGATTCTATCGCGATTTATTTCGAATGCGAATCTATTAATCGTGGTTTTATTTCAATGAGTGATATTCGCGTAAAATGCCGATAGTATCAATTCGCATACCCTTCATAAAGAATGCCACTCATGCTTTTTTTTTTTTTACTTGCGGGAAATCCCCACGGATACCCTCCACTTCGGAGCAGAAGGGGGAGGTTGTGTCGGACTCGAACCGACTAAACCGCACGCCATCTGTGGGTCGATGTGCTAGGCTGGAGCTCTCTGTAGCAGAAGGACAGATACGCAAAATCCCGGAATAGCAAAATCCCAGATTAGCAGAAGGACAGATTAGCATAAAGGCAGAAGTACAGATACACACTGAAGTCAAAATAAATTTTAAAAGTTATTTAATTCGTTTTATTAAAGACAAAATAAATTTTAAAAGTTATTTAATTTGTTTTATTAACTTTGGCCAAACGTATCAAACATTTCATTGCAGAATTTTTATTATTCAAAAAGCTCGTGATAGCTTGATCAATTTTTTTATCTTTCATTGTAATAAGAGAAGAACGTTTTTGTGGTATGCTATTGCCGGTCAACTTCAGATCTTGGAAATATGCTTCTTTCTTTAATAGCTGTACAAATAGGAAAAGTGAAGGATTCGTAGGTATTTTTGTATTAATCCTCCGGTGCCATCCCTCAACACCATTCGTTGTCCTAAATTTTTCGTTGTAACAGCTAAGAATGTCCTTTGTGATTTTGAGGATCCATTGGTTATTGAAGTACTTTTGAAATTCCCAAAATTCTGGTTTTTCGGGACACTAATCAAATATAGAAAGGTAGGCTTCCGGAATCAGAATTGCTGGCAATAGAGGTAATTGTGTGCATAAAGTTATTATTTTGTGCCCACCTTCAACTACAGTTAACCCAATTTTTTTAGCCATCTTCCAGACATTCTTAACAAAGTGATAATAGCAACCCTTGATAGTCACGTGTGGATAAACGAATTTGACAGCATTTATGGTTGCCAATTCGAAATCGCATTTGTAGACCGTGATTTTCATTTTAAATTGGTCTCTGAGTATTAAAAAAAGTCTTCTATACGTAGTTTCTGATTTGTTTGGTAACAGAATGTAAAGAAGGGGTACAAAGCTGACAGTATCTTCGTTATTATTGGTAATGTCTACGTGTAAGGTATATAGCTGATAAAAGGGTGTCGGTGTTACCTTAAATGTTCCATCACCGTAATATACCTCATATTTCATTAAAAGTTGCTTAGCCAGTGTAGTTCCAAAAATTATAATTCTTTCATCCACACCATCATCATATAAAAAAAAAATTATCCACTAAACAGTGTGGCAGTTTTAGCTTCTTCATGTCTTTGCATTCAGTGACTTTCAGATATTTTCGCCGCGATCTATATAGAGTGTCCCTTTTCATAGAAAACACAGGCAAATCATCATCGTCAATTGCCAGCAAATTCGATTCTTCTTTTCTCTTATAAATGTAGTTTTCAAATACTCTCTGTATTGGTTCAAAGTTTTTACATACTTCTTCCTTGCACTGGTCTAATATTGCATCCGTTGTATTGCGTTGAAAATCAGGGATGCAAGAGTGCTTCGCTTCCCTTATTATGTCATTTTTAGCATTCAATGTAATAGATGTGCTACATTGTTTTTTGTTGTAGCAGCGCCAATTTGTGGTCCCACTCTCATTTTTCTTCACATAATTGTACCTGTGGCCGGCATGTAACAAAACACTTTTACCTTTTTGACTTTTAATAAATTTTAAATATGATCCACCGTTACTGGAACTAGCTTGATCCATTATTTAAATTATAATATTAAATTATTTGATAACTGAGGAAAATGTATTTTATCAGAAAAACAAACATTGCATGTCACATTGAATAATAAATATAATATAGATCGTCTGATTGTTTATGAAAAGTGGCCATTTAGAAGAAAGAGGTAAAGAGGTCACAAATAGATAATAAGGTTAATAATAAGGTTTGGTTTGTATTATAATGTACACGACAGTACATTATCTGCCTTTATGCTAATCCGTCCTTCTGCTAATCTGGGATTTTGCTATTCCGGGATTTTGCGTATCTGTCCTTCTGCTACAGAGGGGGCTGGAGGTGAGGTTGTCTCGTGACATATCCCTCGCACCCCGGCTGACCCAGGGCCATTCCTCTCGGTCTGTTCCTCCTCGGGAGGGGGGACCACGCGGTCCCCGAATGCCACTCAAGCTCACGCTCACACTGAATCTCGATTTAACTTGGAAAAAAATGTAATATACATTGTCAAATTTGACATGTTGTCTGGCAGATGTAATTTTTCCTCGATTCAGCTGAGTGATATTCTAGAATATGGGCCTAAGTCGCTCAATATCACAAACCATCGGCAGAGTACGGCAGAGTTGAAAAGTATGAAGTCCACAGATACGTTGGATCATAAGTGACGTTAAAATCCATTGCGATATATCTTGTTGTAAAGGTCGGCACATAACAGCGGCGGTAAATACGTCAAATATATTACCGACCGGCTGTAATACGTTTTATTGAGTGCTGAATAAAATAATAGCGATGTTACTAGTTGTAAAATGCTTTTATAGCGGGATAAACTTGCTTTTGTGACTATTGTTAGTATTTACAGGACGTGAACATAAATCTCTGTTGTTTATAATTTTAATAATTGTTTATTGCAGTAAAATATCTGTGTTATATATTTATTTTATTGTAAAATCATCCTCCTTTTATTATTTCCGTATTTCTGTGCCTCCGAAAACACGTTAAGCCATCGGTCCCGTTTGCTATGCGAACGCAATCGTTACTGGTAGTTGTAGCCTTCAAAAATCCAACTGCTCTAACTGCAGAACTACAATATCGTTCAGCCATATCATAGTTAGGTTGGAAAGCCGATACCAACTAAGATGGGGAAAATGTTCAGAGAATGACAATGATCTTCCGAGACTTTACACAATTCCGAGTCGCAAATACGAGTATGATAACCGGAGCCGACAGCTTGTCCGAAGTACGGGTTCTCAGTATGTTAGAAATGGATGCCCATTCTGAGACAGTCCTGGGTAGTACTGCTTCACCTTGTAAAGGGGTAATCTACTCGATTACTATTATCCATTTAGAATAAATAGAGGCACATTTGTTTTATAAATTGGACACGTCAATTTTACTACATCTTGCCTGATGGAAAGAGGGTCACCATTACATACACGTACCATGTTAACTGGCACTCAGCTTGTCGGCCTCATCAAAAGAGGATTGTCGTCGCAGCACCGCGTGACACCCACCATAATTCCGTCTGCCCAGCTATGCACTTGCTGACCCCTGAACGCAATCCAACCGAGATTGGGTTATTATGGAGGGTTTTTCGTAATTGTACACGGGGTGGTACCCAACCGGCCGAAAATTGTGACGAATTTGTGCCATCAAATTTATACCACCAGTAAGTAGATTAGATGTGAAAACTACGCATTACAACACTACTACTTACTAATATTTTAACAGAAATATAACGAGTACAACGACATGCAATAACATTATTCATAATACTTTTACAATGCTCTATATTACCCACTAACTGTCACTTTCCCTATCATTATTTACCTCAGAATAATGAAAAAGCTATTCATTTTTCCCTTAAACCAAACTATTATTACCCATTTACCTTTCTACCCTCAGCCTTAGGCCGTAAAGATTAAATCTAAAACACACAAAATCTTGGCAAGTTAATAAATAACACTAAGTTGATACACCGGACGCACCTTTACCATAAAATCGTGTCGGAGCTGTCGCAATATATTACTGGGGCGTAAGGGCGGGAGCACAACAGCTATTCGACGTAAAAAATGCGTAAATTAACACTTTTATATGTATTAGTGGAGGTTGCCTTGCTATGTGTGTGTTTTGTGGATAATTTATATGGACTTCGCGTTTTGTTTCGTATAAACTTTGATTGCTGTTTAAATTGTTTGTTAGTTTGTTTTATTGCATTTCAGAACGAATGTTTATATTTATTCGCTGAAGGCGGATATAAGCTTTTGTGTACTCGAATCAGTTGGCTTAATGTTTCACTTAGTTACCAACATGTATCCCTTATTTTACTAAGATCCATAACTGCAACAAACAGCTCTTGGGGGTTAACTGTGATCAAGTTCAGTTAAGGTGATTTTCCACCAGAGGGGCGAGACGAGACGAGGCGAGGAGAGAATTGAAATTTGTATGGCAAATTTTCAATTCTCTCCCAGCGTATCTTTAGTGGAAACAGTGTGGATTGACGAGAATATGCGAGGCGTGAATTGAAATATTTGTTTGTGCAAAAATGAAGCGTATTGGTTCCTATATAGAGTATAAATCACCTTCAAAGTGATTTTGCACCAGAGTGGCTAGGCGGGGCGAGGCGAGGAGAGAATTGAAATTTGTATAACAAATTTTCAATCCTCTCCCAGTGCATCTTTGGTGGAAACAGTGTGGATTGACGAGAATATTGACGCCTAATTTTTGTTCGGAGTTTTCGGCATTGACGCTAGAATAAAGTTATATCGAGCATTGTGTGTGAGCTGTCTAAAATACATTTATATATGAAGCATACGGGCGGCGGCGGGGCGCGGTGGTCACGCGCGAGCTCGCGATGGCAATTTTTAGTGGAAAAGGGTCAGTGCGATTTCAATTCTCTTCTCGCCTAGTCTCGTCTCGCCCCTCTGGTGGAAAAGCACCTTTATACATGTATTTTGGGATTCACAGCATTCGAGATTTTTGTGGTTCGGTGGTAAAAAGAAATGCCCTATTCGCGATTGATCCAATTCGGATTTGGTCCCCTATTCGCGATTGATCCAATTCGGATTTGGTCCCCTATTCGCGATTGATCCAATTCGGATTTGGTCCAATTCGGGTTTGGTCCAATTTGCATTTGGTTCAATTTGCCTGACTAATAATCTGATAACAAACTTATAAATTGCATTAATATTTAATATCCGAGTTCTAAATGAAAATCAGATGAATTTCATAGAGCTTTTAAATTTTCATGAAAATATTCATAATGTTTATAATATTGCATGTAGGCGCTATTTTACAGTGAACCACACAATTAATTATGGTAATGACAGTTTAATGAAAGAGCCTTTGCTTTACATATTATAATGGTATGTAAAAGGGTTAATATCAAAGTTCCACACACAAAATCATAATTAAATACTGCTTTACGTAATATTAAAATGATATTTCTCGTAATTCAAGAGTTAAATTTATTTCACGAAAAATCTTCCAAAGACTTGATTTCATTTCTATACATATTTAAAGTATTTTCAAAGTCATACATAGTCAGATTCGCAAAGTAATAGAAAAAGTAAGCGCATAAGGCATGAACTGCCTGTCCTTGTCTCAATTATTTAACTTGGATACATTAATTCCTCTCAGATATCAGATCCTCAGTCACTCCTTGCAATGTCTTGTTTCACGCATTCCATCCATTTTTTTAGACCTACCTCTGCTCCGAAAGCCCTTCACATTCATACTCTGACCTTTTTTTTATATCGTCATAAGAAAATATAATGATCTCATAGGTATTAAATACAAACGATTGTATTGTATTCAATTCAAAATGTATCTGCATTTCAAACAAACTGTACAAACAGAAATCTAAACCATTAATTTCCATAACCCTAAAAACTAGTTCTGAATAAAGCGGGTTGGCTTCCTGCAATATATAGGAAATAGTAAATTATGGCTCTTTCTAAGCTATAAATCAACATGGTCGTCGCGGTTGAAGAAACCTCCATGTAATTACTGTAAGATATGATTTGCGGACGCGAAGACGTACGTAGCGAAGTCATTTGTTAGTGATACATTCGCAAACAGTTGTATTACGAGAAGTAAATACTAGACTGATGACGACATGTGCAAGGTTAATTTGCCATTTTACATACATACATACATATAATCACGCCTTTTCCCCGGAGGGTTAGGCAGAACTGAATTAACAACCACATTACACCAATCTGTATTCGGTCCCACTTCATAGGAGCCATGCATCTGAGGCTGAGTCTGGGCTGTACAATCTGTCTGCAATAAAGTTCTGATTTCAATCATTTCTGCTAAGTTTACGTTACAGAGAATTTACGTCCCAAAATCAAATCTGACTTCGTTTTTAATTTGTCATATAATACTTGTTATTCTCGGTATTTCTGCTCACAAGCCATAATGAAATTTACATTACTGCTAAAGCTATCAAATTCAAGAGGTACTTCATTTTGAAATTAAAATCAAGTTTATCCAGACTATTTATTCAACCAGGATAGTACTGTCTGATGTTTTGATTTCATCATCGCATAATTTTCAGCTATATCCCATGATATCAGCAAGCATTTGAAATTGACTCGGGCCCATGAGATATTGCTAGTGTCATCATTCTCATAGCAATTTCCCAGTTTCATCTAAACTTCACATTATGGATTCTGGGTTCCTTTTATCGTTTTTGACTAGTATAAGAAGCCCCCCAACGTTGAGAACAAATTTGTGCCAGTGCATCGGTCATTGGTTAGAAGTTAAGCGACTAGCTTGTAAGGTTAGTAAGGTCGGCTGGTAGATTGGTAGGGCCTAGCCAAAGATCTTGATTCCATTTCCCCTCAAAATCATTTTCATGGCACACCGTTTCATTTCAATCCCTAACACTTTAGTTCTCACATATACTTCTCTCGCTAACTATGCACCGGCGCGCGGCGCTGCGCGTAATATTGTAGCAACAAACGACCTGTCGTTAGTTTAACGACCATATTAATCGTTGTTTTGTTACAGTCTGCTATCTACCATTCATTCTACATCCACCGACAGAGAAGGATTTATGAGAAATGAGGCAACAACAACTAAAATGGTTTTAATCTCACTACTGTTATAGATGGCTCTATTTGGGATGGATGGATGTTTTTTTTTGTGAGTGTACGTCAGTATTACTTTGCCTCACTTAATACCTCCTTTTTTTACGTGCGAAAAATCTCCACGGACATCCCGACTTGATTGGACTCGAACCGACTAAGCCGCACGCCGTTTGTGGGTCGTTGTGCAAGGCCGAAAGTGAGGTTGTCTTCCACATATCCCTCGCACCCCGTCTGACCCAGAGCCATCCCTCGCGATCTAGCCTTGGGGATGTTTGGATGTTTCTATGTTGGGATGCATGTTACGCTCTCACGGTTGAACGCTGAATCTGGCTGAAATTAAGCAAAGGGATAGATTAAAATCACACTACTCTTCACGCTACTATATATCCCGGTAATTGGTTCCCGTGGATAGCAGGAACGAGATCAAAGATTCGCGCGGTCGGAGACGCGGGCATCCGCTAGTCGTCAATAAATAAATTAATTATGAAAATATGTCAGACATTGTCAACAATAAAGAAAACGAGATTCTGAGAACTTTAATAAGTTCGATTAAATTTTAATACCCATGAAATTCTTCAAATATTTACAAAATGTGAGAAGTCTGAGAACTCTCTGATTAAAAATATTATTTCTGTAGCTTTCGCCTTGAAACAGATAATGATAATTACAATTTCTAATTAATGTCAACATTTGATCTCGGCAACATTTAATATGTTTCTTCTTTTTTAATAACTTGTGACGGTTCATGTCTTTCATTAGTAATAAAAGTCTTGCTAGATAAAATTATATTTTTAGCGCAATGTTGAAGTATATTGCCTTACTAACCGTTGCCTGTGTCATCGCCCGTATAGAATTTTGATCCTACATATGGTAACATAATATTTTCGGGATAAAAGTAAACTATGTATTATTCCATTAATTTCATCTATTCCTGTAGCAATTAGCTAGAACCGTTCAGCCGTTATAGCGTTGTTGAGTAACAGACATCCAAACATTTTTAGACAATTTCACATTTATAATATGAGTTGAATTTGTAGAATTCTTATATGTCTATTATGCCACATTGTTTGTTGCATTCGTTATTATATTTTGCAAACCACTGTAAGCAAAGAAGTTAAGTTTATTCTATGTGGGCGAATAAGTACCAGTGAACAAAAAAAATATTAAAATTACATATCAATTATTTTGAGATGTTACTTTTTTGTCAGTAGGTAATGCAAAAGGGTAACAACTCAAAATTATCAAAATTTTAGTTTAGCACAAGATATTTAATCAACAGATATTTAATTAACATACACGTTTTTTGCCTCGAAGAAATCGCTAATAGCGTTATTTTAATACCACCACTTGATGACGTACAATGAAAACTTTAAAGCACCCGAGTTAAAACCTAAATTTAACAAATTAACCAAATACAACAGCAGAAGCGTAATGAGTTCACAAGACAAATTGACCATGCCAACGGTGCAGCAAGTTTGTTCTTTGAACTTCCAAGTAGCTTTGTAAAAGAAAACCGTTCCTCTAGCTTTCTTCAGTGGTATCTCGGCTATAAAAAGTCGCTTTAACAAAGCGAGCTCATTGGCTTGCGGCTGTGTTAATTGGCTCGGTTAGCATTTAAGCAAGTGTATCCTTTTTGAATTCCAACACTTTTAACTTTAACCATTTTATGTTTCATTAAGATAAGAGGGAATTTCTGTGGAAGAGCAATGAGGTTTTTATAGTTTCTGTAGTTCCGGGTGTCGATACGAATGTGATTAATTTTGATTCTTGGTTATGTGAACATATTTATTAGCATCGGACCACTGGGTTCATCTAATAATAATTCATAAATTTCTTTAGCTTACTGATTTCCGGCTACAATTGAGAGATCCGGGGTTTTAACCCTGGCCATTCACCACGGACGTGAACTCACACACACACAGAATTTAGCTTAGCTGTAAGGTTTAGCGGTAACCCTAGTCAATGCGAATACTAGGAGAACTTTTTAAAAAAATACTCGGATTTATTCAGTTCTGCAGTCTGATTTACAAACTGATATAAAAGTTACGCGTGATTGAAACGCCCCACCTTGATTCTAGTACATCAAACGCAGTGGCGGAATTTGGAGCATTTCGGTCACAGTATATGTATATTTCGAGCGGACTACAATGACGTCACTCAACCGCGGCTCGCTTTAAACTCTGCCGCGTGGAAGGGTACGAGTAGGACCTGTCGGGTTTGTCGCAGCGAGAATAAATCACGCACAGTGTGACACGGCCTTACTGTGACGTGGAGATTAAAAGGGTACTTCACTACAGGGATCGCCATGTACCTTTGTATAGCCAGGTAGGGTTTGTGAATACGTAATTTTGTTTTTGGCAATACTGTTAAATTCGCTTATATTGGCATCGAAAGAAACTCGTCATACTCAGCGGATGTCAAGCTTAGACTTATAACATATATAAATAAATTATAATTATTTGGTTGGTCACTGTAGGCGGCGTCATAAAAAATAATTTCTTGTGTGGTTCATAGAATTAAATAAAAGAGGACCTGTATTTAGAAACAATAAAAATATTATATATGGCCTCAACTTGGTGTTAAAATGGAAATATAATATGTAAAACATCTCATATCACTCTCATTCACACTTACGCTTGTAAATTGTATGGACCGCCTATCTCTCGGAAACATTAGGATGCGTATCATAGAATGATAACCCTTACATGATATTACTAAGAGAATATGATACTGGGTTCTTACAAAAGTAGACAACGTGTTGCCAACGCCCACAAGTTTTGAGAATCCCTGTCAACTCCTTGATATAAATATTAAAAATTTTCAGGTAATACAGGCCAGCCAGGTCTTATTAACCTAAAAAATTAACAAAAATCATCGCGCAAGCAAAAATAATATCCTAAATAAAATGCAATGAAACTTTGCAATGTAAAAGGGGAGCTTTTACGTTGCAAAGTTTCCGAGTAAAACAGTCAGAAGCAAATAGCGCCGATACACTTAAGCCTCAAACTTATTCGATAAAAACTTGCGACAATCTGATTAGAAATAAAAGTGACTGCAAAAAGGCTTTTATCTTGAACCAAGTTGTAACTAACACCGATAACTTGGATACTGTTACTTTGGTGGCCGCAAAAAGTCATTTTATTCGCTGTTTTTGGGGTTTCCTCGGTTAAGAAATTCTCAATAGGAATTACACCTTTCGCGCTGCCCGCAAACTGCGGCAACTCGAGCGTCACAGGTCGTAGAATGAACTCCGTGTCCTATGAGCGCGGGCCTTGGGATGGCGGGTGGAGCCACCCATCATCGTAGCAGAATCCACTGCCCCATATCGCGGACGAGTCGGGGACTCGGTGGTCCCCACACCAAGGAGGGCCAGCCGGGGTGCGAGAGATATGTGTGGCCAACCTTACCTTCGGTTTTGCACTACGACTCACAGACGACGTGCTTTTTAGTCGGTTCGAGTCCATCATAACCTCTCCCTTTAGCCCTGCCGGGGGGATATTAAATGTAGCGTTTTCGGAAGAAACTATGTCTGAACTCCAAAAAGCCTCATCCAGCATCCATACTAATATTATAAATGCGAACGTAACTCTGTCTGTCTGTCGGTCTGTCTGTCTGTATGTTACGCTTTCACGCCTAAACCACTGAACCGATCTTGATGAAATTTGGTACAGAGGTATATTAGAGCTTGAGAACGGACATAGGCTACCTTTTATCACGAGAAAGGGGGTATAAGGGGGGGAAATAGGGGATGAAAGTTTTTATGAAAGTGTGTCATTTCTGAAGATATCTTAATGAAATTTGGTACAGAGGTAGATTAGAGCTTGGGAACGGACATAGGCTACCTTTTATCGCGAAAAGGGGGGTAGAAGGGGGGCGGACTAGGGCCTTGGTATGAAAGTTTCTCATTTTTGAAGATTTCTTGATGAAATTTGGTACAGAGATAGTTTAGAGCTTGGGAACGGACATAGTCGAGTAACTATACTATAGAAGCGAGTGGAGAGGCGAGAAGAGATTGTTATAGGGACGAGTGGACAGGCGTGTACAGATCGAAAGTCGAGTAGAGTCGACTACAGGAGCGAGTAGATATGCGACTAGAGAGAGAGCCAAAAAGAATGCAGTAAAAGATGAATGTAGTGGCGAGTAGAGCTCGAATAGAGAGTTGAGTGGAGGTGCGAGTAGAAAGGCGAGTGGGCAGAGTCAAGTAGAGAGGCGAAAAGAGAATCGAATGGATGGGCAAGTAAGGAGGCCAATGGAAGGGCGAGTTTAGAGAAGAGTACAAAGTCGAGTAGAGAGGGGAACAGAGAAGTCAATAGACAGTCGAGTATAAATTCAAGTATAGAGGCGAGTAGAAAGTCGAGTAGAGAGTCGAATATATAGGCGAGTGGAAAGTCGAAAACAGAGGTGAGTACATAGTCAAGGACAAAGTTGAGTAGAGAAGCGAATTCAATGCTCAATAGCGTCGGATCAACACTAAGCGATAGCCGACATCCACGCGGACGGAGCCGCGGGCAACAGCTAGTCTCATATATTATATGGCCGAAAGACATAATACTGAAAATAAATATTCTAATATTTACATAAAACGAGTTATGAAGAGGGGCGGAGGAGTTATAACTAAACACTATTGTTATTGTACCATAGTAAGTTATAAATATCATAATCTTACAGGTTTACAGTAATTTAATATTACGCTTGGACTACTGGTAACAAAAGGATGTTTAATGTTTTCCTTTATTTTTAGAAATTTATATGAACTCCACAGCTCACGAGTGCCTTTTTCTACGTTTAATAAAGATTTAAAAAGAAAAATAACACTGCATAATTTTATACTTAGAATAATTTTCAAATGGAAAAAAGTGAAGTACTGAATACATTATCATACTAAATACAATTTCAGTATAGAACTTTCTTGAAACACCCGTCCTTTTGTCTTCTAATCCCTAAGCATAACAAATTGTACTGAAACAAAAAGTCTCTTAAGATGTGAAAACTTGCAAATTGTCGCCTTCGATAACATCAGATCTTGGCAACTGTGCCATTGTACAAATATAAAAACAGAAGGTTAAACTTCGTAAATTTCATCTGCAATCGCCAGATCGACTTGTACACTTAATTGGTGGCACGTTAAATACATTTTTAGAGATAAAACTATCAATCATCATCATCATCATCATGACAAAAAGCAATCACAGCACATGTTGAGATAAGCTTGAGATATCAAATTTATCTCAAGCCTATCTCAATACGAAAGTACAGCTTTCATATGAATTCAATACACCTTGAAATAAATAAATTGAAATTTTAATTCTGATCGTCAAACTATATTCAGC
The DNA here is from genome assembly GCA_949126895.1 of Eilema caniola. Taxonomy (NCBI): domain Eukaryota; kingdom Metazoa; phylum Arthropoda; class Insecta; order Lepidoptera; family Erebidae; genus Eilema; species Eilema caniola. Next base: position 22,721,510 of record OX421470.1, read on the forward strand.
TATCTCATTGTTCAAAATTTTCTTAGACTACTGTTATATATCTTTGCAATAAAATTCATCCAATACAAATCGTAGTCGACCATTGTCTTTGCAACACCACAGAGTACCTAGTTGGTAGGTACAACAGAAGACCAACTTTCGCCATAACCATTATCACTGTCCCGCCCTTAGAACGTTCAGTGGTGCAAGTTGGGGGAGATACGCAGCGATTTATTGTATTTGATGTCTAGTTGTGTGGTTGTGTTATGGCGCTGGAAATAAGTTGACTGGACCATGCTGCTTGGCTTGATATCGTTGCGTCCTGGACGCTTCAGAAATATTCGAAGTGTATTGTAAAGGAAAATACTTAAGAGTGCTTTGATCACAGGCACCTAGTGGAAGGGTGCTTGTGATCAAGGCAATAGTTTGACTAACTCACAATCCTGTAACTACAGTCTGTCATAGTTCACAAACTCGTCAGGAATTCCTTATGGAAAAGATTAATAAACACTTTACTCCACCTAAAAAACAAACCCAGAACTTCACGTACTCCTTAAAACTGCACCATTGAGGTAGCAGTTTGAAAATAAAAAAAAAAAACCTTATATTAATGAGTTATTTTGTATCCAATCTTGGTTCCAATATTTCAATAACAACTTTCAATATCCAACACACCTGCGTTCCATTCACTGCCAATGTTACAAAGAAATCCCTCGATATACTAGCGGAACTCATTTCTGCCTCCGAACATATTGTCACATCATAAAACAGAAGTTGGCACATTAAGCCAACAGGCCGCCAACTTTTGCTCAAAGTTTATTACTTGGACCAAACTTTGGAGCAGTCGTTCGGTATGGCGTAGATTTTTATACGACGTCCCAGTCCGTTTATTGCCTAAAAAAGTAATTTTATAGAATGAATCTGCATAATGTCGAAAAAGTAAAATCAACTTATTTCAATAAGTCTAGAAAACATATTAATTTATATAAGTGTAGATGACGATTTACAAAAATTATTTCCCTTATAATTAATGACCCTTAATCATTTGTCAGTACACAGTACTCGTTTTACACTTACAATAATAAATTAGATATTTGAAGGACCTAAAAACACTTCAGTAGAGAGAATAAAACACGCCAAATAATCAAATTTGTGTTAAAGAAACACAATACTTAAATTCCTCATATTTTTTTGACTTCATTTCTTTCGTTGAAATCTATTTGTAGTGATTTTTAAAAGTAAGCACTTAGTGTAAAAATCTCGTTGAGCACGCACTTTCTCGTTCATAATGATGACCCTTATTATTTGATAGGAAATGGTTCGCTTTTTATAATTTGTGCCCTTTTGAACGGTCAACGCGTTTCATTCGAAAAAAGAATATCTTTTTTGCTTCTGCCGTAATAACTGTTATAAAAATCTTGTACAAATTTTACTGTCTGGAATTCCAGGTTAATTTGTATCGAATCATTTTAGTTCTGTGACTTTGATGACTTCTTAGCTATAATTCATAGAGACCATTGTTATGAAGTTTACGTGAACCAAAAAGTGAGATTAGTGAGTGTTATTTCTGTTTTTTTTTTCTTTCTCTGCGTATTGATAGACCGAGAGGAATGGCCCTGGGTCAGCCGGGGTGCGAGGGATATGTCACGAGACAACCTCGCCTTCGGCCTAGCACATCGACCCACAGACGGCGTGCGTTTTAGTCGGTTCGAGTCTGACATTACCTCCCCCTTCGGCTCCGAGGGGGGGGGGGGGGTATCCGTGGGGATTTCCCGCACGTTAAAATAAACTAGAATATATTATTGATGGTGGATTCCATTTGAGTCCGAAGTTATTTACCTAATTACTTTGTTTGACTATCCATCCACAATCTTTTGGTTCTAAGGAAAATGTAAGACGTCAAAACTTTTTAAATAAAATACAAAAATAATATAATAGTAATAGTTAAAGTTAAACAAGGTTAACAATAACCTTAATCATAAATAAATGGAAAGAACTCAAATAAGGGTTGAGTATTAATTACATTTGTATAGTCTATCCTATAGGTTGGAAACTTAGCATTTTATCTCAATATTTCAATGAGGTTTAATTTTGAAACGTGAAGACATAAAACAACTATAAGACCAAAACTAACATGCAATTTTTCTTCTCAATTTGAAAGGTTTATAACGGTTTTCTTCAAGACTGCCATCAAAATGTAAATTTGATATGTACCTACGTAAATTTTTCACGATATATTACATTCTAAGAGGGTTTTCTCGATTCCTATGGATGAAAAACATGTGAAAAGACCCACCAAACGTGTTTATTTATGTTCCTATAACGGGACCAATAAAAGCAATAAGAATAATGTGTATGTATCGCCCGCCATTCCCCTAACTGGATAAAAGGCTGCAAGCCATTCTAAAGCGATACTGGTATTGTAAATGAGGTAAAATAAAATCATAAATAACTGTTACGAAAACGCCTTTTTCTTTAGTGGGCGGAATCGATGTCGAAGGAACTGTTACTGAAATAACGAGTTATTATTGTTGTTACGTTACCGGTTTTATTGAAAGTGTTGGAATAGTTTTCTTTTGAGGGTGAGTTCGGAAAGCCAAGTCAAATTCTAAAATCATTTATCCTGTATCGACCATTAAAACAGCACTTACAAAATGTCAAAGATATACCAGGGATCTTGTGTGTATGGCGCATCTGGTTTTCTGGCAACACAAGCAGACGTGATGAACCGTTATGCAGACGTCTCACCTTCTTGTAGTTTTAAGTCTGACGTACCCAAATCACTGTTAGCTTCGGTAAGATAATACTCTAATCGATAATGTTGACGTATTTTAACAACAAATCGTAAGTTTTTAACCTGTATAGATCATTAAAACGAAACCTCAGTCAGTCATAGCGAGAAAGTCAAGTAGATATTCGTTTTTCTATTATTCGGATTTCTGTTTTTCTAGTCCCATTCATAGTACATACTTTTATGTCCACACACCGGTAGAATTAGCGGAACACAAAATTATGGTCTGGGGAGGGATATGTTTAGGAGCTTGCACGGAGTTAGTGGTAGTCGACGGCGGAAATTTGACTGCTGATCCGTATATCAGGGAGATTTTAGAGAAACATGTTGTGCCATTTGCCCCATTTATTGGTAACGGCTTCATTTTAATGCAGGATAATGCTCGGGCTCGCTCAGCACAGGCCTATCTAAACCATGTTGGTGTTATGGTGATGGAGTGGCCAGCACAGTCCCCGGATATGAATCCGATTGAACACGTTTAGGACTTGCTAAAGAGGAGTGTCAAATCAAGAATGCCACCTCCTAACAATCTGGGCGAGCTGCGAAACACATTAATTGAAGAATGGCAGAGGTTGCCCCAAGAAATCATTGACAACATCGTTCGCGGTATGCTCAGACGGATGGAAACCTTAATCAGGGCACGAGGGGGAAACACTCGTTATTAAACACTAGCTTTTGCCCGCGGCTCCGCCCGCGTGGATGTCGGTTATCACTTAGCGTTGAGCCAACGCTACTGAGAATTAAATTCGCCTCTCTACTCAACTTTGTCCTAGACTATTAACTCGCCTCTGTGTTCGACTTTCTACTCGCCTCTATATTCGGCAAATGTAGCCTATGTCCGTTCCCTAGCTATAATCCATCCCTGTACTAAATTTCATAAGGATATTTAAAAATAACACACTTTCTCTTTACCTTATTTCGCTATAGAAGAGAAGAGAAGAAAAGAAAGAGCTATATCCGTTTCCAAGCTCTAATCCATCTATATACTAATTTCATCAGGGTATCTTCAAAATAGACAAACTCACATCCCCTAGACCTATTCCCCTTCTCTCCCTCTTTTTACGCGATAAAAGTTAGCCTATGTCCATTTCCAAGCTCTAATCCATCTATATTCCAATTACATCAGAATATCTTCATAACTGACGAACTTGAATCCTCTATTCCCCCCCCCTTCCTCTCTTTAAACCCCCTTTTTAAGTAGCCTATGTTCGTTCCCGAGTTTTAATCTATCTCTGTACCAAATTACATCAGGATATCCTCAAAAATGACAAACTTTCATATAAACTCTCATCCCATGGCCCTACTCCCCCCTTAAACCCCCTTTCTCGCGATAAAAGGTAGCCTATGTCCGTTCTCAAGCTCTAATACACCTCTGTACCAAATTTCATCAAGATCGGTTCAGTGGTTTAGGCGTGAAAGCGTAACATACAGACAGACAGACAGATCGACAGAGAGACAGAGTTACTTTCGCATTTATAATATTAGTATGGACATTGTTGTTCTTTCCGGTTTAATTGTCTTGCAAATAAAATTGCACTTTATTTACATGGTGTGTTAGGTTTGATTCCCGTTCAATGCAAATACAAGTATGATTGAAATATCTATTCACGTCGTTCTGCGTATTATAGTGTATATGTACCTGCTAAAAAAACTATATGTAAAGTTTTATATGCATTCTAATGCATTCTATAAACCATATGACAAATATTCATAGTTTGGGCATTCATGGCGCTATTGCAATCTCTTTTTGTGACTCTAGAATAAAGAATGTCTGAATGTCTGTTCAAGAATATTTATTTATTTTAAAAGTTGTTATAACTTGTGTTTTAATATTATCAGCATAGCTTCTATCAAAATAAATAATATATCTCGTTTGTTTTCATTTGATTTTGTACCCTATATATTGTACCAGAAATACAAAACGAGGTCTAGAAAACGAGTTTATATCGAGGGATGAGAATTTGAAAACAATATAGGATAATATTATTCCATATCAAATAAGGTCACAATAATATATGTGTTTATCTTCTCTGAATATGTTTGACATTGGTTAAGAAATATGTAGTTCTATTCTCATGTGTCGTGAATCTGTATCGATAGAAACATTAATTATATACAGGACAATAATATAAATATATTATAGAATAGAATATAATATTAGGTACTGTACACGCAGCCACATGACCCATAAGAACTATATCTATTTCAAATTTCATCCAAATTCTTTCAGTTGTTTTGGTGTGAATAGTACTAAAATTTCACTGACTATTTGGACAAATTAATTGATACACCTACCAGAAAGAAATGTTAATCTTAGATATTAGTAGATAAAAGGATTTTTTTTTTAACAACTATGGTGGCAGACTAGCTTACGGCCTACCTGATGGTAAGTGGTTACCGTGGCCTATGGTCGTGTGCAACACTAGGGGACCAGGGGAGTCTAAACTCGTGCTGCCGACCCTGTAAGCACAGAGAGTTTCTGTGCCGTCAGTATGTAGAAGACACAGGAATAGCTTCCCACTGACAGCACAATACCTCTCCAATAAGCTTTCTTCTTATACCTCGACGTTTACAATTCTCGACTAAAACTGTAACAGCCTTAGCTTCTAATGAAAAAAATAAAAGAACGAACCTAATCAGATCTTGGAACAAATATAAACTATCGAAATAACTGTTGTTAACTTAATAGACGCGTAACAAGACAAACAAATCAGCCCGGGACCGTTTCTCACAACTTTGCCCGGGTAGCACCGGGACTCGTTAATCCCCGGGCCTTTCTCCCGGACAGTAGTGATGGGAAAGCAAAAACTCGATTCCCAGCGTCCGAGTCGATTAAGTTTATTAGAAGCTCTTTGATGGATTTATTAGGGTGTAATTTGATTGATAAACCTCACAAAAGCCGAGAGAGATGATTAAATATTGGAAATGGTAGTTATAACTGCGAATTACTGCATTATTGATACAATTTCCGGAAACGGTTTAATTAATGAGAAACTTCTTGTGATACAGTCATTGATGGATGCTATCTATGTCAATTCAGCCATCTATTTGAAGGATAACCTTAACTTAATTCGTCTCTTCATTTTAAACTGTTCTTAAATCCATGCTCAATGAAGAAACCTTACATGAATATTTATTTTGTTTTTTACTTAATTTTTAATTCTTAGGTAAGTTACGTGGGCTGTTTTTTGTGATATATATACTTGTTATTTCTTGCTGGAGCGGCGAAACTACAGCTTGCAAAAAGCAATTCTATCGCTTAATATTTTAACTTTTCACCCACCTTCTTATAGATCAAAAACTATTCAACACCATATTGGGCCACAATTTCGATTCAACACATCTACAATTAGCATCCTTGCATCGATGCAAAATCGATTAACTCACAATGATCTCACAGCGATCCAGCTGCCAGCTCTATTCTGTGACGGCAAACAATACGGTCGGCAATTAATACTGCCATTATACTAACGAGCATCCCACTATCCAGAATCGGACGATTAGACGCCGGGAAAAACTCTAGAGGTCGAGGAAACGTAGATGGTACCCCTTATGTTTGTTTGAATTTAGTACTTACCTAGTTGTATGGAATGAAAGTGAATGAATTGCGGCTTAATCACTACATAGTATAAAACAAAGTCGCTTTCTCTGTCCCTATATCCCTTTGTATGCATAAATCTTTAAAACTGTGCAACGGATTTTGATGCGGTTTTTTTTAATAGATAGAATGATTCAAAAGGAAGGTTTCTATGTATAATACATGTTTAATATAGTAGAGGGTGCAGCGGGAACGGGATCTAACGCCACACGAGCGGAAAAATATTGGCGGTACGAAGTTCGCCGGGTCAGCTAGTAGAAAAATAAAGTAAGCACGGGAGATGTCATGAGTATTTACTGTGTATTCTTAATAAAAGATTTATTCAGCTTTGTTGTATTAGCTGTAGTATATTCTCGTCAATATAACTTCACCTCGCCTAACGACAACCTTAAGGAAAAGTCTCAGGGAAAAGCATAGCAATTGCAAATACCCTCAGTTTGACGGCCTCATCAGATGCTTTTTCACACCCCGCTTAAAGAACATGGAACTGCAGTAGGAAGAAAAAAACACGGTAAAGAAAAGAGGTGCCAAACCACCTAGTCCTGGATAAAATTGGATGCACCGTATGAGGATGACACTTCATGCCTGCTCCTGTTATTCTTGATGGGAAAGGAAAAGTTAATGTGGTATTATCGACTGGTTGAAGAATAATATAGTGGTATCTTATTCAGTGCTGAATATTCAATGAACGCTCACAAAACAAAGTAGAAAATAATATGTATATTCAAAGTTAAGAAGCGGGAGGTAAATGCTTTTAAAAGTAAAATATGGTTCTTTGTAAGAACAAGTTCTCTTGTGAAACCTTTTGCTCCGCGTAATTAAGGCTCTATAATTAAAATACCATTCGTTCTGAGCGGAAAAACTGGATTTAACTTTGGCATATCTGTCTATCTGTACAGCGCGGTCTTGAGCAAAGATGTGTTAATGTTTTATTTGCAAACGTGTATTGAAGTTTTCTTCTGGATGAATTTTATTTAGACTTCAGATTTCTCTTTAATTAGATTTAGATGGGCTTTCTATATTTCAAGCATAATATACACTACATAGGTTAATACGAATAAAAATATAAAATAAAAATTAAATATTAAAAAATTTTTTTTTCGCTCTTTTGTAGTTTTCGGCTCACCTACATTTACTGGGGCACTATTCATGAGTACACAGGTGGTCTTGATACTGCAGTAAAGCCTCGTAACATAACTAACATTTAAAATGTAATAAACACACAAAGAACAGCTTAACTCTGGACAAAGAACAATACAAAGTACTCAGCCAAAGTGACCATGTAAGGCATTGTCTAGACCGTGTGGCTAAAATGCATAATTATTTCAAAAAGTTGAACCGAAATACAGTTAATATAAGTCTTCAGGCTTTCACGGCCGGCGTTGCATGTAGAATATACTGCTTCCGGGCTGTTTGGCCGTGGTCGATGTGAAACTTGCGTTCCAGACGTTTCGTCGATCACTGCGGTCGACATCTTCAGTGGCGCAGGGCCGGGCGACGACAACTTCGGAGACCTTGCCTCGCCGGCGGCTGACTTGCGACTAATGAGTCGCAAGTCAGTCGACCACGGCCAAACAGCCCGGAAGCAGTATATTCTACACGAAATACAGTTAGTTTGTTGGTTTTAGAGTTACGGTTGTCCCCAGATTTAATGGGCCGGTTCTTCATCAACATCCACTTTCTCCTTAGGTCGTCCATTATTGAAATGCTACTTTCCTAAAACTACCACTTTCCTAAAATTATCAGTTACATGAAATTATTAGACACAAGCAATTTTCGACCTTTTTTGAAGGCTTCAAAACACTTTCTGGGCCAATATATCGACGTTTAGTTACATATAAAAATGATAACATTATACAGGCTTTTACCACGATGTACTGTAAAATATGCATTATAATATAAAGCTCACTTTTTATGAGGCATTAATAATTTGGAAATATTTCGTACTCGAACAAAAAATCTCCCCTTCGAAAATCCTTGATACATTATCCCTAATTTAAAATTCCGAGTATTTTCTCATCTAAGCTGCGACAAATTCATTGAATTTTTATCATTATCTTTCTCTGCATCCACCATTACCGTGACAAGATCACAGAACCCAGTAAAGCTGTGTGTTTATGATGACGGAGCGGGTAGCGTAGCGATTATGAATAGCGAATACCAGTTTTGTGTAAACTAGCTGCCGTAGTACAAAAAAAAAATACAAAAAAAAAAAAAAAAATACAAAATACAAAAAAAAATCTTAATAGGTATATTCGTAAATGTTTTGACTTGGGAAGTAGTACTTCCCGTATTATCCCATAGTTAAACATAACTATTTACATAATATTGTGTCACTGCTTCTTGCATAATATTGTTCCTCTTATTTACAGGAATCGTTGAGCTCCTCGAAAATACGGACACCTATTATATCTATAATAGACATACCAACTACAACGAATTAAATATATGAAACTGTGAATGTGACTTAAATTTGGACGGGAGGAAAATAGTTTAGCAAACGCATTAATTGATTAACTATATTGGGGTTGAAGTCAGGAGTAAAAATGGAAGATGGCTTTGTACGGCTTTTAAATTATGTAATGCTATCAAATACTAACTCATTCCTGAACCAGTAGTACGACCTAAATGAATGTATTTCAGATTGGATAGAGTTATCATATCGACGCTGATATCGCTTGACGCTCTGCTTGTAAATTTACGGTTACCATCTTAATTACTCAAAAAATCAAGAAAACGTAAATTAATCGTAATAAGCTTTCCTCGTCTTTGAAACGCATCTAATCACGCTTGCGTATTAGGGGCCGTAACTGTGAAAGGTAGGGGAAGCTCCCCTTACGGATCACTAAGAAGTGATCATAAAAAAACCACCCTTAACTTTGTGTTCAAAAAACTTATCAGAAAGTGCCTAATAGTAAGTAAATATGAGAACATTAGGACTCGAATTGGCTGTGTTTATGGATAGTAGGTAAATATAAGAAAGAAGGTAAGCACACGGAATCAAATTGCTTGCGTTTATATACAGAAGTAAATCACGTGCATGCTCACGGTTCCGAATTGGCTCCATTTGATTAATTGCGATTGGAATTGGAATCTTCATAAACGAACTTACATCTAGACCTTCCTGGGGATTTCCTTCCTTGCTGAGTATAAAGCCAATTCACTACACTAGCCTCGGTCAGCGGGTCTAAATAGGCTACATATATTAGCGATTCTACTAAAAACGAGTAACTTAATGAAATCCCAGTAGATTCCTCGATCGATTCATATACAATTTGTGAAATGATCACTCTTATGAGCAGAAACACAACAATTCATTTACTAAACAAATTCTAATTTCGTGTAAATATTGCCGCATGACAATATATTATCCCAATTTGATTCCAATAAAGTGGCCAATAAGATGGGTATCAGTGGAAGATTCTACAAGAAAAAGTGTCACATGTTGGACTAGCGTGTCCGCTTGTTCACTATTTCACCGCTGCTTTTATACAGTTGTTGCTGTTTATTTTGTCTTCTGCTTTATGTTAAAGATGACAGTGATATGTGCAGATAATATGAAAATATATTAAGACTATTTTTTTGTATCTAATATTTAATAATAATAAAAAAAACGTCAAAAAAAATTGTTATTAATGTTAAGTATATGCTAACTAATTACAAACTATATAAATATTAAAGTAATGATTCGTGCTAATACTTAACGGGCCCGCTCAGAAATACATATCTCTCGTATTTTTCCACATCAAGGGCTAAGAGATTGAATGAAATTTAATTTTGCCGAGATTTTTTCTTTTCCCCACCAATAAAGTTTACGGCCGGAAATTTACGAATAAGCAAACATTTAGCAATCGTTCTGTTAAATAATTTATCTATAATGATGTCATTTAAAATTAATTTTCTTCAAAAATATGTTACGTACGATAATGAGCCTATTACTAAAAGTTTGTAATTGGCATTTTTAGTAATTATTTCATTATTGTCTGTGAATTAATTCTGAAAAATATACAACTTCGTTTTGTCGTCCTTATAAGTTATTTCCTTAAATTTAAGTCTTCTTGATTTAATCATTAAGACAATGATTCTTACAATACTCGTCTAGTCTTCCTGTGCTTATAAGTTACTCGATGACTAATTCTTTTGATAGCGGATTCAATAAACACCACCAAAAGCCCAGGATAAGGTTGACCCACATCGCACTTATTATGGCATGAGAAGGTTCATCCAAGATCAGCAGCCCGCGTATGGCGCCCCCGGTGTTGGACATCCATAAGCCACCGTGACCACTTTCCATTAGGAGGTCCGTGTGCTGTCTGCCACCTAAGTAGTATAATAAAATGATTTAAAAAAAACAAGTATATTGTTGAACTACATAAAATGCGTATCAATGAGACAATCCTAAAAAGAAATGCGTAATAAGCTATTTTGGTATCATTGTAACAGCAATTTGGGTTTATTGTCCTTTAAAGGGTGAACTTGCGATGAATTTTTACAATCCTTACATTTTCGTTTTGCCTGAATAGCATATTGGCGCAGTTAGGTTAAATAATATGTGTCTACTAAAAAGAAGTTGATATTTTCGTGGTTTTCATAAACTTTTAAAAAGTGAAGCGGAAATAAAAACGAAAATGATAGTTCTTTTTTACTTCACTGTATATTTTTTTATTCCATGTGGAATTCCTACGTGCAAAAAAGGCCGCTCGATGGTTTTTTTTTCATGCGGGTTGATCTCTCTCATATTTTTTTCTGTTTTTAGTATTCGTTGTTACAGCGATAACAGAATACATCATCTGTGAAGTTTCAATTGTCTAGCTATCATAGCTTCGAGATTTATAGCCTCGTGACAGTCGGACAGAGCGGAGTTTTAGCAATAGGGTTTCATATGCGCCCTTTGAGTACGTAACTCCGAACCGTGAGGGAAAATCCTTCATGGATGCTATGGACTCCTACCGACTAAAAAACCCTCATGTTCCGCCCAACAGCCTACGGTTGGGAGCCCCGGGTAAGCCCTCGGAAGGATGTCCCAGGACTGCCATCAGGCCTACCGCTACCACTGCGGCCTCGCCTAGGGGGTAGTTCGGGTGCTATCCCGCATCTATGAGGGGAGGGGGGCGTACGTGAATCATTCACGTCACGCTGCTGTCATAGGCCTGCTTCTGTAAGGACAGTGAAAAGCCCACTCACCGTCCTCAGGCTCACCAGCCTATCAGTGGAGTGGCTATTTCGGGCATTCCACGCTTGTGAAACTGCGGGCAATAGCTAATTAAAAGAAAATACACTCAACCATACCACATATCTTTAGGTTGACTGGTAGAGAATGCCCACGGCATTAAGTCCGCCTTTGTGCATTTATTTTATATTTGTGCAAGAAGAATAAATAAATAAATAAATATCTTAATATACTATACATATATTGGGCTTTTCCCTAAGATAATTGCGTAGAGTTAATCTGCTACACAAACAAAGGTAAACAATACTTGTAATTAATATTGCCATTAAACTAATGGGCGTTAATATTGTGCTGTTTAACATACGTTTAAAATGAAGTCTATCTGTGTGTGCATTTGTGTTATGCTTATGGGTAGAAAAATGATAATATAGGCTACTTTTTGTCCCTGAAATAGGTTGCCCGGTGCTAGATGAAACCAGAACAATTCGTTGGTAAAGCAGAGTAAAAACGTTCAACCCAAATTAATATTATACCATAAACATAACCCTAAACCCTTTGGCTAGGTTGCACCATCTTACTTTTACGGTAACAGTACAGTTAAATTACCGGTCAGGTATAAATTAGGTTGCAACATTTGACAACAGTTAAAATAACGTCAAAACTTTACGTTAACTTTAACCAGCAACTCTTATTGTGTATTGTTGTCAAAGAAGTGTATTGTTTGACAGAATTAAATTCTGTCAAACAATATACTTCCATCATCGAGTTTCATCCCAACTGACTGGCATAAGGACTGACAGCAAATGGCAGCTTACGTCTATTTTTAATTCAAAAAGAAACCATAATGAGTTTGAGAGAAGAAAAATGTCTCATTTGACTTGCAACTCTTATAACTTTAACCGAGCTACTAAAACCTCTAGTCAGTGTTACTGTTAGTGTAAATTTGATGTAAACATCTTACTTTAGCTGGTAGTATGGTGCAAGCAAGCATTAATTTTTTTGTGGCTTACTATAAAAATTGTTATTTTATTGTTTAATTGTTGTAAAAATAATGATACAAATTAATTGAAAACCTTCTTCTAATTTCATCGTAAAAATATCCTTACTCTTAGAACATATACTGTATAGACTCAGTATGCAAACAAAATGCATGCCAAAAACGGCGTGAAATACGCCTTATGGTGCCCTCTTCCTACAGTCCCGGGTCCTTTAAGCGGGGCGTGAAAAAGCATCTGATGAGGCCGTCAAGCTGAGTGCCACCATTGTTAGCATGGCACATGTATATAATGGTGGCCCTCTTTCCTGAGACTTTGCCTTTAGCATACCATCAGGTGAGGTAAAGTCAAATTGACGTGTCCTATATAAAAAAAAAGTGTGAGTAAGCTATTGATAAAGCTAATCAATATTGCACTTTCTGTCAATGTTTGCATATTATGGGATGAATGTATGTCAACTTGTACCAAAGCAGTAGCTATTTTATACGCTGCGTTGGAGTACGTCTATAGAGTATGTATGTAGTCTGTAGTCTTAGGCCCGTATATTAGAATGGTACTCACTTCTGAACCTCGATTTATCTGTGGACAGATTGTATAGACAATTTGTTAAATCTGTGTAAACGATCCGTCCTTAGATAAATCCATATTCAGCCCCTTTAGACAAGTGGCAATTCGTTGTCCGTCCGGCATTTGGTTGAATAGAATAACGAATGTATAGGATTTGACGTCTTTGACACTCGTTAACGCATGTCATAAACGTCAAATCCCATATATTTGCCAACGAATTGCCACTTGTCTAGAGGGGCAGGTCAGATTGCCTATCCTACATAATCAATAGTAGTTGAACTTGCTAAAGATTCTTGAATGAAACTTGTAAAGTTCAGCAGGTATATCAATTGAGCAGTATGAACTTGTGCACGAGTGAGTTTTCATTGAAAACTTTATCAATTTTCGACTACACCGAACTAAGGCTCGTCTTCGTCTTCCAATGAATTACGTCACCGACTGAGCCTTTTCAGAAGGACGGTTTAATTATGAGGAATATTTTCTAGAACAAATAAAGTAGAGCTTGCAATATTAGTTCTGGAATGTGGATCAACCGCTTCGGCCACGTACGAAACTACGTTTCGACATCAGTTTCGAAAGAAGAATTATATTTCTTCGTTCGAAACTGGTTTCGATAAAAAAATGTTGCTTCTTTTGAAACTCGTTTCGACACAAGAATAATGTTTCTTATTTCGAAACTCTAAAGAAAATTTCTTTTGATAAGGAAAAGCAAATAATTCACGGGCTTAACTAAATAATCTGTATATAACATAATATGATAAACATGCATTTTCTATATATTTTGCAATATGCTTCGAATACTTCATAGAGTATTAGATACATCCATTCTAATATTATAAATGCGAAAGTAACTCGTCTGTCTGTCACGCTTTCACGCCTAAACTACTAAACCAATTTTGATGAAATTTGATATACGGGTAGATTAGACTTTGAGAAAAGACATAGGCTATGTTTGGTCGCGACAACCGATCCACGTGGCCAGAGCCGCGGGCAAAAGCTCTTTTAGAAAGTAAGAAATAAATATTATAAACCTCGGAAAGCATAGTAAGATATTTGAATATTGTAACCTGATACAGAACAAAATCACGTTACAACATTACTATATAGTTTCCGCAGTAAGAATAATAGTGTTGCCTAGGTATAGGAAATCCCATTGTTGGTTAAGATAAGTTAAACTAGAATTATTGTGAAGGACAGACGTGCAATTAGCGATCATGTTTTGCAATAAGCGAGCAACGATCCAGAGGGAGAGGGATGCAGCTATTCACTTTACATAACTCCAACCTTTTCTCTTTTTGGATCGCAGCATAAAATACGATAGCTTATAACACACAATAGTAGTCCCACTAAACTTTTTAAATATGCACGTGAATACAAAGCAGATATTTAATTGTGTTCGAGGGTTCTATATTTGGGTCTTTGGATTGATATTTTAGTTTCTTTTTTTATAGAAAACAAAATTTTTGCAACGGCAATGGTCAATAATGTCACTCATGTATCCAGTGACAATAGTACTGATATATTTTGATCTTAATTATCACGCATTTTACTCCAAATTTTTTCATGTAGGGCAAGTGGCTCTTGTAGTTGCACATATTATGTCACAGCCAACTACCCATCCTACGAATGGCCTAAGCATTAGCCAGCCAGGTTATTAAATTTTGTAATAAACATTACGGCTGAATATCGTTCAGGCCGTTCATTGAATGGTGCCGTTTAGTTAGCAGCCTAGACAGTTCGGATGGCTGATTAAGCTAGTCGGCGGCGACATCTATATAAAACATCTCTTTCCAAATAAAAATAGTTTAAAATTCAAGTCCCATACTTACAAAATTTCGATTCCGTAAACTATATCGGTTGGCCCAACACTATTGTACGTGAACTTTGACCGGCCCAGCTATGGGAATAAAAGTTAAACAAATGGACGTCGTACCGGCAAGTTTTAATAAGATTCTTGCAAGGTTTAGTGCGGAAACTGTTCAGTAGACGTCGTGTGTTGGCTTTGCCTTGAATTGTGATGCGTTTTTCTCTTTTTGTTATATATTTTTCTCTTTCATGGCTTTTAATAACGCGTTCTAAAGTTTTGCAATAATGCTGGTGTAATAAAAATGCGGGAATTTTTGGGTCAACGTACAAAGGGCGCTTAAGAGTGGAAAATGGGTTACGTATTCCGAAGTGTTAATAACTTGGGTTGGTTTTTTGCTGTTTGTTTACATTTTCACTGATATAAATTAAGTTAGTGGATAACTAATCACATCATCTTCATCTTCTTCTTAGTGTTTCGCTATACACAAAACTTTCGAAATGCAATATAGTGCGATGTATCTTTTGCATAAATATTTCGTTTAGATAAAGTATCAAACGAAATATGTATGTCTTATATGTCTCATTAAATTGATTTTACTTAAGAAGTCGATCACGTATGTAAGTATTCACTGTCACCATTTCCTATGCAGCAAGAAGTTGCCCCACTAAATTATCAGCTTTAATTACTGGCACACACAGCCCTTCGTATCATTCGCAAACCATTGGCGACTTTTTGTGACCCCAGTCGCGTCAGCAAATCCTCCAGGAGACCACTCACTTAATCCCAGGGTGGGTCACAAGGGTGAGGGAAGGGGGATAAACTAAGAAACTTTTCCTGCCACTTTGTTCCCCGATTAGTGTTGCAAGATGCTCCAATTTTAACGGACTATCCCGATCTGGTTGACCCTTCTATATTTTTATGGCGTTGAAGGTATTTTATACTTTAAAGATGCGAGTTTTTTCGATTATGGGAATAAATTGCGGTGATTAAATGAAATTTGTTATTTCCAGCATAAATATTAACTTACTGCGCAGATATTTCAATAATTTCTATGAATTCCAATTAAAATGTAATATACTCGTATTATTCATATAGTAACGACAAGTTTAAATCTTGGGCAAAGTTCTTAGTTCTTGTGTTTAATCATTTCAGATTCACAGAAACTATAATTTCTACTAAATAGTATAAATAGTTTATATACGTAATAACCAGAATATTTTCGTTAATTCATCATTGACTATCTTAAATTTTTGATACATATCGTAATAATGATATTTATCCCGAGATTTTTCGACACTGGACATCCCTAGCTTGCGACCTGTGAACAATGTCCAACGAGGTGACGTTTTTATACGATCCCATCGGATATCTGCTCTTTATTTTTTCTGACAATTTCCTTCTGATTGTGTCGAGATGTTACGAGTTGCGAATTATGATTTCACTTTTATCTACAATACTGTGACATTTTGCTGGAGTTGTTCCTTTGAATTCCTCTGGAACATGTGAAATAGAAAACGTGGATCGGAAAATTTTGGAGTTTGTTTAGGCTGCTTAGTAGGTCATATGCTTGACTTGACTAGCTGTGGCCTGCGGCTGCACCTGCATATAATACAGATCTTATTCCTACAACATCCTGTAACGTATAAAAAAAACATTTATTTCAAGTATCGCAATACCACCTGGTCATTTTGTCATCAAGAAAAATACACTATTTGAAATTTAATACAATTACACTTTTCACAATTCAAATTATTTATTACATGATAATGTATTATCTCAATTGAACTCACATTTGATTCTTTTGTTTACAAATATTATTAATTAATTAATTGAAATTTGGGATCATAAAAATAAAATAGAAATAGGATAATTCAATTTCAATTAATAATAATTTACTGTAATAAATAATAGTATGTGACCTACTCCCCAGACTTTAATCAAATTTAGATGATAAATAAATTTGAAACTTTTTTGCGTGAAAGAGAAACAATATCCGTTAATGTATGTATCCATCTTTTCTAAAATTCAGCATATTCATATAAGAATATTGTAGAATTGGGCTAGAAACAAAAATGTAATTGGTTTATATAATAGGGTACTCTTATCCACTTGCAAGGTACAAAGCATTAACAATAAAAACGGAAAAGAAACGTCTCTTGAAACATTACTCAGAACAGAAGCATGTTTGGTCTCCATTGACCCATATCCAAATAATTGTACCTCTTATTACAATAGATTGCGCGCAATGGACGAAACAAAAACCTCTCGATTTTCCCTCTCGTAACTTCGCAAGGAATTTCATCGTTTATCGTATTTTATTAAATTCTTTTCGTGCAGAACTTAATTAATCGAACTTTTGGTTAAGCTTAATGCTCAACTTTTTTTTATTATGTTGTTTTTACGAGTTTTAGTTTGTTGCCTCAAGTTTTTTTACGATTAATTAAAATGAATGAATATTATTTAGAAGCTGAGAGGCCGTAAATTTTTTGTAGATGTGGAATTCTTTTCATAGGCTAAGTTTAATATTAAAAGGTAGGTACAAAAATATTTTATTCTATTGACAATTTTAAGTGAAAACTGAAAACAATTAATTTGTTGTACGCACCTGAAGAAATTACGAATATGACTCTCTGACGACACAGAAACTCTCTGCGCTTACAGGGTCGGCAACACGAGTGTGACTCCCCTGGTGTTGCACACATCCATAATCCACGGTAACCACTTACCATCGGGGGGGGGGGGGGGGCGTGTATTTGTTTGCCACGTTAGTTGTATAAAGAAAAACATACGCTCACACCTATTTCCCTCCGAGGTAAGCAGAGACTCGCCTATTGTCATTTAACCTTTCTTCAGGTTTCGATAGCTGCTTCCTTTTTTTATACCAATTAGGTGGCAGACAGCAGTGGGCCGTCCACCTGATGGAAAGTGGTTACCGTGGCCTATGAGGTGTGCAACACCAGAGGCGTCACACTCGCGCTGCCGATCCTGTTAGAACAGAGAGTTTCTGTACCGTCAGTGTAGAAGATAAAGCAGGACAAGCCTTAGGTCTTCCCACTGATAGCACAAAAACTAGCCAATGAACTCTGGCTACCCTATTCACCGCCAGGAACACAACACGAGGTTATTATGGCCGCGGTATTCTGTAGGGCGGAGGCACTTCCCCAGTCGGGCTGCTCAATTGGACGAAAATACCCTCGTGTTCTACCTCCTACATTCTGTCCTTCCTCTGACGTACGAATATTAATTATGGTATATTAATAATATTGGTGTTTGGTACTAAAATGTGTGCCTACACTTGACATAGTTTTAAGACTATTGGTCTGCAATTGCATGGTGCTGCAATTTTCGTATAACGTGATGATCGTCGCATTGAACCGTTTTCAATATGAAATTGGAAGAGCGCATAAGTGCGAAGTCAGTACGAAATCTTCGATCTAGTCTTATCGTAGTTTTTGATCTCCTTCAGATTACTTGGATTATATAGGATAGGTTTAAGATAGGTTAGATAGGTTAGATAGGTTAAGTTGTATTTACCTGCATCGTTCACATAAACTAAACTGAAGTCAGTTAAAGCTACCATTTTCGGTAAAACTCGTGGAAGTAAACAGGATCTAAGTTTGAACGATATTATAACGACACTTTGCAACGATATTATATTTCTAAATCGTCCGGAATGCACCTCTGTTATGGCTAAACGTACTAGTTAAAATATACGGGCGTAGTTTGCGGGCGGCGCCGCAGTGATGCGCATAAGTTTTGTTATAACTTTGGTTTTGGGGATACAGCGGAAACAGTAAACGAAAACTACAAGACTCTTCTACAGTATATAATCTTTTATGTACTGCCAGCTAAAGGATCATTCCCACACGCCCACTACTGTAATCCTCTACACCTTTAGACTAGAGACTCATGGATGACTCATGAGGGACTCGTGAACACACTGAGTAATAACAAATAAATGATGGCATCAAATTGAAATTAATAATATCAAATACTCAGATGTGTAACGTCTTGAAACTGTGATAAAATCAAACTTCCAAATTAACGCAATCAAAAGATTATAATAATGCAGTTAATGTGACATAAGTTCGTTCCTGAATCAAAATTTTTACAAGACTCGTAGTGTATTCGCACTTGACCTGTTTATTTTCTTGCACTGTTTTTAGTATACAAAAAGAAGATATGAAAGCGTTTTGTTTACAAATGAAATTCAAATATACACTTAGATAGATAGTGAGGGCTTTAATTTAAGGCAATTTGAATTATTAAACACACACAAATCCAGATAATCACCCCTATATTGTTTGCTTAAAGCTACGACGAATTTAATAGATATACTATAAGTACAATTTATATTCAAAAGGTTTTCTTCTGTTCCATTCCTTGAGGTAACTGTTTGTGCCGCGAAGATCCCACAAGAGAGCAAATTTATCTCCCTTATATTTCTAAAGGCAACCTTCCAAGCCGCAGCCTGGCTTGCAGGTGTTCCAGTTGAAATTGTTTCTCCCGTGCAATGTAAATATTAGTTAATTAACTGTAAACCGAGCGGTTGGCTCCGCGCCGTCCACTGTTTGACTTGAAATCTTAAAACAACACAATTTCCACCTACTTGGATTAAGAACGAAGCTTCTTGTGAACGAAGTTATTTCTCGTCTTAAGCCCTTTTCATATTGACGTTGTTTGAGAGTATACGAGGTATCTTTTTTTATTTTTTTATTTCAATAAATTTTACAATTAATTTGTGTACTAGTAGTGTAACAAAAACCAGAAAGATTTGTTCGTACACTAGGTTCGTCGCTTAGTCATTGTGTTCGAATAGAATACTTACATACATTTTACATACATCATTTATTATACAATAAGTGTATAGAAGCAAGCCATTACAATCCGCAGAACAAAATGTCTCATGTCGGTAAGATGTAATACTTAACAGCTTTTTTTTTTGTTCTGCGGTGAGAATAAAACTATTTTTTTTTTCTTCCGCGAGTAGTTCGACAATTTTTTTATAATAACGATACATTGTAGTCTTTTAATGGTAGACTAAAAACCGGTTGGTAACAGCTAACTGTTGAGCCGCATACAGGATGTGTCATTCCGTACAGAATTAAAATGTTTTATTTGATGTTAAGTATTTTTTAATGCATTTACGAAATGCAGTTTTAGGGTGCTTTTTAAATTTTTGCTATTTTTTTTTATTTTTTTATTTATAAACGACAGTAAACATGCACTGGTGCGTATATCTTTCAGGCTAGGTGATCACGCTGATATTAATCTGCCGCATATTTTAACATAAATTAAAACAATCACTATAATCGTGAAGAGCTTTCTTTTCAATCGAATTGAGAAAGAGGATAATAGCTTATTTAGATACACTCGCGTATGTGCATTTTTTTTCTGTTCAACTCTTGAATATTCTATGTTTATTCTAAAAAAATACAGATTGAGGCCTAACCTACTGTGATTGTACTATCTAGCATGAACCGTTATTGTATCATTTAGGATGTGTATTTAATATTAAATATTTATATGCAATCAAAGCTTTAGTTTCACAATGTTTTATTTTATACAACTAGTAAATATTACATAATGAATAGCAAACCTAAGCGTTGAATAGAACTTCTAAATTACTGTTTATTATATTCCAAATACTCGATAGAAGATATTCAAATACAGAATATATATCAGATAAGAGAAAGATAGACTACTAGATTCCAATTTAAAATAAAATAAATACAAAGGTATTCCCGTTACCCTTACTACAAGTCTGCACCAAAGAGACGCGAATCTATCTGAGAAAAGATAAATTGTGTACAAATAATTTTATATTTACCTTTGTCCCCCTTTAAGATTCATGTTTCTTAAAAGTTATCTACGCGAGGCATCGCATTTACAAAGTTATTTTGTTTCAAAGAACTCGTTATGAACGGCGGGCGCCACTATTCATTTCTAGAAGTAAATTAAATATCAAATATGATATTTAAATCGGGCTTGGTTATGATAATCCTTTTTGAACTTGTCCAAGTATTGGGGCCAAAGAGGCCAACTTAAAAGGTCGAAGTCTCATCTAATTACAATTCGTCTCTAGTACTTTGTGAAATTAATAATGTTACGAGCGTGGGGGTCGGTTTAAATAGAAAAAGCGAGAATATAGAACTGTATTGAAGACAGATTTTATTCAGCTGCACTTAAATTACAGCAAAGCGCTTAGAAATAGAGCGCTTAAAACTCTTCCTTACACAATACACAGTCACTTGTATGATCGCACTGTAGCGCTTCGCACACTTTAACGCTGTGATCGCTTCAAATACTAGTCGTAGACTGACTGAGCGGAGGCTGTTAGCTCGCCTTTTATATCTGGCGTGGCCGAGTAGCGAAAGTTCTGGAAAAGAGAGGAACGTTCTGGAATGTTCTATTGGGTCTTGTATCTCTTTCTAGCCTGACGTCTCGTTCTATTCATTGGATTCCTTCTAGAACAGTGACGTCAAGGCATGCTGTCTCTTTCTATAGTGCCGTCTCGTTCACTCCTATGGGAATTTAGCCATATATTGAAGTTGCCAAACGCCGGGCGTAGCAATAATCATAAGAGATAATCTCGGTCGTTAGGGAATCAGAGTGATCATTTATGCAATGCAGCTTCAGTACAGATTTTCAGAACTCGCCTTTTCATTTCGAGACATAGTAAGCCAAGCCAATTTAATGATCGAAAGTCGGAGTAGGAGTCCCCGGGCTCTAAGATGCGAAATATGGACGTAACTGTGATTTACACTGACGATGATGATGACTATAAAATTAGATACAATACACGAAACTGCTGTGAAGTTACTTCGGTAACTTCACAGCAGGTATGACTCTTTAAGGCAAAAGCAAATAGAAGGTACTACTCTGTAAGGACTAAGTACCAGTGGAGTAAGCAGTGGCCCTCTCCCAGGCTTAAGGTGATTTTCCACCAGAGGGGCGAGACGAGACGAGACGAGAAGAGAATTGAAATCGCACTGACCCTTTTCCACTAAAAATTGCCTTCGCAAAATTTCAATTCTCTCCTCGCCTCGCTTAGCCACTCTGGTGAAAAATTACCTTGAAGGTGATTTATACTCTATATCGGAACCAATACGGTTCATTTTTGCACAAACAAATATTTCAATTCACGCCTCGCATATTCTCGTCAATCCACACTGTTTCCACCAAAGATACGCTGGGAGAGGATTGAAAATTTGCCATAGAAATTTCAATTCTCTCCTCGCCTCGCCTCGTCTCGTCACTCTGGTGGAAAATCACCTTTAGGCCCGTTATTCTAGAATGGAACTCGTTTCTCAATCTTGTTTTATCTAAGGACGAATTGTATAGATAATCTGTCAAATCTGCCAATTTTTCTATACAATAAGTTTTATGTCCTCAAATAAATTGAGATCAACACTGAGGCCCATATTTTAGAATGTCACCAGGCTGAATCTCGATTCATCTGAGGAAAAATTGTATAGACAATCTGTCAGACAACCTGTCAAATTTGACAATATGTGTATACAAGCTTTCCCCAGATAAATCGAGGTTCAGCTGAGTGACATTTTAGAATACGGGCCTGAGTGTCGTTCCAGAAATAAGGGCCTTAGTTTATCAAAAATATTTAGGTACTTATTCAAGAACGTTTTACATATAAATAAGGAACGAAATATTGTTATATAATAGGTGCCAATTATTTCCTCTCGCTAGCAGCACGTTTAAAGATATTTACCAATTTGTACCATATAATTGGATGCCGGGGAATCAATGCGTGAAATAATTTTGTTTAAAAGCAAAAGCATATCGCGAAGGGAGACGTTTCTCTAATTATAGGAATAATAAGTTCGTCAAATATTATGTATATCATTATGAAAACATAATTATGTTTTATTTATAACGCGCTCTATATGCCTGTTTACCTCATGGGTAGGCTGGGATGACAGCCCACCATTTGGTACAGATGCTACAGACTTTACTCGTAAGCTTCCCTTACTGTAATTGATTCTTTCATGCGAACCAGAAAGTTCTATGTCCATTAAATTTGCCTTTTTCGCGAGATATCATCACCTTGGTCAATAAAATGTTCTGAGAGGTAGACGGTCCATTATGTCTACTTCTC
The DNA here is from genome assembly GCA_949126895.1 of Eilema caniola. NCBI lineage: Eukaryota > Metazoa > Arthropoda > Insecta > Lepidoptera > Erebidae > Eilema > Eilema caniola. The sequence continues at coordinate 22,744,533 of OX421470.1, forward strand.
TTCTAACAAATATTTCTTTTGAAGAAGTACTTGAGCAACGAAGGGCCCATGCTCTTGGTTGCCTAAGTCGTTTCACTCCATGCCACAATTATGGCGCTAAGTCTGACTTGTCTGGTTAAGCCTACCCACTCATATTTAAAATTGCCTAGGTTGAACATTCTATTATGTTTTTCCAGTAATCTATTACGTCTTCCATCTTATTTCTCATTAAATTCACTGCAGTTTTATCTTAAAAGTAAAAAAATAAAATATCTAAAACCTGAGTGGGATAAACAAAAAAGCAAAATATACCTTTTCTGTTTAATATCCTGAATCATTTTGAAGGAAACCTAAAATATTCAAAAATAACTACGATGTATTTCATCGCGTTCGTAATAAATTTATGGGACGCACGGTTCTGTTGAATGATTCCACGAGATAATAATATTGTACAATGTCCGATGTATCGATAAGTCATTAACTTTTAATATGTTTATGACGTCGGCGAAATTTATGTATGCATTAATGAGATTGCGCCGCGACAATTTTCCATATTACGGGCAAGGCAATATTGAAAGTGTCGTGCACGAAATCATTTTGAAAGTAATTAAATCTCGGTACTGGTGATAATAATATACAACTGAAGTAGAAATCTAACGGGTAAAAAACAACAAATAATAATTTATTAAGATCACAATTCTGGTCACATTTGCAGCAATCGCTTACAGGTATTTTATAAATATGTACCGATATCAGATATTTATGTATGAATAAAGATTTTATTAATAAAATAAATACAAAACGGGCCAAAAGAAGTGTAACTTGTGTACCACCGGTGAAGTATTTGCTCCGTGGTTCGAGGAACCAAAATTGGCCATTTGTGCTGAATTTTAGAGTAATTAAATAATGGAACAGGAAGTTCTATATTTAAACTATCTAATTTGATTTGAATTTTCACCGCGCAAATTCTGGCATTAAAAGGTAACTTTTTTTCTTTTTTTGGAAACATGTCTGATCACAGTCGCATTGTAAGCAGTTCAATAAATTTCCATTGATCTCTTAACTCATAACTCGTAAAAATAAGTACTGGGTTTCATTTAAAAATCATCAATTCGTTCATTCAATTTTTATATGCGAAAACCTCTGGACTAGAAAGAAAAACTCTAGAACGGTATTTACCACCATTACTTTCCTAGTCTTGAAAAATACCAATCCGCTCTCAAGTTAAATACCGATACGAAAATATGAAGGAGAAGAAAAATCAGCCAAGCACTAAAACACACCTGTAGATCCTTCAACGTGACTCAGCCGTTTGCCTTAGCAATTACTCAGCAAATTAGGGGAACCCCCCGTTGACCTTTAGCGGCATTATGCCGATAAATTCCGTATTGTACCGGTACGGATTGTATAAAACGGTAAGAATCGTAATTTCCTAGCCGCGATGTTTTCCTGCCGTTCGTTGTGTACAACGGATATTATTAATATAGAAAAACCCGCAAAGACTTGATTGAATACGACCTGAATGCGGTGTAGAATTCCATTGGCTGTACCGCAATTTGTTACCTTGTAAATCGACAGATAAAATAGTACTCAATAACATAGTTGCATCCGTATTCACAAAAACATTGTCTTTTACCTGTTCTTGATCTCGCTTGTAGTAACGATACTTGTCAAATAAACATTAATTATTGACTAAACGTAACTGTCTGTGAAAAAAGAAGTAAAATATCAGAAAATCTTTACAGATTCATTTTAATCATAATATAATGAAAAGACTTCTTATGGAAAGGAATAAACATCAATAATGGTGTCTATAATTAAAATCATAATCATTTTAATCATAATATAATGAAAAGACTTCTTATGGAAAGGAATAAAGATCAATAATGGTGTCTATAATTAAAATCATAATCATTTTAATCATAATATAATGAAAAGACTTCTTATGGAAAGGAATAAAGATCAATAATGATGTCTATAATTAAAATCATAATCATTTTAATCATAATATAATGAAAAGACTTCTTATGGAAAGGAATAAAGATCAATAATGGTGTCTATGATTAAAATCATAATCATTTTAATCATAATATAATGAAAAGACTTCTTATGGAAAGGAATAAACATCAATAATGTTGTCTAATAAAAATTAGAATAGAAAAATTAATTAGAATAAGAAGACAAACACTATAAATGAGAACAAGGGGTAAGAGTAGTCTGCTGCTTTAATAAAAACAGGCCCGTCACAACAATAAGTAATAATTATATATTCGAATAATTATCCAAAAATATCATCACAAGAACAAATACATGTGACACAAACATTAACCAAGACAAAACACAACTGAGGAGTTACTAACATACTTAATTATGAAACTAATACTCGTAACAGTCCTGATGTCTTTTGAGATATCTTCACCCGAAGTCTTATGAGTTGCCTCGGAAATACGATGTCACACTGATCTAGGCAGACATCGGCAAAGAAACTATCTTGTCGAGTATTAGATCCCCCACGTATTCGGTGTATTTTGTGGAAGGGTTTGTGTGTCGTACAATACGATCAAGTATCATCATATCATCAAGTATCATCTGAGTCTTATACTTTGATCTTAAGAAGTGAAATTCTATAAAAGAGGATCATGATTAATTCCTTTGCGATTTAATAAAAACAAACCAATAACATTCGCTCAACTTGGTATTGCAAATAATGTCAACTTTTTTATATATAGATTGTAAAATAGACTGCGCTCTGCCTGAGATGGTAAACTGGGGTGCAGTCCAAAAATAACTGGCTACCATTTCAGAAACTGTCCCTTAGATAGATGGTCCCTACCTTGACAGCCTCGCCAGATGTTTTTATCACACTCCGCTTAAAGAAGCCAGGGCAACTTAATTAAAATAAAATAATTACACAATACTCCAATACTAAAATAAAAATAGAATTTGGTATGCTATAAATGACTTGGCGTTTGTAGATGAGAAAATCAAAAAGTTAATTAACTAGCTAAAATAATAAATCTCTGTGAAAATTTTAAACACAGAAACTTATAGCTCGAAGCAAAACTCGCTACCCTCATAATTAGTTTGAATTCAATTACATCCACAATCCAGCTGTACCGTATAACATAACACTGAGTATCACACAGCGAACAATGTTTTCATCGCAGCGATATTATTCAACCATATTCAGAACGTCATTAATTCTCGTACACATATTTTATTCGGGTGATATTCCGGCCGTGTCGCGTTGGGTGTCGCACCGTGCGCCCAGGGCGGTTCCGTGCACCCCCCGACATTTTTGTCGTGAATATTATTGAAATCAAAATAGCTAGCTAGCGTCGTGGATTCTCCCATAAATTTAGCGTACCACAGCAGGCGGGCGGCTCCATTTTTGTAACGATATTTTTCTCGTTCATAGTTATTGTTATGTTCCAAGTTTTTTGAATTCTAATCAATATTTAATAAGCACACGGGAATAGTTTTTGGCCGTAGAGCTAAAAATATATAAATATTTATAAAAGTTTTATACTTCAATAGAAATTTATATCATTCTATTTTAGTAAACTAGATATTTCCCAGTGTAGAGTTGTAATGTCTAGGGGGCGTTAACATCGGCATCGAGCCCACGATGAAGTACCTTGGGCTCGTACTCGATAGCCGATGGGACTCTCTTTCCTCCATCCAAAGGTTACCTGTAAGAGATTGCCACTGTGCGATAAGGCCGCCTATTGTCTATGCCTGCAATGTACCTATTAATAAGAAATGTCTTGTCCTTGGTGTACACAATAAAGAGATACTTACTTACTTACTTACTTACTTTACACCTCATCTCCGAAGTCTGGTCCCGAAACTGAGGGGGGGCTGCGGCCGCGCTATCGCGGCTAATGCCTAACGTTAAGGGACCCAACGTCCCCACTAGGAGACTGTACCTGGGGATCGTGCGAAGCATGGCCCTGTACGGGGCTCCCGTATGGGCGGAGACTCTGGCGGCCCTAAACGTGGCTGTATTAAACATCCCATTAAAAGCGATGGCCGTCAAAGTGATCAGGGGGTATCGCACGATCTCCGTCGAGGTGACATGTCTCCTAGCCGGGACCCCTCCATGAGACCTGGAAGTAAACTAGTATACGCCTGGGACTACCGACCTTCGTGATCAGGGCCTGAGGACGACAGTTGGCCGACTCGCCGTTCTTACAGTAGAAGGCCGTGGCGGAGACGTGTCGTGTGTGTCCTACACACGCCTGCCAACTCACCAACGCGGGATAAAACCCGACCCCACCAGGCGAGGCCGCCGGTAACCCTGGGGTTATCCTTTTTTTAGGGCTTACCCGGGGTGCCCGGCAATGGACACTTGGGAAGGACACCGTGTGGTTTTAGTTGGTCCGATTTCGACACGCCCACCCCATCGTCGGCACCAATGGAGTGAAGCCCGTGGGGGTTCCCACTCGTTAAAAAAAAAAGAGTTGCAATGTCTCCTTTATTTATTTATTTTTTACCTAGCAAACAATAACGTACTACAGTTACACCGCTGCGGAATGCCATCACTCGGTAGCGATGAAACTCTAGTACCTTATTGTTGTATGCATGGGACTATATACAGGACAAACAAAGAACATTAATTTATATGTAGATAGGGACAGAGTGCTTTAGTTATCAATGTGAAAGGTTATGCGAAAAGATAACGCTTTTACGCTCCTCTAAGTAGCCCCACGGCCTAATACTCGTAAAATAAAAGCAGATAAGTACAAAACAAACATTTTAATGAATAGATTATCCGTTTCTGTACCTAGTTAGTTTGATAAACATCAGCAACTCGGAACAGTAGTGACTCTTGAAGGGTGAAAGAGTTGAAAAGTTGGAGAGCGGATGTAAATTAATGAAATTCTCCCACTACAAGCGACTCGACGGTCGGCTTACAAAGTCCAGTGTCCGAGAGACGAGTTTACGAACTGGAGTTTAGTTTGAATAGATGTTGTATGCTTCTAAAATATTGTTATTTTATGGGTAAGCGCTCGCCCTCGCTTCGACGTAGACAATAGTTTTTGTAATTAAGATAATTCAAGTCACATCTTTTCTGTGAACAAATTTTATATCCCTGTTTATAATTATTTTATCTCATGAATTTCGATAAACGTTTTCACGTTTGTGTTGATTAATTCTATTACATGTTTACTTTTCTGCTTAGAAGTTGACTTTTTGAAATCTTTTCTAATTGCTTGCCTAGGCCAAGATTATAACCTACTTTGAAAGTTCTTATTTCTGTAACATCAGCTCTGCATTGAATTGAATACTGAAATACGGATAATAAAATTTGAGCATGAGTATATAATTGTTTATATTAGTTGTGATTACCTTACTCAATATTATTTTCAATACTATAGCTGAAAGCACTCCAGTTCTTTTATAGATTATTTATAGATTTTATAGATTTTATTTCTTTTATAGTTTGTTTTCTGTAGCTTCTTTTTTTTTGTCAAGACTTTTATAGATAAAGTTATAACCTTAATACGCTTAATCTGACCAAGTGCCTCCATCCAATTAAAATGGGGAAGCATTTTAATTCACCGCATCCACACAAAGTATGAAAACGGGATGACATCTAGCTGTGCTCCACTTGTTAACAAGTTTGTACACTACACAAACTTCAACAAACTGACCCACTGTGCAGATGCGGAAACGGCTTTAATACACAAAATAATTACTGGAGACAACTTTTTGAGGAGTCGAGTGCCACTAGGCAGTAAACTTTTCAGCAAAGTTTAATTTAAATACTAGTTGGTTTCGCGTTTATTTTCAACTTTGTGATGGAAAAAAATACTACTCAACATTTTCGGGGTTGGTTTGTGTACGACTCAGTAATGCAGTTTTTGTTTGTTTTTGTGTAATGTTTGTAAATATTTTATGTTAAATATTTTTTTGAGTCTAATTCCCTAGAACAGCAGCGTAGATACTTGTAACTAGGGTTCTTACCTAGCTAAAAACACGCTATACTTTTGAATCCTGCTCTTCTTAAAGTGGTCTGCTACGAACATTTTGATAACTAATAAACTTATATTCTGGTTACCTGGTATTCTTAAAACCCAGCATATTGTGTGAGCACTCTCTCGTTATTCTCTGTACCAATCCACCTATGTCGAGTTACCAGACCGAAAATATATTCGTCATGAATATATGATAAAGAATATAAAGTTTATAAGACCGAGATGAATGTTCGGCTTCAGTAAGTTGCTGTTATAAGTTTCAGAATAGAAGTTGGTCTGACGTAACTACTTTTCTTGAGTCCAAAGTTAGCTTTGCACCGGTGAGGGGAATTCTAGTGTAAAAATAGTTAAATAAACTACTGAAGCGGTTTATCGCAGTTAACTTTGTGTACTTCGTAACATGTTAAGAGATAAAAGAGGTTCAGGAACACAACAGTCGCTAGAGACACAACTTCTTAGCCGTTTGGAATTTAGGATTTATAGCTTTCATCATCAGCTTAACTAAATAACTTGATAGAATACAACTAGATTTTGTATACCTTCTTCCGGCAGGGAATGCCGCTGACCGGACGGGTGATCTATTTCCTCTCTATCCCTCCCCTTGGGAGGCTGAGAGACGTCCAACAATCAAAATCTTACGATCTGTTCCACCTTCAGATCCTTGAGGTCTTCTATGTTTAGCGTGTCCAGTCCTATTGTCTTTCATCTTATCAGTGATATTGTATACGTCCCTAGAATATCTCAAGAACTATCCCCGATCTCCTAATCGTTGAGGAGTTGCGTCTCCCATTAACAGCAGCTCAGCAATGTTAACAGATAATAATTTCAAGCAGTAAATATAAATTATTATAACATTTTCTACAAAATTTGAGGGTTTCTCTTGATTTCCACCAATTCAAGAGCTGATAATGGGATGATAAGATTTCGAATTGGTGGCAATAAGACTAACTTGGAAGGAGTGTACTTCCAAGGTAGCCTTATTGCCAAATAAAAAAGGTTTTTTTAAAATTCAGTTCACAAATAACAGTGAAGTCGATGGACGTAATTACATTGCGATGAATTTAAGTCTCACGTCAATACAATAATATCTTTTTTGTCAGTTAAAGAAGAGCCAATATTCACCTAAAATCAAATAATGAATATTCCATAATGAACGCCCACAATTATCTATCCAAAATATTCCTCCATCACATTGCAAATAAATAAAAATAATTCCTTTCACAAGCAAATCAAGGGGGTATCCGCACCCCATTCGTGACGTCGTCGATTTGGCGTGCCCTATAAAAAAAATGCCCAATTTACGTTCACGTAATAGGCACTGCGGATAATTCGCTACGGTTCCGCAGTCGATGCCTTTCGACTAAATGATAAAATTGAGTTTTTTACCGTACAAGATTGATCGGCACGCTTCTTCCGTTTGATGTTATAGTCTGTTGTAAATAAATTATCGTTTGAAAGACACGAATAATTTCTGTTGTAAAAAGTTCTGTTATTTTGTTTGTCTTAAGGTATTTTTGGGCTGTAACTTTTGAGCTTGATGTATTGTGCGTCGTTTTGTTATCTTTAGTTTCGAATACTACTCACAAAGTTGTAATATAGGTACCGGCATAGATGACATTATTATTTTAACGCCAATCTCAGTACAAAATGTACTATATTTACGCAGTACGGGTCTTTTTTGAGTATGGCATGGGGTACTACGGGAAGAGAGCTTAAATTCACCAATCATAGATCATATCAAACCAACCGGCTCGTGCCAGAGCCCCGTTTCGCTCGCGACTTGGGTCAAGATATATGGCAGTCTTCATACTTGTGAACGAACTTGAGTTCGAGGTGAAAACCTAGTGATTCAATTGAGAACAACGCTAAAAAGATAATGAGTTTGATTCTGCAGTTAAGTTTGTTATTAATTTATACAACCGTTTAATATACGTCGGTCAGCATAAAAAAACATTTAAATAAGAGGAAAATGGTGTTCATTTTCCTGCGTATACAAAAGTGATGAATGAAATATAACATTCAAAATAAACTTGTACATATTTTAATTAATATTGCATAGTTTGTTCAACAGATGAAATAATAATTAGTTTGCAACCCTTATACAAACAATGTTTGGTACGTAAATATTTCATAGGCTTTGAATTTGTTTGACCGATGCTAACTGCATTGATTTTAATTTGATTTAATATTGAATATAGACTGGGTTAGTACTCAATATCCAGTGTAACCACATGTATTCGGATCAGATTATCGTCATAATCATCACTTAAATTAACAACTGACGTCCACGGTTCCACCTGCGTTGGTTGTTGTGATTTTTGGTTACATATCCAATTCCACTCAACCAATTGCGAAAAAACAAACGTAAGATAGACCTTTCTAACTTATCATATAAATCCGTTCAGTAGTTCATGCGTGTGTCGAGAACAAATAGACAAACCGACGACAGTGCTGTCAATATAAAATAATTCGAGTAGGTATTTTTTCCTAATATCTCAAATGTCACACACATCTACTTTACAATTATTGGTATAATAGTATAGATTGCTTCATGCCCAAAAACTAAAACTGAAAAGCACATCTCCGTATTACTGTCTATTTCAAACTCATCAATTAAAAGCTTATAGAATTACGGTATGAACTTTTTTCGTTCAGATTGCCTCTCACTTTGAAGGCAATGGACGCAGACTTTTTGTTTGAAAGTCTGCACAGATCATTTTCAATGGATTAATATTCCTCCGCCTTCAATAAGTATGCAGAAAAGATTATGAAGATTATGAAGCGAACTTTTCACTTTGTAAAATGTCTAGAGGAAAATATACAATAATAAAAATGTAATATTATTATGTATTATTTATATTATGAAATTTTAATCTTCTTTTGTAGTTGACTGTACTTACAGCCCAAGCTACTATTAACCTTTTCTATTTCTAGACATTTGTGCACATAAAGTATAGAAACAATACAACTCAACCAAATAAAAAAAAATTGATATTAGTAACACAAACTACAATTGTGAACTATTTAGTTCACATATCCCATAAATGCCAAAACTATTAATTTGGCACGTATCACATAAGCAGCACTTGTTCAACAAAAACAGTTCAACAAGACGCTCAAGTTCTTCCACAAAATAAAACTCGTAATGAATACGAGAACACAGATAAATATTTGGCACGGATACAAGAAAATCACGGATTTTGGCTCTTTACTCGCGGTAAGTAGTAAAGAGCTAAATTATGATAATGAAATTAATATCACAGCCAAATGTTGAATGGAAGTAAAAGATTAAAGATGGGTATTGTCGAAAATGTGGTGACAACTGAATAATTTTGAAGCTATTGCATAGCTATTATCGCGGGCTTTGAGCACGGCGACCTAGTCAAGAAATTCCGTAAACAACAAATACCTAACACTGTCAGTTCTTATGTCAATCAGTTGGGATGACAATCGATGACGAAAGTGTATTGTTTGACAGATCAGTGTGTAGTCTTGGTGTAGGTAATAATAGGTCTACAATACTATCTACGTCGGACGGTCGGACGGTCGGAAGGTCGGACGGTCTGACGGTCGGAAGGTCGGATAGTCGGACGGTCGGACGGACGGACGGTTGGACGGTCGGACGGTCGGAAGGTCCGACCTTCCGACCGTCCGTCGGAGACGGACAGACGGACGGAATTAATATGAAAGAATAATTATAATTGTATAGGTTGATAAAAAAAAGGTTTGTTATAGCTTTACCGCGGCAATCCCCGAGTGCCACAGCCATTTTTTTTATTTAATTGTATGGACGCAGGGTTCAGCTATCAAATTATTGACAGTTTCATTAAATTAGCTGGTATTTAGGCGTCGTATCCATTACGCTACATAATTATAAAAAGCAACTCGTGTTGCTGTACAACATCGTTGGTAATGTTGCGCGCTGTTGCCAGCTGGCGCGAAACATTAAGTCCAGCTTGTAGTTTGTTCGATGAATGCTATAGGTGGACAATATTGTTGCGCGTCTTTATTGTGCAACGTTGTGTAAAAATGTTGGTTTTTAGATACTTGGCTTTAATCTTCATGTTTCTTCATTTACTCGTATAATTCCGCCGAGAAAGTTAATCTATGATATGAGAGAATATACTTCAAAATTCTTCTCATAGGGATGCACAGTTCTTTTATGAGTAGCAGTGCTAAGTAATAGGTATATGTATGTTCCCAAACTACGAGTAATATCTCTGAAATATACCTACGAATGGATTGTGCGCCTTATTGACATCTTGTTTTTTTCTGTTCCAAAGGTATTCTGTTTCAATATATAAAATGAAAATATAGCCTATTTCAGCCAGATACGATCAGTCGTTTGAGCGTGATTGATAACAAACATTTAAACATATGCAAAAATTTTCACAGTTTATGATACAAGTAGGACACTTTATATCCGAAACTTGTAATTCCACCATTTTTAAAATCCAAAATTGTAAGTAGGTATCACATTATTGGAACCATTCAAATCCGACCACTTTTACTCCCAAGCAAATCTCTTTCAAAAACAATTGTCAAGCATTATCCAGTACTATTAACGAACACGCCTGTACACTAAACGTAAACACATATAAACGTAAAAAAATATTTTATTGTTGTATTTATAAGCTGTTATTGTGTCTCGTTCTCTAAGTGTTCATAAAATGTGCTTAGAACGTGTTTATGCTACGGATTCAGTGTGGCATGGAGTTCGTTGACGGCTCGTGTATGTATTGTGTCTGTTAACTTTTGTTATTTCGCTGAAAGCCCTTGTAAAGGCCATGAAATGGTAGGAAATAATGGTCAATTTGAAACATTTAGGCAAGTATTGCTCATGGTAGTCGTTATGTATCTTTGCAATTTCTTTTTAATGGGACGATTGTCGATGTAACTAATTTTATATTCACTGCGTTTGAAGTATTGTGAATAGGAATCCATACTAATATTATAAATGCGAAAGTAACTCTATCTGTATGTTACGCTTTCACGCCTAAACCGATTTTGATGAAATTTGGTATAAGGGTAGATTAGACAATTAGTAAATGTAGTAACAGGCTTGATCTCACAACTAGTATATTGCAAATCTGGTACAATTTGTCAAAGCGATTAGTGAAGCGACTCGCCGCAAGGTGAAAATCAAACCGTGTAAACCCCTCATAGGCGCTTGGCAGGCTTACTAAATACCATTTTATTAAGTTCATCGCAAATTTTATAATAGTTTACTAAAGCTACTTTTTGATTGTCAGACTAAGAGTGAGCTCCAAATAATCTTTTTTTTTTTATAGATGTTAATGTTGAGAAGGATTTTAGTATTTCTTATATTTTTTCTCTGGAATGAAGTATTTTCGTAGCTTGTTGTTATGGTAGATGCAAAAACATAACTCCAATAAAATATAACTGATAGTACTACCAACGGATTGTAACCAAGTTTAATTTAGATAGATTGGCACCATTTCCCAAATTGGATGTACCATTATAGCAATTCGTGTTTCAGTTAATTTTATTACTCACGTACACACGTTCGTTGATCGTATGCCGAAGTTTTTCCGCAAACTGCGGCCCGTGCTTACGTCCGACGCTTACGAATTACGTAATTATATATTTATACTGAGCAGCGTAGTTTATACTGATTGTGTTTTAGGCTGGTCAAGCACTGAACTTCGAGAATCTCGTTTAAGTATTAATAGAGTATAGGGTTGGCACAGCGTGTATATGATTTCATTTTGATATAAATAGACTGATTCCACTACGGATGCTACCCTATCTATACATCTTCTATACATCTATACATCTATACATACATACAAATAAAATTGGAGTGCCTGTTTGATATATTGAAAAACCGTTTACTACACGACGTTTTACTACATTCATATGAATATAATACGGTACATACACGAAAATAACATTTTTTAATTTTTTGTCTGTCTGTCTGTTTCGACGAAGCTCGGAAATGACTGGACCGATTTTGATGGGACTTTTATTGACAGGTTGCTGATGTAATAAGGAGTAACTTAGGTTACTTTTATTTTAGAAAAATAGCGTTGTTTCAACACTAAGCGATAACCGATATCCACGCGGGTGGAGCCGCGGGCAACAGCTAGTTAGTTGATTACATAATCAGTGAAATTATCTGAGGCCCATATTTCTATCCTTGTCTTTCTTACAGTCTTTTTGTATTTATATTTCGTTTTGTATTTAGCAACACGAGAATGACACCTTTAGCGTTGCCAAGGTTCATGGGCCACATGTATGTTGTGTAATTGTTTGTGTGTTTGTTAATAGTGCAAAAACGCTTAATGGAAGCACTAACACATATCGAGCGTAAGGCAATCTCCGAGCTAAGTTAAAATGGTTGTAATATTATATCTATTTTGAAACGGCTCAAGCGACAGAATTTAAGACGGATCTACTATCGTAATTGAAATAGATAAGTATGCCCATAATTCGAAGAGTTCACTAGTCCCAGCAAGTATTTGTTTGAGGAGAGCTAATCTTTTCAAAAGACCAAAGTTTAAAAATTAGTGGTTTCATCATAGATTGTAGATATAATCTGAGCTTTGGCACTGGAGATTCTTCCCACCCTCTTCTACTCAAACATTAATGTTCCATCTTAGGATCATCCTAATATAATCGTCCTGTGTGTCTCGGCCCTAACAGTTAATTAGTTGACACATTGTTGGTCGTATCGGTGTCTCAATTCGCTATCGGATAAACGGAGCGGCTCTCCCGAGAGCGTCGTTGGAATTGACACGTTGCTACAGTCGGTGACCTTATTTTGTACATTGGAGATTAGGGACTTACTCTCATTAGGAATCTTTTAATAGATGTGAATTAAATAGAGATTACTGTAAGAGATTCTTTTTTAAATTCAAGATTAGATTGAGCATTATTAAAATAGTAAAAAAAAAATCATGTTCGTACCTGACAGTAAAATCTTTGTTTCACCTATACATTGTATAGGTGAAACAAAGATTTTACTGTCAGGTACGAATATTTAGCGTAAGATAGTATTATTCATAATGGAAATTACAAAACCGGTATTCTTTAAAGCAATTAAGAAGCACAAAAGAATATAACAGGCACGCTCTAGGAGCTTAACCTGCAATATTTTTATTGTAAGAATTTATCATGAAAATAATATTACAAAAGGACTTTTCTCAAACCGCCTGCGGTCACATATTTCATTGCGACATGCGTATATATTTTTTCTTGCTCAACGGTTTTGTTCAGGCGTTTGTAAATCTGACACCCCGGTAACCATATTTTTTCCATAATCCCTGAACCACCTAGACTATAGATACCTTTTTTTGGCGGAAAATCTGATTTATGAAACTAGGCTTAACAAAAGAATGCTTATATGCTTTAATGCCAAGGGAATCTTTTTACAGTTAGGTAGAAAAATAAAATAGGTAGTTCTTTAAAACCGTTATGTATCTGATCATCTGTTAATTTTGGATAATTTCATTTACTATTCATTGATGAAATGCCACCTTTGTTATTTAAACAAAACATCGCAACGGTTATTATAATGATTCTAAACCCAACAGATAAGTGAAATCAAAGACTGATTAAAAAGTGATACAAGTGTAAGTAGCCAGTGCAAAAAAAAACTAAAAAAGTAATGAAAAAATGTCGACATCATGTATAGAGCGGACAGGACGCTGACCCATATCGGTGTTTAAACGGGCAAACATTACGTTGCGCGTGAGAGTGTGTGTGTGACAGTGTCAGGTGGCGATGAGGCGGGGGGCGTATGTGCCCCCGCGCCTCTTATCAGGAGATAAGGCACCGTGGCCGCCATCAAGCACCTTCGTCTCGACAAACGTGGTCGAGTCATCACCGTGACCAGGCCGCTTGGAACTAAGCGGCCGCCGCCCGCCATGTTACACACATTGAACGCACTCGCCGGCAAGATTTCGCCGGGCGGCGGCCTGGATACGAACGCGAACAGACACACGCTGCCCAATAAGAACCACAAGCAGCCCTCGTCACCTTACAGCAAACCGAAGTAAGTGTAGCTCCTAAGTTTGTATTGCGACATTCTCTTTTAGACATGTTCCAAATTTAGGTTGGGTCACAAGAATCTATTTTGATAAGGTTCAATGAATCCAGAGTGTGCAGTTCCTAACCTTATCTGTTTGTAGTTTTTGATTCCTATATACATAGGTTTCTACCAGTTTCGTCATTGATATTTTCTTTGTGAACATACTTGCGTTTTATGTTATTACAGAGTAATACTAGACATTTTCCTATTTCGTTACATCAATCTTGATCATAAAACTCTTGAGACAATGCACACTTCATAGATAAGGTTTTTTGTTTTCTTTAATAATCGTTCAATCGTTAATAGAAGCTCTACATTTCTTATCAACAGTAAGCATAAGCTATTACGGTACACACTGATCTCCAATCAAATTTGCATAAAGCATTTCTTTGTTGAGTATTAAATTAATTACAATCCGCCAATCTCTTCATACTTTTGATAATTCATCTGATATCACCTCAACCTGTGGAATGTGCTTCTTCTGCTTTTAGACTGCATCCATCGGTAGTATAACATGAGCTATATCATCTTTTTGTAATATATGTGATTCATTCATCGACTCAATAGATAGCGAGTACTTCATAAATACTTCATATCTAGAAATATAATGCTTCTTCTTCTATTGGTATCGATTTCTCTTCATTATTGGCATTTGTCTTTTTTCTTGCAATCAGGTAAACATTCCTAGGCTTTCTCGTAAGTACCTGATATCTGAGTGATAGTACTTTAGTGCAAATCTTGCCATAAGTGTATCACCATCAGTATTTTTGTAGAAATTAGTAATATTTTACTTGAAGTTGATGATATTGCTGATAATGATATTAAAGAAACCATCTGTAGCATCACTATTAATTGGACTTGTTTATAGAGAATCACAGTGATCAGGTGTATTTGTTGAATTTGTTGATTGAATAAGAAAGTGAATGGTGGACTTATTCAGTGGCTGTTTAAGTGCCTCGTGTTTTAGGCTCGGTTCATTTATTAATTCTAATACATCTTATACAATAACAAGCGTATTTTTAGTTTATCAAATTAAACAAATATTTATTCAGTTTATTCTCAACCGCATGCTCGTTTGCTTGGTTTGTAGCCTAGGGATTCAAAATAAATCTTAAGATCAAAATAAAGATTAGTAGACTCTGTATTTACTTCCATACTCAAATAATACTCATGGAATATGTGAGCTTATTTGTATTAAACATTGATATCATTTGTGCCATAATTATAAGTTTATATTGTAGATACAAAAGGATATAAAAGACATTATGATATCAAAACCAGCGCACATGTAAAATTATTTTATATTACATTCTTTAATGTATACAACGTAGACACGCAATATTCACTCATCTGATAACGATGTATCATAATGTCCTCGTAATTTTGTTAATACTCAAGTTATCTTTAGAAAATAATATAATGTATGTAATTGAAGACATTTAATTAAGGCCTAGTCTCAATTCTGAATGGAGAACGTGCCTGATTACTATAATATTGGGTAACTTATTAAACAATTCTTACACAGATTTTGGCACATGACGTAATCTAAAATGGCTGATAATTAACAGATAACTAACAAAGATGGCAATGAAATCAATATTAGGATAGGACATGTCTAGAAACTTTTTACAGCAATTATATCCAGTATACAACCTAGTCACTTCCATAACATAATCCATGTTAATGATCTTATACCACATTTGGCACAACACATTCATAAAATTTTATGTCACAGGCAGAAGCTTGCCAGTAAATTTGATCCATCGTACGATATGCAGATAACGTAACATATTCACAACACAAATGAAACAAATATTCGTGAATTTAAGACAATTTGACAGCCATTTATCAAGTCTAATTCATGTCCCAATTTAACAACTGAACTAAGTCTAAAAGCCCAAGTTTCTCCACACCACTACTTAGCTATAAAGTTGGGATTCTCTCCCGATGTATTGCAATTTTCAAAGTTTCCTCTCTCGGTTATGTCTTAGCTTGAGTTTTGGCAGTTTTGATAAATCATAAGACCTCAACCCACATGAGATGATTTATTTAAATTTTAGTTATTACTCAATATCATGTTGTCAATTATCTTTTATGAGATTTTACTCTTCCTCATAAATTTCAATAAATGTATACCAATTACTTGTCACAAATTGTCTTTTTTTTCTCTATTTATTACTGAGCATGAGCCTCTTAATATTTAAAGTACGTTACATTAACTCACTGTGGTGGACCGACGACCTGGTGAAAGTCGCGGGAAGGGCATGGATGCGGAAGGCGCAGGACCGGTCATTGTGGAAATCCTTGGGGGAGGCCTTTGTCCAGCAGTGGACGTCTTTCGGCTGAAATGACGATGATGACGACATTAATTCAAATTTCAGGAGGTACCTCTGCGCTTACATTGCGGACGGTCACTCACGCTGAGCCAATTCACATGATTGCAATTCCAATTAAAACATATGAATAAAAAAGGGAAGTGCCTCAAACTGATGGGGAAACAGAGGCAAAATTTATTTTAGCTTTTTGTGTCTTCGAAGATAAGTTCTCTACTTCTTACTCTCTCCTCTCGCGGGTCTGCTGGAGGCGATTTCTAATAGAAATAGACAAAGCTTCTGTACTATTATCTCCACCGATGTATCACTATATTTGTCTTGTATGTGTCGTGTGTTAATAAATAAATACAGTAAATGTTGATTCCACGGTGCGAAGTTTTGCAGACGCGTGCGTGATTTCGTGAACCATGCACCGTTGAAAGAAGTTCGTCCGTTATACTGCAGACACGTTTGTCGCAGTAATTGCGTCAGTATTTGCGTCCGCGTCCGTAAAACCTCACACCGTGGAAAACTGGCGTTAAAAGCTACAAATATTTAGTGTTAGGTTAGTAAGAAATAATGGTCAATTTCGCTATTTCACTAACTATATTGCGTCATTACAGTATGACTACATTAATGACTTCATTCTGAAAATGTTCGTCCTTAAATTGTAATCTTGACTTGTTCAAATGTTGACCGTGTGACGCCATTATTTTGACAAAAATAAATGGCTGTTATCTGTGCGACCCTAGTCTATTCTCTCTGCTTACTCGAATGAGTTCTGAAATAACCTTTGGCGTGTTTTCTCTATTTTTCGCGTAGTGTTCTTACATGACACTATAGGCATTAAATCAGTTGCTCAGATATCCATTAAATTGTAGCGAACATATTCATTATGGAATAGTTTTCAATGAACGAATTGCATCCTTTTTTGCTAATAGCGGTAATTCCTTCTGCTAGGATGACAGGCTCCATCTATTACCCCAATAAATTAGATCCTAATCCAACAAAATACGTGAAGGTACAATCACATTCAAATATAATAATAATAATGAACATGTAATTGCAGACTTCATTAGTTTCAAAAGCTTCTACTAAAGTAGTAGATTAAGCTTTTATCCGCAAACAATATTTTTTGGAAATAAAAAAAATTCATTAGACCAATTACATGATCGAAATCTACTCACGCCCATCTACAATATTAAATGAAAGTTCACAAAGTACCTCAGCCTATTGGACTTATATCCTCATGTTTGTAAGTCTACCAAAGATCTTCTAAAATCCTTTTCTGTCAAAGCTAGCAGAATATACAGTAGAGGAACAGTCTTCCTCCTAGCGTTAATCCCAGTCACATCTGAAGCTTTCAACTTGGAGTCTGGGGTCCGCTTTTCTAGTCTAAGTCAAATTATCCGGGAAGCGACTGACATCCGACCTCCACAACCCAAAGGCGACATCGCAGCATTGCAGTTAGACCAGTTGTTGGATTATACCAATTACCTGTAACGACTGCCATGGGTGTTCGTATGACAGCCAGGACCGATAGCTTAACATGCTCTCCGAGGCACGAGTAGATCAATACAAAAATTAAGTACCCATATTATTGCATACAAATATTTGCATTGAGCGGCGATCGAACCCACGCCTCCTGCGTAGCGGCCGCGTTCACTACCGCTACGCCAGAGGCAGTCAGTAGACTAACAGTAAACGATCGGAAATCAGATGCTCAAATAGTTTCTGATCCATTTTCGATATAAACAGAACTCCTGTCAGGAAGAATATAGCCAAGTGTCCTGTTGGTAATGGAAACTCAACCTTTAGTCATTAATAATGATCAAGTGCCCCTAGCATGAAAAACTATCATAGTCGTTACATAAGCGTATGGAGATAACTGAGCTCTATGATTGGTCGCCTACCTACTGTGAACCTGCGTCTGTGTGAAGTCTTCCAATCGCATTGCTCCGTTCTCTCGATTAGTTTATGATACGAATACGATAAGCTTTTCATGCTAGAGGTACAGAAGTTAGATGGCCATACTCTTAACGATAATAGTCAGATACGTCTTGTATGGTTGATACGACTGACATAATAATTCTGTTGAGTAATCATAATGTAAGTTCCTAGTATAGTGAATATGCTATATCTATATAATAAAAAACTATTGATAACTTATCTATTTCAACCTGGGACCACACTTGACCTGTTATAAAAAAAGTGCTTTTCATGTGCTGGATAGTAGTGAGTTGAAGACGTTGATATTATATATAAATAGGTGTGCGTTCCGGGGATTTTCTTTTTATTAAGGCTGGTTGCTGTAGGATATCGTAATTGCTCACTGACCTTAGCTAATGTGCTGATGTGTTCTGCATGCACCTGTACACCGGCAAATCTTATTAGCATCTCCAAGAACGCTGGTAACATAATGTGTTGAACCCATTCCTTCAAAGTAAAAAAAAGAATTTGTTTACACCATTTACACAACAACAATTTGAACCACTCCAGCTATATGTAGGTTCGATGTAGATAGGCTTATGTATCATGCATAGTTTATTATTTGTTCCCGTTATTATATCAGAGGTTAGTTCAGCTTATTGTTTGACAATAAAACGATACGACAAATAATGAATTATAGATAGTACCCTTGTACCAGAAGTCTATTATGTAAAACTGAAAGATTCTAAAGATATTACTGTTTCTCTAATAGGATTGATATTTGCATTGAAGAGATCGAATCATTGATATTCATTAAATGACTAGTGAATTACAATATTTTACTGCTTAATAATTGATATTTGATAATTCGATAAATGTAATAAAAAGAAATTAAATTCCAACGGTGTTACTTGATTAGGCGTTACACTCATTGTATGACATTGTATGAACAACAGACCATCTAAAGCGTGCAAAAGTCAGATAACGTTATTTGAAAGATATCTGTAAATAGAGGTTAAAAATAACTTCAAGTTTATGGGGTTGCACCTTGTCCTGTGGCCATCATAAAATGTTTTTATGCTTTACTGGGCAAACTATTCATGCCACGAAAATTGCGAGAGCCTGTGCAAAAAAAAGCTTGCAATAAAAACTTTTGGCTACTGTTTCCTTATCCAGTAGCTACTTTCAATGATATTGTTTACAGAACTTTTCTATAACTAAAAGGCTGTAAATTATAACACGTTCACGCTATCTATGGAAACCTATTCCCGGAATAAAAAGTAATATATGTGCTATTCGAGACAATCTATCCCTGTACCAAATTCCAGCCAACATCCGTTCAGTCGTTAGAGCTTGATTGAATAACAAACATCTTCACGAAATTTCAAAATGTTTATAATGTTATGTAGTTCAGTAGGATACATACAAAGATATATATTCCTCACCATGCTTATGAAAATGATAACGTAATTTCCATTTCTACTTACTCTTACTACAAGGCGAGACGTGAGTGATATACCAATATAGCAACATTTGGTGCTTGTCCACGTATGAGCGCGCATCACATGTTACCGAACTTATTGTTATTCCGTGGACGCGGGCCTATGGGACCCCTCGTCCTCCAGCCCCCTAGTTGTATGCCAGGAGTCAAATCACGTCATACGGTTGACATATGTCTTAATATTGTATGTCCTCACGATTGTATTCGGGTGTGGAAAATAGCCCTTTTTGTACCTAAGCATGTGTCTATGATATATTAATATTCTAGGATATAATACCTACCGTTATTTTGATCAAACGAGGATCCAAGCAAGGCTCGGGCCTGCGACCTCTGACTTAGTAGAGTAGAATCAACATACACACATTCTTCACGAATTGCAATAATATTGTAATTTTCAGAAACCGTAAAAAAATTATGCTAAACAATATTTATTAATCAATGCAAGTTACATTTTGAAACTATATTTTTCTTCTTCTTAAAAGTTATTTTTGGCATGTGTATTAGTTTAAACAATTAAAGATTTTTTTTTTGTGTTAAAGATTTTTGTCATTCAATCAAGCTCTAACGACTGAACGAATCTGGCTGGAATTTGGTACAGGGATAGATTGTCTCGAATAGCTCATATAATACTACGATTTGAAATTTAGCATGAAAAGTGCTACAATAAAATCACTTAAACAGTATCTTCATTTAAAATATATGAAGTGATTTGCTCAAAAACTAATGTTCGGAATACGAAAATGAAAATCCACTTTTGGCGCCGTCTGTGCTTATATATTGCAAGCGTCACAATTATTACCCAAACTGATGTTTGACATTATTATCTAACCTTATGCACATAGTTACTACTGTAGCGATAACAGTAACGTATGAACAATAAGTGGAGCGGCTGGCGATTAAATTTCCGCGATAAAATAACCCCCTTTCATTAGAATATCGATCGACAGATTATAGATAGAGGATGTCACTCTGCGAAAGGCATTGTGATATCTTTTAGTAAAATTATTACGCTCCTGTCCCACCGCACTACCTTGCTGCACTACTGTACCCCTAGCACGAACAACTCAGGAGGCAGGCAGCAATAACAATAGTTCTTCGTGCTAGGGGTACTCTTTTTACAATAACCAACGACACTACTGAGCCGGCAGTGCAGAAAGGAAAAATTTCGACGGTACTACTAGTAGTTTTATGTTTAGTGCAGCCTGGTAAAGCAGATGCGAATTATTGGTTTGGATGAACAACAAAACCTACCTAACTGAGATCACACGAAATCAAATGTGTTAATCACTTTACGCTTAACCAAAATCATTAACAAATTTTAAAATAACGTTAAAAATTATTGCAGCATATAAAGCTTATATATTATTTATTCCATACTACTGAATATACTTATCTATTGCATCTTAATTTCCATTTATATATTTACATACTTTTCCCTTTCTCTCTCTGTCTTGCCTAACTATGTCCTTATTATGTCCAATAGCATGTAATATTTATGTACTACTCTACTAATTATTATATGTATAGGAAGTTGTATTGGAAGTTGTGTTGTGTATAGGAAGGAAGTCTATGTAAATATTTACTACATATATTTCCGATGTCCTGTATAATATTATTAGTATGTATGTTTTATTATATAATGTACCTTTATCTGCGTACCTTCAATACCTATTTATTTATGATCACTTCCATTCACTATTTTAATAAAAGTACACCAAACTGCCCCAAATCTCTACGCTTATTTCTTTCTCCATCCTATGGTTGCCTGTAAGAGATTGCCTCAGTGCGATAAGGCCGCCAATTGTGTGCCACGTGAATTGTACCTCTGAGTTGTAATTTATGTTTTTTGGTGAACAATAAAGAGTTATATTATTATTATTATTATTATAAAGATAAGTAAATATTTATATTAATTATTTTAAACTTGATCATCTTTTGTTGTTGACGGAATCTAACGCCTTGTTCCGGGTCTTTAGTCGTTTCGGACCGTGAGCGGTTCGGACCGCGGTGTGAATTGCCCAAGAGCTGTTTTTCAATGAGTCCTTTCGCACCGCGGTTCGAATCGCCCAAGAACTTTTGGTAATGGGTTAATTCGGACCACAGTATAGGGATCATTGTTTCACTTTTTGGATAGGTGAAGTCGGACAGAAAAGACATGTAGTTTTATTGTACATTCCTTACAGTACAACCAGGCACAAAATAACAAAAAATAATTTATCAATTACATTTGTCATAAGCCCGCTACATAAAATATTGGTGCTATTGCACTGTACATTTTTTTACTGGTAACCTATTGAAATATCGAATTTCTGTTACCCGAATCTTAAAACCCCGAAAACGTTTTATAATCCAGATGAACGAGTTCCAGACGAACTCGTTCATCTGGATTATAAAACGTCGTACAAATGAATAAATAGGCAAATGAAATTCGGAGTTGCGATTATATGGCAAATAAAACTTCGAAATTTGAAAAAACGGGATTATGAAAAAATGGCCAAACGTTTTCGGGATTATGATATTCGGAATATTCAAATTCGGGATTAAAATAGGTAACCTTTTTTACTTACTAAATATATTGATTAACTTAAAATACTTATAGTAAACAATGTTAAATAGATGCAAAAAGGTGCACGCGCAAGTACATTCTAAGAATTTCTTTAATAGCCTTAATTTTTTCCGGATCCGGCTTCATTCCATTTTTATCAAACACATGCCCTAAATACTTAACTTCCTTCACAAAAAATCTACGTTTTTCTTTATTGAATTTTAAATTGATTTCTCTCGATCTTTCAAGTAAACGTTTTAACCTCTGATCGTGAATTTCCTTCTAAGAACCCCATACAATATATCGTCAATATAACTCTCTACTCCTTCGAAGTCTTTCAGAAGTTGTCATATTTTAGCATGAAACACTTCAGAAGCACAGGTTACCCCAAAACAAAACCTTAGGAATTAGAATCTGCCGAATGGAGTAGCGAATGTGCACAGGTCTGCACTCTCATGATCCAGCTGTATAGTCCAAAACCCCGCTTTGGCATCCAGCACCGAGAAGTAACGCGCACCGTGCTGGCGGGTGGCTAGCTCCGCTACAGTGGGCAGTTGGAAGTGCGCGCGCTGTACCGTGCGGTTCAATTCACGTGAATCTAAACACACTCGAATACCATTATTCTTTTTTGCAACTAATACTAACGGATGCACCCAACGAGTGGGGTGACTAACCTTGCTGATGTCCCCATTCTGTTCCATGGCATTCAATTCACTTTTTAAACTGTCGCGTAATCCGTGAGGAACTTTGTGAGCACAAATAACAGGTGGAACCGATTTATCGATTACTATATTATGATATTACCCTGGCAGACACCCTAAGCTTTTAAATAGATCACTGTAATCTGAAATCTGAATAGATCTAAGACGTTTAACGAGCCCCATAGTCTCACACGATTCAAAGCCCTTTGTGCCAATCAGGTTCACCAACAAACTAGACTGCACACTCGCCGCCTCCTTGTCTACACCTAACGCCTTCACAAACAATTGAAATTGCTGTTTCCACTTTTTCCATACCTCGGTACGGCCAGCCGGTCCTCCGGCGCTGTCCAAACCTAATTCCGCGGGTGGTCGGGCGTGCTCCATTGCAATCACAAATATTCCGCATGAAAATGCTAATTATGATAATATTAAACCGAATACCGCTGTCACCATATTGTAAATTCAATGGAACCACCAAGCACCGGACCACAACTGACATTCATTCAAAGAAAACCTCGTTGTCGTTACATATAATTATCACAACATTATGTAAATCCTAATCTGTAATAACATGTTGATCAAACTGTGGTTTTAAACCATTACCGTCTTACTATAAAAATATAACTAATATTACACATGTTATACACTTGATATGCACTTACCACTTTTCTCATCGTCTGTACAAATAAATAAAAGTTTAAATCAGGATCTACAATATGAGTATTAAGTACTTTCGCTCAATGCTCCGAATCGACCCATTCCAAAAGATACCTTGGGCTATTCGCACCGCTCCAACCACTGCGGTGTGAATGGTCCTATTCAGAAATAGTACTTGGGCGATTCGAACCGCGGTTCGAAAATGCGTGGTGCGAAACGACTAAAGACCCCTTGTTCCGGACCATAGACAATACCATTATCGGCAACGAAAAGCAATTACAATCTTTCTTAAACGATTTTTCACGATTTAGTTTTTCAAATTTAGTTCCCATCATCGAAATTCGTTCCCACCTCACTGAGAAATTGTGACAAAATTATTGTCAAAGCAGCTTGTATTGTAAAATACAGTACTAATGTGACCTCAATCTGTCTAATGTTTGTGAAGTTACCTGATAACCCTAATTGTAACCCAAAAAACTGACTAAACACAACCTTTTAAAAGTAAACATTACGTAGATAGATATATTGGTATTATCAAAACCTGACCTAAAACATCGAATAACATAAAAACGTTACTTTTACAACGCGATACAGTTATTCAGGGAACTTGATATTGATATATTCTAAACTAGGGACACCCAAGGCGTGCGTGAAATTTAGATACTGTTTCCGCTACTTATGCTAACCTATTCCCGATATAGCCTATGTGTTATTCCAGAGTTTTTTTTTATACCACTGAGGTGGCAGACAAACACACGGTCCACCTGATGGGAAATGGTTACCGTGGCCAATGGACGTGTGCAACACAGAGTCACACTCATGCTGCCGACCCTGTAAACAGAGAGAGTTTCTGTGCCGTCAGTGTAGAAGGCAAAGCACTAATAGCCATTGATCTTCCCACTGACAGCACAAAAGCCTCTGGCTATCCTAGTCACCACCGTGAACACAACACGTTATTCACGTTACACGGAAGTTATTATGACCGCGGTTTTCTGGAGGGCGAAGGTATTCACGAGTCGGACTGCTCAATTGGACGGAAATACCGTTGTATCCTACCTCCTATGCAATTAATCCCTGTATTAAATTTCGGCTCGATCCATTCATTAACGTTAGCAGCACGAGTGTGACTGGTGTTGCACACGTCCATAGGCCAAGGTAGCCACTCACCATCGGGTGAGCCGTGTGCTTATGTACCACCTAAGCGGTATAAAAAACACAAATGTCCAAAAATCTCAAACTTTTATTTAATAATATTATAGTAGGAAATAGGTTAGTATAGTGCAACACTACCTTCATAAATATCAATAAGAGCAGGGTACACATTGAAATGGCAATTTCAAATCTACCCACGTCTAAAACATAACACACAGTTTATTCGTGAGCGTCAGTTTCTCTCCGACGGTGTTCGCTTGATCGAGTGATAAGAGATAACGGGCTGTAATCGAGCGATGTACGGCCTTATCAGTGATAACGTTGCAAACAAGTGCGTAGCGCACACACAAGAGTGGTGGTATGGATTCTCTAGAATAGCTAGGTAATTCTTATAACCTATGATTTTTGCTACTGTGTTTATGAAAGACTCACATGTACAGACAGCATCGGATCAATTTGGACTACCAAGGTCTTCTTACTACTACCAAGGAATTAAGAGCAAGTCAACACTTTTTTATTGTTTTAAATCGTGATATCGTCCGAAATAAAGGCGTGTACCAAGTATCAGAACAGTCAGTTAACGGAAAGGGGTATACACCAAGTTATTAAGCTCGTTTTGAGTACTTTACTAGCCAAGCACGATGTAATGCTAACTGTACAAATGTTTTTATTGTTCCTGTAATCATGGTTTGAAACTGTTGTACAAATAGGAATCAATAAAACAATGTAATCTACGATCTATGATGTTATATGGAAACAACAATTTCGTTCGTAATGCAGTGCTTATGTTTTGATACTGTTGAATAATTTTTTTCTATATGGCAAGGTATGTCGATGTCAACAAACTGTTGACATACTATGCTGTATTGCAACCATTTGTTATCTATATTTCTATACTATTATATAATTGTAAAGTGGTGGTTTGTGTACATTGGGGATATTTAAAAAAAATGGTTATTTAATAGTAAGTGGCTACAAAAATGCTATCTTTTTGGAATTCTTGATGTTTTGTCTGTTTGTCCACGATTGATGGAAAAACTATTAAACAAGTTTTGATGGGACTTTTTTGTATAAAGTTCTGATCGCGCGGGAATATCGGGATGAAAGCCTTTCTTAGTCAAGGATCATGTAGCATTCTCATGATGAATGAATTTTTGAAATTGGTCCAAGTTTTTTTCTGTCATTACAAACAAAAAAATATTTCCTCGTATTCATATTCATTTACATAGATATATTTGTGAACGTTTTTGAGCTTCAACAACAAATTTCTTAAATACTATTTAGCCTGAGTAAAAAATTGATAAATAAATAAGAAAGTATGGAATATATAATTAACAATAAATTAAAAATAAAACCGTCCTCTCAATATTAGTTTCAATACTTGTATATTTTCGTCTAATACATATAATTTCTAACAGGGACTTGCTTTTAAGATAATGGCCATAAACTCATTACTCCTAAATACTCTTAGCATTATTACACGAAGGATATTTTTAAGTACTTTAGTATTAATGTGGCTGCAATAGTACCTGCTTACTGAGTAAAATAATATTAAGTATAATATTATATATACCTTACCTATACATACGAAATATATTCACGCCTGCAAGGTCCCAAAAGATTAGTCAGAGATGAATTCACATCCACATTTGGCCAACTTTTTTTTTTTTAACCTTACTTATACGCCTTTCTCTGGGTCGGGCAGAGATAACAGCCCGCCTTCTGTTACTTTCCTTCAATGAATCAATCCGCTCATTGCAGTCCAGAGCTGGACATAGGCCTCTCCCAATGTGCGCCATTTCGTACAATCCTCCATCATCGATTCTGTCCTTATATAGTGTAATTATAAGTACTTGATAAGAATAAAAACACGTTATACTTTATGATATCTATACTTTCATCATCATCATCATCAGGCTATATTAGTCCACTGCTGGACATAGCCCTCCCCCAATGAGCGCCATAGCGCCCTGTCTTCAGCTTGCTTAAATGTGAAAGTGTGTGTGTGTGTGTGTGTGTGTGTGTGTGTGTGTGTGTGTGTGTGTGTGTGTGTTTGTGTGTCTGTTTGTCCGTCTTTCACGCCTAAACCACTACACCGATATTGATGAAATTTGGACAAGAACTATGTTTAGACTAGCCGCGGGCAAAAGGTAATATAGATTTATTAACTTTACAAATTACATACTGACATTTTGAATATTTTACGCTATTGCTGATTTATTTTAAAAGCGATGTGCATCAAAGGTCCTGCTTTTATAAATTGCTAAAAATGTCTTCATTTATAAGTCAGTCTATTTGTACTTGCGTAACGAAAACTAGTTCTAATTTATCAGAAAAGGTCGTTGAAGACCCAAATATAAAAAAGCAAATTCAAAGATTATTTCCATTTTTAGCTAAAGTTTGAAGTATTTCCCATACATGGATAAAGAGAAAAGTTTCTGATATATAATAAACCTTTATCATATAAGAACGACGAAAGACGGTGCCAAACATACCGACTTACCTCCACAGAACCACTACCGTGCAATGCGGCTGCTAGGTATATAATTACCGGCATATAATATGTGGAACCCAAGTCGCGAGAGAAACGAGCACTTAGTACGCGTGAATTAGTTTTATATAATCTATTATTGATAAATTTGAGTTTCTCTGCACTCGGTGCTATTCTCAAAAGACATCCCAAATTACGCGTACTGCGCACAAAGAATAAATTTTGTGTCGTGTTTGGGGTCAAAATGTATTCCGGTAACTATACATACCTCAGTGCTTGAAGATGAAAGTCTTTAGCCAATGTGTGTTACCAGTTATGACTTATGGATCTGAAACTGGTCCCTCACTATAGGTCTCTTAAAAAAGCTTAAAATCGCTCAAAGAACTATGGAGAGGGCTATGCTCGGTATTTCCCTACGTGATCGCGTTAGAAATGATGATATCCTTAGAAGAACAAAATTATCCTACATAGCCCAGCGGATTAGCTCGTTGATGTGGCAGTGGGCGGGACACATAGCGCGCAGAAAAGATGGCCAATGGAGCAAAAAATTTCTGGAATGTATTTCCGCGTACGGGCAACCGTAGTGTAGGACGCCCAACGGCCAGGTGGAAGAATGACCTCATCACGGTCGCCGGGAAGCGTGGATGCGGGCTGCTTTAGATTGGTCGTTCTGGAAGTCCATAGGAAAGGCCTATGTTCAGCAGTGGACTGTGTGCGGCTGATATGATGATGATGATGAACCATACATCCTCTATGAATGCTTGCATTACCATGCACATCATCCAGTTTATTGAGACCAGCTTCATGTATTAAGATAATTCTCGAACTTACATCGCTTTCCAAAGTATCTAGTTGAGTAAATCCGAGAACAATTCCTAAAAAATATTAAACTCTGTTTTGTTTTGTTCCAGTGGGATGACAATGAACATAAACAACAACAACGTCACTAGTATAAACAATAACAACAATGACGAGAAGCCGGAGATGCCGGACCCCGACTACATCAAGGTAAGTGATGATAATATACTAAATTAAGACTATTGGCTAAGAATTTGTGGCTAAATGGTAACATTTCAAGTTTATGCTATACTAGACAAGTTAGGATAGCTGACTATTCTTAAGATGACATGCTCATCCAAAGCACGCCTTCAACTACCTAAGTGCCTCTGATGAGCAAGTTACGACGTCACGCAACACCTACGCGGGTGGAGCTGCGATTATAAAGTTAGTAGTATATATATATGATATGTCGCCGCCAACTAGCTTAAACCGGTCGTTCAGTTAACCACCTAGGCTCTTTACTGAACAGCCTAGGCAGTTAATTGAACGGCTGATTTAGCTAGATGGCGGCAACATATATTTTACATTTTACAATTTTATAACATTATTCACAACGATATCCAGACCCATGACCCATTGTGTTATAGAATCTAAAATGTGAATAAACAATACTTTTTTTTGTACATACATAGAAACACCCAGATCAATACGAATATACATATTTATGCATACAAATATTTGCACTGAGCGAGTATCAAACCCACGCCCCCTGCGTAGTAATCAAGATTTATACCGTTGCGACACAGATGACGTCAATATTATATAGAAATCACTCAGTTTAGTCAAATAATTAAGATCTTTGTTATTGATAGTGACCATAGTGGCATATCTTATTCGATTTTTAACCGACTTCATAGTTTAAAAGGTTCGCATTTAATCGGAATCTTATATCACCCATAGGAGCAGCTTTTTGATGTGGTACTAGAAAATTTAACGGAGAAGCAGTGACAAGTAGAACTCACCTATATCTCGCACTCGCAGAGCATAAAGCGTCGTGTCGGTAGCTTATATAGTGGTTATGGAGCGACGTCCTGGGTTCAAATCCTGGGCATTAACGTGAACCCACTCCTAACACAAGCAATTTAACTCTAGCTGGAGCGGTTTTAGAGAAATATTAGTAATATACAAAAAGTATATTTTTTTACAAACGGTAACAATCTGCAGTATGACATAGGTACTCTGTTGAATTACATTTTTAAGCAAATAGTACCTATGCTAACTATTCAAATCGATTAGGATAGGAAAAACATTGAAGATCATTCAAGAAAAAATTTCATTCAGTTGTTTGTGCGAAATAATCAAGAAACAATTTATAAAAATGATTGTAACATCATTAATTGCTTCCGATAGTTCGTATGAATATCGGTAGATGGCCACACCGTCGCTCCTGGACGGCAATATAGGATAATTTGGAGCATTCAAGACGTGACTTGGTATCTCAGTGTTCAACGCATTTCTCCTGTGTCATTTTCAGTTCCGGTCCCGCCTAAGTCATTTCTCTTTTTCCTATCCTAATCGATAGGTACTCTGTTACAAATGAGAAGACTTTCGGTGCTGCTAAAAAATGACATTGAAGGCCCACTAAGTGTAAGATGGCGGTTCCGTCTACGTTGAAGGGTAGGTAATTACTACTTGTTGGCTGTCATCACTAATCAGTTCACGTTGAGGAACTGAATTGATTACTTGTCTTGTACAATTACAGATACCATAACGATAATGTAGAAGTCATGAAATTATATGCCTCAGAATGTTAGTCAAATTATACAGACATACAAATACTTACATATATTCACGCCCTGAAGGGATAGGCAGAGATATATTAACACCCACATTTCGCCAACTCTTATTTTCGGTCCCAAGTAATAGAAGTCAAGCCTATTGCAGTGAAGCTGGCATTTTGTTATGGAGTTTTGAGTAGGAGTTATGTGTTTGTAAAATACATAATATGGTATAGAGCAAAAATAGAGGTATCTGCCAGAATTGGTTATTGGTATAGATAGGTGTATGAAGTGGTATCACTACCAGCTCCAATTTGCCGGACTAATGAATGTATGTATTTTTTAAAACATGTAGACGCATTAGCAAATAAATAAATAAATATTCCACAACATTTCACACAACGCTATCTAGATCCATGGTAAGCATAGCTTAACTAGCTTGTGTTATGGAATCTAGAATGCGAATAAACATACTTAGAAACTTTTTTTTGGAAATACATACATATTATACATAGAAACATCCAGATCAAAGCAAATATACTTATTCATGCATACAAATATTTGCACTGAGCGGGGATCGACCCCGCGCCTCCTGCGTATCCGACCGCGTTCACTACCAAACTATACTATCAAATTAAATACAAAATATTAGCGCAAAACAAGCTATTTCGTATATGTCAATGACCTCTTTTAGTGACACACATATGCGTATGTACTAATGCAGGTACTTCCTGATAACAGTATCGCTTGAGGGGCCTCATACAAACTGAATTAAGATGATGGTACAAATTTATGAGGTTGGCTTATCTGCGGCAATATTTTTAGCATATCGAAAGCTACTTTGCTTGCAGGGAACGTAAATAATTATCTAGTGACTGTAGCCTGCGGCTCCGCTGGCGTGAAATTCCCGCAAAACCCCATACTATTCCAGAGCATTATTTATAGAATAATAAAGGAAATATAACATTGTATAGACTTATAATGTCTATCTTAGAATGATGATCATCTGAGCACCAATCTTAGTTGCATCCAAAATGTTTGCTTTGAAACCCAGGATTTGTTTCTCTTTTCGTCCATTCCATACATTTGGTTTATGGCTTTCACCAGAGCGACTGTCATCTGATCATCCAGCCGTACTGACTGGCAGATGCAGTTCGCCCTCACCTTTTCTAAAACACCCTCAAACTCATCTTATTTTAAAGTCTACAGAAAATAATAAAGTTAATTAACATTCCCAAGCTATAATTAAAATTAAACTTTTATTCATTTTATTTTTTAAACGTTCGCAACTTAGCTTCAGCATTTGGAACGTTCCAGTACTTGTTCCGGACGCGACGACGGAACGGAACAAAACGCACTCCCGCCAAGTCGCATTTAATTCATTTCGCTTCAAAGAAAATGGAGTTTGAAATTCGGAAATGAAGTGATGTGCCGACGTAATTAAAAATGTTCCGCGCGGTTGGACCACGACTCGCCGGTAGGTGGCGCCACCGCCCCTCTCCCAATTACGTACCAGTGATTGCTTTATGCACTGAGTTTGCAAAGCGTGACTTATTAATTGCCCCCTCTTAATGCGAAATTCACGTCGTTACTACAATTATTGTGTAATTACGTGAGGTGTATAATAGTATTAACTAACCTATGCCCGCGGCTTTATTTTTAGAGACGACCGCGAGTAGTAGGTATGACATTGTGCAAGTAAATAAATTAACAAAAAAATAGGAAATGTATTAATCCTTAGCATATAAGCAATACAGCTGAAAACATTAATATAAAATGTGGAATTAAGTAATATTACACACAAAATAAGAACAATTAAAACAAGTAAAGAAGAAGTAGTGTTTAATTGTTTTACTGACAATGGTACGGAACCCATCGTGCGCAAATCCGACTCCACTCGGCCGGGTTTTTTTTACGAGTAGCTTTTCCTTTTATTAATATTTCATTTAAGCCTGGCTTTATCCCGTCTAAAGACGGACAATCTTTTAAATGGTTTTATTCAATGGCTGTTTGACTAAAAGTGACCCTCTACTTTTTCCATGCCTTCGACATTACTTATTCAATTTGGGAATGGAACAGTTATTTCGCCTGGTTTATAGTGAATTCTTATTGAGACTTTACGAAATTCGATGATCTGCCACTATCCTATGTGTTATTCCAAACTATAAAATTATCTCTCTGTGGCGTGGCGGTATCGAACGCGGACGCTACGCAGGAGGCGCGGGTTTGATCCCCGCTCAGTGCAAATATTTGTATGTATGAATATGCATATTTACATTGGTCTGGGTGTTTCTATGTATAATATGTATATATTTACAAAAAAAAAGTATCTAAGTATGTTTATCCGCATTCTAGATTCCATAACACAAGCTAGTTACACTATTCTTACCATGGATCTAGATAGCGTTGTGTGAAATGTTGTGGAATATTTATTTATTTATTTATTTATTTATCTCTGTGCCAAATTTCATCCAATTCTTTCCGGTATGATTGAGCCGTCCGTTAAAATGTAAGTTTATCCTGAGCTTTGGATTAAGTGTGAGTAATCCGTGAAGTTTATTTTTTATTACCATCAAATTCAGGCGTATATTTAAATTTCAATCCAATTAGCAGCAACTAGATAACCGGTATTTAATACTAATTAACTGTAAAGGCTTTTTATTGTTTTCCTTCTAATACTCCAACCAACTTTAGCCGTGATACTGCTGTAGTCGAGATCTTAATTAGATTTATTATAAATCCTCTACCTTGGCACAATTCCTCGAAAGATTAGATCTTACCTCGCCATCGTAACAGTAAATTTTCTTATAATCTTTGTGTCAATTTTGTTCAAATGATCTGTTAATTCTTTGGCGAAATTACAGTTTTACTACACTTATGATTTTTTGAATATATGTACGACCATTTTATATAGTAGCGATGCTATTCAAATACGATGCTTCTACAGAATAAAATTGGAATAAAAACATCAAAACTTGATAATATTTAAATAGAACATAAATTTTACATCGTAAGTGTCAATCAATCAATTAGCCCACTGCAGTCCACTGCTGGACATAGGCCTCTCTCAATATGCGCCATGGTGTCAAATGGTGATGCTCTTTCCTGAGATTTTGCCTTCAGATTACCATCAGGCGAGGTGAGGTTAAATTATTATTAAGGATATTATTAAGTAGAGAAAATATATTGATCTACTATTCTTTTCACTGATTGTACATGAAAAAAAAAAGCCATAGAAAATCTGTGCTGCACATTACTGCCATGAATCGTTGACCTTTTGAGGCTCGCATAAGATTTTTATGTGAAATGTTTCCGTCTCTTGTAAGTTATACGTATAGTTATTTATATCACTCAATTCGCCTGTCGCCGTCCACTCCCGGACACAGGCCTCTCCCAATGTTAAGAGGCTTTGGCCCTACTGTTTCCACGCTGACCAGACGGGTACAGGGTTCAATCTTGGATTTTCCTTCTCTCACAGTGATATCATCTGCGTATTTTTCCATTAGTCCGAAACGGAATCTTCGGATGAGATAAGGTGGTGATACTTATTATTTTTTTTATATATATATAGGACACTTAAATTTGACATTACCTCGCCTGATGGTAAGCTAAAGGCAGAGCCTCAGAAAACAGGGCCACCATTATATACATGTGCCATGTTAACAATGGTGGCACTCAGCTTGACGGTTTCATCAGATGCTTTTTCACGCCCCACTTAATGGTCCGACCAAGGAAAGACTTACCGAACCGCTTGGTTCTTGAAGGAATGTTCTGCACCGTATGCGGGTGACATCTAAGTCCTGCACGTGTTGTCCTGTTTAGGAAAGGAGAGGATGGAACTAATTGGAATAGCTCATCAGAACATTTACCATGGTAGAGATTCTTTCAGCGTTCCCTGTATCCTTAAAGACAAATTTTCTCTTTTTCACCGTCTATTTAGCCCTGTTATCATCAATAACTGAGAATTATTATATTAAGTATATTGTACTCTGCATTCCAGATGTTCGTTGGTCAAGTCCCTCGAAGTATGGACGAGAACGACTTACGGTTGATGTTCGAAGAGTTTGGCAGGGTGCACCAGATCAACGTGCTTCGGGACAAGATCACCGGGGCCAGCAAAGGTTCGTTCTTTCTCCATATTTAAATGACAAATAATTTCAGTACTGTATAATAGAAGAATTTAAGCGTCGTAGCTTAGCGGTTAACTGGTAAGGAGGTCGTACTTAGCATCGATAGGGTGTTATACTGACTATGTGAACCAGCTCTTGAAATAAGCATTTTATCTTAGCTGCAGTTGTTAGAAGGAAAACTAGTTAGTTTAACTAATAAGTTACTAGTAATCTCTTGATAAAAGAATAGGGAGCATAATGTATGGCTAAAAAGATAAAAATTATCAAAGTTTCATAAAAATACAATTAACTTTTTAATCTATGTTTAGTAATAACAAAAGTCAAATTGAAAAAGTATTAATATTATTAAGATATATTAAATATTGCGGTCACATCGATCGTAGAAACCCTGACAGCCTAGAGAAGCTGATGGTAGTTGGGCAGGTCGACGAGAATAGCTCACGGCCTGCCAATAACCAAGGTCGTGAAAGCCGCCGAGGACAGAAAGACATGGAAAAGCATGGTGCTTTGAGTGATCACTTGATGATATCAACCTAAACACGACCTTCAGTAATGAAGATACCAACTTGGAAGAAGAAATATAATACAATACGGAGCTTTGTTGCGAGCACTTGTTGTCTGAGCTCCCAAATCCGAGAGCCAGAGCCTCGTCCATTTTTCAGAAAGTGTTTGGCACAGGAAAGATTGACATGGCTGGAAAGTCTTACTGGATACTAATATAGTTGATAAATATACGAACTAACCAACATTTACTGTTACATAACCAATAAACTAGTTACAAATCTGAAATCGTTCCTCTAATTCAAGACTGAAATAATAAATTCAATATAACTCATGTACCGAAGCCTTACAATGTATTTGTCTCAAACAGAGTATCCAATTATGTAACTTCACGTCGATGGTAACAGTTCAGATCTAATTCTAGCATTTCGTGTTACAAACCCAGATTGAATTACAAACTTGGTCGTTGTGTTTTAAATGGCTCTAATTTATTGTATTTCGCGAACCACCTCGCCGCGTTTCGTCAACTTTGCACTTAGGACATTAAAATTAAACATTAAAGAGTTTTCATTTTCTAATTCATTAAAATCTTTGACGGTTGACTTCTTCGGTAGACTTTTGGATTATATTATATCACTTACTAGCTTTTGCGCGAGGCTCCGCTCGCATGAATGCCATTATCGCGACCAAGCAAAGCCTTCCAAGGATATATCCTTTCCCAGGATCTATTCTACCTCTGTATCAAATTTCATCAAAATCGGTTCAATGGTTTAGGCGTGAGAGCGTACCAGACAGAATCTTTACAGAGTTACTTTCGAATTTATACTATTGGTATGGATGTAATTCATTAAAAAATATAGATTATTCAGAAATTATTACTCAGATAAATTAACTGAACAATTGAGTATTTGACAACTTTTACAATAAAGTATGAAATGTATTGAATTCATATCCATTCTATATTTTTCATTATTCAGCTATCATTAGCTTAAATGTAAATAATAACTTTACAAATTAATTTCACTCAAATATGAATTGTAAATAATTTATTTTTCCAAAAAGAGTTGCCGCTTTTTTATCTGTATTTGAAGCAAAACGTGGGCGTATCAGTTAACAATTCATGTGACGTTTCGACTATGTTTATAATTTGCTTGCTTACATTAGTACTAATAAATTATATTCCTGTCGTCCAGTTAGGCAGGTCCAACTGTCCAATTAGGCAGGTCCAACTTTGAGAAAGAGGTCAATCGTCGAATCCAGCTCGGCTGGGCAGCGTTCGGGAAGCTTCGTAATATCTTCTCGTCCAAAATACCGCAGTGTCTCAAGACTAAAGTCTACGACCAGTGTGTGTTGCCAGCGATGACCTACGTAACTGAGACTTGGTCCCTTACTATGGGCCTCATAAGAAGGCTCAAGGTTGACACCGACATAGCACACAGAATCGCCAAACTTAAGTGGCAGTGGGCGGGGCACATAGCTCGTAGAACAGATGGCCGTTGGGGCAAGAGAGTTCTCAAATGGCGACCACGCGCCGGAAGACGCAGTGTAGGCAGGCCTCCCACACGGTGAACCGACGACCTGGTGAAGGTCGCGGGAAGGGCATGGATGCGGAAGACGCAGAACCGGTCATTTTGGAAATCCTAGGGGGGAGGCCTTTGTCCAGCAGTGGACGTCTTTCGGCTGAAATGATGATGATGATGATAATTCCTGTCGTGAAAAGTGAATAAAATTTAGTAAGGATATTATAGAAACCGACAGTGCAAACCTATCTAAATGTATGTTCATTAATGATAGCTAAACTCTTTGCATCCAATTCCTACTTAAGTTACCTATTACTTTTGCCCTGCCGAGTGTCAGTATGCAATACTTGCCTGTATGTATCTTTATCCAAAGTAATGTAGCGTTATATATTAACAAAAACGATAGCTAGACTATAAAAGACTTGAAATAGTTTTCAGAAAGGTTTCTAAATTACCTATTCCTTTCATATAGCGATAAGGTTCTGTAAAACCCATTATCATGGCCCATTATGCTGGTGCACATATTATTTTTACGTAATTTTTCTTATCATTAGAGGGTTGAGAAAGATATGTTATATTTATATCGATTACTTTGAATACATTGCAATATAGGTATTTATGCCTAGATCTGGTATCTATAGATTGGATAGTGATTACGCGAATTTGATTATGGGAGGCGCTTTACTACCTTATTTAAATTTAATAATAATAAATTATTACTCTGCAATATATTAAGTCTCAAATAAAGTATGAAGCATTTACAATTACAAAAGCATATTTCTCAATAAGCTTCTTCTAAAAATTGCAGGAATTTAATTTAAATTAATAAAAAATAATAAAATAGAAAGTACCTAATCATTTCATAGTTAACTAATAGCTCTGGATTTTGTTCGATCATCTAAATTAATTAATACTGGACTATTAAAGATTTTAATTACTTTGTAATATCAATATTTAATTTATTTCTCGATCTTTTGAATTAGTTTTATGAAGACCTTAAAATATTACATTGGAGATGATTTTCTCAATTTCAACTATTTATACGGGGTAAAATCTCACCCCAAACTGTATATTTTAAATTTAAAACTTTCTCCCTTTGTACTTTCTTAATTATCAAACTTGGCATGTCAATCTTCATTTAGAAATTCGAGATAGGTATTCACTTAACCTCTTTTGCAGTGCGATGATAACATTTTCTTTAAGTGAATTTTGAGCTTTCGACGGTTTGGTCATTTTGATTGTTTTGGGGCTTGGGCCCCTAAGATTTTATTAAATCTCACCTATAAGCCTCTACTGATTAACTGCTGGGAAAATCTTGAGATCCAACCGGGAACAACACTAAGACCCATATTTTAGAAGAGGAATGAGGAAAAATTTTAACAATCTGCCAGACAAGCTGTCAAATTCGAATTTGGAAAAAATCGTTCCCCAGATCGAAGTTCAGCTGAGTGGCATTCTAAAATACGGGTCTAAGATTATGATGATGATTATCTAAACATTTATTATGCTATTTTTTGTAACTCGTTGTCACCCTGAAACTTATTTACATGAGAAAGGGTTACAATTTTCTATTCGTTAAAAGTGAGGGAATGAATGAGAAGGCTTGAAAGTTACCTCTTTATGATAAAACAGTTTATGGTAAAATTATATAGCGCCAGACTCCGTTAATATACCTGTAAGCATTTATTTTTGGCTATTTCAGATTAAAAATAAATAGTATTTGCACTTCTCTTAATGCCAAAATGTGAACTGCATATTTTAAAACTCAAATTTGAATGTCAACAATTTGACTATTGCCGCAATATCGTTAGGTTTCATTGCTCTGTTATATGAATTTCTGAAATTATCTTATTTGTATGAAATACCTTTTAATTCTAAAATTGAAATGAAATCCGTAAATTTTGTTCATTGCTGGCTGGTTTTCAGATTGTTTATTTTGCTTATAGGCGCGTTCAATAAAACTGCTACAGTAAAAGTACTACAAAACATCGTAGCAATATAGTGTAGCTTGCTACAATTCATCGTGTAGCTTGTAGAGCTTGTTAAGTTCCGTTGCATTTTGGGCTACGTTAATAATTTAAATGACATAGAATACTCGCTACAATTAATTTTATAAAACATGCATGGCAGTTAATTGCTAGTTTTGTAATTACTTCAATGCATAAATCAAACATACCAACGTACTTTCGACATTGGTAGAATTTCATTTCTTGTAGTTCTAAATTATTTAATCGATCGTATTAACTTAAGAATGGTAAATAAAAGTAACGTCTGTTCTTATTTTATTTATTTTTAATCATCCACCCAAGCTATAATAGTAAATTATTTACTTGACAATTAAAATAGTATCATCACAAAAATTACCTATTTCATATAAGTTTCCTAATAACTTACCGTTTTGACATTTAGTATAGTAGCTCTGTGAACCATAAAACTTGCGGGCACCCGTTACCATTTTTTTCTAGTACCCCTAATCAAATCTCTGGTATCCTTAAAAATACATTAAAAACGATAACGATACTTTAAACAAAAACCAAGTTCTCCTTTATGAGGCATAACTTTTTTCACACCTTTTTAGACCTACAGAATACTAGTTTCGTTTATATATTTCACGCGGGGATGTAATTCATCAACCATTCTCTTTACGAGCCGAACTCGACGTATGCCGCGGTTTATATTAAAAATAAACAAAAGGCGTTCACACTTCAATATGTGTTTTAAACGGGTTGTCCCCTTTTATATGTCATTGTTTCACAGTTAACAATAGGTCAGGTTTTCGCACAGTTATAATACATGTTGACATTTTTGTTTGTGCTATTATTAAAGTCTTTTGTTGTGAAAAACCCCCCTTTTTTCGTTGTATACTTTTGTGAGGGGTGTACGGACACGGCTCCGGTGAAGCGTCCGTTGCCGTTTCATGAAATGATGTTTTTAAATTGTTTATTGTTTCGTTTTATGCTGACATCGTGTATTTTTGCGCGGTTGATAAAACTGCAAGTATATTTTTGTGAAAAAAGTTTTGGGTAGATTCGACATAACTACTGTGGATGATTTTTGATTTAGTTCCTATATTGGCTAAAAGTATTACATATTAAGTTTTACTATAGTAATTTCTGAGTTGTCTGGAAGTATTACCCGGCTGATGACTCCAATCATTTGGTATCGAACCTGCATTATTCTGCATTACTACCAGTGTGATTTCTAATTCCATTGGAGTTTAAACATTAAAACCCTAAGCACTGAGTTCACCTCAACCTTGGATACAAAATAGAGTTAAAAATAACTTATATGTATTATGAGAGACACTTATTAAATGATTGATTTATTTCTGTTGAACTTTTAAGAACAACAAATCACTGTATCTGAATTCCACAAACGGAAAGCTTAAAACTATTTTTAATGTAATTATACCCTAATATTTTATTCATCATAAAATACACTTCAAACGTATGTAATAGTTGGGTGTTCGTGCCATAATCAACGTGTTAGTGTAATGCGAGCCCGTTAGGTGGTCGGGTAGGCACGCCACTTGCGTGTTATGCACCTCGATTTGAACATCACCGGTGTTGCCAGCAAATAGCATGTCGATCATTCTGCGGAAAACTTTCTACGTGCACATGAAAGATTGCTAATCATGTTAGACTTGATATAAGTTCTGCTTTTAAGAACAAAAATGTTAAGCATTAATTTTTTTATGGTCACACCCATACGATCCTATTGATAAGCAGTTACTACAAGTCTACAGAGGTTTGCAACATACTGTATACACTATGGAGTTACACCTTTATTACCATAAGGCACTGGATGTTCGAAATTGCAGAATAATCTCAGTCCTCTATCCTCACCAGGTCTCACGGGCGAGGTTAGCACGTGTCCTAAAATACGTAGACCCCGGTTGGCCCGAGGAGGGCCAGACCGAGAGGAATGGCCCTGGGTCAGCCGGGGTGCGAGGGATATGTCAAAAGACAACCTCACCTCCGGCCTAGCACATCGACCCACAGACGGCGTGCGGTTTAGTCGGTTCGAGTCCGACATAACCTCCCCCTTCGTCTCCGAAGGGGGGGGTATACGTGGGGATTTCCGGCACGTAAAAAAAAACTAAAAACCCCGGTTGGCGATGCGTCTTATTGCCACGTGAGCCTCTATAGCTGTTTAAAATCGAACAAAAAATTTACTTCTTTAGTATCAACAAAACATACAATTTAAAAAAAAACTATCCACTTTCATAGCTTTTAAGAATGTCCTCAGATTTTATTTATAAGAAAACAATATTTAAATTTCTAGACCTACCTAAACACAGTACTGGGAGAGAGCTAGCTCACATGAACGTTGGAAATACAAACTGTCACATTTGATTTGTCGCATCGCACTGATACCTGCAGCACATACACACACACACACATAAAAGTAAGTTAACGAATTCTACAGGGTGTGAAAAGTAAACGTAGCCAAAAAATAAAACTACCCGGTACATATTGTGTTGTGTGTGACGTAACTTTTCTGTTGTAACCGTGCAATGCAAATAGATTTTTTGTTGTGTTTGCGATGAGTGAATACCGTTTTAGCTTCAATAATTTTGAACTGTGCAAAATGTGTATCACCTTATGTCAGGACACTGATTTAAACATAAGTTTTACGTGATCTTGTGTTTTATAATTGGGCTTTTGGTTATAACTTGTAAAACATTCATGTGAGAATTATTATCGATATTGAGTTGTATAGGTAATGCAAATGTCGTTCTTATTTCATCAGTTTTTTTTATTATACTTAATAAATAATAGTGATGTTATATTTGGATGTATACTACTACTAGCTATAAACGTATTCAAACAATTATATTATACTATTAATTTGAATCCGTCCTAATTAAATTTATAATCTGCAAGCAGAAATCTGCAAACATATGTACTAAATTACTTATCTCACGCTTTTTCCCTTCACTTTAGGAACAAACCTATCATTTTAGTCAGATTATGAGAATTAAGTTCTTATAAATAGCTCTGATCCCGATATGTAACTAAATCATTGTTAATTTTATAACGGCCTTAATTGCATAATTGGTGGTAACATAATTTCAAATTTAAATTCTCATTCATTTCATTTACATTTTACAGTATCTGTGCAACTCAAAATCAGTAGTACCTATCTACATAATTACATTTTGTTAATTGTAGTAATGTACCATGTTTGTTGCAAGAGCGTCTAGAGGTAAGGTGTTTTTAGGCATCCCCTGTATGTGATGTGTATGTCATGTTATGTACGTGTGCGCTTCTGTTACAGGGTGCTGTTTTGTGACGTTTTTCACTCGCAAAGCTGCGTTGAAAGCCCAAGACGCTTTGCACAATATCAAAACTTTGAGTGGGGTAAGTGCGTTTTCGTTTTTATGTATCCTACTGTTAATTGACGCATGTTACTTTCATAGTAATAAAATTAAATGTATTCTAGTGTATTTACTATACATGTGCAATTTTTTTGATTTTAAGATCTTTTTTTTCTCAGTGTAGGCAATTTTCCACCAGTTAATGTAGAGTGACTATGACACTTACAAACAGACTGTATTTAACTATTCTGCCTAACATTATTTCTCCATTTAACCTTATATGATCACCATCTTTGGGCAATCGATCTTCAGTAAATAAATCACGCACAAACTATCTCACAGAACGAATAAACGAGAAAAACATCAATACGAATTAATAACATCATCACTAGCACGTACCTGTTGCACAGTCACAACTGTTCTATAACAATTTTCTTTATAGCCTGGAATGGAAGGGGGGGTGAACAAACACACAATTCGATACTCGCGATTGTTATCGAACACAATCGAATTACAGACTTTCGCTCTGTCTACGTCGCCCTGCATATAGGGTTGACAAAAAGAAATAATTCAGACATAAAATAAATTAGTGCAGTTTTTCTTTCATGTATCTACAAGAAGCGATCGGCTTTAAAACTTATTTTTGGAATTAGGATAACCTTGCATGAGATATAAGTGAATTTCTTTGAACGTACTATTGCGATAATAAAATTAATGCCTTTGAACAGGACAAGACTCTTGAGAATCAATCCTCTAAAAAAGTAGTAGGTATATTTTTACCAATAAAGCAAGCTTTATACAGTAATACATTATTTTAATTATTGGCAATATATCATATAATAGTATCTCCGTGAAAATAACATAAATCATCAATAATACATTTCATTTTACAATATTTTATAGATAGATAATATATCAAATAAACCTATTTCACACGAAACAGCACTTCATCTCGACTAAAAAAATATCAGAAGCTAAAACTATCGCCCATGAGGGAGCTTTTGTTTTGACAGCCCTATCGTACTCTCGTCTTCATCTCGGTGATAATTCGATTTCATTATATTATCGGAGGGGTTTTTTTCTCTCTCGATTGATTCTCGAAACGCTCCCATTTCGATAGGAACGCCAGGTGAGCGACCCGCCATCTTTGAATAGGCTACAAGTATATTTTCTGAAGGAGGGAGATTTGTTGTTATTTTCCTATTATTTTATATAGAACTGATTTTTTTTTTCTGAAATATAACGAGATTTATATCGATTTATATTCATGTTTTCAAAATTCTGAAGCAGAGCAAATAAGTCGCTCTTGCCTGTCTGCAGTATTATGGGATTAGCCAAGAAGTGCCTAGTGGCCTATAACACCTATAGAAAATGGGAACGGGTAGGGTTCCAATGAGAATAGGTAAGAAAAAACAATATAGCATAAATACATGATCGCATTTGTTAATCATCTTTCAATGAAAAGTTTATTTGATATTGACAACTCCTATCTTAATATGATTTAACACAGCCACTCATATAATGAAATAATGATGAACTACTGAAAACTAGCGCTAACTTCTACCGTTAAGAAACTCTGAATGAATTACAACAGTATCTCGCGATAAGTGTCGAAACTTGCACCGGACTAGTTGAGCCTTAAATAAATAATATCAGCGCGAACTTTAACCTGGAATAATTTATATTCTCCACTATCTGCGAATGTCAGTGCTAAGGACGATCCTGTAAATTATAGTTACCTAAAGGCTTAAAGTAATCGGTTATTTGCGAATTTGACCTGTTCGGTGATTGCGTAAGTAAATGAGTTATAGTTGGGTTTGGGGTTAGCGGGATTTAGTAGGTTTACAAATAGTGCTTTAAGACGATCTTATATTTTGTTCATTTTTTTAATTTTAGAAGTAGGTACGGTATTTTGTGAGAGGTTATTGATTTATGGTTCAACCGAAATAGTTTTAGAAAGAATTTTACTTTTCCACTTTTGTATGTGACCTGTGAACATTAGCTCTAATAATAAGTAATGAGCCAGGTTTTGAAGATAAATACTCGAATCAGTACCATTTATTCACAGACCAGCCAATCATTATTTTTTTAGCATGAAGCATGGGAGCAAATTATTAAAAGGAACGGCATTGCAACGTAATCATCTCTAAAGGGATAACATTTGGAGATTTAGCTATAATTAAAAATTAAATTTAAAAAGAAAATGGCTGGGTGTTGAGCTTACCATACCTTTACTTAAAAATAAAATGCCTCAGCATAAAACTCATCAAATTAAGTCTCTTCTACTACTACTCGAACCCAAACTTCAGGGCAGTAATGTCTTGGGCTGCATTTTTGACATAGTTGGACCCAACCCATTGATGCGGTTAAGGCAGCGGCAGGCCGAATGAATTTCTGGAATTTTTCCAATTACTATTATCCTTCCATATTTTATAACTATATACCTAAAAATATTCTAGATTTGTTCTTGTAATCAAACAGACAAAATCATGGAAGCAAAGAACTTTTAGTATTTTCTTTTCCCGTTTTCAATCATATCCTCTAACCCATCCCATCCGCTCTGTAAACTACATTATTTAACCTGAAAAT
Organism: Eilema caniola; assembly: GCA_949126895.1. Lineage (NCBI taxonomy): Eukaryota > Metazoa > Arthropoda > Insecta > Lepidoptera > Erebidae > Eilema > Eilema caniola. The sequence continues at coordinate 22,788,452 of OX421470.1, forward strand.
AACCTTTTACTGAACAAATCAATCAACTACAACACACGTCTATATTGGGCGACCTGCCGATTATACGGCGATTGTTCCACCGCGAGCTAGAAAGCGATTCGCAGTCTTCAATATCTCTTCTGCTGCTTTGTCTTACTTTTTCGACATTGAAAATTATCTTGTTATAAGAACACTATCCACGTTAACTTCTCAGATTTACACATTATAATTTACTGATGAAGCAATTAGCAATATGTACTGAGAGGCTCCAACCAACAAGTATTTGCAAAAACAGTTGACTAGTTATTAGATTCATGAATATCATAGTCTAAAAGTTTTTAGCATGTGTACAATAAAAGAGTAACTGACAGCCCATGTGGCGTAGCGGTAGTGAACTGCTACGTAGGAGGCGCGGTTTGATCCTCAGTGCAAATATTTTTATACATGAATATGAGTATATTTGCATTGGTCGTGTCGTTACTCGGAGAGCACGGTAAGCCGTCGGTCCCGGTTGCCATACGAACATGTATGGCGGTTGTTACGGGTAGTTGAAGCCCTACTAAATCCAACAACTGGTCTAACTGTAGATTTGACCCAAGGGGTCCAGACTCCAAGCTGAAAAGCTTCGGATGCGACTGGGATTATCGCCAAGATAAAGAAGAAGAAGTAGATTCTGTTTCCACCTTTCATTCTTGGCGGCTTCTGACTATTCCCTAGTAGGTAAACCCGAAACACTTTGCCCAATCTAGAATTTAAACCCACTACGATTGATGTGCATATAGTCACACACAACAATTGTACTAATTACCACTGTATAATAAAATTGAGGCAATCTTTCGAGTTTGCAGTGAATAATATTCCTTACTAAGAATTATAATATTATGTAACTAACCGCTCTTTATCCTAGGTAAGTCCGCAGCTTTACATTACATATATGTTCATCCGGACATGTTTGACCGGACCGGACACGGCCGAACTTTGATCGATAGCCCGGATTTATGATCCGGTTTCCCCCGTCTTAAGTAATTGACCGGCTCCATTAGAGATGCCCTTCAGAGTTCTGTGCGGCACAAACATTGTTGGGAGTTTTGATGTTTGGTTTATCGTGTGTACAGGGTTTTATTATTAATTTTGGTTTGGCGGGGGCTATTTATACAGGGTATTTATTATGTGTAGCTGGTAAGGGTTATTTATTTGTGCAGACTGTAGAATGTTGAGGCAAGTGAATCAAAGTGGATGGCTCGCTCCTACCCTAAATTTCATTACTTACAAAAATATTTTTTGCTAAACGAGTTTTAGGCGGGGTAAAAATCATGGTGGTATTTACTTGGTACAATTTTACCTTTATATGAAAACTGTATTTTTAACTTATCTCTAGAAAAGAAATGTATTAGTAAAGAGCTTACTGTGTGAGTGAAAAAAACACACTGGTATTAACGGCGGCGACGCGCATCGTAGAGCGATGCGCGCCTCCCCACACCGGGGTTGAGTCGGGGACCGCGTGGTCCCCCCCTTCCCGAAGAGGGCCAGACCGAGAGGGATGACCCTGGGTCAGCCGGGGTGCGAGGGATATGTCGCATGACAACCTCACCTTCGGCCTAGCACTACGACCCAGAGACGGCGTGCGGTTTAGTCGGTTCGAGTCCGACATAACCTCCCCCTCCGGCTCCGGAGGGGTGGGTATCCGTGGGGATTTCGCGCACGTAAAAAAAAAAGGTATTCCTTATAGTAAACAGTTACCGTGGCCTTAGAGCTCTTGCAACTCTAGATGAGAGTACTATCAAAGGCTTTGCTTTAGGTAGCCTACTGACATTTAACGATAATGAAGTTTTCATGGTAAAATTGGACAAGCTAGATTGAAGGCCTAGCCAGTTCAATACTGCTGTAAATTTCCTAATCACTAACACTAAAACTTAACGATGAAATATATCCCAAATTTACTTGTACTTGTAAGAATACGTGTATGTATTCGTGTTAGTAAGAGCTGATCTTACTAACACGAATACATACACGTATTCTTAACGCCTACATACCACTTGCCTATCTAAGGTCCCTTACGATATAAGTAATCGCATAAAGTGCAACTACGTAAAGTGATTAGCAAGCACCTCACGTGCTCACCTTACGGTCATCGCATTAGTGATTAAGCTATTTGTCTGATAATCGATTCGGTACTTAAACATCTCTTGCAGTTTGGGTAGGGTCGGCGGTTAAAAAGACATTTATTTATAGAGAGACATTTACCTTACCTCTTAAACATAATCTTTCCAAATTAAACGCATACATTATGAAGACTGTATCGAAGTTTACAATGTATAAGTCAGAAGATTAGTTCAGTTGTCGGTTCATAATTTTGCTTGTTATAAAACCCGGCCATGTGCGAGTTGAACTAGCGCATGAAGGGTTCCGTATCATGTTCCAACTCTCCACAACAACACTATTACGTTTGTTCTTTGGGAGCCCCCCTTAAATATTAATGGTATTCTGGTTCTTGTATTTGCTGTTACAGCGCCAATAGAAATACATCATATGTGAAAATTTCAACTGTCTAGCTATCACGGTTTATGAGATGACAGGCGTTTAATATGTTTTAATAGGGTTTTATTATCACCTTTTGGTTACAAAAACCTAAAAACGGTTTTCGAAAATTTCCAGTGTCATATAGAGACCGATATTCTTAGCAATCCATGAATTCTCCGTACAGAGAGGTCTACAGCGCTGCTAAGTTGAGAACTCGGGACAATGCTTGGGACTTGCGACCCAAGTGTAGGTTTAGAAGGGGCCCCTTTTGTTGATGTACATCAACACTAACCTTCACTACCCAAGTTCCCCTCCCTGCCTACCCAAATTTGATGCGAACCTACTAGTGCCGCTTTAGACATTCATCCTAATAATGAGCTTATTGTAGCTCTCGATAGGCCTAAATCTTTAAGTAGGTTATAGAGAGATTTCGCTGGTATACCTCTCGCTCCCACTTCTACTACATACAAATTAACCACGTAACTGTTTTTGATTAATTCGTTTGTGAGATCATAGTATTTATTTTTCTTAAGTGTGTGGTCCTTCGGTATATTTATCTCCCACGGTACAGTAAGTTCCACAAGGACCACATATTTTATCGTTTGGAATAAAAAAATATGTCAGGTCTAGATGACAAAACCCCAACATCCTCCGGAATTTTATTGTGCTGTTCATACGTGTCGATTAGGAGAGTCCAATCTGGGGCAGTATCTAAGATTGAATAAGGTATGTTCCTGGGGTTTATGGATGAATCTTCAGACACAAAGTTGATATGACGTCTGTTAGTTAGCAATCCTTTTTGGGCTCTAGCTACTGCCAGACTCATTGCTTCACGTATGATGATAAGTACCTTATCGTGGCGGCGTGAGTATTGGCGTCTATCGAGAAGCACCCTACATCCTACTAATATGTGCCTAGCCGTCCCTATTGCCTCGCCACAAGCATAACATTTTTTTCCGGTGGCCTTCCTCTACCTTACTAGGTTACTCTGGTCTGAGAGGGTCATCAGAAAGGCGTTAAAATAGAATTTTAACGCCTTTCTGATGACGCGACCTCTCTTTATGTTTTACCTACTTTAGTCTGCATCTGGCTTACAAGATCGTATTTGTAAGTGTAAAACGGTTTTTTCCTGGATAAGATCCAGCTATTTTATCAACAAATTGAAGGTCCCTCGATAGAAATATTCACCAATCAGTAGAATCAAATATAAATTCCTTTTACAGTGCCGATGCCAAACATGATGAGGATTTTCTCTTCCAAACCGAACTGTATAATACATATTATTATTGGCTACAAGAAACAAAGGCCTAATTTACTCGCGGTGGAAGCAACATTGTATCTCAGAAATTTAATCAGAAGAAAAATAAGAAAAGCTATAGAATATGTATAGTATCCAATTTTCTCCGGGAAATCAGAGGGAAACTCTATTGTAGGTGTAGATTTAATTCTAGAACCAATTATCTTTGATATCCAATTTCTTAAATTAATTTATCTCAGAATGCCAAGCTTTTAATTGCAATACTCGAGTAGAGCCGATAGAAATGAGGGTGTTGTAAAATTTTATGAGTATGACACCCCCATACCGGTAGTGAATTCAGCAGTCGTAATAATTGTGTGGTTGTAAGGATGCGGCGTGATGCTCGTACGTGAGAATTTTTACATCATTTCAGTCGCTAAGACTCGACTAGTATGTACTTTTAAAGTATAAATCATAACAAAAAATACCTTATAAAAACACTGGAGATATTGTCACATACAAAGGGCAGTGGATTATATACGTTTGTGAATGATATGAATGATACATACATACCTATTAACGCCAGTAAATACTCGAAGAGTCAGTCACAAAGAGTGAGCGACAGAAGTTAAAAAGAGTTATAAATAATGCAGTTAGTTACGGAAAGAGTTAGTTACCTGCCTAATAGTGGACTAAGCTCAAACGCAGTGTTCCTTTTCGGGGTATGAGGGTCAGGCGGCGGTCGCTTCCGCAACATCTTTTATATTAGCCATTAAAGCTAACACTCTATATTCATTTTGTATGACATCTTTTGTACTCATTGTTTTTCGTCATACAATAAAAAGTGCAGTAAGCAAAAAACAAGCAAGAGTTCACTATGACGAAGTTTCACATAATGTTTTCTCTAAATTATGTGCAATTTGCAAGGAAATTGGCATTCCCCGTCTTCCTTGCGTCGATTTTCATTGCGCCATTTGATATCATTATCGTGAGCACGAAAATATCTGAATTTGGCTCCCGAAGAGATCGTAAAATTTTATATCAAGCTTACAATGAACGGCAAGCGATCGGATAATACGAAATTCTTAAACATTGAACTTTAAATAATATATCATTATGATATTTATATAGACAGCTTTTAACAGACGTCGGTAGCATAGTGGTTAAGGAGTTGACCTTATGTTCGAGAAGTTTTGGGTTCAAATCCTAGTCATTATTTCATAACCACGAACCCGTTACACAGCAATTTCATTTACTAATATTCGGTTACTAATATTCGATTACTAAGAATTCGGTTACTTATACTAATTTCGGTTAGGTTAGGTATTATTTAAAAAAAAACTCTGTAAAGGTACCAAACTGTCAGTCCGATTCCGATTCGATGGACTTTTACTCTTGCCAAATTTAAAAAGCCTAGTTCATATAACATCATAAAGATAAATAAAAACCGTTTTCACACTGAACTAAAAGTAATTACCTGAAAAAAAACTTCTTATCGCAAATCGTATCGACGTTGATTCCTTTAAAACTTTTTTAATTTAGCAAAGGAAACAGGTGCGTACGAAATACTGCTGCCATTGTCGGACGATGTGAGCAATTTTGTCAGAGTCAGCGAGAGATTAGCACGGACCCCTTAATCCGAGTATCGGGCCGAAAGGGCCCGCCATATTTCATAATTCCCCCTTAGGGCGTTAGTTCATTGTTGCGAAAAGCGAAATTATTTTTGTAATAGGTAATATTTGGAGTGAATGGAAAGTAAAAATGATGTTATTGATTTGGGGCAGCTGTAGTGCGAGAACCGAACGGAGTACCTTCAAATTCATTCACGGTTCCCTGTTGTGATTTAATATTGCAATTAGTGAAATAAAAATTGAACTGAATACAATTTCAAAGTAATTGATATGTTACCTCTATGTTAGTTTCGATAGATCACTTCAACGTCACCTTAAGACTTATCTAGACGAGAAAGTCAGCTATCCAAGGCAGGTCCAGGTAGCTCAGTTGTCAGAATGTTCCCATGTAAGGGACTGACGCGGATTCGAGTCACTTTCAAAAAGTCAAGACATCAGGAGGCGAAAGTCTAAGAGAATGTACCCCTCTTCCTGTTCGGTATTCCCACAAAGTGGATACAAAGCGGAATTTACACTGGGCTTTCGTATATCGCATTTCTATCTACGTCTAACAGTAGCAGTACGTTCAACTTTCTTTCCAAATAATATCCAGTGTGTCCTAACCCTAAGTACCCGACTGTCTTCCATGATAATATCTCTAGGGATGGGTAGGGTGACCCCACGAAAGGTCTCGTGTCCCGTCCGATTCTTGATATGTTTATTAAGGACCCCGACTTGATTATGTTTATGATATGAAATACAGTTCGACTGAGTTTCGATCGACAATGTCACTATTGTATAGAATTCGGTCTCGTATGGGCGATACCGGATTTTTATTGGTAATGTTATAAATTGTAATTGTATACCTTTTGCTTTATCATTGAATTAGGTTGAAGTAGATTTGTTTTTATATTTTCTTGAATCCAGGATACATCAGTTATGAAAAGCGATCTATGTAGGATTTATTTGAAAGGCCAGAATTATGCGTTGTGACCAAACATTGGAGCGGATATTTTTTCTAAATTCTTTGATTTGATGTACTTATTGTATTGGACAATGGTTATAAGATGATCCAATTAAACCAGCAAGCTGTCACACTTATTGAGTGATGAACGGTGACCTCGTGTAGGCTTGCCTTTAGAACTCGAAGTTTTCGTGATCTGACATCATTAGCTTCCATAAATGCCAAACCTAATTAAAAAAGGAGAAGTGAGTGAATGGACCCCAGGCTTTATAATAAAAGTTTCTGATGCAACTCTATTTTTGTTATATACTTTCTGGTCACTAGTATCAGTTAAAAAGCTTGTGACCTCTAGGAATACTTTCAATTTACCGAGACTAGTTATATTTATAGGTACACCAATAGAAACACAACTCTCAGCAAATGCCGTTTGCCTGTGGTGTTCTATTAGGTTATGGAACTTCCTCAGCCGCGCGACTCCTAATTCGAAGGGGAAATTCTATAAGTCCTTGGCCTCTCCTACCGTTTTAAATACATTACTCTTTAGATAAGATTTGTTCATTTTTGGATATCTTAATATATTGTTTCAATACGATAAAAAGTAAAAGAATTTGTCTTTATGCATTTTTATGGTTGATATTCCAGGGTGGACTGACACGAAATAATAAATTACAAAAAGAAAAAACCTTTTTAAAAACAATCTTTTATTTAAATGCGCTTAAAAGAAAAAAAAGCAAGCCCTTTAATTTGATACCCATATTGTAGGAATGCATTAAAAATTATTGGTCCGCCCTTTTTCGTATGCCGCCATGCTGGATTTAGAATGACGTCACACTGTTAATCTTGCATTGTCATCCGAACTGAACGTGCATACCAAATTTCAGCTCAATCGGTTGAGGGCAAGTGCCTTAAAATTGAGTTGTAAGATTCCACCCGAACAAACATACATTGCAAGTTAAATAAAAGCTTGTAAAAAGTGGCTATTACAGGGGGCAGTCCCTATGTTATAGGGAGCAAGTCTGTTGTACTTGGGCACTTTTTCATAGATCGTAAGTTTAAATAGGATTTGAGTACAACACAGAGAAGAGAGCGAGAGAGAAACAAAAGAAAGCTTTGTTGCCTTAAACGTCAGCCACGGGACAAGATAGTGTAGTCCTTGTATCCTACTTCACCGGTAACTACCCGATCTTCACTCGGAAGCGCGTTGTTAACTAATATCAGATATTATATAGAACCCATTGCAATAACAGTTACACCTTCCTCAACAGATGATCCTTTATTTGGGAACAAAGTAATTATATATTATTGTCACCCTACCGGTCTTTTTCCTGAGCTTGAAACCATTTGTTAAGGTATAATTGTTATGATGGGATTAATATTTCTATAACATTGAGAATCGGAACGCCAATTACGAATATGAGATGGCTCATAAGGTTCCTGTAATTGTTTTCGAATGACTTTATGTTAGAATTTTGTATGAACTAGGCGGACCCTGATATCGGAGGGCATCTTGGCTTCTGTTGCAATCAGGATAGCGTCTATATGTAGATGCTGATGATAATCATTTGTATGAACTTGATGGTATGATACACTTCTTGATAGTCTCCTGTTTCGTCTGAATGCCAGTCCCGGTTGCATCCAATACCTGCATTTAGAATCCCGAGGTCTGCTAGCCTACTTCTTTTATAATTTGATTCATTATGGATAGCTACGACCACCTAACCAGTTTTCCTTAGTCAAAATTTCACTTGCCTATATAGTGATTGTATTAAGTAATATCAGTCATCAAATCAAAAAACATATTGCGATACCGCACAATGTTCGTTCTTAAATTTAAATATACGCTTAATAAACGCCTGGATGTCGATTATTGCAATCAAACATAGCCTATGTCCTTTCCCAAGGTCTAATCTACCTCTGTACCAAATTTCATTTAAATCAGTTCAGTGGTTAATATTGAAAGCATAACAGATACACAATAGCTACTTTCACATACTATATAATTTTAGTATGTAAAGATTAAGAGTCGTGTGCGTTTCTAAATAAAAAGATTTCCTTTCCTTGTTACTAAACGAAAAAAATATTGTACCGAAATGGGTCTAAAAAAATATCTTAACACGACATATAAGTAATGAAATAGAGTACACAACTTCAAAGCACTCCAAAGCACACGCGTCCCTCCCGTCCCTTCGACTTAAAGAAAAAAAACTGTCAGCCTCTTCCGTCACCACTTGACGGCATTGAAACGAGTCCTCATAACGCTTTGAACCCCTCAACAGTTCCGTTTTGACTCACAAAAACCTCTCATTTCCATCTTCAAGTCATACGTATAAAAAATGTGGAGCAATTTTCGTCCCCTTACTGTATAAGTTCATATACAGAATTGAACTTAAAAGGTGTGTACTTATATATATTTTGGAGACCTCTTTTTACATTGTATCCAAGAAATATATAATATTTTAAAAAAGCATTTAAAATATTTAATTTGTATGGATGGAGTAGTCAAAAATCAAAGATTAAAAATGATTGAAAAATCATTCATTGGTTCCAATACTTCATAAGAATATAGGTAGACGCAGTACACTGTTGCCTCAAAGACAGACATAGAAGGAGATATTTGAATTGGTTAGGGCGAGGACTGGTAGCTTAGCAGTCAAAGCATTACCCTCTTTGCTTTACAAAGATCAATTTTCAAGATTCAATTTTTTCTATTCAAATCGATTGGAATATTTAGCCTAAAAAATGGTTAAAAACTTTATTCAAATTATACATAATATGAATGAAAATAATGCAAAGTCATCCAAAAAATAAAATTGCTATCTGTGCCTTTAATGCGCTTAGACTAAAAAACATTTAGTGGACATAACTATTAAGCAAAGTATCCACTGACAAGTATTTTCGCAATTTATTGTAGAAGACTAATTGCCACTGACTTTGTAATTTCACTATATAAAAGTTTGGACATTTTACTTAATAAAAGAGGACAAACTAATACTCTAGGCCGGTAGGAACCGTATTATAAGACTCTTTGGCACTGCAACTGTCATTTATGAATAATTAAACAAGCCTACGAGTAAGTCGACTGAAGACTTACTCAGGCCACCCCTACACTTAATTACATCCCTACTTGGCAAGATTAAATTTTGATAAAGGCGTTATTAAACTTCACATAAGCTCATCCGTAAATGCACCATAAGAAGTATATCACATTTTATATCTAGATTCTTGGACCTAAAATGTGCTCTATAAGTACACTAACGTGTACGGTAACAACTTTATTGGGTGTCTATTGAGGCTAGCACGGGTTGCTCCGATGGTGGATGAGCTATACAGCATTAGGTTGGGTACTTAAATAAGGTAAACCAACATGTGACGATTTTTATTCAAAACAAATTTAAGCAAATCAATTAAGATAGGAAAAATTTAATCGCTCAGGCGGGACTCGAACGCTTCATTTATCCCTTACAGGGGAATGATCTGACCACTGTTTTCGATAGTTCGTACGAGTATCGGTAGATGGCTCCCACCATCGCCCCAAGACAGTTGTATAGGAGAATTTGGATTGCTTCAGGCGTAGCTCGGTGGCTCAGTGGTCAGAACATTCCCCTGTAAGGGAAAGATCGCGGGTTAGAGACCCGCCTGAGCGATTCACTTTATCCTATCTTAAAAGATTTAAAAAGTTAGCATACTAATTGCTTCAAAATTTCATGCAACATATTAAACAAATTAACTAGGCTTTTTTTTTTTTTTTTTTACGTGCGGGAAATCCCCACGGATACCCGCCCCTCCGGAGCCGGAGGGGTGGGTTATGTCGGACTCGAACCGACTAAACCGCACGCCGTCTGTGGGTCGTGGTGCTAGGCCGAAGGTGAGGTTGTCTTGCGACATATCCCTCGCACCCCGGCTGACCCAGGGCCATCCCTTTCGGTCTGGCCCTCCTCGGGAGGTGGGGACCACGCCGTCCCCGACTCAACCCCGGTGTGGGGAGGCGCGCATCGTCCTACGATGCGCGCCGCCGCCGTGGCCTGCTTCTGCTAGGGTGACGGGTGGCTCCACCCGTCACCCTCAGGCCCGCGCTCATGGGGGGCGGAGGTCTGTAAGCGCCCTCCGACGCCCGAGCCGCCTTCGGGCGCGAGCAGCGATGTCAGCGAGTCTTTCTCGCTCACCGCGCCGCGCCCGCTCTGCTGTCTCCTTCGCGAGCATGACCTGCTCGCAGAAAGAGGCGCTGGCCGCCCACGCATCCGCGCAGCGGACCATCGCCGCGAGCAGGGTGGAGAGCGTGAGCACTCTCACCCCCAGGGCCTGCACAAGCTCCCGCCTCGGCGCCTCAAACGCCGGACACTCGGTGAGCGTGTGCAGCCCCGAGTCCACGCTCGCGTCGCAGTGATGGCACTCGGGCGTTGGCTCAATACCCATCAGATGCAGATACCGCCCGAAGTAACCGTGCCCGGCTATCATCTGCGTCTGACGGTACGAGAGGCTCACGTGTGGCCTCTCTAGCCACTCCCCCATGATGGGTCTTACCGCCGCAATCACTTGATCTCCGCTCGGAGGGCATTCCGGGCCTCCCTGTATCCCTCGTGAAGCTCCGCCAGTCGGGGCTCCGAATCTGCGGTACGGCTACGCCTCCTACGGAGTCGAGCCCACCGGCGGTGCGTGATCACGCAGGCTTGACGCAGCCTCGCGATCTCCGCATTCCACCAGTAGACCCGACGCCTCGGATTATAGGCTGGAGCCCTAGGCATACCCGCATCGCAGACCCGTGTCATGGCCTCCCGGAACCAGGCCGCTTCATCGTCTATGTCGACAGGCCTGTCCGGCGCAATGGCCCAGGCCTGTACGATGGCGGCCTCCAGGAGGTCCTCCCGATTCAGTCGCCCCAACACCCAGCGCGGCTCGCGTTGGGCCGATATGACCGGCGCATCACCCGCAGGAGGGAAGACATCGAACCGAACGTATCGGTGATCCGATAGTGTCTCCACCTCCACGGCGACACGCCAGTCCCGCACGCGGAGTGACCGCACGCGAACGAAAGGTCTATGATCGACCTGCGCTCCCCCGCCACAAAGGTGCCCACATACGTGGCTTCGGCCCCGCGATTCTGGAGAACTAAGCCGAGAGAATCGGCCCAGCTCTCCAGAGCCCTGCCCCGCGCGTTTGTGCGCCGGGAACCCCAAGCCTGAGACCAGGCGTTGAAGTCCCCGAGCACAAGAACCGGACGAGGCGTACAGGCATTGACGACGTCGGTCAGCCGCTCCAGCGACCGCCGATACTGCCCGATGAGTCGGTGTGACCCCGGCGTGAGATAAACGGCCACGACCGCAATCTCCCCTACACGCGCCGCTACGATGCCATGCTTCCTTGCGATCACTACAAGGGGAGGGGCACCCGCAGCGGCGTTATGCACCAGTGCCGCCGATCCATCCAGGTCGACCACCCAGGCGGGCCCGAGGGGCCGGTGAGTGTATGGATCGGCGACAGCGGCGACGTGTATGGACCACTGTGCCATGCTCTGGAGCAGAAGGGCCTGAGCATCGACACCGTGGCCCACGTTCGCCTGCAGGATGCGGAGCTGGGGATCCATTATGGAACCATCTCCGCATCCCGCCCCGAACTGGTTGCGGAACGCCCGCCTCGCGGCAGCGGCTCCCCGCGGGTGCAGGCCTTACTGCCAACCCTATGGTCGGCCGGCTTGCCCTCCGCCGCACACCTGAAACAGTGCGGCGGAGCTTCGCAATTGCCGGCTCTGTGACCGGGTTGGCTGCAGCGGAAGCAACGGTCGCCGACCGTCACCTCCGCCTTGCACTGCACACCCACGTGGCCGGCCGACAGGCACCTGAAGCACCTGTCCGGCCGAGCCTGCAGGAGCCGTACCCGGACTCCTACAACGCCGCCTACCGCGAGTATCCGCCGGTCGGCAGCCTTTTGGGCTGCTGCGATGGGGCAGCCGACAACTGTTGCCTCCTGTCCGCGACGGCCGTAGCGGATCGCTCCGACCTTAACCGCCTCCAGGGGGCAACCCCCGGCCTCCGCCACGGTGACCCGAATCTCTTCGGCCGTGATGGAGTCGTCCAGGTCCGAAATGCGCAATTCTGCGCACTTGGTGGGCCTGGACACCCGGACGTCGGCCGCATCCAGCGTGTCCCTCAGCCTAGCCGCAATGGCATCGGCCTTGGGACCACTGGAGGCGCCAGGGACGTGGATGAGACGGGCACCCGTCCGAGTGTGTGTCACTCGGAGAGTCCCCGCCACATCGAGGGCCCTCATATCAATGAGGCCCCTCGCCTGTTTCACCAGGTCCACGTACTGCACGCCCCTCGCCGTCGCCTCCGGTGTCATCGTTAAGACGACAGCGGTGGTACGGGGGACGCGCAGCTTTCCTGGCGCACCCTTCGCAGCAGGCCTCCACCGGATTGGTGGGCCTCGGCTGCGCCGGCGGCGGTGGGGCCGGTAGGCGCGGCGGGGCCGGCAAACGCGGCGGCAACGGCGGCGGGGCCGGTAAACGCGCCGGTACAGGCGGCGGCGGTGGCGCCAGCGACACCGGCCGCGCCCGAGGCGGCAGTCTCGGCCGCACCGGTGACCTCGACCGCACCGGCGGCGACGGCGGCGACGGCGGCGGCGTCACGCGCTCGTCAGGCAGCTGAGTTTTCGCAGCGATGGCCTCCTGGAGCGCTGCGATTTCAGCCGCCAAAATTAACTAGGCTAACGAACTCCTGGGTCAGCCGGAGTGCGAGGGATATGTCGCATGACAACCTCACCTTCGGCCTAGCACTACGACCCAGAGACGGCTTGCGGTTTAGTCGGTTCGAGTCCGACATAACCTCCCCCTCCGGCTCCGGAGGTGTGGGTATCCGTGGGGATTTCCCGCACGTAAAAAAAAAACCCTCCCAGACCAGAGTAAACTAGTAAGGTAGGGGAAGGCCACCGGAAAAAAAAAGGCTAACGTACTGACTGGTCCAGTTTCGGTTTATAGTGTTCAAACTAAGTTTCTAAACAGTAAAATATTCCGAATCAGAGTTTTTAATTAAAACATCATAAAGACACATTAAGATTGTTTATTTTTAGTTAAATGCCTAACTGAATGGAAACATAGACTAAGCATAGATTATCACAAAACAATCCGCGCGCGAAGAACTTGAGAAAACTTTACCTGTAAGCCAATAATAACGAGTTCAACAAGTAAGGAATTCTTACTCTATTGATGCATTCGGCTTTCGCAAGAGAAAATTTCGGATAAAAATATCCTATAACCCGATTGCAGGATTCCAGCATCACCCCCAGGCTTATCACTATAGGCAGTGTAATAAAATTTTAATACTATCTATTAGGATAGGAAATATTCTGAATTCCAATACTATGTTAGAAATTCAATAAATTTATACCTATAAATATTATTAGGTAGGCTAAGTTTTATCGCAATCGTATGAAACAATAACAAGCAAACATTGATTCTGATATAACACACACATTTCGAAAATAAGCTTTCTTAAATAAGAATCATACTGTATATAGTTTATACACAACTATAGCAACACACGTCCTAACGACATCAAATCTTGGATTTATTAAAATAACAGCAACCTACCTACGTATTGGTTATCCGGGTGAGATGGGGTAAAATGATGCATGGCCGGATAAGACAATGTAGCGGAAAGGTACACCCGGTCGGTACTCGGGTCGACCTTTCAATTTCCTTGATTGTCCGGGTAGCGGTATCGTCTTTATGTCTTTATCTGTGATGATTTCTTATGGCGTACGCGACCAATAAGGGTTCGTATGAAGTGGTTTGTGGGGCCGAATTGGTCTGATAAGGTTTGGTTACGTAGGAAATTCGATTAACGCATTTGTGTGAACTAATTTGGATATATTTACCATGAGATAATTTCGTACAAAAACGTATACTCAGCGTCAAAAGTAGATAATTTATAGATTTTGATAATTTTTCATTATTGCAAAGAAAAATGCTATTTAATTACTCAGAGGGCCACAAACTAAAGCAGTGAGTAGTAAGTAGTATACTCTACTCGCTGCTTAGGTTTGTGGCCCTCTATATTTCCTTTTCAACACTTAGTACTGGAAGAATTCTTGATTTGATTAAAATAATTTTCATTCGGTAATTTAAGTTTGAAATTTGTAGATTCAAATAGACAGCTGCGGTAACACTTTCAATTATTTTAATATTCCACCCGAAAGACCTTTACTTTTAATTCCTTTAAATTGAAGGTAATAATGAGGTCTCCCACGTCCATTAACAATAGCCTAATGTATACAGTTCTTTCCACATTTATCACGCCGTCACCTGTTTTATAGAAACACTTCTATATTTAGGCCATTTATATCTACTCCATTTCCCTAACTCTGTGGACTTTCACATCAATCATACTATGTACTTTTCGGGCATTGTCACGACATTAGAGTGCCGCCATCAATAATATGTGTACCCATAATGTTTGGCTATAGGTTTCTTTAGTGTTTTTCGTAGTTTCTTGTTTGGGCATAAAATATTTAATTCTTTGGAATACATACATACATATAATCACGCCTTTATCCCTGGAGGGTTAGGCAGAGGTGAAGGCATGAGTCATGTGGGTGTTACATGCCACCAATCTGTATTCAGTCCCACGTAATTATATATATATTGCCGTATTCCGGGCACTATTCTTACATTTCCCCTTCCAAATTCCCTTACAAATATTCTAATCAAGGGGATAGACACTACAGCTATTGCTTAAGGACTAAATATTTTCAAATGCATAATTTACTGTGCGATAGGTAACTTTAAATTTGTTTTCCATTATACGGTAAAGAACTAGAATGCTCTACCCGCACAACCCTTTAGAAAAGGAGCTTATATATTCTGGACCCTAGGTTCTTACCATCCCATGGTGTACAGTTAATTGACAAAGACCATTAAAAATTATGACAAACAATTTACTATTTTTCTCAACGTGATAGATTATAATATGAGAGTTTGGCAACACTAGTTTCCATAATAACGAGGTTTATGGGCTCTTGGCTTATTCCATGAATTATTTCATGCGAGACGAAGTAAACAATTCGATATAACAGTGTCAACAATAGTTTTTATCATGTGGTTTGAAACCCCATGTGAATATCTTTTTCTCCAAACATTGTTCAAGCGGTTATGTACAATTGGTTAATAAAGTAAACGGTATTTCTGATCGAGTTTGTTTTTCTTGTCAGGATCATGTAAATCGCATTTTATGATCGGTACCTATAATAACCTTGTATTATAAAAACTATTTTAACCCGACTGTCAAGAACGGTTATGTTTTTCGTGCGTATCTTGTTTGTATGTTTTTAATATCATAAGTTACCTCATATCTCCTGAACCACCGTACGGATTTCAATGACTATCTCAAATGAAAGGTATTTATTGGCCAAATGTTCTTGGGTACATAACATTTGAACAAAAGCTATATGTTGGTTTTTTTCACTCCAATTTATCAAGTAGGGTATCAAAATGAAGGAAATTAGAAGACGATCAATGTCGTAGTCATAACTAAAATGTATAAAAAACTAATTATAAAAAAAAAACCGACTGATTCTGAAAAGATCGAAACAAGCTTCATAGCAGGCGGTACCCATTTGCAAATCTTAAACCAAACAAAAATTAATGAGTATCGCCTGCTATAAAGCTTGTTTCGATCTATTAAGAATCAGTCGGGGTTTTTATTCTTAATGATTTTTTTTTCGTTGTACACTAATTTATTCAAAATCAGGACTTACTGTGGTTGTACTAACACCATGTAAAAATTCTATAAATGTATAAATAAGTCCTTTATCTATCATGACACTTAAGAAGCTTGACTGCAATCAATGCACATAATAAATAGCAACATTTTGTTGAAGATTTTATATTGGGAAATGACTATAGTCGATTACTCTTTAAATCTTTACCTGTATCTAATATTGGTAAAGATGGTAGGACATTTGCATTCTGAAATACACTCTAAAACAATACTTCTGAGGAAGACCATTAATTTTGATGTCGATTCCTTTCTTATAGGTATAACCTCGAAAAGGTCGGTTATACGTATGCACGTAGGTATGTATGTATACCATGCCCATACCATAGTATTACTACTACATATATTAGCGCGCCGAATGTGCTTACACAGAGCAATGGAGGGGAACTTGCGACGCGTCGGGGGACACGGACGCGCTGTCCGCCAAATCGCGTTTTTTGCGGGAAAGTTCGCTGAGGACTACCGTAGCCGCGTATAGGTATCGCTCGCGTGACAACTATTAAGATTTTTTTTTCATTTCCTATCATAATGGTGCACTATTGTTCCGTGTACTGATATCTTTCGACATCTAGTGCCAATAAAGACGTACGATTTCATAGATTTCCCCGTGACGCGAGGTGTGTTTATTTCTATAATTTCAAAGTAACGTCTAGAATCTATCGATAGAAGTTACGAAAAATGTACCAACATTGAAAGAGTTATTTTTTATGCAAATATTATAAATCAAAAATCAATAATTATTCAGTACCTAGCTACAACTATTTCCGAATGTAAACGAATGCTGATTTACATAAGTACCTATCCATCAATTATTAGATTTATCGTGTACAATACCTGTATAATAATTAATTTAAAAACGTCTAAAAATAAAGTGTCACGAAAGTATCTTGCAGTACAACACATATAAATGTATTTCAAATAAATGATTGCATAATAATTACATTTATTTCCTTTTTTTTTTCTCTTTTCTGACAACTCTCGCACATTTGCGACGAATAGCGTAGGTAGGTACTTACGCGAGCGGTGGCATCGTCCGGCATCAAAGGCGTTTCTCCACTGTATGTAGTAGTAACACTGTGCCCATACTATGTTTATATAAACACTTGTAAACGTAATTCTAAATAAGTAGGTACCATTTTTAAATAATAACAAGATAAATACTATAAGATCAGTCTTAAATCGTAAGGCGTAAACGTAGCTATAAAACTTTTCCATTTTCCTTTCGTCAGCGAAGTTTTTCGGTGTATATTAGTATAATGAATGCAATAAATCAAAAATTCCTAACCATAAATTGACTTACGCTTTATTAGAATCAGGTCGATAAGGTAGATGGTCTAAAAACCTCAGCAGCAATACCTTTTCAATGTATTAGCACTTAAGCCTTCATTTATCATTTCGTATAAATTCGACTACTTTCTCTTTTAATACATACAATTATCAATAATACCACGCCAATATTCCAACAAAATATAGCCCATACATTACAAATTTACCGGTACCATTAAGTCAGTTTAGCAGAATAATATTAACGCAAAATATTGTAGGAAAGAAAACTTTAATGTAATAAATTTAGAGTACAGAATTGTTCACGAAAATGTTGGAATATTTTTCGGCACTCGAAAATATCGTCGGCGGGAGCGTGTGCCGCGTCGCATTCTCTACCCGGGTATGATTGATGACCGGCCTAGTGGTCCGGATAAGACAATGTACCGGAAGGAATGACCGGGCCGACCCGGGCGATGCACTGCCGCGCTCTGTTGAATTATACCGCCACATTGGAAACGCCATACGGTTAGCCGTAGGATATAATGAAGGTAGAATTCTGGGAATTGGTCATTCTATATCAGGCGTGAATAGTGCATATCGACCTGAAATATCTTGTAATAGTTTTTTTTACAAAAAATGTCTGAATTTGATATGTTTAAATAATAATACTAAGTACAAAATATTGCGTGTGCTAGTAGTAGATATTCAAATTAGAAACTCAGTCTTTTTTTTTAACGCGAGCGGCGCAGAATCCTGTACTTTCCGGGTGAAGTGTAAGACCGCTCAGTGTCATAATATAATTATTGTTATTATGTAGTAATTTGCTATAAAAATATATTTAATATATTTAAGTGTCGCATAAAGAATGTATCTTGCAAAAATATTGTTGTAAAACCAACACGTTAATAAGGATGAACCGTGTAAAATAATCCCCTTCAAATCAACATTTTATCTAAAAACATTTTGCTATCTTTGTGTGCTTTATATTCATATATTACGTTTCCTTTTGTAGCCTTTAGATCTTACAAGCCCACGCGAAGCTCTTGTCGTTAAGGTCCACAAAGGTCTAAAGGTACACAAATAATATATTTCCTATGCCATTCCTTGTGAACTCCTCCAGTTACATAGACTGAAAATAAAAAGGGACTTTCTCGTTACAGCCTTGTTAAAAATAGAAACTGATTCATGCAAGCTGGGAGGTCATAAGCCACGGGACAATTTATCTAGACCGTAGAATCTTATTTTTCAAGACACTTTGCTCTTTATTTTCAACTATAATAGTATTGTTAAGTATACTTTCACGTGTTTCAATCACGTCTATTGATAGTGGTCTCAGAAATCCACCTAGACCGCTTCATTGCGACTATATTGTGTCTTGTTAGATAATAATTATCGAATTTGACTTAAATACACAAATAACATTTTTGATAGGGACAACAACCCGCTATCTACTTCTACCCTTCACACTACAATATCTAATTCATATTTTGCAAAAAAAATTGTCAGATTCCATTTCCTATATTTACTTTATACAACACTTTTGTCATGAAAATGCGTCGAATTCAGAAATCTCATTAAAATCCTTTCATAATGAATGAAATCTTGAGAGCTGAAGTCTAAAGACATCTTTATGCAGTCCTTTATAACCTGCTATATTTCTTTAAGCACAAGACGTTTAAAATATGAATTTTTTATTCTCTCTTGAACAAAAAGTCTTTTCATTACTCTTATAAGATGCCCTTTCTGTTTACCCCGTAATGCGGAGTGTTTCTTAGTAACGAAGGCCCTTCAACTCTGCTGAATGAAATTCGCCTCGCTGCGAAACTTGACTTAAAAAGGAAACATTGTGCGGAGGCTTTGGCCCAAAGGTACAATATTTCATTTCTATCGAAGTTTCAACCGAAGAACTGCAAAATGCTGGTTGCAAAATAGGTTTTGTTGTACTAAAGTAGTATAATGGGTTTTTAGATTTATACAATTTTCGTTTGTGAATAGTGATTTTGTGTGGCAAGAATTTGCATATTTGAGCCCTTATTATGTTATTTTACGTTGCTGTTTTATTTATGTATTTTATTTTCTATATCAATGTTATAAATAGGAAGGATTTGTAAATTTGTTTATTATGAGTAGGCTCAGAAACTACGAAGCCGATTTAAAAAATCTTTCACCTTTAGAAAGCTACATTCTTCGTGAGTAACATATATTGAATTCAAAAAATAGTTTTGGGTTCCGTACGAAATCCTCCCGAAGCCGCCGCGAAGAATTATGAAATTAACGTTTTAGGCAGTTACCTAGTAAATTCAATTATTCTTTATTTATTTGACTTATCTTTCAATTTACCTATTGATGGCACTACCATTTTTATTCAAATTGTATATGAACTTTATTTATAAATTCAAGAATAAAATTATTTATCTGTCATAATTTTTGAACCAAATTTGTGCCTGGTCAGCCCTGATACTTTTACGCAGCCGTGATTTTGATGCTAGGACGAATACTCCAGAACAAAAAAATAGACACTTATTCTCATCTTAAGATGTCATTGCTGTGTCTCGTTTTCAAAGATCCTAATGGACACAAGTTAAAGCAAAAAATTATGATTTTATTGTCATAAAATCTACAATAAGAACAAGTAACAGACAAGATGAAGTAACATAGTTCAAAACTAGCACAATTCAAAATGCACGCTGATCTTAATGTTCCCTCTTTACCCTCGAAAATGCCAACCGGTGTGGAACTTGGGGAGTACGGAGTGAAAGTTTTGAGGGAGTCTCATATAACTGGATGTCGTTCCCTAAATCAAATGCCACTTACCGAAGTTCACTATGGTAACAGACGTCGCAGCATACACTTCACAACTCTCAAAGTTTATAATATGAAAATATCTTCATAAAAATTGAGTGAGTCTGGGAGGTATTATTAAACCAACTTTGGAAAATTAAAGAGGTTTTTTCGTACGTTTGACAACATTTTTTACCATAATATCCTGTCTCAATGTAAATGTTTTTGTTCAGTAATACAAGCGTAGTCATGTAAATGTAGCTGCATACCTATATACTTAACACACGAAAGATCTTATGAGTGCCTCTGAGATTTTTTTGTGATATAGGAGGCAAACGAGCAGACGGATCGCCTGATGGTAAGCGATCACCGCCGCCCATGGACACCTGAAACACCAGAAGGGTTCTAGGTGCGTTGCCGGCTTTTAAGGTGGGGGTACGATCTCTGTACTCCCACAAACAAGTACGAGAATGTAATCCAGGTGTATTCAGGGCATACTGGGAAAACAGAATTTGAGATTTTATGATATAATTCAAATGAAAGTTATCAAACTTTTAAGCCTGAAAATTAAATTTAATAATAGTGGCACCGTTTATAAATAAACCCACTGGAGTAATGGAACTGCTATATTATAGGTAGGTCATAGAATTTTGAGTACGAGTGGAATATACCTACATCATTTTAGTACGAGTGGAATATACCTACATCATTTTAGTACGAGTGGAATATACCTACATCACGGACTTCCTAAAATTATTGACCAAAGTGGAGTTTATTTTGAAGAATTTTTAAAATTTAAACGTGATTATTTACATAATTGCGACAGCTATAAAACCGAGACATTTTGATTTTATACCAATAGAAAGCAAGCACACACATGAATATCTAAATTTGAAAGTGAGGAAATACCAACGTATAAATATAAGGTGTGCCACATTCAGACAGACAAACATTTGCTCTCCCGCAAAACTTTGTGATGTAGCATCTATTCTAATGAGTTAGTCTTCACAACTAGTTGATATTACGTTGAGAAGCAAGAGGAACTCCACTGGAATTACCAGCCATTATTATCCTTACATGAGTCTAGGTAACCTCGTTCACCAGTGGCCAAAGACCTATGCATCTTGCTGAAATTGCCCTCGTTTCTTTATAGATAGGCGAGTGTGAGGGAAGAGAGGAAGTTCTTGTAAATTTGGTTGATGAAAATAATACTGAAATGTCTGTGTAAGGTTATCTTTTGCATTCTATACCTGTGCTCGTGGATTGAAATCGTGTTGTTTTGGTGTGCAATGAATTTTCTTACAATAGCAACAGATAGTGAATACGGTTGTGGAATAAATAAATAAATAAAATATTCCACAACATTTCACACAACGCTATCTAGATCCATGGTGAGCATAGCTTAACTAGCTTGTATTATGAATGCGGATAAACATACTTAGATAAATTTTTTTTTTGCAAATGCATACATGTTATACGTAGAAACACCCAGACCAATGCAAGTACCCATATTCACATGCATACAAATATTTGCACTGAGCGGGGATCGAACCCGCGCCTTCAGCGTAGCGGCCGCGTTCACTACCGCTACACCACGGAGGCTTATTAAGGAAATTATTGTTAACGTGATCCATTTGAGACTAATCTATTGTCAAGAAAAACAATTAAGTAGTTTTTTTTAAGAATAATAGCTACCACAATTATCGAAATTACTAATTCCCTCTAACCGGAGGGGTTAGAGGGAATTAGTTAGGGTTTATTAGTTTATTAGTTAGGTTACCAATGTTTTTACGAAACTTGTACTATTTAAAAAGAAATAAACGATTAAAAAAAACTAAGCTAAATTGCTTGTGCTAGGAGTGGGTTCACGTCGGTAGTGTAATGGCCAGGATTCGAACCCAGGACCTCTCAATCGTAAAGCCGACTCCTTAATAATGCGGGAGGATTTCGGATGCTCAAGACGTATTCATATAGCAGATTTTCGTATTTCAGCAGCCATTCGCTTACAAAAAGTACTCTAAGGAAATAATTATGGGAATTATACGAATACATTATTTAAATACAGAATTGCTCAATTTGTACTCATACTAAACTAAGCTGGCTACTGAAATTATTAGAAGCTTGAAATACCAAAGTATAAAACTTATCAACATAAGTCAAACAAACGGTCAAAAGACACGACGCAAACAATATGTGGATACCTACCCTAAATCTAAAAGTACATATCAGTTTATTTCAATACAGAAAACATCGTGTATACCAACAAGAGTCACAGTATTCTTGATATTAAACTCCTAGTCCGTAAAGCTGTGTACAAGCATCGCCGATGTTACCGTCTCCGTCTCCTTTTTGTGCTGACCGTACACATATCTGTCGGCCACGGACGAATTTTTCAAAAGGGTTACTTGTTAGGCCTTCTTCACGAGAGGTGATTTCTTCGTCGCGATTTATTTTTAAGTGTCTTGTGTTTTCGGAATTAACTTGTCTTCTTTAAGTGCAATATGCTTTTAACATACATACCTTTCTAGGTATTTGTATATCTGTATAACTAATATATTATATATATATATATATATATATATCGTTATACATACATTTGATAAATCTATTCTATTCTCTTCTATTCTACAAATGTATTGCCATTTGTCTAGCGGGACTTTTCCCTTCAGAGTAGATAGGGACAAAAAGAGAGGTTTAAAAGTTCTCTGCTTAACTCTTCGCAAGATTAACTTGATGTAGATTTATTATATTAGTAAAAAAATATTATACATCCTCATTATAATACATCCTCATCCGACCGCCTTTTCCTGTTGTATTCTAAATTTGCGCACATCCTTTCTATAATATTTTGACTGCAGTTTGACTCCCTTCAAATAATTTTATTCACAGAGTGGCAAATTAACGTATGGTAGTTTTTTTAGTAACCTCAAAGAACCTGAGATACATATAAAAAGAAAGGTACAATACTTTTAGAAACCGTCAAAATTAAATATTAATAATTCCTTCAAAATTATTATTTTATTAATCTGCTAAAATTAATACATATAAGAACCTGGGAAACATACTAAAAGAAAGGTTCAATATTTCTAAGACCCATCGAAGTTCAATAATTACGTCCTACAAAACTTTCTTGTCGCAACAGTCGCTCAACTTTCAGCATCTTCGTGTATAAGCAACTTTAATACCGGAAGCCAAACAGTGCAGTCGTCTAGCGAGCAATATCTCCTTCAAGTGGCGTCTCGAACATGGATATTAGAGATCGACTCAAGTTACAAAGCCCGTAGACTGTAAAGGTATCTGAACGGTCCCGTTCAATAGAGATGTTTCCAATAAAACTGGTAGTCAGCCATTTTGTTCCGCAAGTTAATTATTGTTAAAGTTGCAAGTGGTGCTGAAAAGTTGTTTTGTGCTTCGCGAGGGCACTTGTTTGATGCAATTGTTGGATAGTTAATTAGTTTTATGTCACCAAAATAATGAGTTTTAAGATTAATATGGGTATTATATCTATAGACTAAATCCGGTTTCGAATCCTGGCCATTACACTATCGACATGAACCCACTCCTAAAAAAAGCGATTTAGCTTAGCTGGAGGGGTTAATAAGAATATTAGTAAATACAGTTGCTAATATACTTTAAAAAAAACTTAAGATACTGTTTGATAACCTGATATGAATTTGGGTTAGCGATAAATTAACTAAACTGATGACTACTATATGTCTAATCAATAGGATTAAGGCACAAAATAAAACAAAAGGAATATTCTCTATGAATAATTATATATATCTTATATATCTTCTCAATGAATAATTTATTATTTTTCCCAATTCAGATTTTAAGTCACAAGTACACGTTTTAATACCACTTGAATATATGAGACCTTATAATGAGTTCATCAGACCTTATCCCCAAGTTTAAAATTTTGACACAAGCCCTATATATTTTTGTTGTTGCATTTATAACTGCTATTTGAAACAAAAAGTAGTTTTAGATTGAATAATGAAAACACCAACTCCCATAACAGCAACAAACTGTACACACAAATTGAGAGCACGTATTTATTTTACACGATTGCGTACACGTGTATTTTGATACGTGTAAAAGCGTTTGAACCAGTGAATAGAACACAAATATGACACGATGCCTAATGTAGATACGGTACACACCGTGTGATATCTCACGTGGAAGTAATAAGAGAAAAACTCGTCAGATCCCTGTTTATTTTCGATAGGGCTAAAACTTCGGGTCGGAGAGGCCGCCCCCGAAAGTTGAAGGGTCGGAAAAAATCGGCCCCCGGACTAATGGAGCGTGCGACGAGAATGAACTTTAAAACTTGCCAGTGTTACTTTTTTCGCAAGGCTTGCTGTTCATCGGTGATTATTAAGGACAGATTTTTTTAGATTTCGCTATTATAATATCTCAAATATGTATACGCTTGATATTGAAATATTATTTTACTTAACTTCAAAGCAACGTTTAGAGAACTGTCTAACTGTACTAATGAATGAGTATACTGAATCTGAAAATAATACTGAAAATGAATAATATAGCATTATACAGTGACAAAATTAAATATAATTGTGTGGAACTGGTAAAGTGTGTTTTAATATTTATAAAAATAATATACTAAGCATAATAGTAATTCCGGCGTGGGAGGTGCCGAGGCGGGAGCTAGTGGCGGCCCTGGGAATGGGAGTGAGAGCACTCACGCTCGCCACCTCGCGGCGAATGTCCACTGTGCGGATGCGTGGGCGGCCGGCGCCTCCTGCGAGCAAGTTATGCTCGTGGAGGAGGCGGCGGGGCGGGAGCGGGACCGGGAGCGAAGAGGACTTGCTTTGCTCGCCTACTAAGGCAACTCGAGCGTCGGCAGTAGATGAATCACCTCTGTCCCTTATGAGCGCGGACCTGAGGGTGACAGGCCAGACAGCAGAAGCAGGCCTCGGTGGTGGCGCTTTACCCACCCCCTCCCACCCTTTACCGGGGACCAGCTGGAGACCCAGCCAGATCAAAAGAGATGACCCCGGGTCAGCCGGGGTGCGAGAGATATGCTCTAGCTACCTCACCTTCGGCCTTGCATTGCGACTCACAGACGGCGTGCGGTTTATCGAGACCGACATAATCTCCCCTTCCGGCTCCGACAGGGGAGGTATTCGTGGGGATTTCCCGCACGATAAAAAAAAGCATAATAGTAAAATTTCTTATAGGACAATATAGTATTTTAAAATATATAGAAAAGTATAAGCACGAAAGAATATCAATCACCCACTGCAGTTCACTGCCGAACATAGGCCTCTCCCAATGTGTGCCATTTCGTACGATCCTCCGCCTTCCGCATCCAGTCCGTCCCAGTCACCTTTTTCAGGTCATCGGTCCATCTGGCCAGGGGGCGTCCTACCTTTCGTTTGCCTTCTATTAAAGAATATTTTATGATAAATTTTATATCAGGTGAAAGTCTTATTTACAATATTTTATTTAACACGGTCTCTGAATTTAGCAATTGTATCTTATTAAAATTTAAGTTTACATGTCTGGCAATCTACGGCAAAATCGAATTATATTCTCAAAATTACCAACTTTTCGTGAAATGTAGATCAAAAAGTGATACATTTATTGTCATCACGTACACAATCTTCTCCAGCAATTGAACTGGCTCGTAAATGTGTATGACAGTTTCACCTCAGAACGACTAAGACACATCGCCAATAAAGTGCATGAAAAAGCATCCTGAATGTCCCGCTTCTTAACACGGTAGCCGTACTCAGGGTAGACTATTGAATTAATAGTAAATTCCAATAGAAACTTTGTGGAAATTGACGTTCTCTTAATAAAAACTTTAAGGTAAAAATACTAAACTAATTTTATTTTTAAAAATAAAATTGAAAATGACAGTTTCTTTTACGATGTTATTAGGGGTACTTAGTAGCGATCTAAGAAAGTGTTTTAAAAATAAGTCCACTTGGGCTGTTATTTTAATGCGAAAATGACTTCATATTTTATTTTAAATCTAGAGTTTTGACTTTCCATTGTCCTTGTCATAAAAATGTGCCTTGAAAGATTGTAGGTATTGCATGTCGGCTGAAAACCTGAACTGAAAGAATGAATATTGGTTGGAGTGTTTTATGTTACTCAGATTTTTCTTACAGTATAACGTAACGTACAGTTTCTGAAATGATTATATAGTCCTCAGAAAACTTATAGAGAAGTAAAAAGATAAATACAATGTTTCTATCTTTACAGAGTTATTTAATAAAGATTAGGCGTTCTTTTAGTTTACATAAAAACGGAAAAGTTGACCTAGAATACATTATATCACAACTCAGCTCCACAGTAATGTCGTTATCTTTATTCCAATCTTTAGGATAGAGTCTGACCCTTCAACAGATGAAACTTATAAAGTATTAAACTACATCGATTTCGACTTAGATACGGCGAGGCTTCTTAGTTCTAAAACATAAATTGGTAATGAAAAGTAAGTTTAAGTAGTTCTAATTTCTAAAGGTTTTCTAAATTTAAATGAAAATTAGCACATAACTTATCACAACCGTGACCTCACAGTGTACTGGCGCGTAGTGCAAATGTATGGAGTGCCAGAGAGTACCGCATTTACGTCAGTCCACATTGCGTTTACACATGTAGGTACAATGCATAACAAAATTGATTTGAAATTTAATAAGAAATCTAAAACTTATAAATAATTTTGTCTTTTTCGATTGTTTATATTTTGACCTATTTTGAGCATTAAAAATAATGAAAAGTTATAGTTTCAGTTTAATTAGTGATGATCCGTTGTCTCAGAATACTACCCTATTAACGCTTTATGGCTGTCTAGGCTGTGGTAGGATAGCATGTTTCAACCGCCTTTGCTTTCAAACATTTCTATATTTGGAAAAGATAGCCGAAATTGTTTAGCCTAGCAAATGTCTAAATATGAACATATTGCAATCCAAAAGGACAATACGAACTTTCCAGAATTCCTAAATATACATACATACATACATATAATCACACCTTTATCCCCGGAGGGTTAGGCAGAGGTGAATTAACACCCACATTTCACCAATCTGTATTCGGTCCCACGTAATAGGGGGTGAATAAATATAAAGATAGATTTATGTCATCAGCCGTCATCATCACGGTAATCATCAATATCATTATCATCATCATCATTATAATCATATTCATCACAGAATTCTCGATTATGTCCTAGATATTTTCCTCGGAGCCTGTAGTCGGCTTTCGAAAGATGGTTTTAATGTTATTCTTGCAGTACCCTTCGAAAGTACACGATGGTTGGTAATGCACGAATCAAAATTTTGCGACCGTCTGCAGACTATAATAACCACTCACTACCAACCCTATTAAACGCTCCCATCTTAATGATGTCACACATAATGGTGACAGAGTAACATTTTAAGTCCTAAATAACCGTTTCAGAAAATGTGTTTGTGACCTGACATCTGCAAGCCAATTGACGGATGAGGGTGTAAGTGTAGGCTTTTACGCGAGCTAAGCCGCGAGCAATAATATACTAAAGATAGACCAACTGCGACCGCTATACCACGCTCGGTATAGCGGGGGACGAGGTAAAGAATGAGAAAGAGAAAGCAAAAATCGGGAGCAAGTGACTGACGTTCGTGGTGGACTGACCAAATCTGACAAATTATCGTAAACGCATGAAGAGAACGGAGCATCGTGGACTTCACACAAAAGGTTCACAGTTGGCGGGCAGCCAATCACAATGCTCCGTTCTGACGATATATTTACCATACGATAACGATAGTTTTTCGTGCTGGGGGTACTGATGGGGACCGCGTGGTCCTCCCCCCTCCCGACCGAGGAGGAGGGCCAGACCGAGAGGGATGGCCCTGGGTCAGCCGGGGTGCGAGGGATATGTCGCATGACAACCTCACCTTCGGCCTAGCACTATGACCCAGAGACGGCGTGCGGTTTAGTCGGTTCGAGTCCGACATAACCTCCCCCTCCGGCTCCGGAGGGGTGGGTATCCGTGGGGATTACCTGCACGTAAAAAAAAGGGGGGGAGGACACTGATATCGATATTCCCCTATCACGCGAACGCACCGAAGGCGCGGTACAGTAGCTACGGTAAAACTATAGCCATAACCAATTGCAATAGAGTCTATCAAAGTTAGTATTATTCCAATAAGTAAGTTTCGTGTAAACTTCGTCAATATCAGTTATATTGTAGAATGTCCTACACCAACAATGTCCCATGATAACAAGATTATTTTTGGAACTGTGAGGTCTGAATTGATTTGTATACCACACGATGGCAAAATGAATATTTATTTAGTATCTAGTAGGTACCAGCTGTGCAACGTAATAACAGTATGCCTCGAGACACATATCTTGATCCTATGTCGTGAGATAGACCTGCCCCGTTAAGTGGATTGTTTTAATATAATCTCTAAATAAATAATTCATAAATATTACACAACATTTCACACAGCGCTATCTAGATCCATGGTAAGCATAGCTTAACTAGCTTGTGTTATGGAATCTAGAATGCGGATACACATACTTAGATACTTTTTTTTTGTAAATATAAACACATTATACATAGAAACACCCAGACGAATGCAAATATACATATTCATGCGTACAAATATTTGCACTGAGCGGGGATCGAACCCGCGCCTCCTGCATAGCGGCCGCGTTCACTGCCACCACGCCATGGACGCTGTCAACCTATACTTGCTGAATTTGACCTTGTCCAACCACCTGAGCAAATTTTGAACACATTTTAGGCCCAAGATATATATTCCCAGGTATACGAAGATTATGCGCCGCTCTTCGCCTGGAGACTAATTGGATAATAACATTCACACTGGCAAGGTATTAGACCTAGTGTTCCCCTGAGCTTAGGTAATCGTTTGCAGCTGTCATAGTTATATCTTACTACTGTTCTAGATGTGAAGGTTTGTATGTATGGTTATATGGTTGGGTGAATTTATGGATCGATGGGTGTATACATGGATGGATGTATGTGGCGAGTGGGTCTCAGACACCGATTGTTCCTTACAATAAAACTGAATTGCGAAAAGAACTTATGTTACATAAACGGTATCTTTTAATTGCGTTGACCTAAGAATTTTTATTTTTACCCAGCTGTAAGAGGTTACAGGCTGAAGTGCTTATTATTAATTTCAACTTCATACCTCTACACATTCTTGAGAAAAATAGACAAACAGTCATATTTGTCCGCCTTGACAGACGGACAAATATTTTTCATAGCTCTAAAGATATCGTTTTTTCGTCTTACGGTACCCTTAAAAATAATTCAAATTCCTCGAATCCAATTGCAGCTCCACAAATATGAATAGGTGATTCGTATTGGTGGTGCTCAAAATCACATAAAATTCAATGAAAATATGTTCTACCCTTCCGTTGACTACCCAAGTAATCGGTTCACTGAATCATATCGGCCTGGAAAATTTGACGACCGCAAGGGAGCTTACTATCTAAAGACAATGCACTATTACCCCAGCGAATGAACTACGTGTAGGTATGTCCATAATATTATCTATGTCGTGCAGGCGGATCAGCTGTGCATTAACAGTATTAATACGTCATTGTAACAGATTAATGGTGATACCCATCTATTTCGTATAATCCAATCATCTGTCGTGAAAGTAATGGGGTTGTTTCCCATACCATCGTGAATAAAGAGAAAATAGATAATGGTTTTGTTGAGTATGATGGAATGTCGGTGGGAGTAGTCGGAGATAAACCACTATCAATTTATTTGTTGATAGGGTCGAGAATATCGAGAAAATATAACACAGGCATTTGTTGTTCTAAAGAAGTCTTCTTAAAACAATCTTTGACACAATAAATATTTTTTCATTAAAAAAAATATTCCTGCTATAATTATTTCTTTCCTCTTTTTCATCTTCATTCTAGCGTTAATCCCAATTCCATCTGCAGCTTTTCAACTTAGAGTCTGTGGTCCGTTTTATCGTCCGATTTCGCTGAACTTTGATATTTTCCGTGAAGCGACTGCCACCTGACCTCCACAACCCAAAGGCAATATCGAAGCATTGCAGATAGACCAGTGTATTAGTAAGTATTGCTTTCTGATACTTTATGAAATTTATGCAAATATCACTCATAGAAATATAATCACATTTAAACGGATTGTATTACGATGTATTTGCTTTTTTTTTTTTTCATTTACCCCAACGTTTCGTTTATTTTTTAACAGCCATTTCTTTCTTGCTTTGTAAAGACTAAGCTTGATAAATAACTGAGTATAAAATATGAAATACATTGCAAGTGTCTTCTTAATATGAATCTTATAAAAAGTGGTAAGCGTAAGGCGTATTATTGCGTTTCTGAAGGCGCATATGAGGTTCATAACAAGTGGGAAGTATTGACTTTACCTACCCTAATGGTGACTGTTATATAATATAATGGTACGACGTAAGTAATTATATATTTTAATAGGTATTCTATTGTTTGACAAAAATGTATGACAAACGATCATCTACAAACAACGTTTGAAAAACTTTCATTTCGCAAACATATTCCTTCAAAAAGAATCATTTGATAAATAAAGATTTTGCAAATGTATCAATTAAAAAAATATTTCAATTGTTAAAATTTTAACAAAATAAAGTCCAGTTCACAACATTCAAACAAGCAAGCGTAAACCACGCGTGTAGCATACAGTAGGCAAGTAGCATGTAGCATCGTTTCTGTCACAGATCCGGTGTAGCGGGGCTCGGCAGCCCACCACCGCGACGGGCTTTATAACCACCTGCTCCTCAGCTCGTAGGCCGCCTCACCCCTCCGCGCCTGCGCGGCCTTAAATAACACTCGCCAGGGGTAGGGCAAACAAGACCACGAAAAGTCGAATTTGCAGAGATACATTTCTGTCACTAACTTTTGACTATTCAAGATAGTAATTGAAAAGTTATGCCAACTAACATGTTTAAAAAATAATCAATTTGTGAAATGATGTTAAGGCATAATGATATATTTACAAATAAGTATTTTTTTCTAATGAGTAGTTTATTAAATAATAGTTTGTAAAATGATACGTTTATAAACTATAATTTCGTCAAGCGTTGTTTGTCAAATGAAGATTTGTGATTCGTTTTTTGTTAAATGATTGGATACCATTTTAATAGGTATTTTGTGCGCTACCGTACCGTTCATTTGATTGCGATAGCACGACATCAACGTATCGCTTACACTTGCACAAAGTTTATGTGTATACTATAATTAAAATTAGACCCGTAAGGCCCGCTGCAATATCTGTGCGAATATTATGGTTATTGAATAGTTCTCTATTACGAAAGACAAAACATTGTGGCAAAATATTGATGTAATATAACCCTTCGCATTCAGTTCTAAACTTTGATTTTAATTTCAAATGTCTTCCTTCTCTCACAATCCTTCGAAGATATTCGAGTTCAAAGTTTATTCAATCAAATGATCTCACAAAGAATAGTCTTGGATATCAGATTTAGTGTATTTTGTCAATTGTCCCTTATATTCTGCTTATGTTCGTATTCCGGCAATATGTATCAGGGGTCAATATTTACAGGTTTAAGACAAACAATCGTAGCTCGAAGTGATATTGAGTTAGTACGTACTTTTAAAAACTTAAAAATGCTTTTAAAGGTAAACTAAAGTTTTAATAACTCTACAACATCAACCCAGCAAGTTACATAGAGTATAAAATAAAAATAATATATTCAAATTCAGGAAAAGTCGTTACAAAAATATATAAGTTCACCCCCTTTAATTTGTAATCGAAAAACAATTCTTCGCAAAAACAGACATGTAACTTCTAGAAAAAAAATAATTTCATTAATGACATTTCAGCAAAAGTAAGCATAACAAACACAACATTACCAAGAAATGAAAACTTTTCGCCGGGGGAAATTACTGAAGCCCATAACACCGAGTTTTGTCGTACATACTCCTATACAAGGGTCGCGACACAATTTGTTTGACACAACAAGTTTCGGGCAGCAGCCGTGATAAAAATGAGTTCTCTCTGTCATTGTTATAGATTTACTTCACCAGAAATTTCAAAAATAAAACGAATTTTCCTGGCTCCTTTCCGCAAATGGGAACGTGCCAGGGAAATACACGTGTAAAAAGACAGGAAATTGCTAAAAAGTTTTGAAATCGACTTTAAAGTTCACAAAAAAATGTTGTTACCTGTGTTATCGTCAGATATAGAAATTGGTAGAATTATTTTGAAATTAGTTTCTCAGTGATGCAATTTCAAAATAGCTTGTGCCTAGGGACAATTTCTGCAACTTCTTTTATTGGAAAGGTTCCTTCATGGAATTAAAGGAAATGACGCTATTTTTTATAACAATGCGACCACTTTTGTTATTGGTATTATTTTCTTATCTATGAGATATGTTAACAAAGCAATTCAACAGGGAAAGTACCTCCACGGAAAATATAGACGGGAATTTTTGAATGCAAAGGCATGAATGTTTGTTACCCAATCACAAGGGAACGATTTACGGAATTGGATGATATTTGAAACAGAAGTAGGTTATAGTCTGGAATAGTCATAGCATTCTTTTTTTTCATGAATAAGGTTCCTTTGGAGCACGGTATGGTCATCGGTCGCTCGGTAATAATAGCTAGTACAACTGTAAGTTCACTAGCTGTTACCCGCGGCTCCACCCGCGTAAAATTTTGATCCCGTTCTTTTCCCTTATAGTAACCTATTCGGGTTAACACCCTGTGTATTATTCTTTACTATAATCTGTTTCAAATTCCAGCTAGAACCGTTCAGCTGTAAACACGTGATTGAATAACAAAGATCTACACAAACTTTCACATTTATTATAATAGTACCTGGATAAAATAGCTTTGCTCGGTATTCTTTTTAGGTAAATTTTGTTTTTTAGAAATTATATTTAAATACGAATAACATACTGATGGAATGACGAAATATTATTACCAAAAAAACAACGGGTTGCACTCCGGGAGTGCCGGCAGAAGTGAAAACTTGAATATTAACGTTATGCATTTTTGATATTTTGGAATGTTTAGGGAATAATTTTGCATGAATTGCTTTAATTTGTCCACATATTAAACACTTTATATACACGAATTTTACGAAAACACAGCAGTGTGGCTACTACACAGACAGTCGAGCCATCAGCTGTCACCATCCATGGATGCGCATGGCATACTGTAACATAAACACACAGGAACATTCGCGCAAGCGCCCTGCGCCATCTTACGAATTTTCCCGTGTCCTGACGCGAGTTTAACATTTTTACCCATAACATAAAAAGTGTACAACCCCGCTAAAGAAGTAAATTCAAATAAAAAGTTAAAATCACGAATGCAATTTAATATTGTACATTATTATACCTTTTTAAACATTACATTTAGGGCATTTTCTAATAATGAATCCTATATAGCTAGATCGATTTATTGCCCCCGAAACTCCCTGTATACAAAATTTCATGAAAATCTTTAGGACCGTTTCCGAGATTCCAATTGTATAATAAACTAGCGGACCCGCCTCGGCTTCGCTCGTGGCATACTTCAACCCCGTAGCATCTCTACGCCATTATGCGTCACTCAATTGTTTTGCCATCCCGGAATCTCTGCACAATTTTTCTCTGCGTAAGAACCATCCTCGTACTGCAAGGAATATTCTAAAAAAAAAATTAGCGCAATCGGTTCAGCTGTTCTCGAGATTTGAGCTTAGCAACACATTTAGCGAGTCATTTTTATATAATAAATATACAAGAATTTCGCATTTAAATTATATATTTTAAGATTTAAGAGTAGAATTCTATATTCACTTAAATATAATAATATCATAGGTCAACTCTAAATAGACCAGTCACACAGTAGCCGTCTTGACACCTTCAGTCTGCGTTTAAATTGTCTTTTTCTCT
Organism: Eilema caniola; assembly: GCA_949126895.1. Lineage (NCBI taxonomy): Eukaryota > Metazoa > Arthropoda > Insecta > Lepidoptera > Erebidae > Eilema > Eilema caniola. Next base: position 22,822,483 of record OX421470.1, read on the forward strand.
AGCAGTCGCAGGCAATCGGCTCTGCTATGAGCGCTTTGAACAGATTCAGAGCATGCCAAGAGACGAACTAAATATAGCTACAGAATGCAGATTACACGAGAAGTGCTCTTTTTCCTCTTTATTATAGTAACTAGTGTCTCCAATCTTACTAATCCTACTTAGTAATCTTACTTCCTACTAATATATGTGAAAATTAGAAGATGAAGACCATAGGCCAAAGAAATTAGGTGAATAGAAGGTTTGGATGCTTCTTATTTAATCACGATCTAACGGCTGACAATCAGGCTAAAATTTGTTACAGGAATCGATTACAATTTAGAACACGTAGGCTACTTTTTTACTTACCAGGAATATATATTTTTTTAAGAATATAAGTGACCGAAATTACTAATATTCCCTTTAACCCCTCCAACTAACCCCCTCCTAGTACAAGCATTACTAGGATTTGCATTATTGCTTGTACTAGGAGGGGGTTCACGTCGGTAGTCTAATGGCCAGGATTTGCAGCCGGGTCCTCTCGATCGTACAGCCGACTGCTTAAACACTAATCTATCGACGCTTCAATCCACCATGGGTTACGGGAACAGAATCAAAAATACACGCGGGCGAAGCCGCAGACAACAGCTAGTAAGTAATAATATAAATGAGAAAGTTTGTGAAAATGTTTGTATGTTTGGTAATGAATCTTGCTCAAACAACTTAACGAATCTATCTTAAATTTGGTACCAGGATAGATTCTATTCTGGAATAACATACCGACTACATTTAAAAGCGTCCCTTGGGGTCCTGGTAGAATACAATAATAACAAATATATGGTATTTGACGTATTTGACAGTCATTAACGCATGTCATAAACGTCAAATTCCATACATTTTTCATTCTATTCTACTAAATGCCGGACAACGAATTGACACTTGTCTAGACGGGCTGACAGATTTCGCCTTACGGCATTCTCAAAGGCTCAATCATCAGTATAAATAGTCTGAGCTAATAAGGCCCATATTTTGGAATCTCACTCAGCTGAATCACGATTTATCTAAGGAAAAATTGTACCGACAATCTGCCAGACAACCTGTCAAATTTGTCAATGTGTATACAATCTTTTCCCAGCTAAATCGAGGTTTAGCTGAGTGGTATTCTAGAATATGAGCTTAAACTGACTAAATCTGTACTCAACCTTTCTCAACATACCCTAATCGATTTAACTCTCCGGGAGCAGTAAAGCATTTAGTCCCCGTATCCACCTTCCGCGGGTCTACGGCGCGTGACGTGCCTGAAACTTGAACTATAATCGTAAAGTGTAAGGGAATTGAGTAGAACACTCATTGGAATGGGAATTTATAATAGTTGTTAGTTTCAGTCACTGTTTGAAAGTTTTTGGTTTACCTGTATAGTGGATTTATAACGACAGATTTAGTGCACGTACCATAGACGTATGTTAGAGTAGATCGCCCATGTGAGCGAGAAACGCGTGGCAACTTTTTAATCAATTCCTGCTCTATGAGACAGGAACTTTCGAACGCTTACTTGGTACTGTAAATCTAGCTTAATAACATCGTTAAAAATATCGTAAATATGCCATATTGTGCTATTTCTAACTGTAGAATAAAAATCGAGATGTAAATTTGAAAAATAAAGGTATTTCTTGTCTCTGGTGAGTATTTATTAACGAGGAAAAAGTTACCTATCCTAATATATTTCTGTGGCACATACTGACGGTTATCCGCCACGGCGGCGGCGCGCATCGTAGGACGATGCGCGCCTCCCCATACCTGGGTTGAATCGGGAACCGCGTGGTCCCCCCCTCCCGAGGAGGGCCAGACCGACAGGGATGGCCCTGGGTCAGCCGGGGTGCGAGGGATATGTCGCATGACAACCTCACCTTCGGCCTAGCACTACGACCCAGAGACGGCGTGCGGTTTAGTCGGTTCGAGTCCGACATAACCTCCCCCTCCGGCTCCGGAGGGGTGGGTATCCGTGGGGATTTCCCGCACGTAAAAAAAGACGGTTGTTTATCCACAAAGAAGTAGGAAGGCATACAATGATACCTAAATTTCATAAAATGTTCCTTGGCGATAGAAAAATAAGTCGAATACAATCTCTGGTTGCATCCAAAGCTTGCACATTTAAACCCGGGTCCATTCTTCTACTTCACCTTTCCATGATTTGGTTTGCTTGGCTTTTACAGCAGTGACTGTGATCTATCCTCCAAACCCCATCAACCCTAAATATTAACGGGGAGATCGGGGAGGAGTAGGGGAGATCGCAAGTACAACCGTCAGCAAAAACTGGTATTTAATTTCGATTAAGATAGGAAAAAGTGAATCGCTCAGGTGGGACTCGAACCCACGATCTTTCTCTAATTCGTATGAATGTCGGTAGATGGCTCCAACCGTCACCCTAAGACGGTAGTATAGGAGAATTTGGATAGATTCAGGTGTGGCTCGGTAGCTCAGGGGTCAGAGCATTCCCCCTGTAAGGGAAAGATCGTGTGTTCGAATCCCACCTGAGCGATTCACTTTTTCCTATCTTAATCGATTTGAAAAAGTTAGCATAGTAAATGCTTCAAAATTTCATTCAGGTATTTGATATATTAAAAACATTTAAAAATGAAAATACGCATAAAGTATAAAAAAGCTACAAGGGGTATTAACAAAATCTCCCAAAAATCCACTCGTACAATCTTCATTTAACGACGTCTTTCCATAATTCCCTTTTCCACTGCCCATTATTTTGGTACGAATCACCATAGGCCATTGCCATTGTGAGGCCTGTAAGGGCCTGGTAACGAGATGGCTAAACAAAAAGAAAGCTCAAACGTTCGCAATCGGACGTAGTGTGCGAGACAAAGCTGCACTCGTAGTAATTGCCATTGTACCGTTAGAGTACCTACGGACAAAGTAGGAGCTTGATTTTTTGGGATTCTGTACTTAGGATTAATGAGGATTTTGAGGATACTACACCATATGGCGGGACCACTCTTACTACTGTTTCAAGGACTTTCAGTGTATCTGATCGCGCGACTAGACTCTGGCCTTTGTTGGTTAGATTTGGCAGTTGAGATCTGATTTTTTTTAGGGTACATAATATACAATATGGCTTGTACAAGAGGCACTCTCCCGTTTAAGACGAGCTTCACCTTACCGTAGCTAATAGCGAAAAATCGGTATTTTCCTAAAGTTGAAATAAATTATTCAACTAAGCTTACTAAATTAAGAATGGTAAAAGAGCGGTAAAAGTTGCTTCCGTTCTGATTTTATCGATTTTATTTATTTTTAATTATTCACCGATCTTATTAGTAAATAATTTGACTATTAAATATTATGACGTTAAAATAATTTCATACAAGCCACGTGGTTCCCGGCAGAGTAGAATTTGGGCCATCCCTTCTCTTCCCATGTGGGACACCACAGGCCTATCCCTTAGTCGCCTTGTACGAGGGTACAAGGCGACTACGGGATATTGCTGATTAACTTTAACATCAGACAGATATATACAGCCCAGACTCAGCCTCAGATGCATGGCTCGAGTCAACAATATTGCCCGGAATACGGTAATAGGCTCACCCCTTATTCCGTGGGACCGAATACAGATTGGTGAAATGTGGGTTTTTAATTCACCTCTGCCTAATCCTCCGGGGATAAAGGCGTGATTATATTGCTACGCCCGGCGCTTGGCCACTACAATATATGGCCAAATTTCCATAGGAGTGACCGAGACGGCACTATAGAAAGAGACAGCATGCCTTGACGTCACAGTTCTAGAAGGAATGGAATGAATAGAACGAGACGTCAGGCTAGAAAGAGACAGCATGCCTTGACGTCACTGTTCTAGAAGGAATGGAACGAATAGAAAGAGACACAAGACCTAATAGAACCTCCCAGAAAGTTCCTGTCTTTTTCAGAACGTACCTGTCTTTTCTCGATCTTTCGCTACTCGGCCGCGCCTTATATAAAAGGCGAGCTAACAGCCGCTGCTCAAGTTAGTCTACGACTACAATTCGAAGCGATCATTGCGATAAAGTGTGCGAAGCGATACAGTGCGATTATACAAGTGACAGTGTATTGTGTAAGGAAGAGTTTTCGAATTTGTACGCGCTTTGCTGTAAGTTAAGTGCAGCTGAATAAAATCTGTCTTCAACGGTTGTCCTCGCATTTTCTATTTAAACCGACCCCCACGCTTGTAACAACTGGTGTCAGAAGTGGGATAGAAAATGCCGGTAACGCCGAGAGACGACAGGGAGGGAGTGAAAACACGAAGCCAGGCCGCGGAAGAGGCTGCGGGTACTCCGAGTACGTCGACGGGTACTTCACGATCATCATCGGAAATTAACCTGAATGCGATTATGACCTTATTGAAGGAGCAGGCCCGTCGCCAGGAAGAGCAGGCCCGTCGCCAGGAAGAGCAGGCCCGTCGCCAAGAAGAACAGACTCTGCAATTGAAGGCACAGCTCCAGCAACAACAGGAGGAGCTGATCCGTCGCCAGGAAGAGCAGGCCCGTCACCAGGCAGAGCAGGCCCGTCACCAGGCAGATCAAGCCCGTCAACAGGAGGAGCAGGCCTTGCAACTAAAGGTTCAGCTTCGGGAACAACAAGAAGATCTATTTGCCTTCTTGAAAGAGTCTAAAGCAGAATGGCAAAGAGAAATTCATTCAGTGCAAGACAAGCTCGACTGCCACGAAGTAAAAATAGAAAGCCACGACGAAAAATTAGGGAGCATCGACGAGAAATTTGAGAGTTATGAGGAACGGCTGCAATCTGTGGCTCAAAACGTTAAAAAATTGGAGACAAAAATAGCTTGCGGAACAGCTGGCTCTGTAACCATTCCATCTGTACAGGCTGTCGGAAAGTTCAAAGTACCGCCATTTGATGGGACCTCCTCGTGGACTGCATACAAACTGCAGTTCGAGTCTGTGGCAAAGGCGAACGGTTGGGATAAGGAGCAAGCCAAAACAGCATTAACACTGGGGTTACGGGACCAAGCACTCAGTGTTTTAGAGGCGCTTGGAGGTGAAGTGACTTACGACCGCCTTCTTGAAGCGTTGGAATCACGTTACGGTGATAGTCACTTGGAACATGTCTACCGTGCCCAATTGAAGGACAGAAACCAGCGTCTTAATGAGTCTCTGCAGCAGTGGGCTTTGGAAATAGAAAAGCTCGTAAGAAAAGCTTACCAAGGAGCTTCTTCGTCATTTCTTGACAGCATTTTGGTGCAAGCTTTTATTGACGGGATCAGAGACTTGGAGGTGAGAGCTGCCGTCCGTCTGGGTCACCATGCAACCCTTAAAGATGCTGTTGCTCACGCCCTTGAAGTGGAAGCTGTACGACATGACCCTCGACCACATAGATTGCGTGAGATCTCAACAAATGAGCAACGTGTGTACCGTCGGGAATTCACACCCAGGTGTTATTTCTGCAAAGAGCAAGGACATATTCGGTCTAGCTGCCCGAAACGGTCTCAACAAGGTAATGGCCAAGAACAAACGGCGCGACATCTAGATGCGTCGGAGCAACAGGGAAACGAGTAAACGCCAGGACTGCGGGACGGGTGCTGGCTGGTAGTGTAAAAGTCCCAATTCTGATCTCTCAAGCTAATGATGGAAATAGTCTGGTCATCAAAGGAGGTATTAATGGATCACCGTGCCACCTCACCATTGATACTGGAGCAAGTCGGACCGTGATTAGCTCTCGGCTGGTGAAAAATGTACCTAGAGATCATCTACATCAACTTAAGCATCTCCATCTACAGACAGCTACCGGTCAGCGCATTTCCGTCCGAGGAGAGCAAGAAGTGGCGTTGGAAGTCGGTGATAAGACCTATTGGCATAAAGTCATCGTCGCTGATATCTTAGATGACTGCATCATTGGATTGGATTTTATGAGAAAATATCGCTGTAGAATCGACGTGGATTGTGGCGTTCTGAAACTTGGGTTCGACGAAATTCCCATGGAAGGTGGCGCATGTGGAAAAGTGTTCTGTGCAAAACGAACTGTACTCCAGCCTAAATCACAGACCCTAGTGCCAATAAGACTACCTCAATATGGCATCAATTCTCATCGCTGTGCATTGGTGGAAAAAGTAGACGGCAGTAGTCCCTGGATACCAGCTCGTACTGTGGTAACAACACCAACCACAGCCGTTATAAGAATTTTAAATATGAGCAACAACGAGTGCGTCTTATACAAAGGGACACTGCTTGGCACTTGTGAGGAGATCTCGTGGATACGTAGTTGCCAGGGTTCGACCAAAAGCGATGCCACAAGTGACAGAGAATCAACAGTGCTGAAACTACTAGAAGATTGTCGCAATGACCTCAGTAAGGTAGAGATGCTGAAGACGCGGAACATGCTACTACGCTATAAAAACGTCTTTTCTATGCATGGTGGTGACATTGGCAGAACTGGAGTAGTACAGCATAAAATCGATACTGGTGAGGTAACGCCAATCCGTCAACGACCACGACGTGTACCGATTGCTCGAGAAAAGGAGGTGGAGGAAATGATTGAAGAGATGAAGAAGGACCGTATCATTGAACCCTCGGTCAGTCCATGGTGTTCTCCGGTAGTCCTTGTAAAGAAAAAGGATGGAACCACCAGATTCTGCGTCGATTATCGCCGACTGAATGATGTTACGAAAAAAGATAGTTATCCGTTGCCAAGGATAGATGACACTTTGGACACCTTAAGTGGCATGCAGTGGTTCTCAACATTGGACCTCAAGAGTGGGTATTGGCAAGTTCAAATCAGTCAACTAGATAAGGAGAAAACTGCGTTTTCTACTGGAAAAGGTCTCTGGCAGTTCGACGTCATGCCATTTGGATTATGTAATGCTCCGGCCACATTTGAGAGATTGATGGAACAAATACTTGCTGGACTGCTGGGAGAAGCCTGTCTGGTATATTTGGATGACATAATCATCATTGGAAAAGACTTCGACGATCACCTCAGCAAACTAGAGCAAGTTTTGACTAAACTACAGGGTGCCAACTTAAAACTCAGTCCAAAGAAGTGTTCACTTTTTAAACGACAAGTGAATTATTTGGGGCATGTTATTTCGAAGGATGGGATACAAACAGACCCTGAGAAGATAAGTGCCGTGAAAGATTGGCCGACACCAAAAGATAAGACCGACGTTCGTGCCTTTTTAGGTCTGTGTTCATACTACCGGCGGTTCGTGAAAAGCTTCTCCGATATTGCGAAGCCTTTGCATCGGTTAACGGAAGAAAAACGGAAATTTAGCTGGGATGAACAATGTGAAGCCGCTTTCAAAGACCTTAAGCAAAGACTCTGTGAAACACCAATCTTGGGTTTTCCAGATGCAGAAAATGAGTTCGTCGTCGACACAGATGCCAGCAATACTGGGATAGGAGGAGTCCTGTCCCAGAGAAAAGGAGACAAGGAGGCCGTGATTGCTTACTTTAGTAAGTCTTGAGAGAAATTACTGTGTTACACGAAGGGAATTACTGGCCGTGGTTAAGACATTGCAGCATTTCAGTAAGTTTCTGCTGGGCCGCAAGTTTCATCTGAGGACTGATCATGCTGCTTTAAAATGATTGCTACAATTTAAAAATCCAGAAGGACAAGTGGCAAGATGAATTGAACAGCTCCAGGAATACGACTTCGTCATCGAACATCGGAGTGGGAAAGCGCATGGAAATGCAGATGCGCTCTCTCGAAGACCTTGTCCGGTGGAATGTAACCATTGTGTCAGGCAAGAAGCTAAAGACAGTGTAGCGATTAGAATAATAAGGACTGATACTGTCAGCGATGAGTGGAGTAGCGAAGCCATGCAGCAAGCACAGCAAGAGGATCGAGACATCAAGCCTATTCTCGAATGGATAAAGGCAGGAACACCTAAGCCGAAATGGAGTGATGTCTCCCAAATGAGTGCAGCTACGAAGAGCTACTGGGCACAATGGGAAAGCCTCGTGATACACAATGGAGTCCTGTGTAGAAAATGGGAGTCTGCAAACGGGAAAGACTCACATCTGCAGTTGGTTGTCCCAAAGATTAAAATTAATGAGGTTTTGAGATCATTTCATGACGGAACTTCAGGCGGCCATCTTGGTGTGAAGAAGACGTTGATGAAGATTCGTCAACGATTCTATTGGATCCATTGCCGTGAGGATGTTGAAGATTGGTGTAGGAAATGTACATGCTGCGCATCGGTAAAAGGGCCGCATACAAGGAGCAGGGGAGCATTGAAGCTATACAATGTTGGAGCGCCTTGGGAAAGGATTGCATTAGATGTTGCAGGGCCATTTCCTGCATCGGAGTCTGGAAACAAATACATCCTAGTAGTAATGGACTACTTTACTAAATGGCCGGAGGCTTTTGCCATACCTAACCAGGAAGCAACTACAGTCGCGGAAAGACTAGTCACGGAAGTGTTTTGCCGATATGGAGTTCCTCTGGAAATACACAGTGACCAGGGAAGGAATTTTGAATCACAGGTATTTCAAGAAACCTGTAGGATAATGGGTATTCATAAAACCAGGACCACCCCATATCATCCGCAGTCTGACGGAATGGTTGAAAGATTTAAACAAACCTTGGAAAGGCATTTGGCTAAGGTTGTTGAGAGCCACCAGAAGGACTGGGATAGTCATATTCCTTTGTTCTTGTTGTCTTATAGAACAGCGATACATGAAAACACAACGGTGACGCCTGCGTGTGCAAACTTTGGCAGAGAACTGAGACTACCGGCTGATCTACTGACTGGACGTCCTCCAGATTCACCGCAAGAAATCACGGAATATGCTAGTGCATTGCGCGATAGACTAAATGACGTTCACACCCACGTCCGTGAATCTGGGCTCCAGGCAAGCGACAGAATGAAAACCCGATACGACCGCAACTCTCATCAAGCCGGGTTCGACGAAGGCTCGTTGGTATGGCTACACAATCCGATGCGTCGCAAAGGCAAATCTCCGAAGTTGTCTCCAACCTGGGAAGGGCCGTATAAAGTTGTCACCAGGATCAATGACGTTACATACCGGATACAACGCAACCAGCGAAGCCCCTTGAAGGTTGTACATGTTGACCGACTGGCGAGATACTACGGATCTAATAATGCTCGGGACGAGCATGTCTAAGAAGGGGGTAGTGCTACGCCCGGCGCTTGGCCACTACAATATATGGCCAAATTTCCATAGGAGTGACCGAGACGGCACTATAGAAAGAGACAGCATGCCTTGACGTCACAGTTCTAGAAGGAATGGAATGAATAGAACGAGACGTCAGGCTAGAAAGAGACAGCATGCCTTGACGTCACTGTTCTAGAAGGAATGGAACGAATAGAAAGAGACACAAGACCTAATAGAACCTCCCAGAAAGTTCCTGTCTTTTTCAGAACGTACCTGTCTTTTCTCGATCTTTCGCTACTCGGCCGCGCCTTATATAAAAGGCGAGCTAACAGCCGCTGCTCAAGTTAGTCTACGACTACAATTCGAAGCGATCATTGCGATAAAGTGTGCGAAGCGATACAGTGCGATTATACAAGTGACAGTGTATTGTGTAAGGAAGAGTTTTCGAATTTGTACGCGCTTTGCTGTAAGTTAAGTGCAGCTGAATAAAATCTGTCTTCAACGGTTGTCCTCGCATTTTCTATTTAAACCGACCCCCACGCTCGTAACAATATGTATGTATGTATAACTTACCATTTTGAAGTTTAATATAAAGTTACTTATTTGACCAGTCAGTCAAATACACAATTCAAAGAAACTTGGATTGTGATAAATTCACGATTCTGAACACATAATTATTATTTTTCAATATTTTGTTTCTTTTTTACTACTACTGAAAGGCTTTTAAAACAGTTTTTTACTAGAAAGGTCTTGGTCAGACATCAGATGTGCCATATCGTTTAATTGCAATTGGGTATTTAACTGACTGGTCATATTAGTTACTTTTTACTTACGGTAAGTTACTAGTAGAATGGAATGGAAAATTTATGTGACGTCATAATATTTAATAGTCACATCATTTACTATTAAAGGTTGGGTGAATGATTAAAAATAAATCAGAACGATAAAATAAGAACTGACGCAACTATTTTCTCGTTTACTATTCTTTATTTAATACGTTCACCTAAATAATTATTTAAATACAGGAAAATAACACATTGGTTGAGTAAAACCAGATTTACGACCTAAAACGATAACTGTCATCTACACCGGTAGAACCGCAGGCATGAATGGCGTAAGGTTGTATGCGATGCAATGTTACTCCAAACCAATTATGTAATAACTAGCTTTTACCCGCGGCTCCGCCCGCGTGGGTTTCGGTTATCGCGATCCAACATGCCTATGTCCTTTCTCAGGGTCTAATCTACGGTCCACCCCTATACAGTTTGTGCTTAGGCTTGTTTGTTTAGGTCTAGGCGTGAAAACGTGACAGACAGACATACATGTTACTTCCGCATTTATATATTATTTACTACTTACGGAAACTCTCATTGAAATAAAACAATTAAAAGGTACAACGTTTATCACGGTACCTACAAAAAAAAATCTAACAACTTCGGATTGGCTTTATATTTTTACCTTTCCGAAATCCCGTGAACCGTATAATAAGCCTAAAAGGGGGTCTTTGATCGACCACTGCCTTTTAACTGTGGGCACCTTTGTGGTACTTTCCTAGGTACCTTTTTCTTTAAGGTACTTTGACCTGACGTCGCGACAACGGTATTAAGTGGCCCTTTTGTTTTCCGATGTGCCTTTTTCAGTTCCCCTTGATGTGCCTGTCAATCTTGAGCTTTTGATGTAAAGAAAATGACCACTGTTGGATTATCGGCCAGTTTTTAAAGGTTTTTTTCCTGTAATCTATTGTGTACCTACTGTACGTAAGTGAATTTATGCTTGTGAAATACACGGTACAGCTTTTCTCTGTAAAAGTGAGCGGATAGCTGTTGTTATATGCCATATCTTGCCTACATGTATTCTAGCAAAATAATCAAATCTCAATCCTCGCGGGCAAAACCACGGGCGAAGCTAGTAGAACCCACAAAATAGAATGGACCAGGATAATTATGCAGGTGTCACAATCAAAGGTATTCGGTTAATACTAATTGACGCCAGTATCAGAACTTAATTAGTGGAAACACGAGCGAATATTGAGTATATAATGTTGTGCCAATATACGCAGAGTGGATCCGTGCTCGGCTAACGTAGTATATAGATAACAGAAATATTATTAGGATAGAACGGCCATGTGAGCGCGGGGAACGCTTGACAACATTTAAATCAATTCTACCTATGATACAATAACTTACGAACACTTACTCGGTACTGTTAAGACGAGCTTGTAATAACATCGTTAAAAATATCGTGAATATTCTATATTGTGCTATTTGCAACTGTAGAATAAAAATGGAATACTAAATTTCAAAAATAAAGGTATTTCTTATTTGTCGTAAGTTTTTATTTATAGTGAAAAAGGCGCAATGCGCTACACGAAGTTGAACACTGCGTATGGCCGTTGTATCCAATATATTTCTGTGGTATAGATTTTATTGAGTTGTATATGTGAGAGAGCTTTTAGGGACAACTATGATATATCCATTCAAAAGATCAGGCTTATACGAAACACGAACAAAGCTTGTAGAGCGTATCAAAGAATCAAAGAATCAATTTCGTTTGTTCAGTTTAGGCACATAAAGAGCACATATGAACGTCGAAATTTTACAGTCATGTCAAGAAATTACTAATATAATATTAAATTAAGTAAATAAATCATTTGAAAATGATTATTTCGCTGGTTTGGTAAGTTGGTTCTACTGAGAAGAGACCAGCAAAAAACTCACTAAACAATATTATAGTTTGTTTTTTAAAACAATTTGTTTTTTTTTAAATAGATTTATATTGTGCGAGCATGCAAAAAGATTAGGATTACCATGCATTTTTATCATTGAGGTATTCGTTTACTTTGTAATATCCTTTTTTCATTTAAGACTTTTTTACTTCTATTTTAAACTTATTTAGTGGCATGTCAACCAACCATAGCGTAGTCAGAGCAGCGTCAAAAGTAGATGATCATTTTAAGAAAAAGAAAAATGTGCATATAAATAATTAGGATAATACAATTACAAATTCAATAACATTTTTATACAGCCCACTAAGTAGTCACTCATCATTTTCATTCAGAAAAGTAAATTACTTTGCTCAATAGAATAAAAAAAAAAACATCAGTTAGAGCGTTTGTCTTCTACCATACTGTAGGTGTAAGTGGCGAGGAGTTATGGCGGTGGCGGACAATTTAAGTAACACAATTTAAACCTTATGTGGTGTATAATAACGTCAATGTCCTGACGCGCGCCACTCGATACGATCGCGCGTCACTTCAGTGGCAGGACGTCGCCTGGAAGCGCGAACGCAATTCTCCTCTAAGACAAAAACGACGTTATAGTACACTACATAAGGTTTATATTGGATTACTTAAATTGTCCGAAACCGCTATACGTCCCCGCCACGTCTCTTCTGTATAAACCGCGCCTAAAAATGTAAAGACTGTTGGTTCCCAGTGGAGTAGAATAAGGCCACCCCGTCTCTTCACGTGGGTGTCGTAGCGTCTAGGTTCATAATGTCCAAATCCTAAAATGACCAGAGGCTGCAAAACGTCCATATCTGAGAATGTTCATATCCCAGAATGTCCATATCCCAGAATGTCCATATCCCAGAATGTCCATATCCCAGAATGTCCAAGTGAGATAAGGTTGTTTTCTGTCGAATCGTACTAGTACATCGTAATAGGCCATGGCAAAGACACACTAGACGATGATAGGCTCACCCACCATTACGTGAGACCAAAAATCATAATAATCTAAATGGGGGTGTTAATAAACTTCTACCTACCCTTTCGGCAATTTGCACGCGTGAATAATATGTAAGACTACAATATGGGGTTCTTCAAGAAGGGTATTCGATGGTTTCTACAGGTAGCGCGATTGTGATGCTCCTGATGTTGTATACGTCTATAGGCCACGGTAACCACTTCCCATCAGGTGGGCCGTGTGCTTTTCTGTCACCTAAGTGGTATAAAAAAAATAATGTATGTAAAGAGTAATTAAAATAATAAAGGCCTATATTGTATAGAACTGGTTCAGCTGCCCAAGTACAGTTTGGAAGGTCCCATCTTCCATTATATTATTCAAGTACTTGGGCTAATAAATTAGCTTAACCGTTAAAGCTAACTTTGTTTGTTTTGGTTGACTTTAATTCAGCCTCGTAATAAGTATTATTTCTTTCTTCTCATTGACGAAAAAAAAATTTCTAATGCTCATTTAAAGTTTGTAGATCTGACCTTTACTGAACTTTGCCCCGTATTAAATATTTTTAAATACACTTCTCAAGTATTATTTTGGCGTGTTTGGTAAATTTTCGGTCTGGTAATGAATAAAAAAAAGATCAACTACAATATAGGTACATCAATATGACCTAAATTATTCACATATTAAAACATACGTGGAAACGCTAATAGATCGAAATTCTACTAATACGTATTATTATAAATAGAAAAGTTTGTTAATATCTTTGGACGTTAGTAATTTATTTAATCAAGCTCTGAGGCTGAACGAATCTGGTTGACGATTTGGTAGAGAAATGGATTACAAACTGGACAATAATACATAGACTACTTTTCTCACCGGGAATAGGTTACCGTGATGAACGAGATCTAAATTCCACTGCTGAAAATATAAGTATAATCTAGAAAGGTCCCGCGACAAGAATGTTAATTTAGACATATCAATAAATTACCTAGTTTACGGACATTATTACTATTAAGACATATTTACCTACTAAGCGTTATGACACTCGCATAAAACTATCATAATAAAAAAAAAGTTTCTACAAGATCTGTTTTATTGCCCGCAAATATTTTCATTCACAACTTGTGCCAGAGGAATTTTATTCTGTGTGTCTCTAATGTTTTAGATGATGTAAACATGCGGTATCATGTCCGAAAGTTGTTGTTTAGTTTCATTGGCCTATATTGATGGTAATGTATTTTTGCTGTCCTCTTTTTTGTTTGGTTTTCGACCTCATGTATATGGCAAGTCCAACGCCGCCAGTCATAATTAGCCTATGCTTGTGGCTCCGCCCCTGTTAAGGTCCACGACTTTTACTCTTATCTCCGGTTTTACTCAACCGATTACAATGAAACAAAAGTAAGATTTTACTATCCTAGACCTTTTAAACAAATGAAACTGCATCTAAATCCGTTCATTAGTTTTTTGCGTACACTGCGGACAAACAAACAAGATTTTTAATATCTCTAATATACAGACATACCTAACTAGTTATCAATTATATAACAGTATTGATAGATGACGATACGTATGAGGCGCAGGTTTGATCCCCGCTCAGTGGAAATATTTGCAGGCATGAATATGGGTATGTGCATTGGTCTGGCCGTGCCTCGAAGAGTACATTAAGCCGACGATCCCGGTTGCCAAACGAACATCTATGGCAGGCGTTACAGGTAGTTGGAGCCCTCAAAAATCCAACAACGGGTTTAACTGCAATGCTTCTACCCGCCTTTGGGTTGTGAAGGTCAGATGGCAATCGCTTCACGAAAAATATCAGCAATAACAGCCAAATCTGCAATCTGCTATCAGTCTGATAATTACGACTCCAAGTTGAATGATTCGAATGCGACTGGGATTAACACCAGGAGGGAGAAGATAGATGACGTGGTGAAATAATGTGCTTAGGTGTTATAATTTTGGCAGCGCAGGTATATTTGCCCGACTAATTTAGGTTTTGTATTGGGAACGATAAATACTTGTCTCATTTAGACGGTATCCTAATTGCATCCGAGGCCCAGATGCCCTCGGAGTTCAGGGTCCACCTTCTTCTTCATATACTTGTCTGTACTTTGAGTACTAGCTGACCCGCCTCAGCATAATCCGTAGCATACTTCAACCCCGTAGCATCCCTAAACCATTGTTTTGCCTTTCTGGAATCGAAAGAAGAGTTAGTGAACTCTTGAACTTTATGATATGGTATTAAAGTTCAAATTGACTTTTAAGTATTATTACGAATCATTGGTATGGGAGTACAGAAAAGTATTGGCTAACGGCTGGTCCTAATATGCGATCTCAATCCAAATATGCCAATCGGAAACCAGAATTTAGATCGATTCGTTGTTCAAGACGTCCATATATTTAATCGATTGATCGCTTTGACATTCCTTTTTCACTATCGATCCCACATATGGACGTTTTGAAGAACGAATCGATCGAAATTCTAGTTTCGGATTGGCATATTTGACTTGAGATATGCGATATATTAGGACCGGCCGTAAGCCTCGTAAAAGATTCTGGTGCAGATCTTATATTGAGAGATCAGAAGTTTAATTGAGATGACGTTGTTAAATGTACCGACACAACTTTAACCCCAAAACTGACTTCTGATTTCTCTGAACAAAGATTTCAAGAAGTCATTATGTAACTGAAATAAATCACGTGTACAATAATTAATTAACACTTGTAACTAGACGCCTTCTGGCCAGGCATTGACGTACGGTTCATTTATTTTTAAACTGTCTTGTCCAATGTTCGATGTACCGAACGCTGAACTCGAACATCGAAGTTACGTATGACGTCACACGTAGGGTTGTACGCAATAAAAGTTATATTAATAAATTTTAAAAAATTCTTAATCATAAATAATTTGGAACAATTTCTCAATAAACGTACGAAGTAATAACCTAATACTTTGATAATTTGAAAAGATTATTATTATATATTTTTGAGGTGTAAAGGGCAATGGCGTAAAAGTCTCAATGAGAGGTTCTATGTTTTAGCCATGAACGTCCAAAGCTAAAATAACGTATAACCACGTGAAAACTTCATTTCATTGATTTCAAAACTGCCATGAAATTTTAGTCAAAATGTTATCTGCTATAAATTATCACAAGGCGCTTTGCGATCACAAGAACAAGTATTGAAGAAGTAAAGGAAGAAATTCGACGTTATCAGATGGATTAAAATCAACACTTGGCAAACTTGGATACAGCAGAACGATAAATACTGAATAGGATGAATCTATGTTACTAGGTTATATTACTTTTTAAATAAACTAAGCTAGTTTGTATTCAATTTTATGAATGCTGTATTAGGGTCAACACAACAAAACTGCCTTATAACTGGCGTTGACAATTAATTTTTCATGTAATTTACTTATATTTTATAGTATTACCAATTTGTAATATTTCAAAATGTCTATATACCTATGTATTTTGTTTTGGAATGCTGTTGAAATGTTAAATAATTTTTGAAGTCGTTTCCTAGGGTGTATAGTCGGGTAACATAATCGTTGTCTTTCTAGACTTCGAAAATGAAAATGATATCATTTTCGAACTAAAATGACTATTTCTTCTTACATTAAAACATAAAAGTTTAGTTAAATTTTCAGTTTCTTCTATACATTTTCTGACAACCCTACTTGTCAAATGCCTTCCGCGTCTATCGGGAATTTATATTGAGTGGAGGCAATAAACCGGCAATGGGCGATTCCTGTCGCGAAATGTGACCTACCTTAAATCTGGGACGATTTGAATTGTTGCATGTGGATGATCCTTCTTCGGACTTCGTAATTTATTACCTGATATTATGGCGAACTGAATGTTATATAGTTATTGGTTTATTACTTCAGCATAAAGACAGTAATGCTCAACACGATTTTCGATCATTTATGAAGCTTCAAAAATTAATCATAGAATGTTGATAGACTATTACTGTTTTTAGGTACAAAGTTCTAATTAAAGTGTGCCAAAGAATTCTGGTAAAATGAGCAGTACGGAACGGAATATTGTGAATTAATTAGCTTATTATAAAACAGATCAACGAAATTAGATTGAATTATTATCTGGAGCCATGTTAGCTTCTAGTATTTTTAGTTACGCTATAGGAAAGATTCCATCTGCTATCTACTTTTATCCTATATCTAACACATACAACATATTGTAACTACACCTGTGGTTATGAATAGGTTACTAGCGAAATGATTGATGATCGCCAAAGCGTAATTAGATAAGGGTCGACAGTCCACCCGCGCTAATCAGGGTTCATGATATTACAATAATTCATTACAAAACTTAATCCCCGGGAATTTGGATAGTCACTCTTATACATAAGCTACGTGGATGAAGGTATATTATACCAGATTTAGTAGTAAGATATTCCGTAACTATCATGTCAAGTTGTACAGATGCTAGCAGACATCTTGAAAATGTAGGAAGTTAGGAAAGTTCGCACATGGGCACTAAACGGATCAACCATAATAAAAACATGTGGGGCAGTCTTAGAGGACTGCCGATAGAATTCAAAACGACTAGTTCAAAACTAGTGACACGTTCGGTGATGGCCCAAGTGACGATGATGCGAGTTCCATAATTTTTATTCACCTAAAAAGTGCTCAACGCTCCTAAAGAAATTTTCACTTCAAAAGCAATGAAAGGACTGAATAAATGTCCTTTTAAGCCCACGTTTTCCGCGTAGCTGGAGTACTTACATTGTTAAGATATAAATTTGCCCGTCACCATATGACTGTCATGTTGTGGTAAAGGTACCTAATATTCAACGGCATTTCACACTACCCTGAATAGACCCACAGTAAGCGTAGCTTGTGTTAAGAATTTCAGAATGCAGATAAACATTTTTTTATGTATAAACTTTCTGTGCTTTTTACACTATATTATCATGGTGTGATGTAATGAGTTCTTTAAGAAGGGATTTCTACAGGTTTTCTGCTACCAAAGTGGTATAAAAAATTCCAACAATCTGTGATTTTTCTAAAATGCCAAGAGTCTTAACATATGGTATGCATAATGACTACCGCTGTCACCATCGATTATGGAGTACGTGACGCATCGCCGTAAGTGGTCCAATGGCGATGTCTTAGCGTCTCCCGTAAATCTACAATAATGGTCGCCCTGAACCACAAATCAATCGTAACACCCCCAATGGCCAGGCTTTAAAATAATTCAGTTCCTGTTGGCATCCCTTTGCAAGTGTTTGTGGTTTAGCCTTCTCAGGTATTATGCTAGTTAGTTCTAAATATGTGTGGTAATCTTATCACTAATATTAAAAAATTTGCTGGCGCGCCCCTGATTCGCCCGTGGCATGCTTTGAAACCCCGTATCACCGCTTTAAGCCATTTATGCCAATATTTTTTATTTTCCATATAACGGTGACGGCGACGGAATTGTTGACGTTTACGATTACTGCAACGCTCCTTTGAGTAGTAGGGTGATAATATATAGCCTTTATCAATAAACTGACTATCGAATGCAAAAATAATTCTTCAAATTGGATAAGCAGTTTTTGAGATTAACGCGTTCAACCCAACGAATAAACGGGATCAGAAGTCTAGTCTAGTCTCAATAAATCAGTTAACCGTCACAGAAAGGAGCAAGGTAGACAATTGCATCCGTTATTACCTCAAATCGTGTTTGGAATAACACTAATTGTGCCGTGACGTGTGGAAAGTTTAAGTGAATGGTGCCAATACTGTCTGTTCATTACTCAATAACGAGCCATATGTATTCAGTGCACGTCTGTCTATAAATACATAGACGTGATTGTTGATAGATAACACTGGGGTTTTTGGCGAACACTATTATTATTACTTTGTATTGTCTCCTTCATAATAGAATCGGAAGGTGCCAACTCGCGCGCGTTAGCGAGATTCACGATAGCGAGTTGATGATGATGAGGGCTCACCCGCAGTTAAGAAAATTCGCTTTAGCACTGGGACGCGTAAGATAGATTTAAATTAAAATATTACTATTAATCAATGAACGATTTCGGGTTGTCAAAAAAAAAAACACATTATTAAAGAAAAATTGTGAGATATTTATCGCGACAACCCGATTTAGTTAGGTGATTTAACAGTTAAAATTTAAAAATAGAACAATATCGTATGATCTCTGTCTTTCCGTAAGTATTGCTGTGGAATATGAACAGAACGTCACGAATAGTATAAATACCTACATATAGCCATAAATCCATATACAGCACACACGCCTATTACTCTATGAGATAGGTTGAGACAACGGCCTGCCATCTGCTACTATCCTTCCTGCCTATACTGTCTTGAAACTGTTCATGCAAGCCCGCCAGTTGTTCCCATTATTCAATGTGACATTTAGCATGCCAAATGCTTTAAAATTTCATTCATAATTGTTTGGGCGGAGTAGTAAAAAATCTATGTTTAAAAATGATTGAAAAATCATTCATTGGTTCCGATAATTTGTAAGAGTATCGGTAGACGACTCCACTGTTGCCTCAAAGACGGATATTAAGGAGAAATTTGGATAAGTTTGAGTGAGGTCTGGTAGCTTAGTGGTCAAAGCATTGCCCCTATAAGCAAAGATCGTGGGTTCAAACCCCGCCTAGACCGATTCAAACTTTCCTATTTTTATCGATGTAATATTTCCATGGGCTTTCGTAAACATGAAATAAAAGATAGACCTTAAAATATTACAAAGGTACTGTATTGTATGTTCTTGCAATGAAACACAAAGTGGAGTCTTTGGTGGTTTATTACTTATTATATTTTATACAAATCTTTGTTTTATTAATAAACTAGCTGTTGCCCGCGGCTCCGCCCGCGTGGATGTCGGTTTTCCTGAATTTTCTTTGCTATAAACCTCACGGAGCCCGAGACCTTTCCAACGAATGCCAAACCGTGGAAATCGGTTCGTGCGTTCTGGAGTTATAGCATCAGGAAGGAAAACCCGACTTATTTTTATATAGTAGAAGATATTTTTAGGACTACAAATATCGACGTGTTGCTTCCTGTTAGGTCCGGGGAGAGAGAGGGCTGTCATATTCAAAATGACACTTGTCAGTAATAGAGATAACGTTCCGTTACTACAGGTACTTTCTGCGTACACTGACTAATAGGTAGTAATATTGAGCATCCCACGAAGCAAAAGACGAGCCAAATCACCCCATTTAATATAGCCAATCAACAACTTGTCAAAGCCTATGAAAATGCAATAAAATATATATTTTATTACTCAGCTTTTGTATAGAGTTTCTTCTGTATTCTCTGTTTGAATTAATAGTTGCTTAGTAACTATGTCCTCTACAAAGTTTTAGAATTACTAATTTTGACGCTTTTTGTACTGAAATCTTGTGGGCGGTTTGATGAATAAAAATTTCTACTTTCTGTTTACAAATTATCATAAAGAAATTAAAATACTGTCATTTTATTCAGATTATATTTTATAATAGTAATTTTCTACAAGAAGTAAAGGTGTAGTATTGCCTTTATTGTACATATTACAAAAGAGTAGAAGCTATAATTAAGTACTTCTATTTGTACTTGCACCCCGGGTAACCGGGTTTCAAATGGCCCCCTCAAGTGTGGAACTACGTTGTCCCCATCCTGCCCCCATGAAAGGGGGGCTAGGTTTTTTGAATTTAAAAATATTGTTCTTACCGTGCAATTCCCAAATATTTTACTGTTAGTGGTGATGAATCTTTAAAAAAGTTATTGACACACATAGACAGATAGTCTACTTATGTTGCTTTAGTAAATTATGAATACTTAAAAATTAAAAAACGAAAATGACCATTGTCGGTACATACTTGTTATAGAAAAGAATAGAATAAAATGATGCTAATGTACAACATACGTGTGTTAAGTATACATAACAGTACTAGACATAACACGTTAGATCTCCGTCAAACGACGTCTATCTATCGCCAATAAATCACTAAGTGCAAATAAACGATTAGGGATATTTATACGCCATGCCACTCGATTCGACGCCAACACGAGAGGTTGGGTCGTTAGCTCTGTTTTATAGTAGTCGAATGCTCCCTTGTTGCCAAGGTAACTTGGTACCTTCTGCTACTTACTTAAGACAAGAGGTCAGTAACCCCCGTAAAGGTTTAAAAAATGAATGATGCCCAATTTGTAGGACACGACGGTATTTCCGCCCAATTGAGCAGTCCGACTGGGGAAGTACCGCCACCCTACAGTATACCGCAGCCATAATAACCTCGTGTTGTGTACCCAGCGGTGAGTAGGGTAGCCAGAGCTCACTGGAGAGTTTTTGTTCGGTCAGTGGGAAGACCAAAGGCTATTCCTGCTTTGTGTTCTACACTGACGGCACACAAACTCTGTGTTTACAGGGCGGGTAGCACGAGTATGACTCCCTTGGTGTTGCACACGTCAATAGACCACGGTAATCACTTTTCATCAGGTGCACTGTGTGCTTGTCTCCGTAGTATAAAAAAAAGGAATTTCTGGCTCTAAAGTGCAAGCGAGATTAGCGCTTGAGATTCTCTATAAAAATGTTATAGGCCCAACATTTTCTACCTATTAATCAATCATTCGTATTAACGCTTTGTTAGAAAACGATATTCTTAATCATTGGTACCATTGAGCGGCACATTAAATCGTCTGTCATTGGTTTCGAATGAAGCAACAATACATTCGCACATACTCATCGCTGCGACAATGCTATTTTGTTTACAAATAAGTAATCAACACTGCGTATCTATATTATATAACAATGTAATGGATCGGTCAGAAATTCTTGCTGTATCACAGCGAATCTTTTGAAAGAAATGTTTGTAGGTATCTGAAATTACTAAAATTCGTACCAACCCCACAAATATTAGTAATTTCATCTTCTATGAAAACACTTGTACTATACCACATTATTTATTATTATCCTGACCTTACGGCATTATCAAAGGTTGATACATGTTTTTTGAATATCAGATGTCAACAAGTCCCACTAAGTGCAATCAATCATCAGTATAAGCAGTTAGTAATTTCAGTTACTAAAATTCCTCCTAAAACAATGTTCATAAAATGAAAACTACTGTATCCAACTATGTAAAATGTGCATGGGACCTAGGGGCAACTATTTCGCATCGCATAAAAAAGAATCACGTAAATCGGATCGTAATCGTGATAAAAAAATACAAATCGAATTGAGAACCTTCTCCTTTTTAAAAGTTGGTATACCTACTGCATGAATATCTAATCTATTCATTACATTGTTAAATTATATTAAAACATTGTGTTTAATTCCTTAATAACAAGAATTCAAACCCGAAACTTATCTAGATCACCATCCTCCTTGCGTTATTCCTGGTTGGATCCCAAACTTTCAGCTTGGAGTCAGGGGTTCACTTTTCCAGTCCAACTGCGCCGCGGCTGGCCATCTTACCAATATATACCAGTTACGAAACGTTTTACGGCGCCAACTACCCGTAACTACTTCATTTACATATGCATAGTTCAACTGCAATCAATGGCTTAATCCGATACACGAAGTGATCTCAATGTCTTAAGATTCCTAAGATGACTTGGCTAATATTGTATAACCTAAGGCGGCTCGGGCGTCGGGGGGCGCAAACTGACCTCCGCCCCCCATGAGCGCGGGCCTGAGGGTGACGGGTGGAGCCGCCCGTCACCCTAGCAGAAGCAGGCCACGGCGGCGGCGGGCATCATAGGACGATGCGCGCCTCCCAACACCGGGGTCGAGTCGGGGAGCGGGTGGTCCCCCCCTTCCCGAGGAGGGCCAGACCGAGAGGGATGGCCCTGGGTCAGCCGGGGTGCGAGGGATATGTCGCATGACAACCTCACCTTCGGCCTAGCACTACGACCCAGAGACGGCGTGCGGTTTAGTCGGTTCGAGTCCGACATAATTAGTTTATAAATTAATAAATAAAAAGGGTATCCGTGGGGATTTCCCGCACGCAAAAAAAAAAAAAAGTATTGTATAACCTTGCAATGTGTCAACTTACTCTGTTATCCTTAGGATGAATCCCTCAAGCTAAGATTTATCTGAATATTTACTAGTAGAAAATATATGCCAAACATTATCATGATGGTATATACAAAATCTTTTCGAGTTTCAATCTGCACTTTCACCTCATCCCGCCACCAATCCCATTTACATCCATAAATATTCCCCATTTGCTGAAATATTTTGATTATCTGTATTATTTGATTGTATGAAATTTATCATCAATATGTCAACATTTCTGTGTGAGCATGAAAATAATGGCGATGTCAATGCTTTCCAATATTAAAATCTGTTTTGTTTGTTGACAGATGCACCATCCCATTCAGATGAAGCCAGCTGACAGCGAAAATAGAAATGGTAAGTAATAGTAATTAAGGTTGTATAATATTATAATCTGCTTAAGTATTTGGCTGATTGAAATGATTCTAAAAATATTAAGTACGTTTAGCTAAATGAATCAGAAGCAATAATATACCAATACTGTTACACTAAAGTCTAAAGAGCTTTTAAATGAGGTATATTTACCACATGGCTAGAACATTTTCATTTACGATTTATGTTTATTAGAAAAGTTATGATTCTGTAGATGCCTTTATTCATAAGCTATATCACCAAAGTTTTATTATTCATCAAGTTTTAGACGAAACTGTAATCAAAGTAAGAGTGCCATTAATCTGCCAAGTGCCAACTAAGAGCAGGGCCTCTTATGACTTCAATACTATAACCAATGCTACTTATTATCACACACTAAATTCTGAATGAAAAACGTAAATTTAAGGCATGCATCAAGGCCGAAACGTTATAATGATTTCTATGAAGTTATCGGTCTATTGATGCCTTTATTTAAAAACTATAACATGACCATGCCGTGTTTAATTATTCGTCAAGTTTAAGTTAGAACTATTATGAAAATCCCAGTACCATCGGAATACTCAGCCAAGTGCGAACTACGAGCAGAACTTATTCCAACTAACTACATTGAGCTAAAATTTCCTTAGACATTTTAATCAATCTGTTCTCCGGAGGGAGCAAGTCGTGAATCTTTTCAACTGCGGATGCTGCACGAAAATTTTTATTTTTCTACGTAATATAAAGCAGTTTTCATCTTATGAAGCACGTAAGTAATGTGTGCTGCGATGACTAAAACTAGAAATACATGCTCCGATATGGCAGGATCCGACCAACTACCAATGTCGAATACCGTCCAATCCAAAGGAGCTACGATCTTACTGACCAATAGCCTCAAAGCGACAATCAGTAGGAATGGACGTAGGAAATATATATATATATATAAGGTCCTGCAATATTTTCATCATCCTTCGAGCCTTTTTCCTAAGTCAGTTGGGATCGATTTTTCAGCCTAACTACGAAGCTGCTGAACTTCGATAATTTTCATGAAGTGACTGCGATCTGACCTCCACAACTTACTGGCAATATCCTAGTTCTATACTTAGACTGGTTGTCGAATTTTGGGAACATCGCTAAGAGACGAACGTAAAGATAGAATAAAGATGATTTTGTTATTACTCTACAAATTTTAATAATAGCGCCGTTTACACGTACAGTTTTGAACCGCTCATCGGGACCTCGTTCCAAACCGCCGGTTCGATATGTCGGTTTGGACTGCAGATCGAACTAAATTATGACCCCAGTTTTGGAATGGCAGATCTTTCACAGTCTTGTGTTGTTTAAAAAAGGAATCCCATCTGATAGTTGCGTTGCTGGGTTCGTAGTCCGTTTGGACAGCATCAGAAGTCATCGTATATGGGAAAAGAAATATAGGTGAAGATGTGGACACATACCAATTATAAATTTATGAACTGGATAATGGCCTCCGCGCCCCAAGCCGACATTTGGCGAAGATATCTTTTATTTTTATACCTACTTGAACGCGGATAAAACGATGCGCGCGCGCCAACTGTCAGATCGAACTGTCGTCGTTCCCGACGCGTCGCTAACATAACACGTTCGTTCCGAACTGACGGTTTTAGACTGGCGCGTGGTAAATCCTTCGGTCCAATCATCTACGTGTAAACTCAGCTATTGACTGTACTTCTAAATAAATAAAAAACACATCTAAACTTTAATATTGACAAATGACGATATGTTAAATAGGAAACCAAGTACATGTGTTTACCAAAATACATTGAAATCAAAACTTTATTAGCAAAACATGAGTTTCACAAGGTTGTCTGTTCTTGAACAAACTAGGTATGTACATATATACATACTTATTGACGTGTTATATTTTAATATTACTCTTAGCATAGTATATTTTTATTATGTTGAAAGAAGGCATAATAAACTAAAGGTGCGTTATTGGCTTTATACTTGTAAATATGAGTTTGATTTTATCTTATACTAAACTGCCAATTATTTAACTGATAATTGTTATATTCAACCAACTAAAAAACCAATATTTAACAGAATACCGCGGCCATAGGGCGTGTTGTGGCCCCGGCGGTGATTAGGGTAGCCAGAGCTCATTGAAGAGATATTGGGCTGTCAGTGAGAAGACCAAAGGCTTGTTCAGCTTTGTCTTCTGCACTGACGACACAGACAGAGACATTTTTTGTTCTGACAAGGTCGGCAGCGCTAGTGTGACTCCCATGGTGTAGGCCACGGTCAGCATTTTCCATCAGGTGGGCCATGTGCTTGTCTACCACCTAAGTGGCATAAAAAAGCATTAATACAAAAATTTGATATAGATTGGCATGCAGTTTATACCAAAAAATAAAATGTGCCATCATGGATGGTGATGGATCATCGGCCGTATGCCGAAAGAGAGAAATAAATAAATTGTTTATTGACTCGAAAAACAAATTGTCTAGTAACAAACATGATAAAATAAACAAAACATAGTATTCACACAAACATTATTGTTATGCATTACTTATGAATAAAATAAGCTAGGTATTATTTAATCTTTTGCTAACTAATAGAAGAGTTTCGAACTCAGCTCAGCAGCATGAGCTGAGTTTGAAACCTGTATTTCAGCAGACAGTGCCTCCGCCTGTGAAATTTATCTATTTATAAATTTTATTACTTAGTAATAATAGTATCTATGCAGAGCCAAAACTAATCGCTAGTCTCATTTATTTATCCACACAAAACTACATACATACAAACATTGGTGTAATGATTATTTCCTAAAGAAATTTCTCTCAGCAGACTCCAGGTGACAAGATATCGTTGTCTCATAGTAATAAAATAATTAAAAAAAAAACTATTTAAAACGGTCAATATCTCATCTAAACGAGTGTTTACCTATCCGTTGTTTAGGTAAATATTGATAAGGACACACTCAAGGACTGCATACGGAACGCATGACAAATTGATTCAACAGTTGCCCACTTATCACGTTAAGGCCGGTACACATTGTGCGATTATGTTAAACGACTGGCTGTTAAGGGGCTGTGGGGCAACAAAGCCCCGTAATTGTGTAACAGCCTTTATTCTCCCCAACGTTAAGTCAGAGTGGTTATTTACGTTACATAGATAAACTCGCGGATGTATAATACTGTTTGAAATTTACGTGAATTTCACATTAAATATAAAACCTCTTAATAATAGATTTTAACGCGATTTATTTAGTATTATTTACATTTCACTCGAATCAAGCTGAATGTAATGTAAGAACCTGATTAAAGTAGTAAATTGTGCTTGACTGAACAAGTTCCTAAATTTCGAAGGGAATCAAGAAAATATAGTTTTCGAGGTGAATCGGTAATAGGGGAGGAATTGGGAATAAGCCGACGTTTCGGTTACTTTTCGGCAGCCATGGTCTTGAATGATTTCAAATCGTATCTGTATACTTTTAAAGGCATGCTTGATAATAATCAATGCCCATTTTTCAGCAGCTTTGTTTGTTGGTTCCACGTAACAGGCATTTGTTCTTCTTTAATGTTCGGTTGTTACCGTCAACCGAATATAAAAGAAGAAAATGTATGTGTGTGTCTGTTTGTTTATCCGTCTTTCACGCTTAAACCACTAAACCGATTTTAATGAAATTTGGTATAGTGGTAGATTAGACCTTGAGGAAGGACAAAGGCTATGTTTGGTCTTGATAACCGACATCTACGCGGGCGGAGCCGCAGGCAAAAGCTAATTGCAAAATAAATTGGCGTATGTTGAAGAGCTTTTCTGCTCTATTTTAATTAATTTCCATTTCCCCAGTTACGAAATTTGTCAACTAATGATTAAACAGTTTACGTGAATCTTGATGCTAAGTATTTTAATAAAAAATTGTATTATTTGTATGAGAGAGTAGTTGATTGTTAGGTCAAGTCAGTTTTTTTTTATATAGGACACTGATGGTAAGCCAAAGGTACAGTTTCAGGACAGACGGTCACCATTAAAGACACCAACAATGTTACAATCGTGGCCCTCAGCTTGACGGCGTCAGCAAATAGTTTTTCACGCCCGCTTAGGCTTATACTGTAGAGAAAAAGGAAATATGCTTACTTTCGATATTTTCCGTGAAGCGACTGCCAACTAACCTCCACAACCAATTGGGATAAAGTAGTTCTGCAGCCTAATTTAGTACTATCACTACAAACAAAAATATTTTAGTATAACATTAAAAATCGTTTTCGGAAAGTTTTTAAGATGTAACATAAAGCTTTCACGTTTGTTTTTTTAATCGTTCATTCCGAGTTTATTTAGCTAACAGACACTTCGCCCATTTACAGTACAAGCATGTTTATTTGAACTTTCGTTGCAGTTAGTCAAACATTTGCTCGGCCGTTTTTAGTGGATATCTGACTGAGGTGATAACGTATCACTATCATAATTTTCTTGTTAGAGAAGAGAACATTATGAAAGAAGTGTTTCTTTCCTTGTGTTGTTACTGCTAATAAAAAGTAGCCGAAGAGCAATAAATTGCAATAGAATCATTAAAAAAGAAGTTTCAATTCAATGCAGTTTATGATTTTTCAGTCCAAATGTTTTATTTTCTTACTAGCTTTTGCCCACGGCTCCGCCCGCGTGGATGTCGGTTATCGCGACTAAACATAGCCTATGTCCTTTCTCAAGGTCTAATTTACCCCTATACCAAATTTTATTTAAATCGGTCCAGTAATTAGGCGTGAAAGACGGACAAACAGACATACACACACACACGCGCACACACACTTTCCCATTCATAATATTAGTATGGATATGCCAAAATTTTGGAATGCTCTAGTATTTAGAAGTACCGTCAAATCTTGAGTTTATTCTATAAGTGTCATATGCCTGTAGAGGAATTTTGATAATTTTGATGTTCAAAAGATTTCCGTGATCGATACCAGAATTTCGATACTTAAATATTTTTTACCTTCACCGACGAACATGTGTATGAAAACAATTATGAAAGTAGACGTAAGGACAGTTATAAAGATATCAGGACCAAATTCATATTCAAATCTCTCCTCCCAGATGGGCAGGGGTATGATTTGTGGCATTGTTCTTTAGGCAGTATTCATTACAAAATAATCGCATTTCTTTGTCGACCTCGTCCAATGTATTGCTGGCCTTATTCACAACACAATACTATGACATGTGGGATCGATACCTTGATGTCTTGCCTACACGCTGCTCATGTTTAATACAATACATTTATTATTGTCTAACATTATTCACTAATAAACTCACAAATTCACAGACTTTTATATATGTGTTTGGAATTGCGCGTTTTCTATGTTTTTCAAGATATTTTGAAAAGTTAGGTACCTAATCGTATACACAAACAACTCTTAGTTTTGGTGCTATTGCTACTACGATTCTCACTCGGTGCAAATATTTGTATGCATTTATATTTTTGTTTTATAACTGCTCTAGGTATAAAAAATACTCGATTAATGATTCTCGAACATATATATGTCATTTTATGTTGGACTAACCTCAATTTTCAAATTTTGATTAGGTACACGTGTGAGTACTTGCGTTTACACACACTTAATATCATAAAAATGTCTATTAAACCCATTACCGCTAACCTGTCTAATCCAACTAAAGATTATTCTTACTATATGTGTGTTTGTGTGTGTTTTGCAAACAAACGCACACACATTCCAGCCCTTCATAGCGTATGAGCATCATTTACTTTCTCTCTACCGGGCATAGTCCAGCGACAAGATGACTTATCACAGATTATAATAATTATTAAATTTAGCCGCCGCACAAAACAAGGACGCAAGTAGGACCACTCTTAGACGGTAATATGCAAAACAATAGCATACCGATCTATTAATACGGTCATCAGACGGATTGCTTGTCTATTCTAACATTAATCGACGAGCCAATGCCTCATAGCGACGCGTGCGCATCGCGTTAGTGTAATGTTTATTATGCCGCACAGATGTGTTTGATTATTTAGTACAGTAATGTCTCTTCTTTGTAACTCCTGCTGCAACTGTAGGTGCAGAATTATAAACAAACAAATAGGAACTAAAAATGTTGTTATTTTCTACCACTGAAGAAGTGGCAGGCAAGCACGCAGTCCACCTGAAGGAAAGTGGTTACCGTGACATATGGACGTGTGCAACTCCAGGGGAGTCACACTCGTGCTGCCGACCCTGTAAGTTTCTGTACCGTCAGTATAGAAGACAAAACAGGAATAGTCTTTGGTCTTCCCACTGACAGCAAAAAAACTCTCCAGGGAGCTCTGGCTACCCTACTTACCGCCGGGAACACAACACGAGATTATTATGTATTATATAATTGTAGAGAATATATTACTGTAGGGCGGAGGTACTTCCACAGTCGGACTTTTCAATCGGGCGGAAATACCGTCGTTTCGCGTCTTACCGGCTTGCAGGTGGAGTCGGCTTGGGACTCGAATACTTTAATGGGCCCAAAGGATATCCCCACCGCCGAAGAGTGTTAGTAGCCTAGTGGTTAAAACGGCAGACTTTTAATTTGTGAAGTTGCGTATAGTGTTAACGTATAGTATACCTCCTTTAAGCGGGGTGTGAAAAAGCATCTGATGAGGCCGAAAAGCTGAGGGTCACCAATTTAACATCGTTGATAATAGTGACTCTCTTTCCGAAGACTTTGCCATCAGTTTACCATCAGGCGAGGTGAAACCGTATTGACGGTACTTTCATTAAAAAAAGTAACAGCGCTCTTTGAGGTGTAGCATATAACTTCATTATCTTATCTATATCGCATTACTAAAATATCACAGGTAGAGCAAATAAGACAGCACATTATACTTAGAACTTGTCGAAAGAATGACTCATTTACCACTTATTCCTTCCACAGACGTCGAAACGAATTGTCGCGTCGCCGTCTCCTATAGACACGTAAACGCACAAACACATTGAAACACAGAACACGTACAAAGCACCGCTCAAAGTGGGTGCGTGACGATTTTCACAGGCACAAACCTCGTTCGGTATTCCATCAATACGACACCGTGTTCACTTGTCGTGTTCAAACGACGCGTTTTTTTTTTGCGGTGGCATGATCGTTTTTACTTCAATAGTCAATGATGCACCAACATAAGTGGCAAAAACATTGCTATTAGATATCAGACACTGGCGGAAGCTCTATACACTCGTAGTTTGACGGCCTTGAGATGATAATTGAATAGTTTATTAGACTTATTAGCAGGTGTAGTAGGTATTAAAACGTATGAGTGCATTATTATGTTAAACTAGATGTTGCTTGCGGTCCAAGTGGTATTTTGCCCGTGCCTGCAAACTATGGGAACCAATTCCTGTGATAAAAACTAACCTGCCTCTAGCCTGTACATCTTGTATGCTTCTAATTACAAATGCGGATCCTTTAATTGGGGCATAAAAATGATTGACCGAGGCCTTCCAACTAAAATCCACCAATTTCACCCTTGTAGGATTGTTGAATGTTGGTCTTCATGCTTTCCATCCACCAAGGTAAAGTCATATCGACAACCTTTATATAAAAATATCGTAAATAATAACCCTCCAAAGACATCCTAAATGACAGTGAAAACTTAAAGGAGAAATGAACAGACGCTTTTATTATGTGACTTCATTGAATAACCCGTAATGATAATTGTGATTATTTTAATCATCTGTATAAGCTGACTTTAATTAGTGGTTTAAATGTGTAATGTACCTACCTATATCAAATGGACTATTGTAATAGTTGGCATAATGAATATGCTTGAATACATGAATGATTGAAAAAGTATAAAGTATTGAAATAAAACTGTTTTTAACAGATGCAACACGATTTATTTAATGCTACTTAATTAATTTCACTAATCCCGACGTTTCGGTTGCTTTTTAGCAATCGACAAAGACGTTGCCATCGATCGTATAGACAACTTGTTGTCATTACCGTTTGGACATGACATTATATCATTGAATATTTATGTGTTTGTTGTGAAAGGTCTTGCACTGCATTTAGATGTATTATACATTGTGTTCATCACCACCTGGCACAATAAACTTTACCAGCAATAAGACACAGATACACACATATAGCCAAACGTTCGACTGCTACGCAGGGGGCGCGGGTTCGATTCCCGCTCTTATAAAAATTTTAAATAGAATATAATTACACTATTGGAATGCATGAATATGAATATTTGCATTGGTCTGGGTGTTTTTATGTAGGTACTATCTAATCTCATCTAAGTATTAATTTTTACATTTTTTTAATTTACACACATGAGACGATATTCTTAGCAATCCATGGATTCTCCGTGCGGGTGCCGGGTCCATCGCGTTGCTGAGTTGGGAACTCGGAACAGTGCCTGGGACTTGCGACCCAAGTGTAGGTTTAGAAGGGGCCCCTTTTGTTGATGTACATCAACACTCACCTTCACTACCCAAGTTCCCCTCCCTGCCTAACCAAATTTGATACGAACCTACTAGTGCCGCTTTAGACATTCGTCCTAGTAATGAGCTTATTGTAGCTCTCGATAGGCCTAGATCTTTAAGTAGGTTATAGAGAGATTTAGCTGGTATACCTCTAGCTCCCACTTCTACTGCATACAAATTAACCACGTAACCGTTTTTGATTAATTCGTTTGTGAGATCATAGTATTTATTTTTCTTAAGTGTGTGGTCCTTCGGTATATTTGTTTCCCACGGTACAGTAAGTTCCACAAGGACCACATATTTTGTCGTTTTCGAGTATAGAAATATGTCCGGTCTAGATGACGAAACCCCAACATCCTCCGGAATTTTATAGTGCTTTTCATACGTGTCGATTAGGAGAGTCCAATCTGGGGCAGTATCTAAGATTGAATAAGGTTTGTTCCTGGATTTATATATATATATTATTTTATTTTAAAATGAACGGAACAATCGCGTAAGGAACTCTCGTATTCATTACCTTGATATCCATGATATCACTGATAATCTGGCCATGCCACTTCCACCAGGCCTCGGTAGGGAAGGTAGATCCAATAAAAGTTGATAAGACATCTTGTATGGTTACAAATTAGGACTCATCTCACCCTCACTGACTTCTACGAGCCTGTGCTGTCTACCATGATCTGTTAATCACTTCTGGCGCAGTGACCTAAGCATGACCTCATTTAACGTTTCCTTTATTTGAATAAATTCATAGTGATTTATTGCAACTAACTAAATGTACATAGCTGCGATGTACCGACAGGACAATGCATCATTTTCCTCAATATTTAATCGGACGGTACTTTATAAATACCGATGTATTCCTTCTAACTACTTCCTTGTCGCCTCGTTATACACATCAAATTGCAGCCGTCCTCGCTCGCCGTTAAAAATTACATCATATTGTTAAGGCCTTCATGTATGCACTTAGTCTAAAAGTATTCAACTTACATACCTCTATCTTATGAATAAACAATAGCTACTTTATGACATAAAATAGTTATTATCGTTCGCGTAGGTGACTTTAAAATGTTTACTTCGAACACAATAGAGTCACAGCGATGCAATGGCAAAACGTATGACGTTTAGTCAGCAGGACGGCTCTCATTAGCCGCTGACGGACGAACAAAGGGGGGTGGAGGAAGACAAGAGGGACGGAGGGAAGTTAGGTGACACAACACCACGAGGAATGACTGATCGACCGTCAGAGCCGGCGCCCGCGCACCTCACGGCACTATCGGTCGCTGTTACGCGCGTTGTCAGTTGTGTCTCGGCCGCGGTTCAATGCAGACGTTATTCGAGTCATGTGATTGTGAATGTGTTGTGTGGTGTTAAGGATGCGTGGTGAGGCCGGCGGCGCGCGCGGCAAGGCGGGCGGGGTCAGGAGTGGCAGCAACTATCCGCCCATCAGCGCCGCCTACTGGCTGCCGCCGTCAAACCCAACCCCCTACCATGTGCCAGGTTCGGAGTTCCCCCCATTCATTCAATGATGATTGTACTACTGTAGCTATCAGTAACATGATCGCTATATGGCACAAATCTGTGACCAATTGTATGTTCAATTGTAAAATATGTAGATGTTGTACTTGCTTAGCCTTGAAGCGTTTATGAATGATGATGCATTGCAGCGTTTTTTTTTTCTCTAGCGTCTGCAGTTTTTTCTTACAATTTGAAACGGAAAGCGTGTCTGACATTGACCGATATGCGGACTGAAAAACAATACGTCTCTACCGACGCTATGTTATTAGAACTCTGTGGAGATTAAGTGACATTTGTTTTTCTTAATTTTCTTTTTTTTACTTTTCAACATTGGCACACTACACTCGGAAATATTTTGGTTAAAACTTTAAGTGTTCTTTTGTTTATTTTTCTAACACAACAGTCTTGTATTAAGTTTGTTTTCTTACCGGAAAATTCATTAAATGAATCTGTTTTTCAGCGAAAAAATATCCTAATGTTCTGAATCTGCAGGAAAAGCATTCATTTCTTAATAGTGATCGAAAATTCCTTTATTTTTAATTGGCATAGTAATTCCCAGTGTCATTAAGTGTGATGTACCTACGTCAAACCGCAATTCACGTTCTTGGCGCAAAGTAATAACGTGTTTGTAAAAAAAAATTAAACAAATTCCTGAAATAGTCGCCGTTGTAACATCACAAACTGATTATCTCAAGTGCGATATTGGTTAGTAATGATGGTTTTTAAAGACAGAATATATTTAAAAAGAATTTTAAAAAAATCTTCATTTATTTGTCTGTAACTCGTAATACTAATTAATGAGAATGGATAAACAAAATCTCGTGCCGAAGCAATGATATCTTGAGAAAAAATGTAATTATCAAATATTTTACACCTCTACACTATTGTTTCTGCCTACACCAAAGAGAAAAAAAAAACATAAATAAAAATATATAAAAAGAAATGTATGCTAATTATCATTTTTCTTGAAGTATTCCTCTCATGACATATTCCTATAGCACCTCATTAGGAATACAACGAATTCTATTTCTGACAATAAACTAGAAATCCACTTACCAGTAAGAGGACCTAAAAACATACGTAATAGGTTACTATAGGGGATAATTAGTGGATAATGGTAATCTAAGTTTGTTTACTAAAATCCCCAGTATCCCACTCTGGAACTTGCAGCGCTGAGCGATAGATCTCTCTCGGGGATTTGACTCGCGTCTCCTTCAAGTTTGTACTGCCTTTAACTTACCGAGTAGAACAGCGAAACTTAGACGTACAATATAATAGTAGTGATTTATTATGTCTTAAATAAAATATACAGGCATTGAAATACTAGTTTGAATATAGTCTTTGACCATAATACTGTATACTGCACAATAACGCATCGCAAAAAACGGCTTTAAATTGTTCTTTAAACGGTAAATGTGTGCATGTTATGAAATGTATGTGTAACCATTAAGATAGGAAAAATATTGAAGCGGTCTAGGCGGGGTTTGAACCCGCGATCTTTGCCTTACAGGTGCAATGCTTTGACCACTGAGCTACCAGACCTCGCCCGAACCAATCCAAATTTATCTTTTATATCTGTCTTTAAGGCGACAGTGGAGGCGCCTACCGATATTCTTAAGAAGTATCGGAACCAATGAATAATTTTTGTACCAAATTCTATTCGCATATTGTGCATGTCAACTTGTACCAAAGTAATAGATCTTTTTACGCTGCGTTGTAGTGCACTTGCTGTGTCTATAGAGTGTGTATATAGTTTAAGTGCAAAGTCTTATTTTTTAATGCCTACATTCTATGGCCTGCAATATGGGGTTCTTCAAGAAGGGCATTACAAGAGTTCTTCAGGGTCGGCAGCGCGAGTGTAACGCCCCTGGTGTTGCATACGTCCGTAAGCCATGGTAACCACTTTCCACTAGGTAGACCGTTTGCTGGTCTGCCAACTAAGTGGTTTAAAAAAAGTAGGTACCTACTAAGCAAAAATGCCCGCCAGACGGCAATCCGGTCGCTCCTATTACGTGGGACCGAAAATCATAGTTGGCGAAACATGGACGTTAAAACACCTCTGCCTACCCCTAAGAGGAATTACAGGCGTGAGTATATGTATGTATGTAATCTCCAATCGAATCGAAATTAAATCCCGACGGAGTAAAATATGGGCCACCCCTTCTCTTCCCATGCGGTGTCGTACAAGGCGACTAAGGGATAGGGCTGATTAATTTTAACATCAGACAGATATATACAGCCCAGACTCAGCCTCAGATGCATGGCTCGAGTCAACAATAGTACCCGGAATACGGCCATAGGCTCACCCCCTATTACTTGGGACCGAATACAGATTGGTGAAATGTGGGTGTTAATTCACCTCTGCCTAACCCTCCGGGGATAAAGGCGTGATTATATGTATGTATGTATGTATGTATGTATGTATGTATGTATGTATGTATGTAATCTCAGTCAGTTAGCCGATTGCCTTCCACTCCTGGACATAAGCCTCTCCCAATGGTTGGCCTCTCCCTCTTCTGGAGAGAAATCTTTGCATTATATTCATCTCATCTGTCAATTAACGGGTACACCGGCTTGAAAGCGACGTTATCCTTGGCCCAAAGATCTTGATGGAGCCTCAATATACACATATACACCCAATGCAAATGCACTAACCTACTTTAACGTAATTAATAAATAAACATTAAAATACCAGTGCGTTGGTGTGCGCTTTACTCGCATCACTTTACTACAATCGTAAAAATGTCAAATGTGAGGAATGCAATGTCATTTAGCGGTTTGATGTATAGCACAAGCAATTTTACGATTTATTGTTTACGGTAAATTAATTTTGCGATACAACAGGCAAGTAAGCTAGATAATTATTTAGCCTATTACATATATAATTAAATATATACTGTAAATAATTGTACTATTATTAAATCATTATTGTTATATTTAATTCAAACGATATTATTACGCTGGTTTGTTGCTATTATCATTTGTATTTGCATAATACTCAGTTTATATGACGTCGCTACGTTTTTCAAACATTATTAATAAGAATAAAATTGGTTTGCCTATTTATATCTTACAAATAGCCAAAATCATTATGACACCATCAAAGATAGCTTGTATAGCGAAGATTTGAAGGTTGAAACGGACTAGCTGATCTCAGAGCCTGTTAGTGGAGTGACCAGACAGTTAGTAAGCTTTAGTCTATTGTTCCAAATTATTTTACTACCACAACCGGAAAACATAAATAACACTAGTAAAATCTCCACTACCTAACCGATATATGACTAGGACTTTAGTTTGACTATGGCTGACTTTGACTCTGACTGACTTTACTTGTCTTTGACTATGTAACGATAACGCTGCTTATTTTATTTAATTACTTGACACTGGCAACGACAAAGTTCATATTGAAAAAAAAATTGTCTCTTTCATCTCTACATACTTCTGCACATGACATATATTTTATTTGACAGTGGTGACAGTTGAACATTTTGAAGGGAATCCGTTAAGAAATAAATAACTCGATCTTTCACCATGCGACTTATCGGGAAGCCGGTAGAAATCGGGTTATAGGACCCCGCGCCACTAATATTCGATTTTGCCAAGTTGCCATCGGTTAATTTTTTTTTAATTACACATATGTGTAATATGAAGTGCTATGTGTAGAGTTTTATATAGTACTAAATTAACAGCAGTTGATCAATCAACAAACAAAACTCAATGAAAATCCAATTAAGTGTCATAGCTAAAACGACAGCGGTATAACTGATCTTTCATAATTATTTATCGTTTGAGTACCCATAGACAATGTTCGTCTCATCGTTGCGTCTACATAAGCACGTGCGTAAATCGTAATCATAACTGTTTAATGCACAATAATAATTATTAGAATGTAGTATTTACATGTGATATCTCAATATTCTCGTAATATCAAAAGTGTGCCACGCTGTACGCCAAAGTCATACAATGCGGTTTTTGTTTTGTTCTGTCTCGCACTCAAAGTTTAGAACATGTCTTATAACATTCGTGGAGACGCTGTGAGAGGCGAATTCACCTCGCTTTGAGTCATTATCTTATCATTGTAGCTTGATTGCATCTAAAACCTTTGGAACCACCTGATGGAAAGTGGTTACCGTGGCTTATGGACGTGTGTAACACCAAGGGCGTCACAATCGCGCTGCCGACCCTGTTAGAACAGAGAGTTTCTGTGCCGTCAGTGAGGAAGATAAATCAGGACAAGCCTTAGGTCTTCCCGCTGACAGCACAAAAACTCTCCAGTGAGCTCTGGCTACCCTACTCACTGCCGGGGAGACAACATGAGGTTATTATGGCTGCGGTATTCTGTAGGGCGGAGGTACTGCCCCAGTCGGACTGCTCAGTTGGACGAAAATACCGTCATGTCCTACAAATTTGGCATTATTTCAGTGATGGCGCAACATGAGAATCGCAGTACATCCTTTTTTGGGCCATGCCCCCCCTCCCCATCTACTCCTTTTTAATAGGTATAGAATCAGTATAAATATAATATTACAGAACATCTAAATATGGTATTTAGATGTTCTGTAAAATGCGATAATAGCATGAAAATAAACCTCTTTCCTTGTTTCATGTTATCCTCACTGTGAACAGAGCGTCAGTTTGACATGTAGCCATTAATTAGTAGCTGAAATGTTTAATTTTAAACTACATTGTTGTTCGACTAAGGTTGCTAGTGACAACGGAGACATAGATGATGGATTGGAGGTATCAACAGCTCTAGATGTTCGATTTTAAAATGGAAAAGTGTTTACAGTTGTCGTGGAATAAAAACTCATTTATATTTTTAAATACAACTTAAGGTCGTAGGTCTTTAGACAATGGTTGGTTTGAAGTACACGTTTCCTATTGTAATTAACTAATTAGGAATACAATAACTGTGAGCTAATGCCTACTGTATATCAAAAAAGATTGATGTGGAGGTAGTAAAACGATGATAAGTGTAAACTTAGATATCATTATAACAACATAGCCATCTTCTGTTCAACATAGCCCTGTTTGATTGTCTAATTGTTTATTTTATACCACTTAGTTGGCAGACAAGCACACGACCCACCTGACGGAAAGAAAAAAGCAGAAAGATCATACCACAGCTTGAGCGTGCGAGGGATGAAATTCCTTTCATACCGCATAGTGCGAACCCTTTCCAGTCGCAATGTGTGAGGATGAACTCCCTGCCTATAGCGAGTGGTGCGATCATAGAATGCAGCAATGGGCACCCATACGTCACTGTTTTTTTAACACTCAACAGTTGAATATTTACAAATGGGCGGTTTAACACGATCATAAACTGAAAGAAAACGGATTTAAATGTTAAAAATTAAATTCCAATAGATAGTTTATTTTATTAAAGTACAAAATACTATTTAGTCAAGTCAATAAATTAGAAATAACCCGCCCCTGACCGTTCCCGGCGCAAAAGTACCCATCACACTCGCCGCGTTGCCACGCTGGATTGCGATGGCTAGCCTCTGCATCAGGAACGCTCCGGAGCGGGAGTCACCAGTTGCCTCTATGAGCCTCTTTCCGACTTCTTTTATGAAGGTTTTGGCCTCCCTACTCCAGAACCCCAAGGTCTCCACCGCTATCGGCACAAATTGGTATAATGGCTATAACTCGGCATATTTGATGGTCTTTGATGAGCTGGCTTCTTCCGCCGCGGCAGACGGAGAGTGAACGGTGCGACTGAGGTGGCTGGCGTTTACTGTGTTGACGCAAGTTGCATCCCAAATTAGACACTTGCCGTTCTTCCCAAAAAAATAATTAAATATAAACATACCTACTTCGATGATTAGTTTTCACATATCACATATCCCTTCACATATCACCTGTAACCTAATATGTCAATTTGCATAGACCTGGGCCGTACATACATTAATATAGCGCCTTGTTTGTTCCTGAGCAGTGATTATACTGAGTACTGACTAGTGACTGTCAATAGAATTTAAACTATAAAAACGCGAATACAATTCCGCTCAGTACAAATAATTGTATACCTCGATAACTCTTGCAGTGATTTGCCTTTTTTGTAAGTTTAAACATCTTCATCTAAGCGTTAATCCCAGTCGCATCCGAAGCTTTCAATTTGGAGTCTGGGGTCTGCTTTTACCAGTCTAACTGCGGATTTGGCTGAACTTCGACATCTTCCGTGAAGGCACAACCCAAAGCCGATATCGAAGCATTGTAGTTGAAGAGTAGTTGGATTTTTGAGGGCTCCAACTACCCGTAACGACTGCCATAGATGTTCGCATGGCAACCAGGACCGACGGTTTAACGTGCTCTCCGAGGTACGACTAGACCAATGCAAATAACCATATTCATGCATACAAATATTTGCATTGAGTACTACCGCTACTCCACGGACGCTGTCTGTGTCTTGTAAGTTTAATATCAAGCACGTATTTCCAAAAAATATATATATTATATTTATTCCCATGCTAAATCACATATAACAGTTATACTTCGATTTAATCTAATGGCGCTGCGTATTCGTGAATATTTAATGCTGACAGTTCACAAGTATCTGTATGAGCGGTGTCGATGTATGAACTAAAATTAGATTATAATGAACGTGGCCGCGTTGATTGATCAGGTCAAATGGAGAGCACATTCTATATGGTAACATCATTAGTTATTTAAGATCATTCTGTATTGGATTATCACCAAAGTCACATATCTTTCAGAATCGTCGGTACGTCTAATCCCTATTGCTCCAAGCCCTTCGTCTCGACGCTCGGGATCCGTTTTCTAGCTTTTACTCCTCAGGATCGCTAGTGAGGTCATTGACACGCATTTCATCTTACTTACGACGTCTAACCAGCATTTCTAGGATTTTCCCCTTTTAATATTCAGTTGGTAAACTAACAGCAACCGATTTGAATGTATGGGGACAACAATATTCCAATTGCAGAAATATATTGGTCTCTCAAGCTAGATTTACAACCTATAAGTTCCTACAGAACCTTCAGTGTACGAGCCGTATTAGCATGTAACCAATTTGTGTCTTAGTCTGATTATATCACTGATTTTTTTTACTGTTACTGTTTAACTAAATCATTGTATAAATTATTTAAGGTTTTTAGGTTTAGTCATTCGTTCTTGTTACCTTAGCTTGTTAGAAATCTTGTTGATCCGAATCCGCAAAGTTAGCACTTCAATTTCAGTAGAATCTGACTAGATTTGGAAATTAGGTTCGATATCTCCGAGATCGTTCGAAGCTCTCGCGATTACATAGCCATTTGATTAAAGAAACGGCCGCGTGGGTGTGATTATGATAATACAAAGAGAGTGAAACAATAACGAGATTATACTAAGTACAAATTTTGTTAGATTTCATGAAATTTATTAGGGTTTCAATAAATGAATACAGGTATATGTCCTTGATATGAGAATTCAGATGTTAGGTGAGAAATTTAAAAAGAAAACATATATGAAAAAAAAAATGTGGTAAAAAAAAGAAAGTGGGCTGTGTACTTGTTATAAAAAATGCTCACCTAGGTACATGCTACCTACTCGTTACTTATATATATATAAAGGGTTTGTTTTTTTAAGCTATTTGAATAATACTTTTTCAGTGAAATTTCAAAAAGATTCTTACATAATTCTCCTGCAACTACCTATATCTGACGTATCGTTTACCAAAATCACCTCACACCAATCATCAGACTTATTTTTAGATCTTACTTCCTTTTAAAATCTTCAATATAAGACTCAGCTTTGATCCTGGTATAACCTTTAGAACGATGTCTATATTGATTGTAAAAATAACAAATGCACGATTGACAGCGATGACGTAGACTTGCTGGTAATAATCCATTTCTCATCAATATAACTCAAATCGATAAACATACTTTGTAAGATTAATTTTATAGTAATAGTAACAAAGTTATGAATACTAACATATTAATAGTTTTAAAGGCTTCAATACAATGTACGCGAAGTAGTTAACGTTCTAGTATATATTATAAAATTCAGTTTACAACATGAAACAACAGCGGGGATTAACGTTCTTCTAGCAATTTCGCTTTTATGTGATGCTTCGAAAGCAAATTGTAGTTAGGAGAACAGCACTTGCTTAAGTTAACAAGTTGGCATTAAATTTATTGTAGCACTGTTTAGGGCTAATCCTGCTCACAAAATTGCACTGCGGTGATTTTTATACACAAGAGCTAGCATAAAGTTTATAATGGTTTTTTTTTACGTGCGGCAAATCCCCACGGATACCCTCCCCCCCCCCCCTTCGGAGCCGAAGCGGGAGGTTATGTCGGACTCGAACCGACTAAACCGCATGCCGTCTGTGCGTCGATGTACTAGGCCGAAGGTGAGGTTGTCTTGTGACATATCCCTCGCTCCCTGACCCAGGGCCATTCCTCTCGGTCTGGCGCTCCTCGGGGCGTTTTTAATGGGTCAATACTCATAAAAATGAGTAGGTCCACGTTGGTTGTCGACTGTATAAACACATATCCCGTTCTGTTGGACCCAAGAAGTGTCGTAGAAGATGACATCCAATGGTTGGTCTCACTCATCTTGATCTTGCATAGTGGAGAATTAAAAGCCGAACAGCGGTCCTCAGACGCCAGCTTATGATGATGACTAGTATAGATGATAATGAATTATATACCTAATGTTCAATACTGAAATTTAATTATAAATTGTTCATAAACAATACAATACGTGCTTCATTTTCCCCACAAACCACAATTTGACGAAGTTAAAGTTGTATAAAGTAATTATAATTTTAGTTCAGGACTTAATTTATGACATAATGGTTCTCAATCGAGAAATAATTTTATTTTACTTGTGCGCAGCTGTGGCCTATCATATATCACAGATTAACGTTTTAAGTTTAGTTTACTTAATGCTAAAGGAAGTGGTAAACACTGTGGAACTCTTCTTCAAAGGACGAAGGAAATACATTTACGGAATAGAACCTTTGTCCATTGTCGTACCTTGAAGATCACATTAAGCCATCGGCCCCGGTTGCCATACGAACGTCTATTTCAGTCGTTACGGGTATTTGGAGCCCTAGAAAGTTCAAGAACTGATCTAACGGCAATGCTCCGATATTGCCAATAGACGTCATATGGCAGTTACCTCACGTAAAATATCGAATTTAGTTAAAAATTCACAAGTCAATATGACTTAACCTCGCCTGATGGTAACTTGAAGGCAGTCTCAGGAAAGAGGGTCAGCACTCCAGACACCTAAAACCTGAAACTAACCTGATACTGAACAAGACTGTTACAATAGCGGCCCTCAATTTGATGAGGAATTACAAAAGTTACCTCATATTCAGAAACACATACATAAGTTACATCTAAGCGACCCGTGACGTCATCCAAACAATCCTCTGTTTAAGTATCAATAAATAGACGATGTATCTGAAGACAATCACATTCCGTAGCCATTTGTTTGCATTGATTGAACCGTCGTCTTCTAAATAAATAAACAACAAAGAATAATTTCCACTGTAAACATCAGGATGTGTAATGGACCAGGCATTTGCTGGTTCAGTCATAGGTAGATACTGTTTACAAACAAATACATTGTTATTGAGGCTTGAAAGCTAACAAAACCTCTTCAGGATAGGTAGCTGCTTCACATTTCTGAGATGACACCATTAGGAAGGCATTTGTAGCAGATATGTGTATCAGAGTGTATTTACGTATACACACATATATTTACGCCTGTAATTTTCCAAAGGGTTAGGCAGAGGTGTTTTAACACCCAAATTACACAAACTATTATCGGCGAGCCTATTATCGTGACGCAGGAACTTTATCATGGGCTCTATGTTTTTTTGTGTGGACTTACGAACTCAATTTAGACAGTAAAATACTTCGACATGTAGCGAACTTCGAAAACACATAGATCGTCAAGTCATTGCTTCGACAGACAATTATTGGACAACACACACCTTCGAAATACCACTGCTTCGACAAACGATTATTCGACAGCCAATACTTAGACAAGTCACATTTTCGAATGACCACTACTTCGACAGATTTTTTATCATTCTCCTATTACTGGGTGGTTTAAAAAAAATAACCACGAAGGCTAAAGCGGGCGCTCTGCTCCGCTTCGCTCCGGCCTTAGCCTTCTAACCTAACCTATCCGAGTCGAGGTGCTCTGAGTCGGGGTGTTAACCATAATGAAGGAATTTGAGGCATTAAAACCAAAAAAAAAAACAGTTGCAATTCAACGAAAGAACAAAAAAAAATTTTGTCGAAGTAGTGGTCATTCGAAGATGTGTCTTGTCTAAGTATTGTCTGTCGAATAATCGTCTGTCGAAGTAGTGGTAATTCGAAGGTGTGTGTTTTCTAATAATTGTCTGTCGAAGCAATGACTTGTCGATCTATGTGTTTTCGAAGTGTCTAAATTCAGTCCGTAAGTGGTTTGTGTGATGTGGATTTGTAAATACCAAGTAATGGGTAGCATTCATGACATTAAGTGTCAATAACCATTTTATAGATTATGATACAAATACATATACCAAGGAGTCTTTTTATAGGTACATATTATAGCGATGATGCAATGTGAGTGTTGAATTTTGTGCCAGTGTGTCCAGTCATTTTGAGAAACTGACGATTTGCTAAATAGCCATTCTGCTATATAGACTATCTGATAGTTAGACGTTTTGCTACATGGATTTTGTGCTAGTTGGACTTAATGCTCCT
Organism: Eilema caniola; assembly: GCA_949126895.1. Taxonomy (NCBI): domain Eukaryota; kingdom Metazoa; phylum Arthropoda; class Insecta; order Lepidoptera; family Erebidae; genus Eilema; species Eilema caniola. Next base: position 22,866,281 of record OX421470.1, read on the forward strand.
TAGACGTGTCGCGATGTTGGTCATTCAGCTACTTAGACTTTCTGATTAGGAGGCATAAAATTTAAAGGATTAGCGGACCACGGACTTCAAGGTCAAGGCCTCGGATATGAGCAGGACTAACGCGTAGATAATGATGAAAATTTAAGGGAAAGGTTGAGACAAAATACTTGAAAAAGAAATAACATTAAAAAACATGGGAGAATAAAAAAATATCTCTATTTACAGGTGAATGTCTTGTTAATCCCAATCGCTAAATGAGCTCTGCTTACTCCAATGCGATAGAGGTGTGATTATGTGCCAATATGCATAAAGCTCCTCTATAGTTTATACATAGAAGAAGAATAATATGCAAACCGGTAAAATTAATAGATGTTGTTAACATAAATGCGAGTGTAATTTAATTGTACAGGCCACAATAGTGGTTGGGTCACTATTGTAAGGAAATATAGAATAAATCAATAATTTATGTTAGTAGCTGCACTGATATAGTGATGCGTATTTACAAAACTGTTTATTCACTTACATCCTCTATAATAAAATAAACAAGATATATGGATTCTTACTAAGGATTTTGGACGTATTCCATATTGGGCACCCGTTTTATTGGCACCGGAGTGAATGGCACCTAAGGTTTTCCACATGGGGGCACCTACCGATATTTTTCGCAGGTGGTGTCAAACCAACTTCACCTCCTAGGTGGTACATCTACTGATTTTAGGCTCCATCGAAAGCTTAATTTTGAAGCTCAGGGTCAGTCATTGAAGCCGACCGCATAAAGGTGATTTTCCACCAGAGGGGCGAGACGAGACGATGCGAGGAGAGAATTGAAATTTGTATGGCAAATTTTCAATTCTCTCCCAGCCTATCTTTGGTGGAAACAGTGTGGATGGACGAGAATATGCGAGGCGTGAATTGAAATATTTGTTTGTGCAAAAATGAACCGTATTGGTTCCCATATAGAGTATAAATCACCTTTAAGGTGATTTTCCAACAGAGTGGCTAGGCGAGGCGAGGCGAGGAGAGAATTGAAATTTGTATAACAAATTTTCAATCCTCTCCCGGTGCATCTTTGGTGGAAACAGTGTCGATTGACGAGAATATTGACGCCTAATTATTGTTCGGAGTTTTCGGCATTGACGCTAGAACAAAGTTATATCGAGCATTGTGTGTGAGCTGTCTAAAATACATTTATTTATGAAGCATACGGGCGACGGGGCGCGGCGGTCATGCGCGAGCTCGCGATGGCAATTTTTAGTGGAAAAGGGTCAGTGCGATTTCAATTCTCTTCTCGCCTCGTCTCGTCTCGCCCCTCTGGTGGAAAATCACCTTTAGACAACTAAGACAACTGCCGAAGCATGCAGCACATACATTACATACATTACTTGTTGAACTTCGATACGGATTAAGGGGAGCATTGAAAAGCCGCAATGAATTACGCGTGTCTGTTGCGTGTGTCGGCAGTTGTCGTATGTGGTCGGCTTCAGAATCATGTCTTAAGATACAACCGGAACTAACACTGTTATGATGCTTCTATAGATATAATTACCTACTGCAAAACTACTCACACCGGCAACTAAACTAAACTTTAAGTCAGGTGTTGCAAATTAATGACAAAACATGTTAATTTAACTGTTGTTTCATGTTTAATTATTATTCGTTTAAAAATAAGTTATCTATTTTATACTCTCCTTTTTTTTGTTCCGCTAATTCTGCCGGTGTATGTATGATCGTTCTATATGTTTCATATCTTTGCGTTCATCATCATTCATCAGCCTTTCGTTAATCTCAGAGTCTGAGGTTTTCACGATGGAATCTGAGGTCCGGAGTCTAACTCATTTTTTTTCTTTATGCCACTTAGGTGGCAGACAAGCACACGGCCCACCTGATGGGAAGTGGTTACCGTGGCCTATGGACGTTTGCAACACCAGGGGCATCACAATCGTGCTACCGACCCTGTAGATACCTTCTAATACCCTTCTTGAAGAACCCCAAAACCACGGCAGGAAGTTCATGCCACAACCTTAGCGTGCGTGGGATGAAGTTCCTTTCAAAACGCACGGTGCGCACCATTTCCGGTCTCAGTGTGTGAGGATGAATTCCCTGCCTATGGCGAGTTAAATGCGGCAGAACTACTATATATATACCCATATTAAAGCAGTTAAAATGAAAATACCTTATTTAATTAACCACATTAACACCGTTTCACAACAACTACCTAACTGTTTTTATAGTGTGAATAGTGATAAGAATACCACTTGTACCATCACTTTACAGGTAAAGACCGTACGAATACTATCCACAAGTTTGTAATTTTTTATCATTTACAAAACACAATACAATAAATTGTATGATTGTATGCAATTTATATAACTAGTAGCATGTATTGTATGCAATGTATAAACGTATTATAGCCATTGTAATATTTCAAACTGTTCATTTTTATAGTACAATATTGACGCTAACGAATATAAAAATTTATTGCAGTATTTCCACGCTCAAAGCTTTTGTCAATATCGTTTGGTATTTATTTGGATGATATTAGCTATATTCTACGTATATAGCAGTATAGCCACATTAGCTATCTGTTTTGAATAGTTCAAAATAGATGGCTAATGTGGCAATCCTACCAGATACAATGGGATGCTATCGTATGCTACACCCTATTTGAAATTGCAAAGGAGTTTATTTCAGGAATCATGCCACAGTTGGCATTTGTTTACGAAATGTGCAGGTCAACTCAGATGCATTCAGATGCGTAAGCAGTCGTTGTCATGCGTTTCCTTCTATAAGCATATTTTCGTATTCATTGACGTCTATAAACATGATGTAGCGATAAATGAAGTCATTATTGTACGAGTATTTAAATACAAAATGCAAAAGCCGAATGAAGCTGTACAAATACACTTAAATAATGTATGTAATATAGTTAATGATTGTGTAAATAATAAAAATAAACATTATTTAATTCAAAGTAATATTTCAAGTCCAATAACACGCTTCAATGTGAATAAATGTTTTTATATTTGCTAAAAACAAAGAGAATTCAGTTGGTGATTACAATATGTAGAACTTGCAACGTTTCAAAGGCTTGCGGAACTATTTTCAAATCGTCAATCGGCTATGTAGTTTCGTTTAAAAAATGATCGCAAAACAAGTCTACTTTTTAAACAAAAAGTGTATTTCCGAACCACATGGCCGTACTAAGTGATTTTGTTTTTCCTTAAAACGTGATCGTACAATCGCACCCAGTTTTATTTATATCGGAAAACACAGCTTACATTGTACAGTCAGCGACAGAGCGATCTTGACTACAAATTCTCAAATTTCTTTTTGAAGTGAACACTTCTTTAGCGGCGTTGGCTGGGTAAAAAGTGTTAAATTCGCGTCAGGATCACTTGACTTTTGAACCGTAACCGACGACGGACGTCATACAACATTAGCTACAGATTGTTTATTTTGTTAGGTACGCTGAGAAGCTTCGTAGCTCGTCGCTTATGGTTTCAGATAGTACCGGGTTCGAACCTGGGCTTCTGACACTTTTTGTGATTATTTTTTCTTTTTGTAATTTATTACTTTTTGTGATTAATTTTTCTTTTTGTAATTCATTAATTTCTTCTGACAGAAAATTAGTGACAGATTCTATGATTGGCGCTATATTATAGGTGTGGTATGGTAAGGTATAGTATGTTCTTTTTATCTTTTTCTCTTTATATATCGAAGAAAGAAAGAAAGCAAAAGTTTTCACTGCTGCTGGCACTCCCGGAGTGCATCCCGTCTTTTTTTATTCTACTTAGCTGGCAGACAAGCACACGGCTCACCTGATGCAAAATGGTTACCATGGTCTATGGACGTGTGCAACACAAGGGGCGTCACACTCGCGCTGCCGACCCTGTTAGAACAGGTATTTAAGTACCGTCAGTGTAGAAGATAAAGCAGGACAAGCCTAAGGTCTTCCCACTGACAGCACAAAAACTCACCAGTGAGCTCAGTGAGCAAAATGCAAGGTATTTAGAACAAGCCGAACTTTTTTTTCTTTATTTAAATTGTATTGTTGTGTGCCAATAGACGGAACAATCGGTCCAAAGAAAGAGGGGCAAACCCAAGCCTTAAGATCATTTTGAGCATTTTTTATAGATCGATCTGATGCTGACTGTACCGCGATAAATTAGAAATCTCGCCAGTCGAAAATCGTTACAATTAGTCGCCACTTCTAGTTTAACAGTCATGGCACAGGTTAAAGAGAATAGATGCATCACAGAGCTGTGCCGATTAAATACGACTGCGATCAGGGCCGCCACCTAAAAAAATATTAAATAAATCTATTTTTGAATTTGACAATAAAATATAACGTTTGTAACAGTTTTATGAAGTTCGTAAATAGAACGTTTAAGTATTATTTTTATATCAACCCCGCATTTATCTATTCTAAAGATATAAATGTATTTTTACAATCAATCCTACTTTATTTGGGTAATGTAATGACATAAAAAGTAGGCACTTTATATTTATTAATTACAAATATTTTCATAATAAGTATAGTGCCATAACAATTTTTGTATCATTCCAGACGTTTGTATTAACCAAGAGATTACGACAAATTCAACAATAAGTTGAATATGAACCTCAACCAATGTTACTTCTATGTATACAGTAACAATAAAAGAAAACTGAATGAATAAAAATATGTAGGTACGAAAAAAACATTTGAATCGGTTTTTAAATAGTCAATCGTAAATCGCCAACCCTAACGACCGGCGAAGCGACGCGTAGCACGTACATCCACACCATTTGGACATTTTACCATAGTTAAACTGTTATGTTTACACGGCTCACTTAGAACATACTATTGTGTGCGCCGCCGCTTTACAGCCGGCAATGTATGTCAAAATTAAACGTACATTCGTAAACGAAAATTAATTTTGGTGCACTGTTGGTATTCGGAAGTATTACTGGCGCGAGTTTAGCAGTGAATTCGAGGATTATTATTTATTAAATTTTTATTAAATGCGCAACGATTGATTTTTTTTTATAATAAAAATAAATTAATAATATTTAAAATAAAAATATTCTAAGTTCTAATAAGTTCTGCGCCAAAAGGAATATATTATTTTATCATCGTAAAAATATAACTTTGATACAAAAGCACTAAACTCCACCTTAACAAAGACATAAAGGAGATTTTAAGTATTTTACCATCTCTACCATGGTGAATGTTCTCATGAGCTCTTCCAATTAGTGCCACCCTCGCCCTTCCGACATAGGACAACACAGGCAGGGCAGATACACCCGCATACGGTGCAGAATATTCCATCAAGAACCAAGTGGTTCGGTGACTCTTTCCTTTGTCGCACCGTTAAGACCTGGAACTCCGTGCCAGCTCACGCGTTTTCTTCTTCTTACAGCCCCGGATCCTTTAAGCGGGACGTTAATAATCATCTGATGAGGCCCTCAAGCTGAATGCCACCATTGTTAACATAGTACTTGTTGTAATGTACATGTTTGTCATTACATTACAATAAGTACAGTACTATGACCCTCTTTCCTGAGACTTTGCCTTCAGCTTACCATTAGGCGAGGTTAAATTGACATGCTCTATATAAAAAACCTTTCAGAGAACATACAGGAACTAAGGCATAATACACACCATAAAAGTTGAATTAATAGAGGAAAGAAGAAATATTTTCATATTAATTCGAAAACTAAAACTTGTAGTGTTAACATAGTAAGTAATTTATGAACGACTTTGAATGTCCACGTTCAACAATTTCAAATCTATGCCTGTTAATGGTTAGCACTTAGATCCATTTCGATATTTGAATTAGTCGATACAAGTGCTTTTTACTTGAAGCTTGCTTTAAAACAATTCGGCATCAAACTTTAGGGTTAGTTACAATTCCTCCCATCCTTGTGATATTATATATTATATTTTTTTGTTTATTATTTGCCTTGCTAGTTAACTCAGTTGACGGAGCCTTCTACCAACTCAGTTGGGGTCGGCTTTCGGCTTTACCAGTCAGTGTTGCGACTGTACTTTGATATTTTCCTTAAAGCGATATTTTGGAACTCTAAAAATTTTCCCGTGCAAGTGTTCCTGAAATTTTTTTGGTTCTAAAATAGGAAATAGAAAAAAATTCCGGTGACTATCCCCAAAAAAATATACTGGTCTACAAAAATGTAACGACATTCTCTTTTTGACAGTAATAACTTACATACATACATATAATCACACCTTTATCCCCGGAGGGTTAAGCATAGGTGATTTAACACCCACATTTCACCAATCTGTATTCGGTCCCACATAATAGGGGGTGAACCTATTGCCTTATTCCGGGCACTATTGTTGACTCGAGCTATGCATCCGAGGCTGAGTCTGGGCTGTATATATCTGTTTGATGTTAAAGTTAATCAGCCCTATCCCTTAGTCGCCTTGTACGACACCACATGAGAAGAGAAGGGGTGGCCCAAATTCTACTCTGCCGGGAACCACGCGTAATAAAGTAGATAGAAATAGGGTTTTCTGTATGTACGCAAGTATTATTCATTTTAACCTAACGAGCTGAAACATAAGCCGACTCACGCTTGCCTCGTAACTCGTCATATATGGTTAAAGGAGTAATTTTGTATATTAGGAGAACAAAGAGCGATATATAGCAGTTGTAAAAATGAAGGAATGGTTTTTGTAATGATCTTGTCATTATTTGAGAACTTTTACTATTTCCTACGATAAATATCAGATAAGATCAGATATTTTATGGAGTGTATCTGGTAACTGAAATTACTAGTTTTTCCGTCATGTCATGAACTAAGACTTAAATTTCGTGTCGACAAAATAAATCCATTGTAAAACTATGACCAATCAAGTCGTACAAATAACAGATGATGCACCTCGTCTTGGCATTTATAAAGATACTGTATTAAACAGAAATTATGTAACCACCACATACATATTACTTATATTACATTACAACAATAAAATAAGAAACATTCAAATGAGTTCACATTCCAATAGAATGAGTAACGAAGCCACACTTATCAATACACTTGAGACTCCTAACACAAGTGATTTAGCTTAGCAGGAGCGGTAAATAGGAATTTCTACGTATAATTTCAATTGCTTGTATTTATAGTCTTTAATTTAAAAAAAAAAATCTAATCTATCGTCATCTATCTGCCCTTGTCCCAATTATTTTGGCATTTTCTTCTACATTTCTGTCAAATGTCATTTTCTCAGTCAATTCCTTCTTTGCCATATCATCTTTCACGCAATTCATCAGTCTTTTATGACTCTTACCTCTACTCCTGAAGCATAATCCTATCTATCATATCTTTTTATAGCAGTCCGACTGGAGAAGTATAGAATACCGTAGTCATAATAACCTCGTGTTGTGTTCCCGGCGGTGAGTAGGGTAGCCAGAGCTCACTGGAGACTTTTTATGCTATCAATGGGAAGATCTAAGGCTTGTCCTGCTTTATTTTCTACACTGACGGTACAGAAACTCCCTGTTCTAACAGGGTCGGCAGCGCGAGTGTGATACCCCTGGTGTTGCACACGTCCATAGGCCACGGTAACCACTTTCCATCAGGTGGGCCGTGTGCTTGTCTGCAGCCTAAGCAGTATAAAAAACTATATTCCAATTGAATTCCTTATTGTCACAGTTCGCTGAACGAAATTTCGGTCAGAAATAACTAGTAGGTACTGTTGTACTAATCTGTCCATGTCACAAATTATTTATTATTTCTGGCATTTCTCTGACGCATAAATTAATATCGGAGAAGCTTCTCTAATCTCCGCTTACTCAGGGTGACTTGAGTCATTTAAAAACACGTGAACGTAGCTGTAAAACGAGCTGCAATATTATTCCATGCAGGTGAACATCATTCTTCAAGGCGTGTATGAAGTTCGTTCAAAAACTCGACGTTACTCATTAGCTGGTGTTTGAACAATGACTGTCGCCATATTTGTTTTAGAAACGTGGGATTCTCTGTGTGTGTGTGCATGCGTAATATCTATACATATACGTGTGCGCGCATTATCAGTACCTGCATGTAATAATACAGTCGTGGGCTAATTGTTATTGTTAACATTTACGACATTAGAATTTTCACTCGTTTCCAATGGTGTTACACTTTAAAAAATTAGATTAGTCGATGTATGGTGGTTTGTTATAGGAGGGTGCATAAGATCTAAGAGTTAACCTCATCTGCAAGCCGTATCTTCTCCTGAATTAAGCTCTAGTGTAGTCGTCGACAGTCGCCCTCGTAAAGGTCACAATTAACGAAATAATGAGTAGAAAAGCTCACCCCAGTCTGAAGTGTAAGCTTTAGGAGGGTGCATAAGATCTAAGAGTTAACCTCATCTGCAAGCCGGATCTTCTCCTGAATTAAGCTCTAGTGTAGTCGTCGACAGTCGCCCTCGTAAAGGTCACAATTAACGAAATAATGAGTAGAAAAGCTCACCCCAGTCTAAAGTGTAAGCTTTGTATGTAACTTGGACAGATGCACCAGCTCGGAGGATGATGACGATTTAGTAATATGTTCTAAGAGTACCTACCTAGTAATTGATGAGGAAAACTTGTTTAATCGGTCATGTGTTTGTCAATTCTCAGGCAATTGCAAGAGAAAGCTATGAAGAAGGAGAAATTTAACGATTTGTTATTTAGATGACCGCTTGCTTATTAATAGTAGGTAGGCACTAAAATAATGTTTGGTCTATGACTTAGTGGTAGTTAAAATGGTAGTGGCATAAGTCCAATAATAATAGACAGTAAGACGCTAAATTGATATATGTATATGCTAAATTGATGTGTGTATGACACAAAGTCAAAACTAATAACGTAACATAAAATGTACCTATTTTAACAACTTTTTAATTAGCCACTAACACTCTAACCACACAGCGAGGTCAGAATCACTTACAATATCATCTATTGCTTTATCACTAAAAAAACATTATGTACGTCACGCTTACCCAAATAAAATAACGGATAACTTTACTGTTATTACATCCAACCACAACAAAAAACAAATCTTCACGCATACGACACCAAAAAAAATTGAGAAAAAACCGTCACAAAACTCCATAGAACATCACAAAGCGGCCATTGTAACGTGAGCCGCGAAGGTTTACGTAACGATACGCAACACTTGTACAAACATGCGCCGACGCAGCCTTCTGATAAAGATCGCTAGATTACCGAGAAACAAGCGATACACCTCTTGTACGAAGATTATAGTTATGAGCGTGTTGTAAATGAATCTTTATAATTTATGAATAACTTTAGGGAAGTTGAGAACGTCACAATGTGAAAATGTTGTATGTTCTTTTGGACATCTAGAATGGGTGTGTAGGGTCACTCCAAGACCTTCGGGGCTTAGCCTACCTCACCCACCTGCAAGCTGTCGGTTTTTTTAAGAATATTAGCAACCGAAATTATCGAAATTATTACAACTCTAACCCCTCCAACTAAGCTAAATTGCTTTTGCTAGGGGTGGGTTCACGTCGGTAGTGTAATGGCCAGGAATCGAACCCGGGCCCTCTCGATCGTATGACCGACTCCTTAACCGCTAGGCTACCGACGCCATGAAAAGTCTATTTGAAAGTCAAATAAAATGAGAAGAAGACCCTATGGACCATTTTCATTAAGCGACTTCTACACAGTCTGATTTCATGGTGTACTGTAGTAATACGCGCTTGCACACTTGTTGTCAAAACTTACACCATACCACCACAGTCGAACTAGTTCTAATATCACGCTTGATTCCACGTCTTGAATTTTATTCATCGTACAACTTTTCTATTTAAAACACGGAGCTACTCTTAAGCGTTGATAAATGACCCACTGTACAGAAATTCGAACAGAATACCAATTGGGAAACTTAACCGATTCCATAGCATTCAACGAACCGCTTTACGGATGAAACCGAATCAAAAGTTTCTTCGCACATAGACCCTCGAAATCTACTTGAAACGACTGATCTACTCGTGACATGTGTATAGTCCTAACTTACTAACGAGTAACGGCCTTCTAAGCGTGGTCTGCTCAAACCGCCAAGTTTTAATTGAGTTGCAAAACAAAAGATGGGACGGATGCTACTGTCCTGCTAGGGTTGTTAAGTTACCATTTTAGAAATTTGAATTAAATAGTAGTACCTAATTGGTTCTATCGGCTTAGGGTTTTGTGCGGTTTCATCCCTTTATGGCTTTACGAGTTAGTTTCATTAATCCATCATAATAATGGCGTTTACAAAGAGAGTGGTTTCGTTTTATTATACATTGTTTTATGATAATATTATACAATAGTAAATTACAAATATAAACACATATGTATGTTGTGATTCATTTTTTATTCAATTCCTTGCGTTACACAAGTGAAAAATTAGTTAATTTTTGAAAAATACTATTCACTTATGATCCTTCGATGGTCTATTTGAAGTACTTAGTTTTATAGACTTGTCATTTCTATATAAGTTAAAACAAAACTTGAATTGGTTCTACAAAAATCAATACTTTTGTCTTCATTCATTTAAATTTAAGAGCCTCGCTCTTGTCTGTGGAGTAACTTCCATTCATTCCTATCCATCGCCCTATTCTTGACTTCTACGACATGACGTTAACCTTCTCCTTTATTTGGTCCATATAGCTCCTCCGAGGTCTTCCTCTTCCTCTCCTACCCTCAACTTTTCCTTCCATTATATTCTTTATTAACTCATCGTGTGACATTCGTGTCTCATCAGGTGTCCTATCATTTTCCCTCTCCTATTCTCTATTATTTTTAAGAGTTGTTTATTTTCTTTCACCATTTCCAGAACTTCTTCATTTGTTCTTCTTTCCGTCCAGCTTATACCTTCCATCCTCCTCCAGCACCACATTTCAAAAGCTTCCAATCTTTCTCTGTCACGTTGTGTTAGGGTCCATGTCTCACTCCCGTATAGTGTTGTCTAGTCAACACAAATTCATTTCATTATAAATAACGATTTATCGTTCAGTGTAAAACTTTCTGACTTGTGATAACCCTAGCGATGCCCCTGCGCTATGCCCTCACTAGTAAATGCGGATGCCTGCGACTTGAAGTCTGAGATTTACGCTCTTTAGTGCTTACTATGCTGGTGATGTATGAGACAAACAGCAAGGAAAGTGTGTGTGGTGGGTAATTTTAATGCACGATGTGTGAGCGAGACAGAAACAGATGAACAATTTTAATGTTGTGTATGACAAAGACAAATAGATGAACAGATCACGTTTATTGTAATGTTGTGCTGCTTTGACTTCTGAATAGGTAGGTACGAAGCGTGATTTTAAAATGTAAAACTATATTGTGAACATTCACGAAGATATGTAAGGTAATTTATTGCTTTAGTTTATACAACATCCAATCTTAATTATTTTCTATTATGTGTTTGTCTACCGTTTTAATTGGTAGGTAACAGATATAAACAAAGAGTAATATATTATTATTATTATCAATATTTTTCTATTAAACTTTTACGCAAATAATAGCGCCATTATACGATCAATAAAAGTTGACTATTGTTGTTCATCATTTGTGAATGTTCACAACTGATGAATATTGAAAATAATTCTGAGAAAATGATAACTTTACTATATTTGACATGCATAAAATTCATTTGTATAAGAGAAAAAAACCATGGTTCCAAAATTGGAATTATAACTCAAATATCGTGCTGCATCTCTAGACAAATTTGGAGAATACCTTTTAAGCTCTATTTCTTTTTTCTTTCTAAAATGTATTTGCACTTGATGGTTGTCGCGAATAGGAGACGCCGGGAAGCACAAACCGATCTGTAGATCATTATCAACCTCCGTTCGACGTCAGTTTACATTTCTACCTAGAGCTTCTAGGAACGTTTGCTTCAAGCTAGGCAACATTGGGAACTGAGCGGAGGAAAGATGAGCGACGTATTGCCAAGTGTGTGATGTGAAAGTTGTTGAGTGGAACTATTCTCAAGTCTGCAAATTAATTTAGGTTTTATTACATTTTAAACATTGGTTATACGCTTTAAATAACTAAATGGCACGTAACGCATTTCTATTTGTTGGGAAAATGTGATGCTATTTATAAATTGGTTCAATGAACTCAATGTTTTATTTCTATGTATTAGTGAAAATATATTTTTAAGACCTGTACATCACGCATTAACAGTATTAATAATAAACTCTCTAAATGAATTGCTTGTTTGGAGTGAGTTCATGTTGGTAGTGGTTGGGGCCCGAAAATATAACCTCTTTATTATTAGTTTGCCATCAGACAAAACGTTAAAGCAGCAAACAAACATACAGCCCACCTGATACACAGCTGTTTCCGTTAGGTACCTAAAAACGCTTGCAGCGCTCGCTGTTTCCGTTAGGTACCTACCTAAAAACGCTTGCAGCGCTAGTGGCTTTGCCAAACGAAGGGAAAAAAAATAAGAAAATGTAAACGCAGATAATGTTTGCAACATTTTGAAATTTCCTACTGATGCTGGGCATGTATATTGTATGTATGGCATGAATATAACCTTAATATATGACAAAATCTATACAAATATATATCAGCATTCAATTTATAGCCGTTGCAAAAAACAGTACTGAATTTTCGTAGATAAACTAAAGAGCGCCACTTGTACCGCAAGGCGCTTAAACCTCTTACAGCTCGCGGTAGGACCCCGGCCCAAGCTCCAATGTGCTTTATCGGCCCACCTGCTAGATACTGTTGACAAAACCAACATGGCTACCACTGCCAAGTAATTTAATATCAGCCTGATAACGTATAACTTGAGAGTTTTGTAAACTGAAGAATGAAAGAGACGCGATAGTTTCTTTTTGATTGCAATCGTATGTGGTTGGTAAGAAATTGAGTTTTTTCTCCTCGAAATATTTTTTCTTGTACTACTTTACAATTTATAAAGGTTTATCTGATGTTTGCACTTTGAATAAAAACAGTTATCCGGTCGATATTCCGAAGCTGACCGCATGTGACAACTGCCGACGCATGCAGCAGAAATGCGTAATTCATTGCAAGAGGTGATGATACCCACGGCCCAGCCGGCGCCTATATCAAAAGTACCTTCTAAGTTTTACGGTTTAGGTTCTAATTTCGTCAAAATTTAGTGCAATTCACATCGAACTCGCCTAGAGCTTGTAGTAAAACTTTATAATAATTTAAAAACTTCCATTTCCTTTGACACTACTGCGTGGCACTACTAGTAGAGTCATAAGAGACTTTTATTTCCCGTGACACTACCAGTAGTGTTCCAAATATATTTGAAATTCATACGATCATTGAGCTTAAAGTGAGTTTCAATTTATATTATTTAACGTCGAAATTAAACACGTTATAGCCGTGTTAAGAGTCGCATCCTTTGAGCTTCTAGTTACAGAATTCCACGTAACGCGAACACACTGTATTATTGAGTTTAAATGATGTCATTTGTGCCAAGTAAAGGTATGAGTGCTTTAAATATTCCGCATTCATTACTGCCACCGGGCAATTGTACATAACGTTTCTAAATTTTTAAATTATATTTTCGTGTTAAAATAACATGATTCACAACAAACATCACTCGATTTATAGTCGTTTTGAAATCATAGTGTATATGTTCATTTTGCCTAAGTATATAATCATAGTAAATAGAATTCCTCCACTTTAGGCTAGTATTTCGGTGTTTTATACATGGATGATTCTACGATAAGAGGTTACTTATACGGCAATCAGTTTTAAGTACGTTTTTTATTCTATATGATGCTATTTTTTGTAATGAATCACGTCATATAAATGTACTTTGTTAAATAACTGAATAATTAATTGCCCTATTACAGCATTTTTTTCTAAAACTCCTTACAAAGCTTAAGAATGTCCCTTCCCTGCCATGTCCCTTTGCCAGTTTCAGTTCAACATGCCGATTGTATATACCTTCTTTGTATCAGTTACTAAATTAAAGTTTGTTGAACATGAAATAAAACAAATATCCATAAATATTATTGAGGAGAAATGCAACAATGTTTTTTTATTTTGCATAATTTTTAAATTTACTTTTAATCCAGTGTTTTTGTGTATCTACTATTGTGTATTTTATTATACCACCATTTAAGCATAAATATGCAACGGATGTATTCAAAATCGCGATTTAAGTCATCTATCGAAATGAAGTTTCACGCTAGCCAAACGAGCAGTAAAATTGGCGCCATTTCTGAGTTATCGCACCGTGGTGCGGTGTAGTGGTTTTGTAAGGTGATTTTGTCTCTACTTAAGTTACACAAATTATAATATGCATTTAATTTTGATTACATTTACTGCCCTAATCTAATAATACCATAATATAAATTCATCGAATCATCTTTTATGGAATTAAAACCATTGATTTTTTCTCCGCTTTCGTATCTTCCTTGATGAAGATATGAAGATAATAGTAGGCATGTTAATTTACATACATGTAGCGCACATTTTCTTAAGACGTTGAAAAAATGGCTGTAATATCTGTTTGTTAAAAAAAATTAAAATCTGTTTGTGAGTTAAGCACAACATTTCGTCATGTCAATAGGTGATTGATAGACGTGATTTTATGTATGTATGTATCTTTCATGAATTTATTACGTCACATTCTCAAATATGTATCTACCCTGGCCGATGTACTGCCCCTGGCATTACAGAAAGTGACAAAATATTATAAAGCGGCCTTACAAGAGCAGGTACGTAAACAAGACCAAAACCATAATATAGGTGTCTAATGAATAAATTCCAACTTTTCTCGTCAGCCGTATCCTAGAACAACTCGAAACCTCTACACAAAATATTAGTAGGTACGTTCTTTCTTCGACATTAAACGAAAATTAATACGAAAACAAACACCCATTGTCTTTGCAGACATAATAAGCTCTTATGAATTGCGATACAGATTTTCTTTTTAATTTTCTTTTTTACAAAGAATATTTGGCAAAGCCAAGCTAAAAATAGATTTCTCATTAAACTATATTATCTTTCAGTCGTTATGATCCAGGTATAATATTACCGTGATTAAAAAATAACGTTTTATCCTCAGTTTTGTTTCGTTATAATTAAATGCGAGACATTGATATTCCATAGTAGGTACTGTAGACATTTGAAGAGCACAAACATTTTAAATTTATACTTGCGGTAAAAAAAAACAATATTTAACATAGGTCGTGGATATGCTAGTTACAGTTGAACTACTTACAATATTTACAATAATCGTAATGTAAGTAACATTGCGATTATTGTAAATATCAACACAAACGTGACACTCAATTATACAATTGATTTAATTAATTCGTAACATAACCACTAATGGCTTGAAGTGGCGGTAGCTTAATGGTTAAGGAGTCGGCTTTACGAACAAGAAGTCCCGGCTTCAAATCCTGGTTATTATACTACCGTAAACTCACTCCTAGCCATAGATTATTGTGTATAGTGAGAGTGCTCCTAGCACAAGCAATTTAGCTTAGTTGGAGGGGTAAGAAGTATAAATAGAAATTTCGGTCGCAAATATTCCTTAAAAAAAATTACTCAATTTACAGAATTCATTGTTTGGTTGTTTGATATCTAAAGCTATTTTACGAGCACTACTAGTTACTATGATCACTAGTCACTCAATATAGGTACTGTACTGAACAGACTGGAATTCACGATTTGATGGGAGAAATTAACAAAGAAATAATTAAATAAAGGGTTCGAATCGAAAACTGCGCCATCTATCGGATGTAACTATAGCTAAGAACCATTTAAAATTTCATCAGTCTGTTGTAGTGTCAGTTGTATAGTAGGAGATCCACGCAGCTTGATCTCTGTTATTTGCAGTTAAATGAACATGTATCAGTACCCCTAGCACGAATAACTATCGGATTCGTATCGTAAACGTATTTAGAGAACGGAGCATTGTGATTGGCCGGCTGCACACACACACACTGGTTCATAGTAGGTAGGCGGCCAATTGCAATGCTCCGATTTCTCAATACGTTTGCCATACGACTGCGATAGTTTTTCGGGCTAGGAGAACTGCTCATTAGTGATTTCCGTTTATGGTTTACGAATTCTGTTTTAGTTCACTAATAGGTACTACAACAACGGTCTTTTTCTCGCAATGTCCTTTCTCATAATGTCCCTTTCTCAAAAGTCCTTTATATTGTGATAGCTGTGCAATCCGACTTGGTTAGGTTAGGTTAGGTAGGCTAACCAACTAGGTTAGATTTGTGGTTTTTTTTTAACCATGCATAAATCCGTCCAGAAAAGGACATTATGAGAAAGGACATTTCGAGAAAAGGACATTATGCGATGAGACGTACACAACGAAACTAAAATCATCGTAATACATGAATATCGACGTTAGCTAGCAGTATGATGTATTCGACAAATGAAGGTACTTCCCATGCCCATATTCGGGTTCTGGTAGTAACACGCGAATCCCACTTCTGATTCTATATCTCAAGCGAAATTTAATGATAACATAATTTATATAAAATGAATGTTCTAATCAAAATTAATAATATATTCTTCGAAGTACTACAGAACTTGATACACCGAAAGCAGTTATTGTTAATTTCATAGCCTATTAATTTACTTTAATAGCCTATTCGGCAATGGGCCTTATAAAATATTGTGACTGGACCATATTTCTTACATTAGCACTGACACAATTCAAAAACAGTAAATTTTATTTTACTATTTATATTTTACAGCTTCGTAGGTAGTGATCGCTGATTTTATGGCCACATCATTCACTTTGAAACTGGGACGTCAGTAGTGATTGATTTATTGAATCAATTCTTTTTAAATCATCAAAAGGCGTTAACTTTAATTTAAATATCGTTTTATTGTTAATCTTCTTACTTGTTTTGATATATATTAGTGTTTAGTGACTGTTGATGTTTACTGTTTGGTATCGAATTTAATTTAGATAATTTAAGTTTGACATTGATATAATTATGTTTTATCGTTTTACATCATTTTGACATTATTATTTGATACATATTAGCCTTATTTAGCCAGTTTACATACATACATACGTGTAATCACGCCTTTATGCCCGCAGGGTTAGGCAGAGGTGAATTAACACCTACATTTCACTAATCTGTATTCGGTCCTACGTAATAGGGGGTGAGCCTATTGTCGTATTCCGGGCACTATTGTTGACTCGAGCCATGTATCTTAGACTGAGTCTGGGCTGTACATATCTGTCTGATGTTAAAGTTAATCAGCCCTATCCCTTAGTCGCCTTGTACGACACCACATGGGAAGAGAAGGGGTGGACCAAATTCCGGCTTTAGCCAATTTATGATAAGAGAAACAGCCACACTATGTGTAGACTTGCTTAGTTATAATTGTAATTTTATTGAAGCTAATTTTAAGATTGTAGTTGAAACGGTAATAAATGTCCCATAGCTCTGTAAGTTGAGAATAGATCGAGCAGTATTAAGGGTAGTTTTAACACTAAACTCTCTGGCTCACAACCTGTGCTTTAGAGGCACATAAACTGTCGCTGACACATTACAACTATTAAGAGTCTCCTCATCATGTCCCTTGAAGGCAGTTACATAGTTGATTGTGACTTGAAATAATAAAATTTTAACCTCACTTTGAGTTCAAAGACTACGTGAACTAAAATAGTACATTATGGTACAAGTGTGTAAAGTTGGTGATACCGCTGAGGCGCTATTGAGACCCAAGCCGTTAGGTGAGGCTCTTAAGAGAGCCGAATCATCAAAACACATGTTATCATACGATGTTTTTCAACATTCTTCTGAATAAAATATTACAAAAATATATATTAACCCTTGCAGTTTTCAGGTAGTAAACATTCCATAATGTTAAGGACTTCACATCAATCACATCATATATATCCGTCGTTGTACAGTGTATGTGTATATATCGGGTGGTTTCCTAGGTTCATTCATCGTTTTCTTCATAACTAGCATTTGCAAATATTTTAATTTATAAATAACTATAAATTCAAAAGTTAAAACAAGTTGTGATCAATTTTTTTTTGCTATCGGTCGGCCATAGACTTTAAGATGTTACTTTTTTATTCATCGCGGACTAAATGGGAATTTAAAATTTTACAGAGAAAACAAAAGTTATTTCGCTGAGTGAAAGTTTTGTTTATTAAACATATGCAATTTGAAATTATAGTTATCTATTTTAATACGAAGTTGCATGAAATGAGCAAGTAATAAGTATTTGTACCGAAACTTTTTTAAAGAAAATGTGAAAAATGCAACTGTGCTAATACAATGTTAAAAAATAATCTATAACCAATGACTTTTTATTACTATAATACTGATTGCAATGTTTATTATCCGGTAACATATATTACAACTAAAAATAAAATATAATTAAATAACTAACATACACTACAACTAAAAATTAAATATAATAAAATTAACATGATTCAAACAACCCGCCCAGTATCGTTCCCGGTGCAAAGGTGCCCATGATGCTGGCAATAACAATAACAATCAAAAAGCCACAGGATGATTATAGGTATCATTATATGCCTATTGCGGTGAGATTAGAGTCCGTATATAAGTGTGTTGAAAAAATTATAACACATTCCTAGTATCTTCAAAACGTATGCAATGTCATAGACGACGTAACGGGCGCTTGAATCATAAGGTATCAAGATACTAATCACAAGTTTTTTTGACCAAACGTATGCTTTCGAAGCTCAATCAGATATAACTTCGCCGTCCAGCTGTACAGTTACGGCCTGCAGTGCCACGGGCGTTTTTCAAATATTTATGAGCGCGATACAATAGGGGCTAGCCTGGTACAGTTGCAAGCACAGCGAACAGCGTGAAAAGTTGATGCCGTTTTCATCGTACTGTCTGTGGCGCTTCCAAATAGTCTTTAATAAAACATTTTTTTGTTTTGCATGAGTTTTATTGTTGATTGTATTTTTTTTTAGCATTTGAAATGTACCCGAGACGCTAGATTCATACGTTTTTTAGTTCAGTTATCACTTTAAGCATCAAATTCTTGACTGCATTATTTTGATATACCCCTTTTTTATATCTCTCGTGATAAAAAAGCTTAGATACGAGATTAAGAATCCATCACTTAATCAATCAATTAGAGTCCAACAGAGTCTATTAGTCCTGAGAACTAATCTGAACAGCTTTTCTCGTAGGCTGTGTTTCTTCATATATTTGCCAGAATCCTGTCAGCCTACATTTGAACAGGTCTTGGAAATTGCCTAAATATTATGCCCGCCATACTCGTTGGCGAAAACAGTGGCGAACGTGTATAGCGGAGGTTTGTGCCTTTCTTGATGTGTGGCGGGGCATCGGGCTGATGTATTAGCTAACGCGTTCGCCACTACGTTTGCTACCGACATTACTCGCCAAAACTCTGTAGACGGGACATTACAATAGAATTTCCTTTAAAAATTTAGTTTCTTACCCCTTTTCTCCCCATCGCGTTCAGAAGGTATTCAGTCCTAGATACTTATGCCTTCATTCTAGAACTCAGTCCTGAATCGCGATTTATCTGAAGACAGATTTTATAGACAGATTACAGATTTGTCAGATAAGCGCCATTTACACGTACGGTTTTAACCGCGCATCGGGACTGCGTTCCAAATGTGTTAAAATGACCACGTGTAAAACGTGACCGCGGATGAAACTGTGAAATGATGCGTGCGCGCCGACCACCAGATCGATCTGTCGTTCCCGGCGCGTCGCTAGCGTTTTACACGTTCGTTCCAAACTGACGGTTAGGACTGCCGCGTGGTAAATCCTTCGTTCCGATCTGCGTGTGTAAACGCAACTATTGTCATCACAATCTGTGCTCAGATAAATCTAGATTCAGAACTGAGTACCATTCTAGAATGCGGGCCTTAGTAACTAATACCTCATACAGTACTGCTACAGCAGTTACCAACCTATTTTAGAAGTGCTAACAAAACTGTGTTTAGTAACCGAAGGCCGAGGTAACGCATCGGTGCTAACAAACATGACACGTACAGATGTAGGTTTGTATGTCACTAACACATGCGTACAATTTAAACTAATAAGTACCTAAGGCTTTGCTTGTTATAGTGCGTTAAATCTTTAGTAGATTTTCTATTTATCATAGATACATCATCATGTTGTATGATTGGGCCAAACCAACTTCATTTGCTTATAGACAAACAAAATTCTGGTGTAGGCTTTCCTCTACGGGTTGGGAGGTCCGGTGAGAGTCGCTCCCACAAAAGCTAAGTCAAGAAAAAGCTTCCGAAGCGCATGCTTTGAATTTAACTGGGAATAACCTTATAATGATAATAAAATTAAAACGCTGTCCCATTAAACAAGACGATCCGATATGGGAACCAAAGTCGCATACTGTCGCATTTCTAATATTGGTATGGACACCTTCATACCAATATTAGAAATGCGACAGTATCTCTGTCTCACACGCTTTCACGTCTAAACCACTGAACCAATTTCGATGAAGCACAGAGCACAGAGCTAGATAAGACCTTAGGATAGGACATAGGCTATGTTTGTTCGCGATAACCGATATCTACACGGACGGAGCCGCGAGCAACAGATAGTATTTTTTTTTAAAAAGGTCTGTTATTACTTAGGTAATATCTTCTATCTATAACAGAAGGATCCCAAAAACTTTACCCTCTCCCCAAGGCAGCAACTGCAAACCTATCTATGCCATAAAAAATAAAAAGTCAGAGTGAATAAAGAGCCTCTTGTGGCTTCTTTACGATACTAACTCGATACTCTTCCGCCATTAATTTCTTTATTGTGCACGTATTTCATACCTGCTCTGGGATTTGATATGTTCCCTTTAGTACCGTTTATTAGGATCTTGTTTTACTGTCTATGTTGTATAATTCGCGTGTGCCGTTTAGTAACATGATACGTTATAATAATAATATTTGTTTCACATGCATTACCTACGAACATAGATTTTCTAAGTAGGTTGTACTTTTTTCCACATTTACATTTTATCCACTCATCGTATAGAAATTTGACAAGGATTCACTTAATATCGACTTAAATAGCAATTTGATGTATTTCGTACGTTTTCTGAAAATCAAAGCTGCCTTAGCTCATATACTTTCACATTCTTTTATTATGCCTGCTTTATTATTATGTGCGTGTGTTTGATTGTATACATGTATTTGTGCATTTAGACCAAATGACCCAGAGCTAGAACAAAAGCATTCTAATAGCATTCTTTCTTAATATTTTAGAGGAAACGAAACCTTGTTTTCAAAAAAGAACAACGAGCGAATGTTCTGTAACTGTTTACACTAAAAGAACTTGACGTAGAAATAGAATGAGCTTTCGCTCGTTTGATCTAAACGCACCATATGAAGAAGATGGTATAAAAGGGTCCATTTAATAGTAGGTTTGATACTTGGTACTAGGTTCAAGTCACAATGGTAAGTGAACAATCTTTAATTCTAATCAAGAATACTTAGCAAGTACTTAAAAAATAATTTGTAGAGTTACTCAAGTCACAACTGACGATGGCAACTAATTACTTAGTTCCCTTATAAGTAATTAACTAGAACTATCTTTAATTCTAAACAATAATGGGGTGTATTGATCAGAGCCAATAGGAGCATAACATTTACGTGTCGCAGTGTCTTTCAATTTAAGCTGACCCACATACGAGTCGGTTGCAGATAATCGATTAAGAGTTGCATCGATGCATGCGATCGGTTCTCATTCGATACTTATCGGTTTGAAGGTAAAGATGAGTCTAATTTATATCTTTATTAGGCTGCACTTATGTCATTCATATTTATTAGACTGCCTCAGACAAGTACGCTTCAAGGCTGTAGATATAAATTAGCGTATAGTATGTAAATCATAAGAGTTATCTGAAAAGTGAGGAAATTACTATTTTTACTTTTAAATTAGAGATAAATACTAGTTAAAGGAATTGGTTATTCCCGATTCCACCCGAGAATGTATCAGCTTTGTAATAGCTTTTTATCAACGTGGTACAGTCAATGAAAAAAAGACTTTTTGACCAGTTAAAATTGTAAGTCTCTATGCACTTGTAACTCTCACAACACTATCTTTAATATTTCTCACATACACACACACACAAAACTCATGAACTCCTTTTATTTTAATGAAGTTATTTAACAAATGTGTTTCAGACAGTTTTAGGTCACAACATTTCCGATAACCGATTTCTGTAAAACATCCACAAAACCAATACTATGCTGAGTGATGACGTCACCAGACATCAATTCCTACAGTTACGCTATTAATCTACCGTATTTCATAATAACTAAGCCATAAATCAATGCTATGACTCATAGAGAAAGCCATCGTTTCTTTGTGGCAAGTTAACAGGTGGCTAGTCGGACGGAATCTTATAAATAGTCAAAATGTTGCCAGAATTTAAAACTTTTTTTTGTACCACTGAGGTGGCAGACGAGCACACGGTCCACCTGATGGAAAGTGGTTACCGTGGCCTATGGACGTGTGCAACACTAGGGAAGTCACACTCGTGCTGCCGATCCTGTAAACATAGACGGTCTTATTCCAAAACACGGTCTAAATTTAGTACTGGGATTATTACTAGGTTTAAACCATGACTAAATAAAACGTTATTATAAAACAAAGTTTATTACTAGTTCATGAACTATCTGTGGTACTAAAGTTAGTCCGCCGAGACCCCTAGTTTAACTTCGGTACTAAATTTATTTGAGGTTATCGTTGATTATCAATATTGGCATTGTGCGTCTTTTTTACAAAAAAATTGTTGAAAATGGATATTAATATGATTGATTTGGAAGATTTCGATATGCTGGAGACTTATCGGCGATCTTACAGACATCGTCATCGTATAAATCCTTTTGAATTGAGTGACGAAGATTTTAGATATAAGTATAGGTTCACAAAACGTTCGTATAAATCCTTTTGAATTGAGTGATAGGTTCACAAAACGTTTTGGAGAAAAATAATGAGAAGTGCATTTATATATATTTAAAAAGTCGCAACATAAACATTCGTTCATATTAGGCGCGCTGCCGCCGAATGTGATACACTCCACTTCACGCTCGAGGTGTTAAATTATATGACAACTTGAGTAAACAAAGCGCGTTAAAAGTACAAGTTTTGCTTGTTCATTATATTATAATCTAAACTAAGAACAATTATATGACTTATTTTTGTATTGATAAATAGTTATTTAATAATTTCAAGTGTTATTGTAATATCAACATTTAAAGAAACAGAACGTTGCTTTTAATAAAGTAGGGTACAGGCTGTCTAAACGAATGAAAGAATGCCATTTTCGTTTTTTATCTGTGGATATTATTTAAACCACGGACCTTCTTTGGTACTAGCTGATCCTCAGATAGTCTTTGTTTTGTAATCAGAACAAATTTTGAACCTGGTACTAACTTTGTTACCGTAACAATCCTAGACTTTATAGTCTTGGTTTAAACCAGTACTTTTTAGGTTTTTTGTAATAAGACTGAGAGCGTTTCTGTGCCGTCAGTGTAGTAGACAAAGCGGGAATAGCCTTTGATCTTCCCACTGACAGCACAAAAACTCTCTGGTGAGCTCTGGCTACCCTACAGACCGCCGGGAACATTATACATAGTTATTATGGCCGCGGTATTCTGTAGGTCGGAGGTACTTCCCCAGTCGGACTGCTCAATTGGACGGAAATACCGTCGCGTTCTTCCTCCCATTGTCTTTTTGTCCTTTGCATTCCAATCTTCCATCGAAATTGTAAAATAGAAATGTCTATCTGTTGTTATGTCTGTCTGTATATATGTTCCATAAGCATTTTACTACTGTTTAATGTCATCCGATGACAGATTCGAATAGTTTTCCGATTCATTACAATCACGTTAAGGGAATATAGAAATGAGATACCAACACCTTACTCAATTTGTAATTTCTTTTGTAATGTTAAAACAATGTCAATGAGCAATGTCATACAGTAAATCAACCAACTAGACTGAATTCAGTCGTTGACATTTAAAGCAGCTGTTCAAACAGAATAAAATAAAGGACAAGATGTCATTAGTTGGATTTAACTACGTGTAACGCATTCGCTGTTGAAATATCCAGCTGTAAGTCAAAAATATCCAGCTGGAAGTCAAAAATATCCATCTCCTTTTTGATTTCCAGGTAGAATGTCTTAACAGCCAATGTATATGTTGATTTATCTAGACTGCTTTGTTACTATTACTATAGATTTTCTGACTACAAAAGATTCCTACAAACTTGAATAATGAGCTAACTTTTAAACTATCGAGTTCCATGATGTATAATAAAGAGAACGAGAATTAACGCGATCATGGTATCCATACCAATATTATAAATGCGAAAGTAACTCTGTCTGTCCGTCTATCTGTCTATATGTTACGCTTTCACGCCTAAACCATTGAACCGATTTTGAATAAAATTAGCATAGGGTAGATTACACCTTGAGGAAGGACAAAGGCTATGTTTGGTCACGATAACCGATATCCACGCGGGCGGAGCCACGGGCAAAAATTAGTAGGTAATAATGAGGATATTCAGGCTCTTTGAGATGATGAACATAGTAAGAAGATTAAAAATTGCAGTGAGTACTGATCTTGAAGTACACAGGTACACCTAACTGTAGTGTCTTTCCACTATAGTTATTTTTAGTGTTGAGCTAAATGAGTATTTGAGTAGACAATTTATTTCTGTATTTATTACTATAACGGATAAGTACCTATAAAAGTGCTATCGCTGGAGTTTTCTTACGCCGCTTAACATTACATAACTTAAACTTACATAGTTTACAACCTTACTCTATAAATATAGTATATATATATGTTAATGCAACTAAGTGTATTATCGTTTGCACTTACTCAATCTTACTATCTGAAAACCTTTAGAATAACAATCTGTGAAATCTCGCCTCAATAGTTCCTATTGTAGTATTTACAATGTTTTTAACATAAAGCACCGAAGTTGTAGCAATATAATTTATGATTAAACGAACTTACCTGTACGTGAAGTTCAATCATAATTATACGAAGTGCCTCGTCCGAAGAGATTAGTATTTGCAAATTTATATTTCATAATTACACATTGTAGTAACGCCTAGTGATACCACTTCTGCACTATGGTTTAAAGAGAAAAATAAAAATAAAAAAACATAAATAAGTGGGTAGTCTGTGAACGCCCCACCTTGTAGCTCAGTTCACTTTCCTCATTTAGTTTAGAGATAGATGAAAATGATATTTTCGTTGCCATTGGGAGCTGTTTACTGAAACAGCTAAAAGGGTGGGAGGGTTTTACATACTAATCTCTTCGGACGAGGCACTTCGTATAATTATGATTGAACTTCACGTACAGGTAAGTTCGTTTAATCATAAATTATACTCGTGCCTCGTCCTCGAGATTAGTATTTGCAAATTTATATTTCATAATTACACATTGTAGTCGTTGAGAGCAGCCGAAAATATCATGCCTGATTTTGTGGAAAATAATTTCATCCAAATCACTTAATGTTGGAGTAAGTATGTTTATTTAGGTAAAGCAATAACAACTTAAATATTACTTCAATATCTTAATTAACTTTTGATTTAATAACGATCATCTTATAATTACGAAAAGTAACAATTGTTACTAAATTAAGTATTTCTTTCAGACGAACAAATCGTTCTAGCAAAAGCTGTGAAATCATCATTGCCTGTAGTAAGAGGTCTGTTATAATAGCGAGCAAAGGTAGTGGAATTACCTGTCCATCCCGCAGTTTTAAAAATTAAGTCTAGTTTGATACTTTGCTTACTTGCTTTTGATGTTGCAGCATGTCGTGTGCTGTGAGTTGAAAACACTGACACGTCGATTCCGCTATCTTTGAGTGTGGTTGTAATCCACCTGCTTATAGTTTGTGATGTCACACGGTTATGAGGTTTTCTGATTCCAATAAACAATTGATCACTCTTACTAAACTCTTTTGATTTATCAATATAAGCTAACAAAGTATAGTAGGACAGATTGATACACGTTCTTTAAAGTACGGTAAGTACATATAAAGTATAGGTTGGCGATTACCTAATGTAGAAGTTTTAATAAGTTCGGGTATTTTAATGATTATTTGATCTGACGATATAATTATATTAAGAACACTAATTTTTTAGAGGGTCTGTACCCGATGCGCTGTTATAATAGCAAGCAAAGTTGCACATTTCATAGATAATTGTTCAAAAGACAACACTTCATTTGGATATAATGAACTTAAGTATGTAATCTAAGAGTATATTGTATCCCATGTTATATTATAGCGCTATGAGGGAGGCCGGAGTCTATACACTCCTTTAAAAGATCTCGTGAGTCTTTCATCTTGAGCTACTGGACCTACTAATAAAGAGATTGCGGCTCTATAACAATTAATTGTACCAAACTGACTGCCGTTATTAAACTCAACTGTGAGAAATTCAATAATTGCTGGAATGGATGGTTGAAACATATCAATATTATTTTCGGTACATTAGGTAAACCATTTCTTGAAACAACCTTCATACTGTTTCATACTGTTATTGGCCAACGATGCCAGCATGATGTCTATAGCTGCGGCGGGTGTATTTATTCAATACTGCGCCCACCAGGGTAATGTTGGAGTGAATGTTCCCACTGCTGCAATGTGGAAATACAAGATGGTTACTATTTAACGAAATTACGGAGGATTTCACTGACCGGGTAAATAAGGGGTACCATGGTTGTGACGGCCAATCTGGTACTACCATGATACCCTCTGCCTTATCTGAAATATTTTTTCTTAAAGCTTTTAATATGACCGCTACTGGGGGGAATGCATAGAAATAAATGTCTGACCAACTTATAGTGAATGCATCATGACAAACGCCCCTGGGTCACGGTGCCAAGAGATGTGCTTATCGCATTTATTATTAAGCCAGCTAGCAAAAAGATCAACCTGAGGGTTACCAAATAAGTCAGTTAAGTATGAAACCTGCTGGAGACAATTCTTACTCTACGTCTGGATGGGATCGTCTGGATTCTTTATCTGCTACATAATTATCGCAAGATTTTAATATAATATGCCGCTGTGATGAGTATTTGACGAGCTTCACACCACTGCCAGATGTCCCTAGTTACTTTGTTTAGATGCGGGAATTGAACCCTGCCCATTCGGTTAATGTAGCTCATGGCAGTAGTGTTATTTACTCTTAACAATACTAAACAATTTTTGTAATCTTTTGTAAATATTTTGATGGCAAAGTAGGCAGCTAAGAGTTCAAGATGATTTATATGTAAAGTTTTTTCGGTTAGAGACCACTGGCCGCTGGCGGTCTGTCCGTCACACGCAGCACCCCACCCCGTTGTTGAGGCGTCAGAATAAATTTCAAGGGCAAAAATGTCATCTCTGATATGATATGCACAGAAGTATTGATGGCGTTTTTCCACCAATTGAAGTGTGCCGACAAGAAAGCCGGAAAGGTCATAAGACAATCATAGTCATCGTGACCTCGTAAATTCAAGTACTTGCATCGCTCGAATTCTTTGACAAAGCCATCCGTATTCGATGGCTGAACACGCCGGCACTAGCAGTCCTACTAATTTTGCAAACTTTCGGATTGTACTTTGTTTTATACGAGTAAATAATTTAATTTCCTCTAAAATACGTTCTCGCTTCTCCCGAGGTAATTTTACTTGCCATTCATGAGTGTTTACAACGTAGCCTAGGTACTGACAACATGTTGAAGGAACGTAAACCTACGTACTTTTTTGTTCGTTAATAATAAAGCCGAGAGCTTGCAATAAGATGCAAGTGGTATTTACATTTTCCTGACACTCAAGATAAGATCCGCCTACAAAATATATGTCATCTAAGTATATAGAGGAGAGGAACCCACATGATCTTAAAAGTTTCATGACTGGTTTCATTAATTTAGTAAAAATAAATAGGGCCCTGCAAAGTCCGAACGGCAGAACGTTACAATTCGAAGAATTGTGTATTATTATTACTATTGTCACTCAATGCAATTCGAAGGCATTTACGAGATTCAGGATGAATTTTTATCAAAAAGTACGCGTCCTTCAAGTCTATTGTAGCCGAAAAGCAGCCTTTACTAATGCGTTTTAAAACAGTACGAAGGTCTTCCAACTTAAAATGTCGCGTGTCTATATACTCGTTTTGAGCTTTTAAATTAAGAATAAACCTCATGTATTGTCACCATTAGGTTTGGTTACCAAAAATACACGGGAAAGAAATTGACCTGCCACGGGCTCACATTCGGAGATAGCACCTATCGATAATAGATTACCGATAGCCTCATCATAGTGTATTTTTTCTGAATCAGAACTAATTTCAGTAACGGGAGAATGATATTGACAAACTAGACTATTAAATTGTATTTTATATACGCGCACCCAAGATAAAAGCGTGCGGTCCTGAGTGATCTGAGACCATCGGTCATAAAAGCAGGCTAGCCTGCCAGCGAAACGTACCGGTGGGCATGCAGGGGCGGCGGTAGCCGCAGGCGTCGGCGGCTGCGTGGCGGGCGCGCTTAGCGCTTGCCTGGTGCGCTGCGACGAGCTGGCGGGCCGCAGCCTGCCGTCGGCCGGCTGCGAGGGGGGCGGTGCCACCCTGCCTTTCCCGGGTCCCGTCTTCCAGTTTCAATTCTTAGCAGCGTGCGTGGAAAGTTTCGGTTTCTTGGGTGCCTCTAATTTTAGATCAGAGCTCGACTTGGTGACGGCTTTCGCCGTCCTGAGAGTCTCAGGCAGATCTTCCCCAAAGAGAAATATGTCTATCTTGGTGTTCAACAACTGCTCCCCCTCATGTCTTTCTTTAATGAATACAGCACGAAATTCCTTCTTGATACGGATTGGCTGTACTGTATATCGCGCATAATGCGGCCCGCGTCCATTACTCGTTTTAGCAATGAAATAGGGGCTGCGATTTCGGACTATCTAACTTCTATAGCTTTGTCTCTCCGCATTACGAGGTCAGAAACGGCCGCTTTCACCTCTAGATTCGATCGAGGAGCCCCTATATGCGCACAATTGGCAGGTATGAGATACGTTTACAACAACTGCTTACGATTTGCCTTATCTAGTAACGATATGGTTAAATCGCGGAGCCACGTCTTTGTTTATATAGGTGCCGTATTTTTGGACAGCGGTCGGGTCAGCCCCGAGAATATCGAGAATATCAGGGTCCAACTCGGCGTCTTCAATTTCTAGACCAAACTGCGGCGTCAGCAGCGCATCGTCGGCGACGGCACTCGTTACAGGGTGGGCGGGCTCCGGCGCGGGCGGCGATGCGGCGCGGGCGAGCGGCGCGTCAGCGACAGGTGGCAAGTCGGGGACCGCGCGCCGGCCCGAACGCGGAGCTGTCTGTGGCGGCGGCACCAGCGGCACCGTCAACGTACGTCGTAGGTGACGTGGGCTCGAAATTATCACGATCTTTACAAGACCGAATTCGTTAAGGGCGATATAGTCCCGCAGACTATTCTGATCATAACGAATATTGTGCGTCGGAACAATCCCACAGATTGACCTGCGTGCACATTACGATCGTACAGCGAAACAGTCCCGCAGACTGATCTGGGTAGATCGAAAAAATGAATGCAGCGAAGTAGTCCCGCAGACTAATCTGATTGCATAGCGAACTTATTATACTTTACACTAATAAAAACGAAAAATGCACCGAAATAGTCCCGCAGACTAATCTGATTGCTTCATGAAAATTACCCACAGAACATTTTTCTGTTCCGTGAAATCACCAATATAAGTAAGTAACACTGAACTAACCTTCTAGTTTATCCGGAGATGGCGTCGAGTCCCTCGATGTCGTACACGACGAACTTTCGCTTGACTGTAAGCGCCTACGCGATGGCCGTTTTAAACATTTAATTTATTTTTCAAGTCTTCTTAATTTTTTTTTGTGAGAATGTCGACGGTATTTTCACTACGTCTTTTTGGCATTTTGAATGCGTGCGAAGTGGAAGAGCACTAAAATGCGAATGAGGAAAGTGAACTGAGCTACAAGGTGGGGCGTTCACAGACTACCCACTTATTTATGTTTTTTTTTTTTTTTTTTCTCTTTAAACCATAGTGCAGAAGTGGTATCACTAGGCGTTACTACAATGTGTAATTATGAAATATAAATTTGCAAATACTAATCTCGAGGACGAGGCACGAGTATAATTACAATTTCTTTGTTTCCACCCTTACATAACACTCCGTTTTTATATCTACTAACCGTAATTTGAGTGTAGCACGGAAAGGAAAAGCACTTGAACGTGATATTAGAAAGAAAACACGGAAAATGACGAATACGATAACGAATCGAAGCGAAATAAAAATAAATGGACAAGCAATCGATTGTTGTACATCACGGAATGTTATTGAGCCACGCCAATGCTATGTTGTGGATGTTCTAGAACGGTGTAGGAGTTATTTTAGTGGTTTGCATTAACGCATCCGTCCTTTGTGCGGTTGCAACTGCGGACGGGATTAAAAGGGATTAATACAATAAATGGGTGACTAGTACAGACAACACTCACGCCCTTATGAATCAATACCGGCTGTTACGTACACCTGTGATAGACAATATTGTAGGACTGTTTTTTTTTTAACGTGTGGACACCCCCACGGGCTTCACCCCATCGGTGCCGGCGATGGGGTGGGCGTGTCGGAATCGAACCGACTAAAACCACACGGTGTCCTTCCCAAGTGTCCATTGCCGGGCACCCCGGATAAGCCCTCGAAAGCATAACCCCAGGGTTACCGGCGGACATTGGCCGCCACTGCGGCCTCGCCTGGTGGGGTCAGGTTTTATCCCGCGTCGGTGAGTTGGCAGGCGTGTGTAGGACACACACGACACGCCTCCGCCACGGCTTGCTTCTGTAAGGACGGCGAGTCGGCCAACTGCCGTCCTCAGGCCACGATCATGGAGGTCGGCAGTCCCGGGCGTAGACGCATTCTGCGCAGTCTGCGGCGTGGACGCCGCAGACTGCAGAACTCAGGGGATAGGGTTCTCTCTCGCTCCCTCTCCGCCGCCTCTTTTGCGCGCATTACCTGCTTGCAGAAAGAGGCGGCGGCGTGCTACTTGCTCCCGTCGGAGACCACGGCTCTCACCATGGTTTTCAAAGAAAGACTGTTGTGTAGGACTGTAGGTAATATTTTTACAATTTATCTAAGCTAAGCATTGCTTGATCTGATCGAAGTATATTAGTTAGTGAATAACAATCATGAACTGAAACTTGCATTAATGTACTATTTAAAATTCGCTAAAACTATCCGCTAGGTACGTGAGTTTACTCAGAACCATATACTTAATTAAATGATTTCTTTTAAACTTATTCGGCAAAATTGTTCAGTATGTTAATTTCTTACTGTGAGGATAAGAAAACCAATTACTAAAGTCGTGTTCACAATTTGTAGTTAAATTTGATTGTACCTATTCTGAGCTCATTTTACGATGTGATGGCATAATGTGGTTTTTATGGATTGGTTGCCTCCTTATATACCAACTATGAAGGTCTCATAAAAATGTTCATAACCCTATGATATGTACTATAATACACAAGGCCACTATAGTGTAAATGCCCACGCATCTTCACCCATCTTCATCCTAGGGTTAATCCCAGTCGCATCCCCGGAGTCTGGGGTCCGCTATTACCAGTCCATCTGTGAATTTGGCTAAACTTCAACATTTTTCGTGAAGCGACTGCCATGTGATCTTCACAACCCAAAGGCGATATCGAAGCATTGCAGTTAGACCTGTTGTTGGAATTTTGAGGACTCCAACAACCCGTAACGACTGCCATAGATGTTTGTATGGCAACCGGGACCACGGCTTAACGTGCTCTCCGAGGCACGACCATATTCATGCGTATAAATATTTGCACTGAGCGCTACGCGACGGAGTGTCGACGAAGTTAACTAATATTATGTACAATTAAATCTCTATTCTCCTAGTCATTTGAAAAATATTAAAGATATATTGCAAGGGACATTTTACCAAACTCCTGAAATCTCCAGAAATCCATCAACATTAAAATGCCTATACCAAAACTCCTTGCAGTGTCTTAATGCTTTATTTTTCTTTTTACAGGTAAGTTGAACAATTCTGCACACATTACAAACTAAGGTAAATTTCGTGTATAAGTATTAAATCGGATAGCTCAAACCACAGAATTATTTTAAGCTACTTAGGTACTTACTCAATAAGGACTTACACTGTCCTACCTGCTCTGTATTCATGTAACTTGACGACGAACATTGCATTCTTGGCCATGTAACATGAAGAATTATGATCATAATCAAGGCATGTTGTAATGAACCCAAAATTGAGCCTAAATTAACCTGGCTACACACCCATGTAACGAATAGAAGCGAATCAATGATCAGACTATTTTTTCGACCTTTTGTTTCTGTTCCTACGTTATGTATTGCAAAAACGTATTAAAAGTCATTGTAACACCTGCATAGACATTCTACACAGTGATATCTATACTCCAAGTAAGCATGCTTAACTAGCTTGTGTTATGAGATCCAGAATGTAAATAATTTTCTATGAATTGTTGTTACAACTTTTAATAAATACTTCAGTAACTTCGCGCCATATTTAAAATTCAAAGTTAACAATCAAAAACCACCATTCTCTTAACAGAGTTTTAACATTTAAATTAAGTATGCATTTTACTTTTTTTATGGCTCCGTAATGAGTTTCGTGTGCTTGTTAATAGTCTCATTAGGTTCGTGTCATAAATGTCATGTTTTAAGATTAAAATGACCCCTCCTTGTGCTATAATATTTGTGTGAAACACTTTATGTTAATGGGGTAGTGTAATTTTGTGTATTTTATGCTAATAGTCATCACAGGAAGACTGGGTTAGTGCATTTGGAAAGTTAATTTTGTAATTTCCAGTAGTTATTTATTATGATATTGTTAAGGATACTCAGGATTACGCTTTTATAGGTTTGGTGACTCCTTTCTTTGTCGCACCATTAAGACCTGCAACCTTCTTCCTACAGTCCCGGGTCCTTTAAGCGGGGCGTGAAAAAGCATCTGATGAGGCCGTCAAGCTGAGTGCCACCATTGCTAACATGTATGTAATGGTGACACTCTTTTCTGAGACTTTGCCTTTAAAATAAAAATGGTAAATTGAAACTTAATTTGAACCACCAAGAGAGTCGGTGATAATGCAAACATCACGAGTAAACTGGTACACCTGATTGATGGGCTAGGCTCCGAAGAAGGATTTTTCCTCGGGATTGGGGATTCAGACGGCTGTCGCTTTCGCAAAATTCAAGGTAAACCAAATCAAGCAATAGAATACGAGACGCTTTGCATCCAATTCAGACTAGTGCTGATGAAGTAAATTTCGACTTCCAGCCTTCCAAAGTTCCAACCCGAGAAGGAAGCTTGTCGCAGAACCTTGTCCGTCATTTAGTGGATTTATCAGCTTATTAGTGAGGTGTGGCGTGGCCCCATAAACCCTTAAACTGACTTACCATATTACAGAATAACATTCCAGAGGTAACGTATGTTTGTTTTCAAATTACCTATGCGAAATAAAAAATAAATATATGCTTAAATTATTAACTTAAATAAAGTAAGCAAACTAACCTTACACGGACTGTTTATACTTCACGATTCAAGTAAATAATTAAATTTATTATATTTCCTCTGGTTGTTAGCTACTGAGCCCCAGTTTGCTCTAAATACATAAAGGTGGTCACAGATACTTATTCAGCTTTACAATATATAAATATAGGCACACCTAGGCCCGTATTCTGGAATACAATTCAGCTGAACCTCGATTTATCTGGGGAAAGATTGTATACACATATTGACAAATTTGACAGGTTATCTGCAGATTGGCTATTCAATTTTTCCTCAGATTAATCGAGATTCCGCTGAGAGGCATTCTAGAATATGGACCCTAGTGAATGTTGAAAGGTTTGTGAGCATTCATAGTTTTAATCAAAACTTTAAAAAAGCCATATAAAAAGTTAATATTTGATATATCTGCAAAATTAGATAACGTGACTGCTAGTACCAGATTTAAATCTCAAGTTCGGCAAAAAGTAACATTAAATTTGATTAGGAATTTCTCAATAACAATACGTAAAGTTATGAGCACAGTAAAGTTACTTTTATTCTTAATTCTTCTTAATTCTTTATTGCACACACACATACAACCTAAGTTTATATTGAAAAATACCTATTTTCAACATAATGATTATACAGTATGTACTAACTACTAATTAGTTAACAATAGTAGCAAAATTTTGGGCCGATATCATCTAGGTTTGCTAACGACACGATAAGAAGAAAAAGTTAACAATTATCCGCTCGCCGCTCATGAACGCGATTTGTTACAAACTACACAGTTGAGTGGCCGCCTTTACGTTCAACTCGTGTGCGGCTCGTTGGCAAGGCTGCGCTAATCGCGACAGAAGGCCTGCGTACGCGCACCGTATCGTTGCGATGTACTTAGTTAGGTAATTTATAGCGTCTACAAATACAAGATGGTGCATTATGATGACTAGAATTATTTGATTCGAGTTATTAATTGGAATTTATATGACCAATAATTATTATGTAGATAATATTTGCCGTGGTGGTTCCCGGTGGTGTAGAATAGGGCCAGCCCAGCTCTTCCTGTGGGTGCCGTAAATGGCAACCAAGGGAGAGGCCTTTTCGCCATCCGACATTTAACTTACAGCCCATGACTAATTGCCCACTTAGCAGCAATACGCTCGTCCCCTGTTACGTGAGACCGAAAATCATAGCGTTACGCCTCTGCCTATCCCTTCGGGGATTTACAGGTGTGAGTATATATATGTATGTATATAATATGTACAAAACTAACCTTTCACTATTGTTTCAATGTGATACTGAGTTTCAATATGATACACGGTGATTTTATGGTGGTTTTAGAACGAAAGATTTTTGGCACAGTTTTATGTTGGTTTCAATTGGGCAAGTATTAATTTTGGCGAAAAACTTTTTTCTGTTTATAATGTATAGGAATGATGTACGAGTGAAAGGAATAATTAACGGGGCTATAAGAGATCTTTTTTTGCGCCGAATTACTACTTCCAGACGATTTGACAAACTTTTTAGACAAATGATTTCAAACAAAAGTGATTCTGGAATGAAGCATTCAGAAGTAGAACTGTCACACAATTTTCCGTAAGAGGGCTGCGACTTGTGAGGCTAAAAATAGAAATAGAGAATTTTTCGCCGAATTACTACTTCCAGTGCCCGAAATGTTTCGCTTCAAAACGATTATAAAATCACCCCAGATAACAATAAAATATAATACTATTTTCAACTTTAGCTTAAAAGGTCAGCATGCCAGGATTGTAGCAAGTGACAAAATGTTGAAGAAGCGTTAAAATGCCCGCTGAGTTTCTTGCCGGAGT
The DNA here is from genome assembly GCA_949126895.1 of Eilema caniola. Classification (NCBI taxonomy): domain Eukaryota; kingdom Metazoa; phylum Arthropoda; class Insecta; order Lepidoptera; family Erebidae; genus Eilema; species Eilema caniola. Next base: position 22,901,652 of record OX421470.1, read on the forward strand.
CTTCTCAGGTCGGGGCCGCGTTTCGAACCGGTGGTCCATTTGCTAAACTAGTCTAGATTTTTTTTTTAAACTTGACGTTTTGTAAGTACCGTTTTAATGGTCTATACAGAATAAATGATTTTTGACTTTGACTTTGATATATGTCTGTATTATAGAAATATAACTCTAATTTAGCGTAGTGCAGAGGCTGGCCATCGCAATCCAGCGTGGAAACGTGGCAAGTGTAATGAGCACCTTGGCACCCAGAGCGATCAGGGGTGAGTTATTCGACTAATACCGAATTGATAATACTGACTTTGTATTTTATATTTAGAATTGAGTTAAATTTTGTATGAAATGCGCAGGTATTAAAAAAATACCTTATCATAATCCCGAATGTTTTGTGGATTCGAATAGGCTATAAATCGTTGGTGGCTGGATTAGCAAAGCCCTGCTTTGTGTGGTACTGTGGTGGTTAATAAATGATATTAATATACTTTTTTTTTCATGTATGTTTTTATTGTTCAAAATATAAACATTTAATTTACCGTAAATATTGTCACGATATTTGTGCAAGCGACAAGTTAAAACCGAACTTAAGTTAAAATAATATAGTCACATAATGTTTTGAATGAAAGCAATTCGCTAGAAAACCCCTTCTTTACAGAAGAAGGTAGGAAGGTAATTACAATTGAATGTTAATTCTTGACTTGTAATAATTGTTCCTTTAGGTAGATACTTAATGCTTACATCGTTCATAAGTCTTTGAAAGAATTCCTGGTTGTAGGTATTCAAAGTTGTTCACATTATTCTAACCAAGACTAACAATTATTCATCACTCAGCTATAAGCACGAATTACTAATAGAATTACTACATTAACAAGCAATGAGGTAACAGGTAAACGAATCAAAGGTCATAATGGCGCGCAAAGTAGTGAAATCGACGAAAAATCATAAATATCTTGTAACTACCGCACTTACAACAAGCACGATATACACTGACGGTTTTTGTTGTAAACAAATTTGTTTCTTTGAATATAAACATCAATGTACTGTCAATTATTAGATGTAATCTAGCGAGTCTTATTATGAAGCACAGGCTCGTTACCGGCCTTCTGCACAATAAGGTTAAGGATATTGAGACAATTGTGTCGTAATGCTAAATGGCATTAAAACACCGGTAATAATTATTTAAGTGTCGTCTTTAGTTGGGGACAAAGTTGCGTTTGGCGAAGTTTATGAAACGGTATTTTTCTTGTTGCAACACTATGGCATAGAGACCTCGCCATAGGCGTAATATATTAAGTTTAAGTATTACTTACACGTTATTTGTCAGCGTCTGTGGCGTGACGGTAGTAACCACGACTGCGACAGGTTCGATTGCTGCTCAATACAATTCAGTAGCACTATAAGCCGTCGGTGCCAGTGCCATACGAGTATCTATGGCAGTGGTTACAGATAATTGGAGCCCTAAAAAGTCTAACAACTGGTCTAACTGCAAAACTTCATTATCGCCAAGGGGTTATAAAGGTCAGATGGTAGTCGCTTCACGGAACACGTCGGTTCAGCAGCCAGTCGTGGGTAAAGCTTTGGATGCAACCAGGATTAACAATGTTTATTTGAGAGTGAGATACACCTTGAACTTTATTGCTCTTTCTGAGTTTCAGGTTATATCCATTATTAAATCAAAACACTGCGTAAGTTTATTATAGATAAAAAATTTACTCGAAAAGATCTTGGAAGCTCTTCATCGTATAGGTAATAATAAAATATCTTGATGATACTGAAGAATTACAAAGAAGGTGTAATACAATACAAAATTAATGTATTCATGTAAAGGTAGTAATTACTATATTTATAAGACAAACGATTTCAAACAAAAGCGGTTCTGGGATGAAGCTTTCATGAGTAGAACTCTCACACAATTTTTCGTAAAAGGGTTACGATTTGCGAGGCTATAATGTAAAAAATATAAATAGTAAATTTCGTACAAAAACTAATTTTATTTCTTACTTGAATTAAACAACCAATAATATTTTTAACACAAGCACTTGTTTTGTATAATTTACCGCTTATTTACTTAAAATAATATTTATATTTTGGCACATTTACAGATAACAGCTAAACAAATTCGAATTTTTTTTCATTCGGCCTAGTATTTTTCATAGTCTTTTATGTTGTATTTATTCTTATTTAATTAATTTAATCTAATTTAATTGTATCTAATTTGTGGGCCCTTAAATGAACTATCCGTAATGTAGAAATACAACATTAGGTACAACACAACATGACATAATAAATATCATAATATCTTCAAACCTCTCAATCTTATTTTATAAAAGTATGGCGGGAAATGTTTAGGTACTTTTTTATTTCAGTCTGCCGGACGAGACGGAAGCAGCAGGTGGCCAGGCGTTTCAATAAAACGGGATTGTTTTTCTATATTCAATGAGCATGAAGTATTTAATGTTATTATTTACGTGAACGATCACTTTTATAATTACCTGTACGACATACCAAGACATAAATTAAATTAATAATTGTAAGCATTAAATCTTCAATTAAGTAGAATTATAGAGATATAACGTGAGCTTATTGTAATAAATTTCCTGATATGTTTTATGTTGAAACTCATTCAATTATTACGCGGAACAGCCGTAACTCATACACTTGATATGAAAACGTATGAAAGCAATAGATAATAAATAAACACGATGACAATACCGTAGCTCCCCAAAGTTATTTCATTTTCATGCCGTATCTAAATTGTCGCGCTGATTTTCCTCTAATACTGTCACCCTACACGTACGGTGTAATACACGACGGAGTAATAATTTACTATTTACTCACACATGTACGAACACACGCACACACAGTTAGTTCACGGTTTAATATCGGCAATAACAGCAACTTTTTCCACTCCCCCCGTGCCCCCACACTTAATTTCCCCAGTCCCGAATTATAAGCTCATGAATCATGGCCGACGTAGTATCGTTTTTTTATGCGTGAAAATTCGAAAGGTTTTATTTACAGTGTCGAGTTTGAATCGAAACTGTTATTCGGTGTCCATTGACTGAGAATAAAATTGTATAGATGGTATCATTCACGCTCTATTACGATGCACCGGTTTAGTCTAGCAGTTTAGGGCTCGTATTCTACAATGCCACTCAGCTGAATCTCGATGTAGGTGGAAAAAGATTGTATACACATTGACAAATTTGACAGGTTGTCTGGTTGTCTGTACAATTTTTCCTCAGATAAATCGTGATTCAGCTGAGTGACATTCTAGAAAACGGGCCATCTCTGTTTCTTTATTAAAAATATGGAGCTCAAATGATATTTTTCAAGTGAATTGTGTACATTTTTAATGTCTTTTTCATCATATATGATTTGATTTGATTTATTTCATAAACAATTTACATTGTGTTTGAAATATTTAAACATACATATTTATCCACTACAAATAACAAGCTTTAACATAAAACACTCATACATGCAATACTATAAAGGTCAAAATTGTTACATTGTAATGAAAATAAAATAAGAATAATATGAAGAATGACATGCAAATAGTAATTTCGATTTAAAATAGTCAAATGCCCATGTCCGAAAAATATAAACTCTTTTGGTACCTGCAACATATTAGAGCAGTTTCATCTAAAGATCAGCTATACTATAAAGACATTTGTCCTCAAATCATCCTGTAAATGCCTGTAAATCCCCGAAGGGATAGGTAGAGGTGTATTAACACCCACATTACGTAAGCTGATTTTCGGTCCCACGTAGGGGGCGAGCCGATTGCCGTTAAGCGGGTAGTTAATCATGGACTGTCCGATGGAAAATAGCCCTATCCCTTAGTCGCCTTCTACAACAACCACAGGAAGAGATGTTTGTATTAATGCGAAAGTAATTTTGATTAGAGCGTTTTCACACTCATCCGATATCCGATATCCGATATCCGATATCCGATATCCGATATCCGATATCCGTTATCCGATATCCGATATCCGATATCCGACATCCGACATCCGATATCGGAAGAAGTCAAATGTATGAGATATGTATCTCTCTTTCACATTGCCCGGCATCGGTTATCGGAGCCAACACCATTGTTTTGGCCCGATATCGGAACACAAAGAGACTAAAACAGCGACTGCAAGCAATTTTCTACCTTAAGGACATTTTCTGAGTTACATGTCGTTTCGCGTTAATTGATGACGCTGATCACGAATATAAGAAAAAAAAACTCGATACCATGTCTTGTCAATAAGGTCGAAAATTGCTTGCACTTTTTACTTTTTTTTTCCACTCCTATCATCCCTAACTAGTCTGTGCTTTTAAGCAAATGGCCATATCGGGCCGATTTTATCGGATAAATGTGAAAACAGCATAAGGGGTCGGCTATCGGCGTCCGACACCGATATCGGATATCGGATGAGTGTGAAAACGCTCTTACAGTCTGGACAACATGTTATAGTTCGCGAGAGCGATTTCTTTTTACGTAAACGCTCATACAATGCTTCTTAACTATTTGATTGTTTCAAATCATCAATTAGCCCTTCGCAGGCCACTGTTGGACATACGCCCCTCCCAATGCGCGCAATTGCTACCGTTTCTCCGCCTTCCCCATTCAGTCCAATCCAGCCGCCTTTTTCAAGTCGCCAGTCCATCTGGTGTCCCACTTTCCGTTAACCTTCCCGCTGTGTCTACTCTAGAACTCGTTCAAAAAAAAAACACGGGTTGCACTCTGGGAGTGCCGGCAGAACTGAAAACTTTTTCTTTCTTTCTTTCTTAGTTATATACAGAGAAAAAGATAAAAAGAATACCATACCATACCTATAATATAGCGCCAATCATAGAACCTATCACTAATTTTCTGCTGATTTTCCGTCAGAAGAACTTAATAAATTGCAAACAGAAAAATAATCACAAAAAGTAATAAATTACAAAAATAAAAATAATCACAAAAAAAGTCAGAAGCCCAGGTTCGAACCCGGTACTATCTGAAACCATAAGTACTTACAGGCGAAGCGCTCACCGCTACACTAAGAAGCTTCTTATCGTAACTTGCAAAATAAACAGTCTGTTAATGTTGTATGACGTCAGTCGTCGGTTACGGTTAAAAGGTCAAGTGATCCGCGCGATTTTAACAATTTTTACCCATCCAACGCCGCTAAAGAAGTTTTCACTTCAAAAAACCTTAAATTCACTTATATATTTGGAAGCACTATCTTCTAGGAAAAGTAATTCGAATTTCAATGAACACTTGTCACAATGTCCTCTGACTGAATGCTAATTCGATGAGTGTCTTCTCGCAGATAGTGTATTCAATTACCACTATCTGCATGTGAACCTTCGCAGTTCGGTGGCAGTCGTGCGTGTCTTATACTCAGTGCTTCGTCTGAGTTCCATCGAGTGTTTTAATTATCATGCTCATAACGATTTCTGTATAGCATTCAAATTTTGCATTTTGGAAGTCTGAGAATAAAGCCTGCACCAAAGCTCAAGGTGCGGATCTACACCGACTAACAAGAGCGGTAGGCTTAAACCCTCTTGTCGGTTGGACCCGTACACTCCTTTGGAGTAACATACATCTGTTACTATAATTAACAATATATAAGTTTTTCAATGAAGTAAGAGTTACTCGTTTGCCCTGTTCATTTCACCGAAGACAACTTGACTACACGGTGTTTCTTCCAGGTTTGTCTGTGTTACCCGGTCGCCATGCATATTTTTACGTTGCGTGATTCGCCTCTCTGTACCCAGGGGTGAGCCTTAAAAAAACGAAACTCTGGTGCAAGCTTTTCTCTCGGAGTATGAAGGTCAGGAGGTGAATAGCGGGCTGTTGTCTCTACCTACTCCTAAAGGAGAAAGGTGTGATAATAATAGGGGTTAAAGTATGAAATTGCCGTTTCATTGTAATAGGTACTTCGAATTGACATAGAACCTTCATGGTTTGAGATTTTTGAGTGAAACTTTTTCTACATGGTACCTATGTAGTTCTTCATTTAAAAATGTGCAACATTCGATTATCGACTTTCAGTTGTTTTTTTTATTCAGCTTAGACAAGAAAGATGGATACTTCGAAAATTCGAGTGATTTTTGAATACGAGTTCCGACGCGGAACTAACGCGGCAGAAACAGCTCGCAATATCAATGTTGCGTTTGGAGAGGGGACTGCTAATAAACGCACCGTGCGATTTTGGTTTAAACGCTTTCGTGATGGAAACTTTGATTTGAAGAACGAACCACGAGGAAGGCCTTCCACACAGGTGAATAACAATGAATTGAAAGACATGGTGGAAGCCGATCCGAGCCAAACTACCCAGGAATTAGCTGCATGGTTTAACGTTACCTTACCAACAATATTGACTCATTTGCGTCAAATCAATAAAATAAAAAAATGTGAAAAATGGGTACCTCATGATTTGACTGATCTGCAGAAAGAAATGCGTGTTGAAACTTGTGTTGCCTTGTTGAATCGATACAGAAATGAAGGAATATTGGATCGAATTGTGACATGTGATGAAAAGTGGATTCTTTACGATAACCGTAAGCGAAAAATGCAATGGCTGACCCCAGGTGAAACGCCACAACAGTGTCCTAAAGCAAAGCTTACCAATAAAAAGGTAATGGTAACAGTTTGGTGGTCTCAGCATGGTGTTATTCACTATAGCTTTCTACGATCTAGTCCGAACTCCGAACAATGATAGCAAAACTAGCAGTGAAACAGCCCCGACTCATGAATCGATCTTCACCATTATTGCTCCATGATAACGCGACACCTCATACAGCACGAGAAACCGTTTTAACTCTACAGGAACTGCAATTAGAAACTATCCGTCACCCTCCGTATTCGCCAGACCTTGCTCCAACAGACTACCATTTTTTTCGTGATTTGGACAATTTTCTATGTTATAAAAAGTTTTCTTCTCAGGAGGCAGTACAAAATGCTTTCACACAGTTTGTCGAATCTAGATCACCAGAGTTCTATCGCAAAGGCATAAATGACCTTCCTACTAGATGGCAGCAATGTATAGATAACAATGGTAATTATTTTGATTAAATAAATACGTTAAAGTAAAAAAAAAACGAATTTCAATTTGTCAGTGCAAATCGGCAATTTCATACTTTAACCCCTAATATTATGTACATTGACGATACATCATGTAGGTAGGAAACGACGGTATTTCCGTCCAATTTAGCAGTCCGACTGGGTACCTCCGCCCTACAGAATACCGCGGCCATAATAACCTCGTGTTGTGTTCTCGGTGGTGAGTTCGGTAGCCAGAGCACACTGAAGAGTTTTTGTGCTGTCAGTTCCTGCTTTGCTTCTACACTCGTCAGTGACGTCAGGAACTCTGTGTTTACAGGGGCGGCAGCACGAGTGGTGCACACGTCGATAGGCCACGGTAACCACTTTCCATCAGGTGGGCCGTATGCTTGTCTGCCACCTCAGTGGTATAAAAATACTCTAAAATAATATCATGAAGAAAATTACTTTTATAACATCATAAATAATGTTATGATGAGTCTGTCGTAAAGAAAAAGCCCTATAGTTAGCCTAAAATATTACTTAGGTAATTTTGTCTGTTGACATTTTTGCCTGTGCCCTAATTTCGTACTATATGTCTCCAAAGTAAATTCCTTTAGGCTTTGATGTTACATTTTAGTCATTTTAGTTTTAATAAAACATACGTTCAACTAATGAAAAGCTATGTCTCGTTTCGATATTCTTAGAAAAAAAGAGTAGGTACTTATTATTTCTCACATCACTAGCGATATCCAATTACTTTTATTACTTAATAAGCTGTTTAGAAAAAGGAATAATATTTTGAACAAGGAGGTGTACTTACGGGACTCAACTAGTTAATTTAACGAGTTAATGAATTTTGACACCAATTTGTACAGGCATAGTGCACCTTTTCCTATTATCTGTGGGACAGCTACGAAACGTTGCGCGTAGCTTACGGTCCGTCATTCGCGGTACGATTATTTATTATACACAGCCAGTCTGTATAATGTGGCTGCACCTGCATTTTTGTGATTTTTTAATAATAATGCGTCATCTTTCTATTAATAATTACATATATATTCATTGAATAATTTATGATTCATCGGTCGAATGCTCCTCAAATAATCTGATTGCTTCACCAAATGAATCTGATTGTTTGTATAAATAAACTTTCCTGGTATGTAAATAAATATTTGGTCGTCATTGTCACCCATGCATTCCTATTACATGCGCCAGATTGTTGTGGAAATGTTTCCAAATCTTATACCATACCGTCTGAATACCCGTTTGAAGCGCCGAGGCGGGAGCTTGTGACGGCCCTGGGGGTGAGAGTGCTCACGCTCTCCACCCTGCTCGCGGCGATGGTCCGCTGCGCGGATGCGTGGGCGGCCAGCGCCTCCTTCTGCGAGCAGGTCATGCTCGTGAAGGAGACAGCAGAGCGGGCGCGGCGCAGCGAGCGAGAAAGACTCGCGGACATCGCTGGCCGCGCTCGAAGGCGGCTCGGGCGTCGGAGGGCGCAAACCGACCTCCGCCCCCCATGAGCGCGGGCCTGAGGGTGACGGGTGGAGCCGCTCGTCACCCTAGCAGAAGCAGGCCACGGCGGCGGCGCGCATCGTAGGACGATGCGCGCCCCCCCCCCCCATACCGGGGGCGAGTCGGGGACCGCGTGGTCCCCCCTCCCGAGGAGGGCCAGACCAAGAGGAATGGCCCTGGGTCAGCCGGGGTGCGAGGGATATGTCAAAAGACAACCTCACCTCCGGCCTAGCACATCGACCCACAGACGGCGTGCGGTTTAGTCGGTTCGAGTCCGACATAACCTCCCCCTTCGGCTCCGACGGGGGGGGTATCCGTGGGGATTTCCCGCACGTAAAAAAAAAAAAAAAAAAAAAAACCGTCTGAATACCATAGACATATCATATTCAAAATATTTATAATACCATATACAAAACAGTAAGTATTATAGAAATCAAGGAGGTGCAGTATTAAAATGACTAAATTAAAAAAAAATGTTTAAAAATCTTTTTAACGATATTAGAATTCTTAATAAAAATCGTTATTCTGAGTGAATTTAGTGGGTAGTCTGCGTACCGCCTACAGTGGCAGGTGCAATTATTTAAAGTTATTTATGATACAAGTGTGGTAGGTTCTCTCGGTTTGCTTGCAGCCCTCGCCTTCGGCTCGGGCTGTGCAATATCACCTCGAGTATTATAACCAAACCTCACGTGTGTCATACGAAGTTTTTCGACCCACTTACGAGTAAAAAAATCAAATTTTATATTTAATGAAGGTCTCATGAACTGCCATGTAACTTATCCATGGATTTTGGAGGCAAAAAAGGCTATCACTGGCATTTCGTGCCACACTTAATATTTCCGGCGGCGTCAAATCAACGCGTCGATCTTCTTCAATACTAGAGATTGACATTCTAAACTTGTTTATCAATTATTCGTATTTCAATAAACAATGCTCACGGCACAGACAGATAGCTTGTTAGAAACTCCGCGCTGATATTTTTTTTTTCTGCGCGCGTCGTGTTATCTGTGCGCGCGCAGATTGGAACAGTCCAATTGAGCTTTGGAGCACGAACAATTACCCTAAACTGCCAATACGTAAAATGCGAAAATCTAATTTTGATATATTTATAAATTTGTTTCACGTTGAATTATTAATTAAAGTAAATAAGTTGTTGAAAATTTATCATAATCAAGGTGGTACACTAATTTTTTTTACAAAAATAGTGTTATTTTTAGTCTTATGTTGAAACGAAATGTATCGAAGTGAAAACTTTTTCCGAGATTTAAAAATAAAACTATTACCCAGTTAACTTAAAATAGAATGCATATATAATATCTTTCAGCGAGGTACCAACTTAATTTGATCGAATATAAAATAAAACAGTAGTGCGATCAAGAAAAAAAAAGCAAAACAAGTGTTTAATAGCATAGTTTATGAGTGTAAAAGCCATGTGATAAACACCACTTTATGAGTAAGGGTGTCGAAGGCGAAGTTTTAGTACACTAGGCATTCGAAATTAGAAAATAATTCACTGACCACATCAGCGATGTGTAATCGTAATGCGTGAGTATATTGTAAGAATTTCGAAATTGGAATTCGAAAATGTTCAAAGAGTTAAGGACAGATAGACAAGGCAAATTAAGATAGACGTCAGGATGTCTTATTTCAAAATTGAGGCCGTCCGTCCGGATAGGCACCATAGTTGCTAGAGTTAAATATTAGAGTAATGGCTAGTAGAGTAGCCAGGGTATCTTCAGTACACGTGAGTACTAGTGTTATATATAACCATTAAAAAAATACATTGTATTAGTAACTTCACATCGCAGGGACCGAGTACTCAATCCCTCAGAAATTGTAATGAGGTGAAATAGAACTAACAATAATATCCCACTGGTCAGTAGAGTCACTTGAGTCTCTTCCCTACACGTGAGAATGTGTTTATTTAGTGGGTATGTACTACCACCTTCTCCTACAAAAATGCCATAAGGCTAAAATGACCCTTACACAATCCCTCTGGCTAGTGAAGTAACCAGTATTTTCACCATATGTGTACGCTTACACATACAAACGAATGAAATTTATATCTTTTTCTCATAAATTTTGAAACATTATCTTAAATTAAGTTATTACAAATTGTTGATCTATCTTCCAAAGTCTGAACAAGTTCTGCTACTAAATATTAAAATCACTTTGAATCTCCACCGCTTCAAGAAAAACAGTCTGAAAAGCAAATACAATTACCCCGGTACCATGATCCTTTAGAAATACAGCCTCTCTCTAAAGTTTAACGTAAAACTTTGTTCAACTTCGAAACTTTTTCGAACAAACATACTTAAATAATTTGTGTGTGCGACTGTACACTCAGCCTGTGCGTTAGACTTAGGTTAAATATTAGGCTGGGAACATATGCGTGATTTTGTGTGTTTTTTGTATGGTTAGGTACTCTACAATTAACTCCTACTCCTGCCTCTGAGGCCTACAGAGGAACTAGTATAAAAAATTGACAATGTATGCATAGCAATTTTCCAGTATCGTCATTCCCAGTTTGTGTGGAAAGCCTGCACCAGAGCCTTATCCGTTGTAAGCAGGTGAGGTTAACTAGGACAAAATGATCCTAATGGTGCCCACATACATTCTTATTGATAGCCGTAATGGTATAAAACTAATATAAACCGTCAAAGACGTATTCAGTGATTGTTTAGTTCTTTAATTTCATTTTCAATAAACTGATTATAGCACAGTCGAATAATAAATTAGTTTGTTAAAACCGTAACAATTTAGTAAAAGCGCGCTAATCTGTCCCCAACCTTATAACACAGATGTAATTCGTCATGACCCAGCTCGACTGATGCTGTCTACGGATCAAATTATACTACTATATGAGCTCACACACGTGTACCTTAAGTTCTAGCGCATATAGTTGAAATTTCAACGTTCCAACGCCACGAGCAAGGTGTATTTTTATTAAAACATTTTTCACGTTTTCCGTAAACTATTAATATAAGTTATGTTTTTGTAAGCGTTTTTACATTTGTTTTTACTCCATTTGAAAAGTATGTCAGAAGGTCGTCTTTACGGTTCATGAAATATTGCGATGTTTGACGTCTGATCAGTTAAAACAAATTCATTCATACGCTACGTTGGACATTTTTGTGGATTTTCTCTTAAATTGTCACCTAGTATGAGGGAGTAAGTACCCAACTCTGAAAGCTAGTCATAATGAGATTTTCATTTTTGTTTGTACAATCACCGTGAGTGCTACCTGATGGTAATCTATTATTATAGCTTGTGAATTCGCTTACTCATTACCAAACCTATAATAAAAATAAAAAACCCGACTGATGCTGAAAAGGTTGAAATAAGCTTCATAGCAGGCGGTGCCCATTAATTTTCATATGGTTTGAAATTTGCAAATGGAGTAGAGAGTAGTTATTATATAGTCACATCAGCAGTCATATTATTAATTGGAGCAATATTTTTTATTTCTGTAAAATGTTTTAATATTGATTCTTTTATGATTCAAAAAGTTTTTGAGAAAATAAAGATAAATATAATATTCACCTTCTTCTGATAAATTCGCTGCCGTAAAATAAAACTAATTTAAATTTGGAACATCTAGCATCTATGTATGACTACAAAAATGTTGCCAACAGAAATAATTTAAATGTAATGTGGCCAGTTGCCTTCATACACAGAGGATTTATTGCAGCTCAAGTCATAAAGCAACGCGGTCTTGAGATGACGTCTGTCAGTTGCAGCGCGCGATTAGGCAGTAGGCAGTAACGCAGACAGACTCAAGTTGCTTGGATACAACGACTTCGTTTTAGCTGCCTGTGACATTGCATGTGGTACGTGTGTAAATCGTCGCATTCGAGTGGAACTTTCGACCAATCAAATAATACAACATTATTTTACAAACCGTACTATCTCTAAATGCTATGTTGAAAAATTTTCATTTAGCAGGGTAGTGATGGAATTTTATCTCTTTCTGATCGCGTATTTAGAAGGGGCATTAGTTAGAAACGAATATTATTTTATAATGTATAATAGTGCATCCTCTTTTTTTATACCACTAAGGTGGCAGACACGCACACGACTCACCTGATGGGAAAGTGGCTACCGTGGCCTATGGCCTTTTCTTTAGGGAGGTTTTGCTGTCTCTGACTGACGTTTTCTGTTTGTCAAAGGTCGAAAACAAACCCTTTACCAACCCCTCTGACCAGCGTGATTACAGGAGGCTAAATTCTTGCAAATGATGAAAGGTTTAAAAGACCATTACTTGACCAGTAGACAAGTGCAACGTCATGTAACTATCATACAAATGACATTGTAATAGAAAAGATGGCTTTGGTATCTAACTTGATAATTTCTGCATCCCGTTCCAAATTCGAAATTCAAAATTCACTCCCAATTCACTCAGAAACTTTGAAATAATTTTGTTCCGAACAGTCTAGTAGGCATAGTAGTCAGTGGCTTCAACAAGTCTACCGTTCACACAATTACCGCAATGATTCCCCAAAATTTTCTAACACTTATTGTCCGTGGGTCGAAGGCCACATCGTCTGATTGATCGCCACAATGACACGCCACGTACCGCGTCGGCTGTACTCGATCATTCGGTGACAATGGCCTACCTTAATATATTTGCGCTGAACGCAGTAAAGGATTTTGTTCGATATCCGTACAAGTTATCTACGTTAGCTTGAGAACACTTTTTTACAATGTATTAATTATGTAGTCGTTTCGGAACTAAAGATTTTGGGCACATTTTCATAGGCAAATCGTCTAAAAGTAATAACGATTTGGCGAAAACAGTGAAATCAAATAGAAGAACAAAAATGGATATAATTTTACCGCTCTTTTACCTATTTGTGTATTCAATTAAAACAGTCGTCAGAAATTTTACCAATAAAAAAGTACCTATTCAAGCAAAATCCAGAACGTTTTGCTCAATTCACTTACAAAATATCTTTTTATTTATTTATAATAATGTAACACAAGTTTTACCTACGTGACCCAACACACGATACAACAACAACACAATACATAGAAAAGCCGCTGACGTCATGAAAAGCGAATAGCCGGTGTGGGTATTCTTGTTGATTCACAACTGACATTGATTGATACAGGGCTTGCAAACTGTCCAGACTGACGCTTATGTTTGTGTTATTATCAATTCTGAATCTCTCCAGAAATACCGGACACCGGACTCTAAACATGTCCGGAAACCGGAGATACCCATCCTACAGCAACGGTGACGTCAGCTACGAAAAGTTATACCAATAAAGGTATGATTCTAAAGCCGACCGTATACGACAAATACCGAAGAATGCAGTACATACATTACTTGTTAAACTTCGATACGGATAAAAGGGATCATTGAGAAGCCGCAATGAATGACGCATATCTGCTGTGGGCACCCTACCTTAACTCAGTTCGAAGTGCAAAATTATTCCCTATAAAGTTCGGTTGGCATCACATTTAAAAACTGAATTGAAAATGGAATAATGTAAGCGATACTGCCAACATTCAATTTGATTTAAAAGCTATATCCTGTTCTGATCCAGACTAAAAAATGATATCTGGATAAAATATTTAAAATTTCGAATGGAAACTGTACTATATTTTGGATATTATGTAGGATATATATTGAATGTTTTATTTGTTACTGAGTATGATATAGGTATCATAATATAATAATTTTATAATAATAATTAATTTATTGATCAGACAATTAAAATCCATATTTTGTTAGTAACATTTGTACACTTAAAATCTATGTTAGTATTTATATTTTACAAAAGACACGTGCATTTTATATATGTGCCTTAATATGTAGCACTCATAGTGCCTGGCCACAAGTACTTTGAGCATACTATTGCCACTGCCGCGCGTTCTGTACATCATCGACGTCATTTTTTTTCGCCACAAAGCTGCGAAACCATCTGTACGTGCGTGTGCGAACATAGCCGATGCGCTACAGAAGCGCGGCAGCCGCAACAGCGCTCTGAACGCTTTATTATATTGTATTCGCAGGGCCTTGACGGAGCGCTGGGTATAGCTGACCCACAGTGCACTCGAGTACAGTGATGTGCAGTAAGCCTTAAAAAGCATTATTTTAACACTGTCCGAGCACCGAGCAAACCTGCGGGCCAGCATATTCGCCCTTACCGCCAATGCCCTGCGCTCCCGCTCAATATCTGCATCATCTTTGAGGTCGTGGGCAACATAGTGTCCAAGATATTTGAAGGTCTTAACACGTCGGAGTGGTACTCCATAAATAGACACCTCCGGTAAGATATCCGGACTCTTGGTGCCCACGGCCTCAAAGACCATGAATTCGGACTTTTTGGTATTGTATACCAATCCATGTTTATTTGCATATTTCTCACATATTGCAAGTAGCTTCCTTAATGCACTGATAGAGGGGGCCAGCAGCACCATATCGTCCGCATAACTTATATTGTTAAATGCAACTCCATCAATGAAGCAACCTGCACGGGTGCTACTGAGCTCCTCTATCAGCGCATTTACATACAAATTGAATAGTTTCGGGGAGGTTAACCCACCTTGTCGTACCCCACATTCCATGTCATATGGTGACGAAACTCTTAACCCCCATCTGACCACATTGCTTTGATGCCGGTACCAGTGGCGAAAGACATCCAGTAGTTCCTTAGGGATCCCCGTGCCCTGCAGTTTCTCCCACAGGATATCGTAAGAGACCATGTCGAACGCTTTGGAAAGGTCCAGGAAAGCCGCATACACTGGCGTCCTCCTATCAGCATAATACCTGACGGTATGCTTAAGACAGGCGATTGCGCTCTCTGTTGATAAGCCAGGTCTAAACCCGAACTGGGCATCATGAGGCTTGATATACTTATCCAGATGTGAATTAAGCACACCGTCAAGCACTTTAGCAATTATGGTTGCAAGCGAAATAGGCCTATAGTTCGACCGGTCTGATACGTCCCCCGTCTTATCTTTGACCACCGGCACCACCACCGTTCGCGTCATTTCAGAGGGTAGATACGAATGTCCCACACACAGGTTAAAAAACAGTGCCAGTACTCTTGGCATGTGACAGCCCGCGTGCCGCAGGTGCTCAATGCTCAGACCATCGTGCCCCGGTGATTTGCCTCTTTTCATATTTCTAAGTATATTCCGTACCTCCTTGGTGGTGATGAGTGTGGATACCGGGTCACGATGTGTCTCAGCATCGAGCATGTTCTGCGCTAGCCCTAAAGATGATTGCACCCTAAACTGTTCCTTAAAGGACTCGGCTATCATCTGAGGATCAGTCAGGCCACCGACGCTCACAGGAAGGCTATGAGCTATATTTAATTTATTTGTGGATTTCCAAAAATTTTTAAAGTCTTTGTTCGAATAGTGTGATGCCAGACTGTCCATTTTTATCTGCTCTTGGTTGTTTTGACACCACTTTAGTTTGCCTTTAAACACCTTCCGAGAAATGACCATATCTTCATAAATATGACCTGAAGATGGTCGGCCACCCCGATCCCACATAACGAACTTTGCTCTAGCCTCCCTATGTGCCCCGGCGACATGTCTGCTCCACCCTGCCACCCGTTTGCGGCCATGTGAGTCATCGCCACATCTAGTGTGTGTGTAGACGGCCGCCGACTGTAGGCATGATACGATATCTGTGTACATGTTTTTAATAATCAATTTATGACGGGTATCATTACACAATTTGCCACCACAGTCTATAAACTCACTTGGAAAATCTATATTTTTCATTATATTATTACATACTTGAGAATACTTATTTATTTGCTCAAGTGATCGCTCGCCCCATTTGATTTTATTTTTTGGTGCACTTAGCGGTGTAGTAACTTTCCTATTTATTATATTCATGTTACATTTTATCAGCAATGGAAAGTGGTCAGACCAGTGTACATCATAGTTTACATAAGCGCTAGTTATTAAAGGCCATGCTGCCTGGGTAACTACACAATGGTCTAACCAGCTCCTCCCGCCATTTATCTCACTAATAAACGTGTAAGTGTCAGACGGTAACTTATTTACATCCGCGCAAATCCATTTCTGTTCTACACAAAACATTGTTAATTCGTCATAAAAAGGTCGGCTTGGGTGAGCATTGAAGTCACCCAGAATAATCACTGACTCCACATTGCTTTCTTCTGTGATTGCACTAATAGTGCCTAAACAGTCTGAAAATTCCGTTAGGTTAACTGTTTTATCAACGGGTAGGTAGACACTAAATATTAAAACCGGCCGATCACTGAGAAGAACTTTAATAGCCGCGATCCGTGGATTCTCACACGGTATTACACTTACACAATTAAATATGCACTTTCTCCAAAGAAGTGCCACTCCACCATAAGGGCGCCCCTCCAGCATTCCTACTGACGTATCCACCGCCGACGTTCCCGAACTTCCAAACCCAGCATCAATCATGGCCAATACACCCAAGTCGTGAGGAAGAAGCCATGTTTCTTGCAGTGCAATTATGTCAGCTTCTTTGCACAGTGACCTAACTCCCTCCATAGACCTCTTAAGCGACTTACAATTAAAAGATGCAAGGATGGTGTTATGCGTAACTGAATCAGCGTAATCACCCATTATAGTTGCGTGTTAGTTGCCTCACCACGAGCTGATTTATCCACAACTTTGTGCTTTTGGTGGATAAAACGCCGGAATATTATACCAGCAGGCCATAACTGTTCATTCATGAACAATTTTAATTTCATTTTTGATACAAATAATTTATAAGCATTATGCCTATCATTTTTTATATGTAATTTTATAACCGATACATTTTCGCCAGTTTTCTTAAAAATATACTCTGATATGCCCTGTTCATTTGTGTCTTTGTGTACATTAGTAATAAAGAGCGGAATCATACTATCAGGTGCCGCCTTAATAGTAGATTTTACAACAAGTGCACAAAACGAACCATTTTTATCCGAGACTTTTAGCAGCCCGAGCCGGAGGCGAGGGCTGATAGTAATGTCGAGGATAAAAATGGTTTTGTGGACGAGTTATAAACTCTGCTTTTCACTTCGATTGCGAGGAAATAAAACAGTGGTATAACATTTCTTAGCAAATTGAATCAATTAATAAACGCACGAAAAAACAAGAGCTGTTTCCCGCCGCTTTATTTTTTTTTAATCTTACGACATTGAGGCGTGGGCTGCAGACCTATACAGCCTACTATAAAATTAATTTTGTAATAATAATTTTCTTAAATGAATTAAATAACCTACCGTACTTGAATTTAAATTTTAATATCTTTTAAGTCTTAAAAAACACATAAGGCAAAATAAATTAAAGTGAATGTTATAAAATAACAAATTCTATCTATGAACTTCTTATTGTGTTAGGCTGTATGGCTCATTTTCTTTGCCTTAATATAGATACATTTATGAGTAGATACGTTAATGCCCTTGTGCACAAAATTCGATTTTGTGCAGCCTATATCCTGCACAAATAAGCACTTTCAGAGCATGAGAAGTGAAAAATTAAAATCTGTATCGTAACCCCTTCCCATTTTGCCACTCAACTGGTTTTTTCTCCTCAATAATTTTTTATTTACGACTGTAGTCCATTTCTCTGACGTATTATTTACTTCGCTTGTTTCATTATTATTACAGCCCTTCCTAGTCTTGTTTACCATAAGTGACGTACCTATAGGCGAGTCATCGCTGCGCTCAGCTGTGCGCGTAAGTACCTGACACTCGGGCGAAACCGGTATTTGCACCGATTCAAATGACGTTGCCCGTGGGGTTTGTTCGTGTGTTGAAAAATAATAAAGTAGTAAAATTTCATATCTTTTCTATGTTTACTTTCTATGTGACTGTTTTTTTTTTTGCATGCAGTAAATCCCCACGGATACCCACCCCTCCGGAGCCGGAGGGGGAGGTTATGTCGGACTCGAACCGACTAGGCCGAAGGTGAGGTTGACATGCGACATATTCCTCGCACCCCGGCTGACCCAGGGCCATCCCTCTCGGTCTGGCCCTCCTCGGGAGGGGGGGACCACGCGGTCCCCGACTCAACCCCGGTGTGGGGAGGCGCGCATCGCCCTACGATGTGCGGCGCCGCCGTGGCCTGCTTCTGCTAGGGTGACGGGCGGTTCCACCCGTCACCCTCAGGCCCGCGCTCATGGGGGGCGGAGGTCGGTCTGCGCCCTCCGACGCCCGAGCCGCCTTCGAGCGCGTGCAGCGATGGCAGCGAGTCTTTCTCGCTCATCGCGCCGCGCCCGCTCTGCTGTCTCCTTCGCGAGTATGACCTGCTCGCAGAAGGAGGCGCTGGCCGCCCACGCATCCGCGCAGCAGACCATCGCCGCGAGCAGGATGGAGAGCGTGAGCACTCTCACCCCCAGGGCCGCCACAAGCTCCCGCCTCGGCGTCTCAAACGCCGGGCACTCGGTGAGCGTGTGCAGCCCCGAGTCCACGCTCGCGTCGCAGCTATGTGACTGGTCTTGTGTGGATTAGCGGACTTCATAACCTTGGAAACACGCATAGAGACACTTCGGTGTACACGTTTTTACATAATGTTTGTTTGCTTCATCGTTGAAGCAAGTGATAATTATTTCTAACACGCACTTCGGGAAGTCAAATCCAAACTTGAAACGCCAGCTTAAGATGACAATATGACAAAAAAAAACAATGTGACTCTTCACGGTATTGATTAATGCAGGCTAGCATTGGTTGCTATGAAACTCTATGCATTCAACAAATTGTCATTGACTGTGTAATTGAAAAAAAAAGTTTTAAATTCATTCTTTGTGACATTCATATATTCACGCCTGTAATCCCTGATAGGGTAAGCACAGGTGTATAAACCCCCAAATTTCGCCAACTATCACTCCCGTTGTAAAGGGACGAGTCCGTTGCTATCCAATTGCACTTTGTCATGAGCTATTTCAGCTACAGCCCTTTAAGTTTTAGTAATAAGCGCGCGAAAAAAAACAATTCCGAAGATCAAAAACATATGTTCTTATGTAAAATCTAAAATAAATATTCTAAACGGTCCGTACATAAAAGTTTCTGCGGTGCAGATTGACATGCCACCGTCCTACATTAGTTGTGCACCGGTATTCGGGAACCGAACACTCTACTGTTAAAAGACATCACTATTTATACCACTCGCCAATGTAAGAAGACCCCTGTCATCTGCTCTAAATATACCTCAGGGCACATATCTTGGACCTAAGTAGTGAAACAAACGAGGCACTGGCGCGCTTTGTGAAAAACTGTTTGGTGGATTTGAACTCGTCCACCACTATAGCATCGCGTGGTAACCTTGAAACACATCCAAGAAACGGATATTAAGCGTATAGAGAATATTTGGAGTATACTTTAGGTTCAAGATTTATGTTCCGAAGTATACCATAAAAAGTAACGCGTTGCCTAAACATTTTTAGCAATAGAGCTCTAGATATACTGGCGTTGTTTTATTTTCAGCCGCTAATTACTGATGCGTCATTTATGTTTTTTTAAGTATTTAGAGACAATGAACGGGGACAGTACTGTACACATACCGTCTAATGGACTGTCCGTCCGTAAAGCTTACACAATATCAAAATGAGAATAGTAAAATGTAACGATAAACGCGGTTTGAATATCTATTACCTCTTTATCTGCAAGAGAAGTGGCAATTCGTTTCTAGAATAGAATAATCTTTTTTTTTTCTTTTTTATACCACTCAGGTTTTTTTATACCACTTAGTTGGCAGACAAGCACACGGGCAACCTGATGAAAAGTGGTTACCGTGGCCCATGGCCGTGTACGACACTAGGGCAGTCACATTCGTGCTGCCGACCCTGAAAGAACAAAGAGTTTCTGTACCGTTGTGTTCCTTTTGTCTTCCACTCCAAAAGTTTCCAGTGGCTTCCCTATAACTCACCGCCGGGAATACAACACAAGGTTATTATGGCCGCGGTATTCTGTAGGGCGGAGTTATTTCCCCAGTCGGGCTGCTCAATTCGACGGAAAAACCATAGTGTCCTACCTTCTTGTTAACGTTTAAAACTGTCATAAACATTACTATATATGAATTTCATATAATTGCTAGTTTTCTATGAGGGCTGAGCAGTGAAACTAATTGTCTTCAAATAGTTCTCTAGTACTCGGTCATGCACGCAGTCTAGCCGCACTATTAGCATTTATATTATTCTATTATTATCTTTAATTACATCATTACTTAGTTCTAAGTACCATTTACATTCTGTCTTCATATTGGGAGACGAAATATATAAAATAATAACATCAACTCTTCAAGATCGTATATTTAATGCGTTTTTTTTTATAAAAACATCTAATGCACAGGTGAACGGGTGGGTGAATCAGCCGAGGTCTATCTCGCGATACATACACTGACCAAATAATTAATTATCAAAAAAAAAAGGACCACCTCTCTAGACAAGTGGCAATACATTTGTAAAATAGAATAGATTGATCAATGTACTCGATTGGCATATTTTGACCACTGTCATAAAAATCAAAATATGTGTCAATTGGGTATTTGGCTGACTAGTCAAATTGGTTACTTTTTACTAAACGTTAAAACGGTCAGTTATAAGGAAACTTGTATGAAATAATTATTGGTGACGTCATTATGTTTAATAGTCAAAATATGTACTATTATTATATGTTGGGGATAACTGAGAATTAATAAAAACGATAAAATAAGAACCGATGTAACTGTTACAACTCTTTTACCATTCTTAATTTGTTAAGTTCAGTTAGATAATTTATTTTTACTACAGGAAAGTAGCCAATTCTATACAGTCATCATTCTATTGCCACTTGTCTAGGGAGCCAGGTCAGAAGCACTTGAAACCGGCTGCCTTACATAAAAGGTTTAATGACAGTAGACGAAACTCTAAAGTGTGAAGCAATTGACGGACTGTTATCTCTGCCTAACTCGGATAGAAATAGGCGTGAGCTTATTTATGTATAAAAAAATCTTAGGTCCGTGTTTCAGAACAATGCTGAGTTGTGAGTCGAGTCTCACAGTGACATTAGAGCTGTCCTCTAGAATAAAATCTGTCCTCAGATCTAGTTAAGGTGCGGCTACATTTCATATTGGAAATGTTGCGAAAATATGAACTGTAGCAACACCTGCATAAATTGAGTTTCAGGACTGAGTATCTTTCTAGAGTACGGGCCTTTATACCCAGTTCATATTATTACAGTCCAGTAATCCAGCGAATCATTCCAGTCCACTTTTGGACTGGATTGTGGTGTTCACATTAATCCCGTAGATATTGTTAACGCACTTGCACTGATAACAATCCAGTGACTGGACTGAATTTCTCGCAAGAATAGGCACATTCCAGTGATGGTTCACACTAGATATAATTCATAACTCATTCATTCATAAAGATAATCATTACACGTCATATATCATATTACAGCAAGTTTGTCACTCAACTTTCTATTCTTAATAGTAAATGCTTCTGCAGTCTTTGAATAAACATAAAATAATAATTGTAAAAATGTCAACAATGTATCATCACAGGTTACAATGCAGTCACTATATGTCAATAGTTCAATAGGGTAGTGTCCTGAGTCAACGGATCATCACCAATACTGCTTGATGTTGTAATTTTTACTCAACAAATATGCATAGTAAACTAAGATATTGACTAAGTAAACTGAAACTATGACTTTTCATTATTTGTAATGCCCAAAATAGGTCAAAATATAAATAATCGAAATAAGGCAAAATTAAGAAATTTTTAGATTCCTTATTAAAGTTTAAATCAATCTTTATATGCATTGTACATGTGTAAACGCAACGTGGACTGAAATAAATGCGATATTCTCTTACACTGCATACATTTGCCCTACGTGCTAGCACACTGTGACGTCACAGTGTACTGCGATTTTGTATGGAGCGTTTTCGGGCAGCTCGAGAAATCGGATTTTCAAAGTCAAATATCTTTAAAACTATTTGTCATAGGAATATTTCACTTTACCAGTTCATTATTATTGTAAAATGTAAAGTTTATTATGATAAAGATGAAAAATAGGACACAATCCTATTACAACAATGTCAAGTTCTAATAAGAGTCAAATTTTATAAAGTCAATGTTAAATATTTTACATAATTCCAATTATTCTATAGCCTGGAATGCTGCGACTAGATTCGCTCGCTGGACTTGAATGCTACTGGAAATATGTGAACTGGGGTTTAATCTGAAATCGGTCACAGTCGTCAATGCATAACCGTAAAGTCGATTAAAAATTTATCTATCTTCCAAAAGAGCGAATGTTCTCCGTCAAATTCTATTAGTTTTTGTTCTTTCTTTGAAAACAAGGTTTCGTTTCCTCTAAAATATTAAGAAAGAATGCCCTTAGAATGCTCTTGTTCTAGCTCTAACTCGTATGTTCGTTTGGTCTAAATCAACCTTCTTGTACGACAAATCCGTCGCGTGTTTGACATACACGAGATGACTTGTCACTCTGTACGTCGGGACTCGCAACTGATGATGCACTCTGTTGCAGTTTTGGCACGACACAACTCATTTCAAGTATTTAACTGTGTATATTGATCCAAGGATATTATTACATCACGGATAAATAGTCAATGACACAGTTTATTGAGCTATAGAAAACTTTAATTTTGCGATAGATTTTCAATCTTAATCGCCTTGTTTTATTAAATGTCCTTTATAAGTGTCCTGAGTCGTCATTTATTACGTTTTATTTTAATTTTTCCGTAAGTTATGGTTTGAACTTATTTTTTTTCATTTTTTATTTCGTTTTGTTTTCAAATTTGTCCTTAGTAGTTCGTAATAATAGTGTAGAGTAGTGTAGATAAATATGTGTAAATGAAACGAATAAATAATAGTGCAGGGTGACATGTGTGCAAATGGTGTCACTACCATAGACGCCCAAGATCGTGCGAAGTGGAGGAAGAAGAGCCGGAAGGCGGACCCTAAGCTCCGGGGGTATCTCGGCCTCGGATGCAATCAGGATAACGTCTAAATGTCAAGTGTAAATATATAAATAAGTGGGTCAGATATTGAGCCCATTATCATTTATTAGTGCAATAGTCAATCATTGATGACCTACTTTTAAAGTAATGATTTATTAAATTACATAATATCATATTCAATTAAGTCATTCTAAAAAAATAAAACAAAAAATCATTGTATATAATACCATGAATGTAGATTGTTTCCTTCGCAAATAAAAAAGGAATTCATTACCAACTTATTCACTTGTACATATTTTTAATTTGTGCAATTTGTAATGACCTTAGTGATATATTCTATTACATATTTATTCATGACTCTTCCGTAATTAACTTTAGTTATTCACGTTAATAATGACAAGTAACGAACAAAGAACATATCCTGTGGTACCTATCTACTTAATTATTTATTCGTTCGCAGATAATAAAAAGAAAATTAATTCGTCTGTTCATTCAATTGCGATAAAATAGCCAAGTTAAACTAGAAACATTTGGCGGCTGTTTATTTCTGTAAAAGATTAATATTAATTAATTAACTTACCATCATCATCGATGCCGTGATGGTTCACGGTGGAGTCCAATAAGGGGTCACCAGGAAGAGATGGCTTCCTTCAAGGAGTTCTTGAAGGAGATTAGGTGATAATGCTGTTTTCCAAATGACAGTAAATAAAAAACAAAAACAAGACACGGCATTGTACCGCATATACGCATCCCCATTTACATGGGACATAGTTAAAAAAAAATGCCAAATACTATACAATTAAAATGGATATTTCCGTTGATCCCACACTAGGCAAGCACACTGGGTGCCATGACGCTTTCACATCACAGTTTTGTATAATAGCTCGGTCGTCAACAGGTATGATGTAATCTTACACAAAACCATTGGGACAAAGATAAAAAAAGTAAGGGTTTATAAAATAGATAAACAAAACTTGGTGATTATAAAAAGTGTGTGTGTACCTATACGATTCAATATATTATGTATGTATATATAGTATGTTATAGTAGTATGTGTACATAAATATGTTTATTTACGTGCGGGAAATCCCCACGGATACCCCCGGTTATGTCGGACTCGAACCGCCGTCTGTGGGTCGTTGTGCTAGGCCGAAGGTGAGGTTGTCTCGCGACATATCCCTCGCACCCCGGCTGACCCAGAGCCATTCCTCTCGGTCTGGCCCTTCTCGGAAGGGGGGACCACGCGGCTTCCGACTCGTCCTCGATATGTTATGTGTGAAATATTTGTGTTAGTACTCTTCAGCGTACCCTACGATCGTACGATCGAGAAGTCCCGGGTTCGAATCCTGTCCATTACACTACCGACGTGAACCGACTTCTAGCACAAGCAATTTAGCTTAGTTGAAGGGGTTAGACGGGAATATTAGTAATTTCAGTTGCTAATATTCTTTATTAGAAAAAAACTGTCAAGCTACTGTACCTTTCTACCTTCAAACCCCTAGAGTCCGATGCCTAGTATGTCTGACTGTACCATAGGTGATACACTATCAGAATAATAATTTAATAACAACTAATTAAATTTAGTCTATATGGTCAGAGGTTTGATGTATGAATTTATAATAGTTGATTTGACCTACAAACCAAATGCACACATACAAAGATTTACAAACACATACATTTTACATATTATGTACACGTAATTAATAATTGGGTTGGCACTATAGTTAATTGAATTTAAGTTGCATTGTTAGCTGCCTTGTTAGAGTAATGTATTGTATTCGTTTGTTGCTCTTATTAGGCGATGGGACCGCAGTACCACAGCAAAGGCTGCGTAGGTACTAAAAATAATCGAACAGTGCCTAAAATAAATTAGTAGAAAACACAAGTTCCTCACCTAATCTTCATCCACTGAGATTTCTTCCAAATAGGCTCTAGAGGTCGGCTTTTTAGTTTAACTACGAAACTGCTGAAGTATATTCTTCATGAAGTTACTGCCATCTTCTTCTTTGTCATAGCGTTAATTCCAGTCGCATCAGAAACTTTCAGCTTGAAGTCTGGGGTCCGCTTTTACCAGTCTAACTGCGGATTTGGCTGAACTTCATATTTTCCGTGAAGCGACTGTATCTGACCTCCACAGCCGAAAGGCGATATCGAAGCATTGCAGCTAGACCAGACGTTGTATTTTTGAGGGCTCTAACTACCCGTAACGACTGCCATAGAAGTTTGTATGGCAACCGGCACCGTCGGCGACGGCTTAACGTGCTCTCCAAGGCACGACTAGACTAATGCAAACTCTTTCATTTAAATATTTGCACTGAGCGGAGATCGAACCCGCGCCTCCTGCGTAGCGTTCACTACCGCTACGCCACGGAGGCGTGAAGCTACTACCATCTGTTATCCACAAACCTCAGACCAATCAACGTTCTGTAGTTAGACCATACTGTCGGACTTTTGTAGCTCTAATTATATCTATAACGACTGTTCATAAGGCTTCCGGGACCGGTCTCACTGTTTTAAGTAAGGATACCCATCCTGAGACTGACCTGGCTGTATTGCTTTGCTAACTAGCCCCTCTTAATTACATAGTCTAATCACTAACTGTTGATAATAATTTCAGTACAGAGTAGATAACTATAGGGCTAATTGAATTCCCATTTCCGCCCTTTGGACTCTTGAATGCACCATCGTCCACCTAAGCCAATTATTGCGCATTGCGTCACCGAATTAATAAACACTTCTCACTGACCAATTAACTGGATATCACGGCTTGCGCTCTAAAGAGCACCCAGTTCACCTAATAACCAAATTACTATGGTAAACGGGTGAAATACCTATACAATGTTCATAATTCTGAAAGAGTTTTTTACATACGTTTTAGTATATCTACAGGTACGAATTCGTAGCTACATATACAGTATACAGCAACAGCATACATGAAATAGACTTGAATGTGATGTTATGTTTATTGTTTTAATGCCCTGTTCCAGTAGCATTTTAGTCCAGCGAGCAAAACCCAGTGCTGGAATGCAACTGGAATAATGTGAACCAATGGGCACATGCCAGTGAGTAATCCAGTCCAGACACTGGGTTGTTATTATTTCAAGCGCGTTTAAAGTTTAAAACAATGGAATAATGCTAACACTACAATCCATTTCGCTGGATTACTGGAGTGGCATTCTCAATAATGCGGTTTATCCGTATCTGCTAAACAGTAAGTGCATAGCTGAGTGCGAGAGTACAGGAGTTGTAAATTCATGACGCAAAGAAATTTCTACCCATTTCTCCGGAAATGATATTTAAAAAGCAACAACAAGCGTATTTATTTTAGCTTCCACTAAATATCACGAGACTTGTCTATTTTAAGCGTGCCCAGTTTACCCTATGATAGACGGTCTGCCGACCACCGTACATCTGTCATTCATAATGCAACTGTCTAGTAGTGCACTAGAAACTGTTTTAGTTATTATAATGTCATTTGATGGGTGCATTTATGTCCTGTTTTTATTTTTAGTTTTTTCAAATTTAAATATCATAGAATATTTTCTTCTTTCCTTCATCACAGATCAACAAAGCGCGGGTTCAGAGTTAGTCGGTATACTGACTGCTTCAAAATGTCTTTAATGTAATATTAAGTGACCGTTATGTTAATTCAATAGATTACTTACAAAGGTACCAGGCACTTACATTATGCTAAACTATGATTGGAGCGAGATTATTTAGTTACACAAATCAGATTTGCATCTAACCGACATCGAATTTGTGGTTTAATATCAATCGATTAAAATAATCTTGATTGACAAGGCAACAATTATAATATTAGGCCTATTTAGAATATATTAGTTGTTTGACAATAATGGTACATAATCTAATTCGTAGATAAACCTTTAATTGGGTAGTTTCCTGAAGTTGAAATAAATTACTTAGTTGAATTTATTGAATAAAAAATTTAAAACAGTTGCGTCGGTTCTTATTTTATCGTTCTTATTTATTTTTAATCATTCACCCAACCTTTAATAGTAAATGATTTGACCATTAAACATTATGACGTCACAAATAAAAAATTTCATACAATTTTCCTTGTAACTTACCGTTTTGACGTTAATAAATGTTAACTAATTTGACTAGTCAGTCAAATACCCAATTCTCACCCCCCGTTATCACACCCCGTTATCATCATCATCCTTTCGCTAGCCCAGTCGCATCGGCTTGGGGTCCAGGGTCCACTCAGAGTATGATTAGGCTTGGTTTTCTTATATTGGGGGCTGCGATTGTCTGACCTCCCAGTCTAATGTGGTTAGTGACTATAATATACTAAAACTGCATCAATCAATCAATCCACCCACTGCAGTGCACTACTGGACATAGGCCTCTCCCAATGTGCGCCATTTCCATCGATCCTCCGCCTTCCGCATGCAGTCCACCCCTGCCACCTTTTTCAGGTCATTGGTCCAACTGGCTAGGGGCCGTCCTACCCTTCGTTTGCCTTCTCGCGGTTTCCGCTTTAGGACTCGCCTGCTCACATTCCACAAATTCCACAAATATTCCACAACATTTCACACAACGCTATCTAGATCCATGGTAAGCATAGCTTAACTAGCTTGTGTTATGGAATCTAGAATGCGGATAAACATACTTAGATACTCTTTTTTTTGTAAATACATACATATTATACATAGAAACGCCCAGACAAATGCAAATACACATATTCATGCATACGAATATTTGCACTGAGCGGGGATCGAACCCGCGCCTCCTGCGTAGCGGCCGCGTTCACTACCGCCACGCCACAGAGGCTGTCAACATTATACAATATAAAATATAAAACTGCATACATTATTTTAATTTTTCTTTTTTTTACAGGTAAGTTAATCAATTCTGCGCAGATAACAAACTGAGGTAAATTTCGTTTGTAAGTATTAAATCGGATTTCACGCGACTAGTTACATTGATTGCGACTTTGGTAGGCATTGTTGTCACGTGGGCCATGTGGTGCGAGGTGACTTGACATCCGTAACCACATAATGCCTTTTAGCTTGAATGGGCAGGTTTATAAAACTCATAAGGCCTGTCCATTTACATGGTAGTTACACTTAGCCGTGGCTAAAGTAACGGAAGCAGGGGCAATATGTCACGGCGATGAATACATTGCAGTGGATGTGTCGAATTACGCGTAAGGTTCGTGAGGAAATACCCGGTCCACGTTCTTATTATGATATCAAAGAATAAATGCAGATGCCGGAGAAACACTAGCAATTGGATATTCTTGAAGAGATCTAACGAATAGTATTAAAATGATCTCAATCTATTCGTTTAAGCTGAAAACTAGATCTCTTCTATAGAGCATTCTTTTTATCAAAATCCACACGATTTGATAAAACGCTCTCATGGTCATTACTGTCTGTATACTTAAGCCCTTCGTAGTAAAAAATTAGACAATGTTATATATAGTTCATGTGAATATGTAGTGTTTAGTATGTAACCCTGTGTATTGTGTATTTTTTTATAAGCTAACTATCTTCACTAGTGATTGTGTTACTATAATTTTGTACTTTATGATTCTCCTGTAAGAATAACATCCCTACTGTAAATGTGTGGAAACTCCGCACACCTGACTACTTCGCAGTAGAATGCGAATGATCAGAGATAATGACGCTTTCAAGTATTATCGTTGCCTATTTATTTGTTCGTATCTATGAATGGCGTTTAACAGCTATTGTGGTTAACCCGTACTTACCGAAGTACATGTAATTTGTATGAACACTAGTTACCTAATAGCATATTATTGAAAAAAAAATACTAGCTGTTTGTTGTGAGATTCAAAATTTAAAAAAGCTCATTCATCTTTTTTTAGCGTATTGTTCCAAATTCAAAATTCATTCCAGCCTTAGAAAACGTGACACAATTTTTGTTCCTAACAGCTTGTCTAGTATGACCATTGGTTTGACAAGTATTTTATTTTATTCTTCCAGCAAATGGTTCAGCTTAGTAGTTAAAGCGAACAAATAAGACCAGGTTATTGATCCTCAATGTTCGTTTTATTATTCTATGCGCGTGTGCCGACGATGCGCGTCCGTAGCCGGCGCAGCCGTAGCCTACATCGAGCGAGATCGATTTTGAGAACAATATTCATTCCGTTCAAATATTTCAGTTCTAAAATTTTTGGAATTTCGAATATCATATTATTCAAATTTGCAGTATCATCGAGAATAGTGCAGGTAACACTAGAAATTAAACAAATCTGTGAAGGTCATACTGAAAGTTTTAGCAAAAACATTCAATGAGTAAAGTAGAAATCTATTAATATTTTTATTGTTTTTTAAATTGTATCACTTTCTCAGCAGAGTCACGTGCGATTGAACCGTTGTATCAAGGGGCCCTCTCTCCATTTGAGATCTCTTTTTCGGCCTTCTCGAGAAATAAATTCCGAAAGATTTCATTAGGCAAATTCCTCTTTTTGTTTTTGTGAATGAATCTTATTCAGTGCAAACATTTTAATTTCATGCGAACGTTTTATAATCCAGACTTATTTCAGACGTTAACTAGCCAGAATCTAAACAATAATAAATCACTCTATATCCAGTTGATTAAGACCGCAATAAAACGTCATATAAATCATGAAGCGAATCATATTCATTGCGAAGACACTCGATGCACGTAGCTGGACTTTTATTTTTACTGGCCTAACATTGTACAAATGAATTCATTTTAGGTACATTTATAGGTTCACCCGTTCGAACTTCAAATGGCATTTTTTATTATTGAATTCTCATTCAATAACCTTATTAGGCTTGACAAACCGTAATATAACTACTTCGTATTAGCCGACTCATTTAAATGTTTAACACCAGTTCTTTTTTACTACTACCAATTGAAATCCGCCGTTTACTCATATTACGACTGTGTCAAGTTGAATAATTGACCTGTTCTAAACTTGGAGGTTGGACTTCATACCCCATACGTTAATTGTACAGTCAGTAGGTATCAAATGAGGAACAAATGAAGCATAAAATTGTACCGTTTCGGGAACTAAACCGATTATAGTGTGGCGATGGCGAACGTACACACATTTTGCATTATTGATTGTGTTTTTGCTTCCACTTTTATTCCACATTTAAAGTGTGAAATTGAATTTATAGAACGCGAAAGTGTATTCGTTTATTTGTTTGTTAATCACGTAAAAATGGGGGAATGCATATTCTCTGATAGTAGAATACGACCACAGAATATAAAAGAAAATATTTTAAGGTTGTGTTTCTTTAACAGAGAATAAGTACTTAACAGGAACAGTATTGGGGCAGGCATTAGCTAGTAATGAGAACACTTATGAGAAAAGTTATAATGACCCTTGTAGTATGACAATTAAGTGTTCCAGGGATTTTTTTAAGTCTTTTTGCCAGAAATTACCCGGAGGTGATCTAAAATTTTACACTATTATAGATTATCCTTGAAATTCACGAACGAACGAGCAATCCCTATAAAAAGAAGCACTTAAATGATAATTATGCCTTATCTAAGGAAACGGTAAATGAGTTCATTGCCCTTAGTTAGTAGTGTCGCCTCATTTGGTATTCCTTTATAATCTTCGGAAGTGAAAAAAATGTTAATTTAAAAATACCCCGCCCCTGTTTAAAATGCAGGCCTTTGCGTTACAAAAAAAACCTTAACGACACAGCGACAATAGGATGTCTCGTATTGAAAAGTCATAAGTTCGCCTCCTATTTCTAAATTTTTTATAGATTTTTTAATTTTAGTTCAGTTCTTGTGTGTGGCGTGATAGTTCCACAATTTTTCTAAATTGTGGAACTATCACGTCTCGTATAGTAGATCCAAAAGAATAGAGATAGTGTGAGAGTAGTCATATCTACAGAAGTTATTTGTTAGATATTTAGAATAAAACCACACTGCTGAGAACGTGGCATTTAGCTTTGCACATAATGTTGTACGTAACGTTACTTGCAACTTTGCAAGTATCGTAGCGCGAACCTTTTCACGTAGCTGTGCTCGTAGTAGACAAGTAGCATTACACGCAGCGTTGCATGTTGTATTGCACGTGCCATTGCATACGGTCTCGAAACCTAGCTCGCAGCATTGATCGTGGGTTTGCCCGTAGCATTCAGACAGTCATGTACAGTCGACAAAAGAGATACGGTGCACTTTTTCAAATAAAGTCGTATGTAAAGGTGCAACCCTATATCCTTTACGTACATAGTATACTTATAATAGTTTTTTGTGCATTGCATTTTGCAACACCCAAAGTCAATTTGTTTCATTTAATTAATAACCTCGTGTTGTGTTCCTGGCGGTAAGTAGGGTAGCCAGAGCTCACTGGAGAGTTTGTGCTGTTAGTGGGAAGACCAAAGCACATTCCTGCTTTGACTTCTACACTGACGGCACAGAAAATCTCTGTGTTTACAGGGTCGACAGCTCGAGTATCAGCTCCCTTGGTGTTGTACACGTCCATAGGCCACGGTAACCACTTTCTATCAGGTGGACCGTGTGCTTGTCTGCCAACTCAGTGATATAAAAATGCTATTTCAGTTTTACTCTAATTCATATACGTTTACATAGGTCGATACAACTCGATGATCATAAATGCCTCGTGCAGCAGTAATCTACATACGCCATTCAGTTCTTAAGATGCGCAACGATCATTATCGAATCAATCAATCGATATATCGGGCGATTAATCTATATTTATAAGACGTGTCGACCGCAACGTTTCATCTAATTGTTAGCATTCGATACTGTCCGATCAAAAAGTACGTGGCCTAATGATACATGATAAATATACACTGATTGGCACCAGTGCGTGATGTCGCAGCCAATTTATGTACCACACGTATCAAATAAAGAAATCAAAGCATTCAAACTAAGCTTTATAGTTTTTATATTGTATCTCGTCTGCTGTGATTATATCAATATTAGTTACTTTGACAATATACGTTTAAAGTACCTCGAGGGCGGAGATCTTTGAGCGACCTCCGACGTCTGAGTCGTCTCCGCTGCGCCGTGCACCTTTCACGGGGTCAGCGAGTTGGGATAGTCTCTTAGTATCTCTCACGGGCCCGCTCCGTGGTCTCTTCTTGGGCATTACATGCTTTAAGAAGGAGGCAGTGGCGGTCCATGCGCTTATACTCCGCATCATGGCTGTGAACATAAAATACTTCATATTGAATCTGAAATCGTCCATTGTCGTTTAAGGTGGAGTAAAATATGGCCAGCGATCTTTTCGTTATCGCCGTAGAAGGCGTCCATCCGCCAGTATACAGCCCATGAAAAAGTGGCCGCTTGACAGCAATAAGCTATAACGTGGCAACGAAAATCTCAGTTGGTGAAATGTGGGTGCTATATACCACTCTACCTACACCTTTGGAACTTGGTGACTGTATATAACACAAAATATCATCTATCAGGGAAAATTTCTGTTTTCCTGTAGATCCATTATACAAAAGATATCGAACAGTAAATACATACCGATTTAATATTATACCTTCATCTACTGGTGAGACAGCACAACTCAATTCCCGCAAAATGCCTCGCAAGTCATAATAAATACCCCAAAATGGACGAAACTTTTACCATTACCGACAGCCTTTAAGTCATTTATAACCAAATTAATACAGGGAACTAATAGCGCTAATAATTGTATTGCATCGACGATCCATTAGAATCTTTCTTCTATTAACGAAACGTACAAATGATGGGAGCTTGCCGCGTCCTGGCGAGCGGTATACCGCAGTCTCACTACTGAATCACGCCCGTGACTTGTCAATTGCAGCAACCCTGAGTTCAGGGCTTTCACATCTTTAATTTTACAAGTTTATTAGGTACTTGAAAAAAAAAACTAATATCATTCAACATACATACATAGACATAAATGTAAATCCCCGAAGGGATAGGCCGAGATGTATTGTATTGACACCTGCGTTTCGATCCCACGTGATAGGGGGCTAGCCTATTGCTGTCTAGGGGGCACTTTGTCTTGGGGCTGTATGTTTACTGTCGGAGGTAGAACAGTCCAGTCACCTTTTACTACACCCACAGCAAGAGCTGGTCTACTCCAACGGATACCAACACGGCCGTTTTATATATTAGTCGAATTTTTTTTATTACAGTGTAAGGGCCGCAGTTTAAAGATTAAAATTTTATTTATTTTATAGGTATTTGTAGATAACGTTACATCTTGGACCTACTTTCTTAATCCTTAATTCTATATTGCACACACACAGTACAGAGATCATACAAAAAACATTCAAAGGAACATGTACAAAGGCGAGCTTAACTCAAAATGAGTTCTCTCCCAGCAAACCTTTGAGTAGCAGAGAAGTATATGGTTATAAACTTAATTACTTTATTAATTACTAAGCCAAAAAAATACATATTTGCTAGTTATAAAGGTTGGTGACAGCCCTGGAACGTGGCTATGGCTGTCACAATCTGAAATTAATCACGAGACTCCATATAAGTTACTTAGCTCGTCGATACCTAAGTTCGCCAGCCTTTCCCTCTTACAAGAGCTGGTAATGTAGTTCGATGTCTCGCAATATAATTTATTGTTATAAACCGAACGATTAATCTTGCGTTTGACGTCACTCATTTCATGAATAAGCTGAGGCTTGCAGGATTCGTTCAACTAGTGTTACTTGAAAAAATGGCATGACAGAGATTGATAATTATATTGCTTTAAGATAACGTTGCAATTAGTCAAAATATTTACTGTAGCAGCGAGTATGTTAACCCACATGAGTCTTATTTACACAATACAAATGTGACGAACAATGTTTTCAACTCCACATTGATTGAATCAAATTGGAAAATTTATATTTAAAAGTGCATCTGTGGTTAGTCTTTAAGTGTGTGATTTAGGTCTAAAGGTAAAAAAATTGACATCAGAATATTACCACTAGTATAGTATCTTGCGATGCCCGAATGATACCTGCTGGTCCTCTCGCGTGTTATTTTGATCCCGTACCCTGTACCAAAACTTCAGCCAGAACTGTTCGTCCGATAAAACATTATTGAATAGCAAACATATTCACAAACTTAACATTTATAATATTATTGCGCAGAAAGTAGGATCAGTAAGAATAAGATACACATTATAGGACAATAATAAATGTCACTGTGTTACGAAAACTACATGACTTATAAATTACTAGCAGACCCCGCCGAACTTTTCTACCGCCAATATTTTTCCGCCCGCGTGGCGTCAGATCCCGTTCCCGCTGCACCCTCTACTATATTAAACATATATTACACATATAAACCATCCTCTTGAATCATTATCTATTTTTAAAAAAAACCGCATCAAAATCCGTTGCGTAGTTTTCAAGATTTAAGCACACAAAGGGACATAGAAAGCAACTTTGTTTTATACTATGTAGTGATAACAAAAATGAATGCCGTGTCCCCCAATTATGCCAACACAAAAGAAAATTATACCAATCAAAACATAGACATCCCTATTAATATGCCTACGTACCTGAATTAATTGGCAATTGACAGAGGAAGACTGTCAAAGACTGTTTATGTACTGAGGCTCAATCAAAGTTTGTTGCCATGTTGTATTAATCTTGATTAATATTTAAATTAGGGACGAGACTTGTTTATATTTATTCACTGACAAAACCCCGTATTTGTGTAGGACTTCAATCGATACGGTACCAAATTATACTGTAAGTACTTAAAATAACTTGGAGATTAATTTGATTCTTCTTTTATGATGTGCAGACGGCAAAGGAGATAAGGACATCTTTATAGACAAGTTAATATATAAAAATGTGTAGCTATTTATTCCTTTGTCGTATGTACAGTGGACAAAGAAAATACAGAGGCATATTTTCTGGTGTATATGAAGGTGCAACCGTATCTCCTTTCTTACTCTTTCAGGGATAGGCAGAAATGGAGCACTACATTGTGTCTGTACAACTTCGAAACCTAATTATGTGTTATTTATTAACGGGATCGATGCTTTGTTAGTCTACTGACAATATAACAAAATTGCTTCACGTAACTTTCGCTAGGTGGCGCTGATACAATATCATGCACATTATGTTTATTATAATACCATCGAGTATGTCATACGATCATTTTAATAACAGTTAAGCCGAAAACAGACCACCTTCTGTGAATCCCCATGGAACAAAATATACATACATTCATACATAATCTATTTACGCCTTTAAATTCCCTTAAAGAGACATTTACTGGAAGAGTCAAAGTTGCCCTATTCTACTCAAGAACCAGCACGGCATCTTGGTATATTACACATGTTATTATATGAATAAAACAATGTCATGACGTTGTGAATAGTGTGTAGTTAAAATACAAATATATGAAGCTTCGTATGGTGTTGCGTTTCAAGAATGTTAGCACCTACACGTCTGCGCTGTCGTTCTAAATGGTATACCTATTGTTCTACTTACAGATGTGTGCTGCAGTGAAACTAGAACTTTAGCCAATTGCTATTATTTCTAGTTATAAACAGTATGCTAGGCAAGCAAACGGCCTACCTGATTGAAAGAACCAACTTCAAGAAACAAAAGAAAAGACAAGTGGAAAATAACTGAAATAATAGTTTTTTTTTTTTCTTGGAGGATGGTGTTTTAGCTCGACAGGTCATATCTTGATTTATTGCTCAGGCACAGCAAGTAAAGTTTGGATTTACTGTTAATTCAGTCATTTTCCACATTTTTTTTGATAAATGTAGGGTTGAAAGCTAGTCGGGCTTTCCCAAAGAACACGTGTGAACACAACCCTATATCTTTGAAAAAACATTGTTTTCTTTTTTTTTTTCGTTTCCTGTTAGTTGTTATTTGATAGCATAAATTAATACATAAGTATAAATGCACTCTATTGCAAGCAATACGGAATCCCGAATAACATTAACTATATATGTGTAATATTATTTCACCATAAAAGTTGTAAAAACAAAAAACAACCAACCAAATAAGTGGCTCTTTATCAGCCATTAAACGAATATACATGCTCTATTGAATCGAAATTTCTATTTAATTCCCAGTAACATAGTAACGACACCATTTTACACCCTTGGCCAATAAAATTAATTACCAAAATGCGCTATTAAATCCACAGTCTCATGTCCAGGGCCAATAAAAACGAGTCGGAAAAAAATCTTCAGCCGTTTGCATAATTTACCGATTTCACGAAACAGCTGCGACATTTTATATCAATCCTGTACACATTTGTGGTTTGGGTGTGTATGTGTGTGCATTAAGTACGTACTTACATTGTTTTTGTACAGTTGTGCGTTTGTGTGTGTGTGTTTAACTAATGTGGTATGGCACAGGAAGTGTGCTCGTGTTGACAGGTGAAATGACTTTGTGTGCTGTAAATATTAGAATTTGTATGTCAGTGTGCTAGTTAGGGGTGATAAGCATTGTTTTGGAGACGTTTGCTCGCTAAACATTAGTGTTGTACTTATAAATGTTGTTGGATTAGTAAATGAGACGACATAAGTAGGGTTTTGTGTTGTTCTTTGGAGCAAACGAATTACATAAGCTGAGGTAGTATTAGTAAAATTTGTTAATACAATTTTCCACCAAAAATCACTAGGAGTAAAAATTAACATAAGAGAAAAAATACTATTTAATGAAGAAGATTAGAGTAACTAGTTTAGAGTACCACCCCATTCCATCTAAATTACAACAAAGATAAAATTTTAAATACTCAAATGTGTAAACATTATTTTTACTACTTATTGGCAGCAATACAAGGCATTCATACGAAAGAAATGGCGCAAATTGGGAGTGGCCTATGTCTAGCAGTGGACTGCAGTGGGCTAATTGATTAATAGATTGAAGGCATTCATACCTACATGTCATTCAAAGTCAAGATGTGTGCCAGAGCAACACCCATCAAAGTCAAAATGTACAAATGATTTTTATTATTGAAGATGCAACCAACATCCACAGTCTAAAATTACACAGTTGTATCGAGATGCTCCACCGGCCATCCCTAGGTCCATGTCACACATATGACAACAATGCGTCCGTATAACTAAATGCTCACCTCAAACCGGAGCGATGTCCCACAAACGTGCAAATTGTCCTTTCACGAGAATCTGTAATACTAACTGCATACTAGAATGCCTATAGCTAGGTACCACTCCGTGGTTACACCTGAGTAAATCCTGGTACTGTGAGAATATCGAGATACAAGCTACTGTCCATATTAGTGAGAATGTAACTTCCTAGAAGTGTAGATGAAAGAAGTTTCTACTATCGGCTCAATAGAATTTAAGTAGGATTTATTTGTTGTTATTTACTTTTTTTATATAAAGTTATTAGTTGTCATGACAACTACTAACGTAGTCAAACTGCGAACATAGCTGCTAAAAAGTAGCCGAAACGTCGGTCCAAAAGTAAATAACAACAAATAAATCGCAACAGAATTCGTTAAAAAGTAGTTTCATTTCAATAAAATTCACAAACTTATTTTATACTGATCTTGAGCTTGACTGATCTGATAATGTGGCCTGGAGGTGAGCCAACTACTAAAAACCATGGTTTTAGATGGTTGGTTCAAACTGTGGATTCTGGTTAACCCTTGGACCCCCTTTACCAGGTCCGGGGATCAAATTTAACTTTAATATTTATATTCTAGCTTTATAATGATTAGATTTTAATTAATCAAATACATGTATA
Organism: Eilema caniola; assembly: GCA_949126895.1. Classification (NCBI taxonomy): domain Eukaryota; kingdom Metazoa; phylum Arthropoda; class Insecta; order Lepidoptera; family Erebidae; genus Eilema; species Eilema caniola. The sequence continues at coordinate 22,939,761 of OX421470.1, forward strand.
GAAAAAGTCAAACGCTCTTGAAATTGGCAAGCTCTTATGGTTTATTTGCAGTAGTAGAAGCTTTAGAAGAGTTTAAGTTTAGAAACAGATGACGGTTGTATGTATCTACCCCAGAATGGAAAATGGCTGGATAAATCTACGTACTAGCTTTTGCCCGCATCTCCGCCCGCGTCGATGTCAGTTATCGCGACCAAACATAGTCTATTTCCTTTCTCAAGGTTTAATCTACTCCTAAACCAAATTTCATTAAAATCGGTTCAGTGGTTTAGACGTGAAAGACGGACAAACAGACACATACACACTTTCCCATTTATAATGTAAGTATGGCTACAAGCATCTATTTATACATAAAAATGAATAGAAAATTTTATAAAAAACCCTTAAGTCCACGTAACAAGCCACCACAGTCTACAAAGTGATTATCAACTCGTATCACATTCAGACACACGCATGCACGAGACATTGAAACTATAGTGTCACCATACAGTCCTTGCTATCCTACATCGCTTTCACATATAAATGACAACAATGCATCCGTTTCTACGGCGTGCTTTAGGGCACATACACACGCACCCGTTCGGTACTGACCACTGATACCGACAGATTTATGATCGGGGAAGGTAAAGTTTCAGTGGTACACTGTTTTGATTTGTAACTGAACTCAATGTGTGCAACCAAAATACACCAGTCTGATCTTTAATTGACGAGAAAATATGGTACAGAAGCAGGAGATCAATACATTCGAAGTAATATTATCTTTATAGATGCACTCTAAAGTCCGTATTCAAGAAGGATACTCAGTAATAATTTTAAGTAAAGATTATATTCCAGAATTAAAATTGTGTGGAGATTTTAAGAAAGCTCGGATGATTTACGTTCATAAACATAAATCTCCACTCTATTATACTTTTAGAATGCTTTCTTGAATACGAGCCTTGAATCCTGCAGGTACATAATCTATTATTAATAACCCGGTTGACAGCTAATTTATCTATATAAAGTATATTTATCTAAGTTACAGCAATTGAAATACACCTCAACAGAAAACATGAAAAATAAGTTTATTTAAAATTCTCAAAGAACAAGGTTAATATTTGATGACTTGTAAGTTCACGGTCCCCTTTCTTTCTTTTACTTGAGTTTTATCAATTTAAATCGAGAAAGTTTTACAACCAGGACAATATATCAATAGGGAATACTCTGCCCAACAGAGTGACCTACATAATCGAGTACTTAACTAATACGGATCCGGTACTGACCTAATCGTCTACATTAGCCCTAATATCGATATGTCCCAAGACATGTTCGTTTGTGTGCTCATCACGACACCCATTGTCTCTCGTCCAATTGTCACTGCCTTCCTCGCCCAGGGATGGCTGCGATATCGCGTTACGGTTTCTGCGACACACTTGGAGGTATTACTGATAAAGAAATTGTTTAAGGACACCTTGATGTGTTCATTGTTTCGTGTTCAACTTACTTGTAGTAGGTGTGTATTTGTGTAAGCTTTAGTAAAATTTCGTATTCGAAGTTATTTATTCGTATTTTACAGCCCATACATCACATAGTCGGTATACCTCACAGAGCAAATACAGAGAGAACGTTTTGTAATTTAATTTTTCTGCAAAAAAACACATGATTAATACACTGACTTCGGACACACTTACTGTGGAAATGTTATGGTAAGTCCTGACGTCATCGATAATCATAGTACACAGTTACTTAGACTGCCACCTCTGTGTTATATCAATACCTGCTGGTATACCTCGAGACACATAGGCCTAAATCGCGAAACGAACGGGTCCCTGGCGCGTGCGGATTGTTTTGTAGCAATTTATGCTTGTTGAATTCGAGTTCGTTCACTACCGTTGCACTAACCTCAAAAGACACCAAAGAAACGTGAACTGGACGATTATAGCACATTTTAGGCCGAAGATATATATACCGAGGCATAATTATAATAATAAACGATGTCCGATATAAAAATAATGTCACTAGTAAAGTATATTGTAATATCACTAGTCGCTAAAGGCAGGCAAATATTACGCAGATATTTATAGTGATTAGTCAGTGTCGATCAATCAAAGAATCAAAGAATCAATTTCGTTTATTCAGTTTAGGCACATAAAGAGCACATATGAACGTCAAAATTTTAGTCATGTCATGAAATTACTAATATAGTAATAAATAAAGTAAATAAATCATTTGAAAATGATTCTTTCGCTGGTTCGGTAAGTACTGAGACGATACCAGCAAGAAACTCAGTGAACAATATTATCGTTTCTTTTTTAAGACAATTTGGTTTTTTTTTTTAATAGATTTATATTGTGCGAGCAAGCAAAAAGATAGAGTACCATAAAGATCATTATAATCTTAACTTTGTGTTCCATTCCATTGGCTGCTATTAAGACATTTCTAACATAAAAAATTTATATCAGGAATCGTCAAATCATTAAAATATCGAAGGTCACTCCACAAAACAAAAGTAACGCTATTATATAGCAGTTAATAACCGTTACCCTTCCGCTAATTGATTCCAAACGTGCCACCTACCGTCTATAGGACCACGTTTATGCATATAATTAACTGTGCGCCTTTCCTTAACGATTTTTCCTTCAACCATATACAGCGTGTTAAGCCACCATTCCACGGTCTTTTTTTATGATGCGGAAATCTCCTCGCCTATCTTCGAAGCCGGTGTGTGGTTATGACGGGCTCGAACCGGCTGAAATTGCATGCCGCCTTGGGTCATCAATTGCCAAGGGTTGGCCGGGATGCGCGAGATATGTCTCTGCCTATCTCACTTCCGGTAACCTACGAGGCTAAGACCCACAGACGCGAGTTCGAGTGTAACATAAGTACTCCTGCTGACTCCGGCGTGGAGGGGCGGTAGGTATCAAAGGTGACATTGCGCACGTTAAAAAAAGTGGTGAGCCAATAGAGCACGGCTTGCGATTTCCCGCACATTGCGCCTCAACGCAGACAACGGTCCATGGAATGAGGCTCGTATGCCTTTTTTATTTTTTTTATTATTTTTTTTTACGTGCGGGAAATCCCCACGGATACCCACCCCTCCGGAGCCGGAGGGGGAGGTTATGTCGGACTCGAACCGACTAAACCGCACGCCGTCTCTGGGTCGTAGTGCTAGGCCGAAGGTGAGGTTATCATGCGACATATCCCTCGCACCCCGGCTGACCCAGGGCCATCCCTCTCGGTCTGGCGCTCCTCGGGAAGGGGGGGACCACACGGTCCCCGACTCAACCCCGGTGTGGGGAGGCGCGCATCGTCCTACGATGCGCGCCGCCGCCGTGAAGGCTCGTATGCCATAGTATGTAGTATGCATGTAGTATGCATCCGTGTCCGCATCCGTGAAAGCTTACACCGTGGAACACCGGCTTTACCACACACAATTAATTAATACTCAACGCATTTGTAATCAACGCAGGAGTTTTTGAGCCATGGATACTAAAGCCGTTCTAAATAATACGTACATTTTTATTAGGGACAATTGAATTAGCGTGTGACTTTAAACTTTTGTATATAGATGAATGAAGCTAGACGAGAGTACAGCCAGCATGAGAAATCTTCTACCTCTTACTACGATCTACTACTTCTACGATCTTGACTACCAGGTCTAAAAATGATCTTAAAACTAAGGTATTAAACGCAAATAAAACTGTTCATTTAACTAAAGGTGTGTGCCAAATATGAGAACAATCATTTAACAGGAGGGGGAGAGGGTAGGTGTGTTTATACGCATTTTGAAATGAACTACCTATGACAAAAGATCAAAAAAATTATTATGTGTAAAAATGTTTGTCAATACATACCCCTGTCAATGGTATCACTGTGACAGAAAACTTACGGAATATACCTAACCATGCCAAATTCTAGCATCCAAGGGTGACCCTGATGTTAAACAGTAGAGCTGGTGCAGCTATCCAAGCGAAATAAACGTGATAATAACAATATCGATCGGATATACCCGCATCTTCTAATCTCAATTGTTCCGAATACTCCCAGCGCTCAAACCTCACCGTCGACTATCTACCCTCGAGATAAGTATATTTAGGTTCTTCTGACCTCCTTACCTTTGAAATGCTCAAAGGGCCGAGTTCACAGATAAATTAATTGTTTATTTTTTCATTTAACCTACAACCGAGAACAATTCGAAATTCAAAGTCTTGTCAAAGATTTGACATGCGCTGTCATTTGTGTTTGATGTCAAATTTAAATATCTTCAAATCATTTGACATTCAATTTGATCCGCTTGACGGTAAACATACCTAATTTTGAATATTTGCAATTCCATACAGACCTCTTTGCATTATCTACAGTATAACTAAAAAATAGTACCAAAAAGTGACTACAATGGCGTGGTATGTTCTAGAAAAAAGGTAGACGAGGCTGTGCCTTCCTGAATACATCATTTCACGCATACATTTATGTGCAAGCATTTTTTATGAAAATCTATTGATATTAACGGAGTTACTTAACTTTATAGGTGATGTTTCGTTACCTAACAGCTCTGGGAAAATGTCTAGTTACGTTAGTAGTTTTTGTAAATGATAGAACTGTGCTTTTCCCAGCGTTAACGTTCCTATGAAATGTACCCTCTCACTTGCTAGTGCCAAGTGAAACTGGGTTATCGCGATTTACGCAGCGAAGTTCATCGATTTGACAACTCAGTTTAGTTTGGATCACAATTACTTTTGTTGGTGAAATCCACCCAAAATAACAGAATACTGTTTTGATAATACTACAAGAGAACCTCCAGTTTCCACATTTTGCTTAGGTCCTACTTACAATTATATTTACAGGAACTGTCTTCAACTTGAACCATAACTCCGATGATTCAAAGAAGTCAGACGGAATTCACTTCCGTAAAAACCAATATAATGTATATCAGATGACAAAACAGCTTAAAACCAAAAGGCTTTAAATGTTCGTATTCTTTGTTGAGCACATACATTTTTGAGATACCTACATAATATACAAAAGGATATTTAAGTACAAAAGCGAGCTTAACTCAATGTTGAGTGTTCTTCCACTAAAGCAAAGATAGAGGAAAATAAAATAAAGATGTGCAAAGAGTGGATATTACATACTAAGAAAGATAACCGCTGGGATAGTGATGAGCCCTATAAAACTCGTTCAGTTCAGTTCCAATGTCTAATAAACAGTGCCATCAAAGACCTTTATAGTGTTTATATCCATTATAGGACCACAATGAAGTTATTATCGCTGGACCCTGGCTGCGTAGCCTTTACAACTGAATGATCCCAAGAAAACACTCCAGAAATCCCGCGGGGCTATGTATTTCTGAGCCCCGATATTACTTACACTAGAAACGTACCTATAATATTGTGAGGAAACAAATATTCCTTCAGTTATTCTCGTACGAGTATTGCGTGTAAGAGAGAAAAACCTTGTTAATTAGTTGTCGGTCCCTTGATAGCTTCTATGAGAATTTAACGTTAAACTAGCTTGCTTATATACCTAATTAAATTCGTAGCTGCCTTAGAAGAATGTTTTTCTTTTTCTTAACACTCACACTTGTACTTACAGATATGCCTTAAAAGCATTCTTTAAGGTGACATTTCGACTTATTAAAATTTGAACAGTCATTAATATTTCTCATAGATCCTAGTATTATTTCAACATTATGTAATACTAGCTTTCGCCCGCGGCTCCGCCCGCGTGGATGTCGGTTATCGCGACCAAACATAGCCTATGTCCTTTCTCAAGGTCTAATCTACACCTATACCAAATTTCATCAAACTGGGTTCAGTGGTTTAGGCGTGAAAGCGTAACATACAGACAGACAGACAGACAGAGTTACTTTCGCATTTATAATATTAGTATGGATGCTTGTCCCTGATTAAATATGTTCCCTTTCTTTCTTTTCCATTTCTTTCCTTAATGACTTAATAGATGCCTGAACGAGAACCGGAAACCTGTCCGAAAAATGGAGCAGACCAGTTCTTTGTCACAAAAATGTATTAGGGGATCCACATTCAAAAGCAGCATTTGCTGCTCAACAGCAAACGCTGTTTCAGTGCCCTACATAAACGCTGCCCTACGCAGCAAATGGGTCTTGACATTTCTTGTCAACCAGCATTTTTTTTGCCAATTTGCTGTGTGCACGTAACAAATGCTGCTTCGGTTTGTGGCCTCTCTAACAAATGAAATTTCAATGTAATTCCCCTCTATCAAACCCTTTCAGACATCAAGAGGCGTGATTTCACAAACAAAAATCATCTTATTTCTATTAAATCACCAAATTACAGATAAGAAAATTAATAAATCAACACAAAAACTCGTTAAATTATTTCCACCAATCAACATAAAATTACTAAACCGAAAATTGAAATATGAACACACGTAATTAGACAGACGGTTCCCGTTTAAAAAACTTGTCACGCATGTTAAATTATTTTCACGCGCTGATCGTATTTAAACCGTTTTAGTCACGCCGCTACCGAACGTATTCTGTAGGTATAATATTTCTTCGGTGGCCACGAAAATCGCTATAATTTATTCATGAAACGTAATCTAGTATTTTTTTTTGTAAACTCAAAACAACTAACTTGCAGTTTCACGCACATGTCTAGCAAAACAATCTGGCGTTCAGAAATCGATTTTGCCTGTCGAAAATTTGCAAACAATGCCATGACATTACAAACATCGGCTTACGACAATGGCATCTCTCAGTATGTCATTATGTTTTCTACATAATACCACTAATCATTGTGTACGGAAACCATGGGAGAATTCAAAATTCACTTTCGTCGTGAAAATAAAATATATTTTATCGTGCATTGTTTTCGTGAGAATGTTTTGTTCTGGCGGCGGGCACGCGCCGTCACGCTTAATTTCACGTGAAACTAGAACAAAATGAATTAATTTTGAACACCAGAACGAATACCCGGTACACAGTTTTAATTAAAAGGATGTGCCCCGTGGTGACTTTTACGAGTATGAAGGAAAAATAACAATTAAAAACGCGCGTGATAGTGGCCCTGTAGAGATATATTCTTGATTAAAATGTTTGTTTTGACGTAACTATTATGATATTTATGTAATATAGTACATATATATCGATGATGTAATACAATTAGATTAACACCAAAGGTGAGAAGTACGGGGTTAATATGGGGTTTTTCAAGAAGGGTATTCGAAGGTTTCTACATGGTCGACAGCACGATCGTGATGCCCCTGGTGTTGCATATGTCCAGGCCACCGTAACCTCTTCCCATCAGGTGGGCCGTGTTCTATAAAAAATAGGTTGAATAATGATAATTTAAAGAGGTTTGAATCTAAAGAGTAGGAACATGGAAAAGTTCATTTTGCGTTAAATATGTTTTGATTTAATGTCAATCGTGTTTTTGCTAAAGACTTTCTGAAATGAGGACGATTTGCTCCATGGGTATTTTGTCGTGGTAGTCAAATTGATTGAAAGACATCATGGCCTGACTAACTATTGGAATGTCTATTTTGCTCCCTAAACCTTATGATCCATAATGGCCAAAATCGGTTCAGAAATTTAGGCATAGAACCGAAACAAATAGACAGACATCATAACATAAAGCTGTCGAACAGAATAATACCCATCTCAAATGCTCTCAAACATCTTCAAGCATCTCCACCCACTCAGGGAGCTTCATAAATCAACTAATTAACGTTCAGCTTGAGTCTATAACAAACAAAATTCATGAACTCGTTTCATGAATCGCTCAGTACTCGCCCGTTCATTTGGACACCTGGCGAATTAATTTGATTTCGTAGTCGAGAGATAGGTAAATAGTATGGAAGACAACCATTTTACTGAGTGTAGTGGCGATATTTATGCAACTTGTAGCAGGACACGCTTATTGAAATATTTGATTGTAAATAATATTTTATTTCAAATCTCTTACTTAGGCCTGTATTCCAAAACAACGCTCAGTTGTGAATCGACATTAAAACTATATAAGTCTTCAGGCTTTCACAGCCGGCGTTGTATGTAGAATATACTGCTACCGGGCTGTTTGGCCGTGGTCTATGTGAAACTTGCGTTCCAGACGTTTCGTCGATCACTGCGGTCGACATCTTCAGTGGCGCAGGTCCGGGCGACGACGAGTTCGGAGACCTTGCCTCGTCGGCGGCTTCGCTGCGACTAATGTAGGATCTTTTTAGAGCTAAAATCCAAAAAGATTGGTACCCAGCACTGAGAGCCACTCGGTATCACAGTGCAAACAACCAATCAGGATCGAGTACGTCCGTGCCACAGCTCTCGACCAATCAGGATCGAGCAAGTCGATTCCCCCTCCGACCGCGCCTATAAATATGCCAGCGACTCAAGATCCTACATTAGTCGCAGCGAAGCCGCCCATGAGGCAAGGTCTCCGAACTCGTCGTCGCCCAGACCTGCGCCACTGAAGATGTCGACTGCAGTGATCGACCAAACGTCTGGAACGCAAGTTTCACATGGACCACGGCCAAACAGTCCGAAAGCAGTATATTCTTCGACATTAAAACTGTCATTTAAAATAAAATCTGTCACCTGAAACCGTTGCTAAACATCAACAAGTCTTTCTAGCATAAGCCAGAGGCATGACCGTTTACCAGGCAAACCATGAACATAAAACAACAAGGTACCAGCTATGAGCACTGGTTTGTGAGTAATGCAGCTATTTTTATCTTATGTGTTACTACGATACTGCATAGAAATGCACCCTTAATACTCTTCACATAACAAGTCTCAAAACAACCTCTACAAATTCCGTACTACCCCACCGAAACTGCACAAAAGTCCTCTGAAGTTCGCATCACGCCTTCCCCCACTTTAACCTGCTAAGCTCACCACTATTCGCTTCGTACCTGTCCGTACCTCATACTACGCTATTCGACGACAACTCGATCCCCAATTAAGCCGCTCTCGATACCTGGTATTATCGGATTCGAATCGATTCGACAGTCTCGTTTCGCATCGCTGGCGATACCAAATATTGACACTCTAGTTGACGAGCTGTACGGACGACCGGATGCTGGCTACCGTTGTCGTTCCATATTTAAATAATATACCTAGATTGTCTATGTAAATTCAGGAGATCGGTGTTGCTATTAATAAAACAACATTGTTTTTCAATGATAAACTTGATATGTGGACTGTACAAGTGGTCAAAATTCGACTATAATTTTTATCACTCATTTGAGCTAGCATGAAATTTTCACAATACCAAATACTCTTTCATGTGCACAGTTTCCTTTGCATGGGATGAAAAGTTTTCTCTACATAATATACAGGATGAATATACAGCCTCTGTGGCGTAGCAGTAGTAAACGCCGCTGCTACACAGGAGGCGCGGGTTCGATCCCCGCTCAGTAAAAATATTTGTATGCATGAAAACGAGTATTTGCATTGGTCTGATCGGGCCTCGGAGAGCACGTTAAGCCATCGGTACTGGTTACCATACAAAAGTCCTTAAAAGTTCAACACCTGGTCTAGCTGCATTGCTTCAATATCGCATTTGGATTGTGGAGGTCAGATGGCAGTCGCTTCGCTGAAAATATCGAAGTTGAGCCAAATGTACCTCCAGACTCCAAGTTGAAAGCATCACTACATCACTATCAGTGAGAGGTACCATTTAATTTTAAATTACCCACTGTACCACCAGGGGTATGGTCGGTGGTACAGTGGGTCTGTAGGGTACCAAATTATCGCAGTTTCTAAAAATTACTAATTAATTCTTTACCGCAGTTAGTAAAAACTACACAAAAGTGCAGTCTTTTGCAGTTAAATTAAACTTAAAAATAAAAATAGTAAAAACGACAAATGACTAGAGCGTCCTTTAAGATAAATGTTCTTATGACAGTGAAGTGACTCCTAAAGTGAATACATTACCTACAGTTACTACTCGGGCCTATGAGGGACAGCAGAGACAACATCTGGCCACTTGCTGCGATTCTGGTACTCACGCTCTAAAAGCTAAATGGATTGGGATGAAATTTGGTACAGGGGTAGATTATAAACTCATAGGTATTTTATCCTGAGAATAGGTTCTCGTGGGCAGCAGGAAGGCGGTCAAATTTCCACACGACAGAGCATCAGCTAGTTTATAATAATTGCCACTATACAGGGCGAATTTGATGGAAATTAAGTCATTCCTTCAAATTGTTTGATCCAGCTGTTGATATGGAAAGGCTCTCACGGATGTTTTATGTCATATATTTGTAAATAAACAGAATTTCAGTCGGAGTCTTTTCTGGGCGGAACTGCGTTGCGAACTAGTGTGCAGTGCGCTAAACATTAACTAGACCATCTTTTTGACGTTTAGTAAGTTCCTCTTTAATAGTCGTAACTTCTTTTTACTTTGTCGTTGATTTCTATTCCTTCCTTATAATTAGTGAAATCAGAACCACATCAATTAGGCAGAATCTCGAATTTATGTAGTTATTGGTCAATGTTTTGTTTTCTCATGTGAGTAGGGTTGCCAGACATCTGGATTAGACTTGACATGTTAGGATTTTTGGGTGGTTGTCGGAATTCTAACCGGAACACGACAATTTTAGGGGTATTGGGGATTCATTGAAGATTTCAATCATAATTATGTTCATTTTTTCAAAGGTATTAAGCTTAAGATAACATTTTGAACAAGATATAAAACCTTAGCTCATTTATAAGGTATTGCTTTTTAATCAATCTACGACGCTCAGAAAATATACATGCCTTGAGGAAAAATAGGAAACACTAGACATTATAATTAAAATAGATTCCCTCTGTTCTCAATTCTACGCTCATACAGTCAACATACAATACGATAGATGCACAGAATCGTACCAACCACCAACAGAGCAAATAATACCGTATCCTGAATCACATCTCCTTAATAATTCGATTTGGCCAACGACAATAGACGGACTGTCATGGCGTCACAATGAGTTGGTGGGAACGCACATAACCTATTTATGCAACGTCTTGCAATACACACTAGCATCTCGTTGTAAGGCCCTTATTCGCGTTGACCAAACGTAATTATTTCCGTTATTAAAATAAATTTATTTAACTGAACTTAAGTAGCATCAGTTCTTATTTTTTTCGTTTTTATTTTTTTTTATCATCCACCTAACGTATATGGTAAATGTTTTGACTATTGAATATTATTACGTCACTATAAATTATTTCATACAAGTTTCCTTATAATTTACCGCTTTGGCGTTAATACTACTTATTTGACTAGATAGTCAAATACCCAATATAACTACGCAAGTTCATATTAGCCGACATATTTAAGTTGGTTAAATTTTACGCCAGTTCTATCTGTATTAACTAATTGAATTCCATAGCTTAATCACGTTACGTCTGCGATTGAAACTCATTGTCAAGCGGAATAATGCCGCAGTCAGTATACGAAACGTGTCATACCGTCAAGTGGAGTGAAAAGCTCATGGACAATACAATACAATCACCGTGTTTAATTTTCTCACGGGCTTTGTTCTGTGACACACGGAAGCATAGCTTAGCAAACATATTGATAAGAATTAATCCATGTGTTAGGTCCGTATCTTGAATATTTTCATGTTGAGTGTTATTATATTCAATTAATGTTATTTTTTTTATCGTTATCAGAAGTAGATTACACAACTGTTGTGTAAGTGTAGATCAAGCTAAAAATCATTATTATCCCAGCTTTAGTCCGCTTGTATCTTAAGCTTGCATTTTACAGCCCTGAGTCCGCTCTACTACTCCTTTTCTGCATAATTTTATGTACTTTTTAACTTCTGTCTTATCCCGTAATCCCGAGTTTGAAGCTTACACCAAGGGATCGTCGGTCAATTGGATAATCTGCTTGCGAGTAAAGTTGGCTTAAGCACTAAAGATCTTTTGAATATCACTGTTTAAGTTGACCGTTTTTCACGTTCGTGTGTGAATACAATCGGTCCGCGAAACGGTGCGACATTATCTGCGATCTCTGCGAAATTCCACCCGAACGCACACAGCGAACCAACCATTGTGTCTACATCCATATCTCATCGCATTCATTGATTTTAATACGGAGCACAAACAAATTGAAATGAGCTTCCTAAGAGCTCGTGTCTGCATTTTCTCGTTGACGAAATCATATCTGATGCTTAAAGTGGGAAGCGCAGAATGTAGAATTTTGGTGAGAAGGGGTGCTTCTGCTTCTATGCCACAATGCTGTTATCATGATCAACTCTTTTGTGAAATAATCTTTGTTTGCTTTTTTCCTTTTTTTATAGAATTTATAGTTACAAACGTATAAAAAGCATATACTTACTACCTAATTAAGAACCTCCTTTTTGAAAAGCAGTTTAAATAAAGTATTTTATAATATTTGTATACCACCACCCACCAAATCACCCTGATATAATTCTATAAAACGTAGATTCTAAGGTCTGTAATATTGTAATATAACAGACACGTCACATTGAGATAGTAGTTTTTAGTATGAATTACTTTTCTGACATTTAGAGATCCTTATTTCATATCCCAAAATGTAATATAAATATATTCCTTGCTGACTACAGGCATAAAAATAAGAATATTACAGAAACGAGCGATACGAGCAATCTATAGCCTCAGACCCCGTGACTCGCTGAGAGAACTATTTAAAGAAATTAATATTTTAACAGTTGCTAGCCAATACATTTACGATAATGTTTTATATGTACGCAAGAACCTAGATCTTTTCAAAAAAAACTCTGACGTACACAATTATAATACGAGGAATAAAAATAAACTTGTAGTGCCAAAACTCAGACTTCAAAAGGTTGGTAATTCTTTTGTAGGTAACAATATTAAAATGTTTAATAAAATTCCTCAAGAGTTGGTTGACATGCCTCTAAATAAGTTTAAAATCGAAGTAAAAAAGACTTTAATGAAAAAAGGATATTACAAAGTAAACGAATACCTTAATGATAAAAATGCATGGTCATCCTAATCTCTTTGCTTGCTCGCACAATATAAACCTATGAAAAATAAAATAAAAACAAATTGTTTTAAAAAAAGAAACTATAATATTGTTCACTGAGTTTCTTGCTGGTCTCTTCTCAGTAGAACCAACTTACCGAACCAGCGAAAGAATCATTTTCAAATGATTTATTTACTTAATTTAATATTATATTAGTAATTTCCTGACATTATTGTAAAATTTTGACGTTCATATGTGCTCTTTATGTGCCTAAACTGAATAAACGAAATTGATTCTTTGATTCTTTGATTCTTTGAATAAAAATACAATTCAAGGACCAAGAAAGACTCATATCAGTCAAAATTACAGTTCCATTGCGTAGAAAATTTACCCAAGACTTTCATTTGATATATATTATGAGCTATTTATAAAGCAATGATAATAACATACCTTCACCAAAGTGCTAAGCCATTTCCATAACAAAAATAGAACCGCAATTCCATAATAATCAAATATAGTCCAACAAACCATAAATATTGAAATGTTACCAGAAAAGAAAAATGTATTACGTTCCCACCTTTTCACTGTTGACAGGAGATGAGAAGCATATTTCTTTATTCCTTGAAAATGATTCCCCACCCATCCCCCAGGCAATTGTCACGAGTAATGTCGCTATTTATTGTATTATTCGTATTTCTTCGCATCAAAGAACAACAAAAGGAACGATATAATGTGTTGAGCAGGTACACCAGAGTTTCAATTTACGTTGAAATTGCTACATCGACTCAGTATGTATTGCCGAAGCGCTCTTCTAACGTTGGCAATATTTTTAGACGAATTGGAAAATGAAGTAAAATGGCATAAGTGCCTGTAACGTATTTTTATTATATTTTTATTTTTATTTGATCGATATTTTATATTATGCGATGTAATGAATAAAATATGTTGGTGTATAAAATTCTATATTTCGAGTTTTTTTTTTGGTGCAATTCAGGTACTGAGAAGTTATTCAAAAAGTATGCTACCTTGGAAATTACAAAAGAATGAAAGTGGGACAAAATATTATGTTATAGTCAGTTCATCATTATTGTTTTGTATAACTGTTCTATAATAACATACAATAACGTTATGTACCAATTTTCGCAATATTTTAACGAACCTACTATTATCTGATTATAAGGCCAAATTCACACTAATTTCATGCCTAATTATCTTCAATAGAATAGACAATCTATTAAGGCAAACAGAAATCCCTACCACATCATTACATTAATTATTTGCAATTTATTAATTATAAAAAGTCTTTAACAATACTATTCTTGAAATAGAACAACACTCACTCCTTTTTTATTCTCTGAAGACGCTTGTTCGCAGTTCCAAATTCAAATTTATTCAATTTCGCGGAGCGATCGGTCTGGAAATGAAACGTCTCGAGTTGCTACGTTCGGAAACGTTGGTATACTTCCCTTTCTATTAACATTCGTTGCTGACACATCATTGTTATAGTTGGTTGCACGGGGGTGGATTTACGTGGTATTTTTTCTCTTAGCTCTCCCTATTGTGGCAAGTTTGCCACGTAGAAAGCGGTGGCAATGGTTTGGATAGGTAAATATTTGTTTTAAAACATTCATTCCTTATTCTCAACGATGTTTTGATATAAATCTTAAGAAAAGTTAGCTGCTTACTGCTATATTATTGCTATTAATTGCTTTAAAAGTTCATAAAATTATCGGGCCCAGTAATTAAAAAACAATGGATATAATTGAAACTGCGCTCAAAATAAAAGGCATTGTCCGAAAATATCTACTGCTAAAATGTATCGATGGAGCCCGCATTGCCGGGCCCCTAATTCCTCGGCATCCAGCATCGCCCGAAGACGCATGGATAGAAGCATTCTGAATATCCAGGATATTCTGAATATCCAGAATGTGTCCAAGTAGAGCTCAGTTGATCTCCTGTAAGGGAACGGTCGCGGGTTTAAGTCCCGTCCTGGACGCTGACTTGTAATTGCTTAAACATTTTATTAAGTGTTAAACAAACGTATACATTTAAATTGAATCAAAATGAAATCGCAAGAAGAATCCATCACTTCAATTACTTATCCTTATCAATATCTAACTTGAAAGTCCCAAAAACAATAAATAAAAATCTGGTATCGTATTTATTCAATTGAGAAGGACTGACATCTCAGTTGAAACATCAACAAGTGAACACGAAATCGATTGAGCATCGTTTCAGTGATGTTTCGGGCACAATTCGTTCGGAAATCGTCGTATCTTTACACACACGAATGAGCATTGACGAAATAATGACAGACGAAACTTCCCTTTCGCTCAATCAGTTCACTCCCAATCTCAGTTCAGTCAATCAGTTCAAAGATTTGAATTTATACACTCGTTCGTTCTTGTTTCGCATCCCATTTTCAATTTCTTTTGTTTACTGTTAATTCTTTACAAAGATAATTATGAAAAGTTGAGTATAAATAAATAAAGTAAATGGTAATTATATTATATTTCATTGCCAAATGCGGAATTTTGTTATGGAGTTGATAGGAAATGTTAATACCTGAAACTCTTATTACTATAAACTATATATTTAACTGACGGCTATCGCGACCAAAAGAATTATGGCTTGGGAAATGTATTTCTTATCGTATAATAAGTACCTAATGTTAGATACATATACACTTATAATCATATACTTCATTACAGTGTAAATTAATTATTATCTCTAGTGTATTAACAACAAACACTTCACACCACGCTACACAAAATTAATATGAAAGTCATAATCACTCAATTTTCACCCCGAGGTTCGCGTAAAATTGGAGCAATACAATTTAAAACTAATCACACAACATTCTGACTTCCCAGTCTGTAGGGTTGTTGCTGTCGCTGAAAAGCCAGCGAACATAATAAAATCTCGTCGAATAAGTACAGTGAGCAAGATAAATGCGGGAACGTAGCTCCGAGCTAGACATTATGACGAAATCGTACCTACTGTTTGCACGGTAATTTCAAAAGCTGCGGTTGCCACACTTTTAGACGAAATATTTCGAGACTGTCGTGTTGTCCCGCTTTTGTGCAAGGATCTCGCGGAGTTTGTGGGCAAAAAGTAACCACATTGTGTTTAGAGTGCAGATTTTTTTATGCTTGCGATGTTAATCTAGATGTTTGGTGGCCTGTGCCTCGTTTAAAATATTTCGCTGGTAACGAACGACAAGTTTTCTCTGGTATAAAAATATGTTTTATTAACTGTACCAGTCTATGAGGAATTGTAACTAGGTACTTACTCATATCCCTAACGATCGAGCTGCGGCGTGAAATGGCTAAAATTGGTAGTGCCGTTGTCACAGTCAAATGCATACAGTTTCATTGCATATCAGTCAATTTAGCGCGATTTGACAACATTGAAGGGACGAAGCAACAGTTCGCGGAGTTGTTGGTTCAACCACAGAATAAATATCTTTCAGTTGAACTACTTCCTGCGGCTAGTATCTAGTTTCTGTGGCGTCCTGTTCTAAATTCAAAATTCATTGACGCCTTACCCAGACAGAACCGCGACACAAATTCTTTTTTTTTGTCAATGGTCTAGGACTCCGCGCCGCGATGCTAAACAGTTTAACTAAATTTTCTATGTCCCTACAATTATAATTAAGAGAAAATAATGTTTGACGACGGTTTCTGCTACGGAGGACACAAGTACCGAACTACTAAGTACTACTTTTCAGTTTTTCGTGGTTTCTGCCTTTTTACATCACATAAAATGCTATATTGAGATTTTAACAAAAGCTCGTTTCAATGGAAGATGATTGATACCAGATTACTTCGTTTTCTGAAAACAGCCAGTGGGAGTTTTAGAAACAACGTGGCCCTAACTTGTAGGTAGGTACGTACAGCTTTTCACTGCCCTAATTATTCCATAAAAGTGATACTTAAATGTATCTACTCAATTTGGCTAAAATTGTATTATCCAATTTGAAGTTTACATTAATTATTTTCGATTTTTATTATTAAATCTACTTTAATTTTCTTATTTGTAGCCCTTTATTGGTTAGGTAAGTATACTATTGCTTTACGAACATTACATCCAAATAACAAAACATCTAAACTACCCGAAACGTCTACGTAGCAAATCGTCTTGAAGCAAAACATCTAAAATCCTAATAAAAAATATGTGTTCCATTCACAGTACTATGAGATGTAGTCTATCCTGGTTTTCCACCTTGTTACCTATACCTACTTAAAAGTTATATATAACTGTTACCAAATACGCCATGTTGTTAGTGTTTACTAGTTAATGAACGCTAATGTCGGTTTCATATTTCACGCGCCGCGTCGTGAGGCCTTTAACTGTTAGGGCGAGAGCACACGTGGCGATTGGTGTTGGAAAAATTGTTTTGTAATGTCGGGATACTTCGAAAGGTAATCCGCATTTTGAAAAGCTGTAAATAAATTGGTAAAGAATTGAAAAGAGAAATAGTCAAAGTAGAAGCACTCAAAACCGTTGGGTTATCTTTCGAATATATGAAAGTTTTAATGACAGTAGAGAAAGCTAAGTAATGTACTTATGTTAGGATAGAAATCGCGGACTGTCCCGGAGAGAAATAGGGTATTTTTATGCCATTGAGGTGGCAGACAAGCACTCGGTCCACCTGGTGGAAAGTGGTTACCGTGGCCTATGGACGTGTTCAACACCATGGGAGTCACACTCGTGCCGCCGACCCTGTAAACACAGAGTTTGTGTGCCGTCAGTATAGAAGACAAAGCGGGAATAGCGTTTGTTCTCCCTACTGACAGCACAAAAACTCTGCAGTGAGTTCTGACTACCCTACTCACCGCCGGGAACACAAACAATTCTGTAGGACGGAGGTACTTCCCCAGTCGGACCGTCACCGTCGTATCCTATTTCCTGCAAATGTGAGCATATGTGATGATTTTATCGCTACTTGTTACAATACAAGTAGTCGATCTCCCTCTCCTCTAATTTCAAAAAATCTGATAAATCCTATAAACGCTGATGTGTTAGCTTGTTTGCTACAAAACTTCTTAGCTGGATGAAGCCGCTAGAAGACAATTATCAAGAATAGAACACAGGCCATTTTTATCCCGAAAATATAATTCTGTGGGCCACAGGAGCGGCTACAGTATACACAGGGAAGTCACAGGTTAAATATAGCGTATTGATCGTTCCATATACCTAAATCACGATATCTAAAAGGCTCTGGCGCGCGCGGATTGCTTTGTGATAATCTATACTTCATGAATTGGAGCTCGTCCACGGTCGTAGCACCGCGTGCTATCCTCTAAATATATCCAAAAAAAAAACCTGTACTGCGCGTATAGAGCACATTTTGAGCACAATTTGACCACATTTTGAGCAGATTTTAGGTCCAACGTATATATATATAATATATATAGAACGAGCAATACGCAGTCACGTAGGTTACAAGACGTATATTGTATTTGCAACCAGTTTGCACCTCTTGAAGGCTACGTTTAGCCGTTTCGTGAGGAACTAATAACGTCAGTTTGCTGTAGTAATATAATAATATATCAGGGCAAATATTTCTTTAAAACTGACACGAATTCAATATGGCGTTTTGTGACATATATTTTGAGATTTTTACTTTGATACTTACAGTATTTTAAAATAAGGTAATGATGAGTTATATTATCTTAGGTTGTTACATTTTAATTGTAAGAAGTTTTTAATGCTTGTTACTTTTCGTTACGTTTTATTAAAAGCTTTTGCCCGCGGTTTCGCCCGCGTGGATGTCGGTTATCGCTACTGAACATAGCCTATGTTCTTTCTCAAGGTCTAATATACCCCTATATCTACTAAATTACATTAAATTGGTTCAATAGTTAAGGCGTGAAAGACGGATAAACAAACAGACACTTTCCTATGCATTTAAGTAACCAAAATAACAAAACGTAATACTATTTACTATTAAACTGAAAATATTATAATATTGCGCTTCGATTGATAGTTGTCCATACAAAAGTAAACTTTATTGTTGTAATGAAAACGAAAAGTCGTGGTCACCGGTATTCCCGGCGATTTCTCTACCGTTCATACCGTCACCGAGTGCCCGGCGTTTGAGACGCCGAGGCGGGAGCTTGTGGCGGCCCTGGGGGTGAGAGTGCTCACGCTCTCCACCCTGCTCACGGCGATGGTCCGCTGCGCAGATGCGTGGGCGGCCAGCGCCTCCTTCTGCGAGCAGGTCATGCTCGCGAAGGAGACAGCAGAGCGGGCGCGGCGCGATGAGCGAGAAAGACTCGCTGACATCGCTGCACGCGCCTGAAGGCGGCTCGGGCGTCGGAGGGCGCAAACTGACCTCCGCCCCCCATGAGCGCGGGCCTGAGGGTGACGGGTGGAGCCGCCCGTCACCCTAGCAGAAGCAGGCCACGGCGGCGGCGCGCATCGTAGGACGACGCGCGCCTCCCCACACCGGGGTTGAGTCGGGTACCGCGTGGTTTCCCCCTTCCCGAGGAGGGCCAGACCGAGAGGGATGGCCCTGGGTCAGCCGGGGTGCGAGGGATATGTCGCATGACAACCACACCTTCGGCCTAGCACTACGACCCAGAGACGGCGTGCGGTTAAGTCGGTTCGAGTCCGACATAACCTCCCCCTCCGACTCCGGAGGGGTGGGTATTCGTGGGGATTTCCCGCACGTAAAAAAAACCGTTCATACCGATTTCTCATACAATAAAGTTGTTATCACCGGTGATACAGCTGGTGAATTGGATAATAATGACCAAATGCGATACGGGTCGAAAGTAACGTAAAATGTAACGAAAGTTACATTATGGCAACGATGTGATTACTCTCTTTTGTAACTTGAATCAATTATTATCACAACCGATTTAATACACTTCATCTCTAGACTGCAACTGTCATAATGCACCTATTTCAAATACAATTTTATGGTCTTTATTTGTTTTTAATGATCCACTCAATAATAGTTTTTTTTATAGGACATGTCTATTTGACTTCACTTATTTGCTAATGAAGAGAGACTTCATAGTTTTTTATCACATAAAAAAAGTTCATAGAAAATTTTGAAGTTTAATGAAAAAGGAACTGATTTGAGTCAATATTTTCTCTCTCATTTCATAGGTATCACTTTTTTATCGATGCTTTTTCCATTAAAAGTTTTTTTTCATATAACAAAAAGCCAAAGCTATTTTTCACTCGCACAATATTATTCGCAAACCAAAACAAACCACAGAACTCATATTAAACCAGAAATTACGCAACAGTTCTACCATTTTTATTTCACCCCAATTTTCCCGCGCTCAGTACAATTGTTTTCAATAACACCTTACATAAATTAAAATGAAATACAAACCAGTTACAGAACGGAACAGACTGCGCAGCACCAGTCATTTGTATACGTCTTGAAACTTTAATGAATCTTATTACAACCTAAGTTTTGCTGAGTGTGCAAATAAAAAAGGTAATTTCAAATAAATTATTTCGGAAGTATTTATGCACGACGTAGCTTATTTTAAATAATGAATTTCTCAAATACATTCTACTTTTTGACCGTAGAAAGCTTGTAAAGAGAAATAAAAGTCTACATTCTTCCTTTTAGCAGTTATTCTAATCTTATCTGTCTTTGTCTAGAATAACGGACCGTAGTAATCTCTTCAGGTTTCCGCAGGTGCCCACTGTTTTAGCTTCGATAGCAGGTATATAGAGTATGTTCGTCTAGATAAGTCAAGGCTTTCTTAAATATAAAACACTTTATTGTACTTTTACTAGAGTAATGCGTAACAGCTTTACTAAAGGAAAAAATAGTGACGTAGGTAACTTTAATTACAATGACTTCTGTATATACTAATAGACTCGCTATTTCACCTTGACTTGCTCACCACAATGACATAAATAATTGCGTTAAACTCTCAAATGTCTCAAAAGATAATTCACAAACTGCCATTACTAGAGATGTGACCAGTTTTTAGGTAATAATTTGAGGAAATATTTAATTCTAATTCCATACTAAAATAAAGCTAAGAAAGGACTTATGAAAGAGACTGTTTGGTGAATGGAGTGATCACCCATTGTTTCACCCATATTGTTTCTTTAAATTTATAGTTATTTGAATTAAATTTCTAAGCATATTTAATGCGAAATATTCAAATCAATTTAAATTTAAAATCGATCGAACCCGCGATCTTTGCTTTACGGGCACAATGCTTTGGCCACTAAACTTCTGCCTAGACTAATTCAATTTTTTCAATTTAAATCGAATTTATTATTAGTTAAGTGAGGTACAGAACTTGAACTGTTATCGAGTTTGTACTTTACTCGATTCCGTGCTTTGAAAAATACGTTAATCTCTTTTAGCAAATCTAGTATCGTTGTTAATACATCAGCTCACTGCCTTTCAGTTAACTTAAGACTAAGAACATCGTCATCCGTTTGTGTAATGGATATGAGTTGTCCTTAGTTCTTAAAATGAGTAGCTAACCATATCTTGTTTGACTGGGTTTTTGTATCATACGTTCAGGTACGTATGATACAAAAAAGGACTCCAAAAGGGTTAGATAAAGGTTAATAAGAACCCCATTTCGCCAATCTCTCGACCTCAGAAATATTATTACCCGTTTTTTTTATCAATAGTCTCGCGTTTGACCTCTGTCTCACCTGTTTGTAAGTGATAATGTAGTCAATGGTGAGGCTCGCTTGCCTAGTAGCAAACTGTCCCTCTAGTCAAGTGCGCTAGTAGTATACAGTCGTAAACATACGTCAATCCCACACATTGATATATTTTATTCTACTAACAATATACCACTAGTCTAGGAGCCAGTTCACTCTAGACTCTCAACTAACTTAAACGATAGGTTATAGATATTTCAAGACTAAGTAAACTATTGTTCGTTTTTATCAGCAATAAATTCTTAAAATCTCAGTAAGGTCATATTGTTCTATACGACTATAGTATATGAAGTGTTTATTTTCATATTCATTTAGTTATTCACAGAATGCACCTATAACAAGTGTGGTCTTATAATTAAAATATTTTTTCCTCGTACATTCTACCACTTCTATGTGGTATGTAAATATTCAAATAGGCAATAATTAATTTGTGACAATGGATATAATATAATAGTTAGCTAGGCAAGGAATCGTGCATATAATCATATAAAAAATCAAATGTTACTTACGGACACGGACCCTAATGTTCCAATAAATAGAATATGGTCCAATAGATAAGAAAATTTAAATTTAAAAAATGGATTAAGTCAATTCAGATTAGTTTTAGTTTGTATAGACTGCACAAATACAATAGCCAACAATGTAGTTAAAAATGCTAACTCGGGTTTTGCGACAATAAAGGAAGCTTGTAAAGAGTGTAAGGAATCAGGTGACGGACTTTTTTCTCTGCCCACCGCGTTAGGAAAAAGGCGTGAGTATAGTAGTATATTATTCTGGTAATGTTCTTAAGTCATTCAAAAGTCATATAAAAACAATATAACCACAATTTATACCCAAAATTCAATCGGGACACCCCTAACGCCAACTGTCATAACTTGGTACTTAACGTCTGAGTACGTGCGAACAGGCATACGCACTTCGAAGGGCCTGAATTATGAGCTTGTGCAAGGATAATAGGCCACTAAAGTAGCCAGAGGAAGGCTAGACGAATGTGTAGCCTCGGCTTTACTCTATACTTTTACGAACTAAGTTGACGGTAAGTCGTAAAAAAATGGCTGTTTAATTTGTCTCTGTAGATGTATTAGGTTTCGTAAGTCCCGCGGTAAACTGTAAGAGTGCGGTAAATTACGTGACACTAATAGCTTAGCATACAGTATTATTTTAAGTAAGCATACCTGAAATATCAAATACGATGACTGAAATTGGAGAACTTCCATAATGGCAATAATGTAAACGTCATTAAGTATAGATATACTAGCGATTCCTGTAACCGAAAATAAGTGCCCATACATAACCTATGTGTTATTCCAGACTACAATCTTTCCTTTTACTAAATTTCAGCCAGGTTCTTTCAGGCCACGTCAAGTTTAAGGTAAAGCATCAGAAACCCACTGGTGACCTCCTACCAAATATTGTTATAATGGTGCAGTCCTCGTCAGATGTGTTTTCACGCCCCGCGTTTGGACATAATTGAGAAACAAACATCTAGACACCTTTCATCAATTTATAATATTATAAATTTAATAACAACTTTTATGTTTTCCCTATTTCTAACAGTAGTATACAATCATCCAATAACAGTAAAACGGATGAGTAATGATCTGCCAATCATCGTCAAGAACACAAGGACTTTCAGATACATGACGAATGACGATAGCTGGCTGTACTTTATGACCAGTGTGATTGACAACTTCATATCAATCAATACTGAACGTATTTATCGTCTCCGTTAAATCCCAGGAATGGTACAAATGAATAATTATGTGCTTTAGAAACTAGGTCCATTTTACTATAGTTGGCATTCGTTTTGGTTGATATTGAGCTGTAAGTACCTATAGTCAAGTCTAATTCTTCTGGTAGCTATCAAATGTTAGGCTAGTGCAGATAACTCTAAAATCTGGATCTGATGAGATTGGGAGTGAAATACAGCGAAAACAACAAAAAATTTAGTTCGTAATTAATGGGGTGAATTGGGGTGCATCTTAAATTGATTACTATGTTTCCAGCGAAACTAGACTTCCTATCAAAAAAGTTAAATGCAAAAACTGGAGGTTGTCATTGTAGGTAATAAGGTCTAACTTTTGTATGAACCATTTTTCACATAACTTTAATTTTTTTTAATAAAATACGCGACTGATGCTGAAAAGATAGAAACATGCTTTATAGCAGACGGTACCCATTTGCAAACCTCAAACCAGATGAAAATTAAATTTGTGTAACGCCTACCATAAAGCGTGTTTCGATCATTTCAGCATCAGTCGGGTTTTTTATTTTTATTAACTACTCATCTTTCGAAACTTTCAAGCCTGGATTTTTGTGAGAGCATTTTTGGTCGCAATTTCTAGTAAATTACACCAAAAAACACAAGGAATTAGAAATCCAATCTATTTAAATACGAGCCACTGTAGAGAGCACTGCCGACCCCGTCAAGCTGTTATGTAAATTGTTTAACGAAGGCTCTGCAGTCCCAATGGCGCACTTAAGGCATTAATATAAAGACTTATACCCACTAAGTACACAATTACTTCTGCATTTAAACTGATTACACTGTTTAAATATTCAGTGTAAATTATTCTAATTACGTCCCGTTTAAAGATTCACTATAAATTATTGTAATTGGTTTTACTTCGGAGATTTAAATAGTTTTGTTGGAGATAATAGTAATTATTGTTCGACACTTGAATTTGTTTTTGTTCAGTTTTGTGAAGGTAATAAGAGTGAAGGATGTTTCCTACAGCGTATTGTTTTTGGAGATTACGTAAAAGTGTTGTTAAGCGGTCAAAACTATTACCCAAGTAAATTTGAATCGCCGAATTCTGGGTATATACCATAAGTGATTTCTTTTTTTAGTGTTTTTTATGCTAGGAGAGGGTTTGTATGAAAGAAGAGGCGAAGGCAGGTCGCTCAGCTAGTTAATTAATAAAGGAAGAATTTGTGTCATGTCCCTTTCGAGATATTACAATTAGGTATACAAGCGACCTGCGTATAATCCTACGTTTAAATTTTAATTTCGCGGCAATGGTTCTCGAGTCGCGCATACTCTCAGCGTAGACAATCGAACACTTACTCGCTTGTATTAATAAGATATTCAAACACACATTTCGTTCAGTGCAAAGCGTTGAATATTAAGAAGAACGAAAATGACGAGGATTTTACGACAGCAATGCAAAAAGGAGAAACTAAAAACTGGAATGTACCGTTAATTAAAAAATTGGTTCGTAACTCTGTGTGCCAAGCCAAAAAGTTTCCAACGAAATTCTGGTAGGTAATCTGGTTAGTTGTTTTCTACTTGCAGTCAGCTTGGTTGTACTCAACTATACTTTCACTAATGAAAGGAATCACTATCGATTCAGCTAAACATCATTATCAGCTGATTGACGGACAAGGCTCTACTGTAAGTTTTCCGAGGAATAGGTTTTTTTTTTTTTTATAAATAGGACACGTCAATTTGACTTTACCTCGCCTGATGGTAAGCTGAAGGTAAAGTCTCAAGAAAGAGGGTCACCATTATATACACGTGCCATGTTAACAATGGTGGCACTCAGCTTGACGGCCTCATCAGATGCTTTTTCACGCCCCGCTTAAAGGACCCGGGACTGTAGGAAGAGGGAAACACGTGAGCTGGCAAGGAATTCCAGGTCTTCAGATGGTAGTCGCTGTAAAATTCAAGTAAATCTAAATATGGAAAGGAGAAGCAGGAAAGCGTAGAGAAGCTCTAAAAAGCAATCTGATTTGATACTCAGATGTAGAAGATATTATCATTCAAAATTAGGCTAACATTCAAATTATAAATAATATCTGAATATTTTTTAGGCACAAAATCATCTATTTGCCTTAAATAGGCAGATAGATGATTTTGAGCTGTTATACAAATGTGCAATAACGTGCCATTGCATTATCACCGACAACTGTACGATTTGAGTTTCGTTTTCTCTCATAATTTTCATGGTAATCTCCGCACGAGAGCGCTGAGTTTGCTGCCAAGAAATATTTGTTACCTGCTTTGAGAAGCGCTTCACTGTAAACTGAAATGTGTTATAATTTCGCTTAAGAATATGTAGAAATGAAATTGAATATTAAATGAGGTCAACATCATCCAACTAGCGATTTTCTAGTTGAGTTCAAAGTTTTCACTTTAGAGCCAACCCCTCAAGACAAGTGGCAATTCGTTGTCCGGCGATTGGTAGAATAGAATGACAAATGTATGGGAATTGACGTTTATGACATGCGTTAATGACTGTAAATTATCTACTGATTGCTCGACAGTCGGCAAAAAAGACAAGTAAATTTTCATAAATTCTCCGCTTCCTTGAGTAGTAGCGTGATGATATATGTGTTATTCTGATGTATAAGCTATATTGTTGTAAAGTTTCATTGAAATCCATTCATCCCCGAGGAGGGCCAGACCGAGAGGGATGGCCCTGGGTCAGCCGGGGTGCGAGGGATATGTCGCATGACAACCTCACCTTCGGCCTAGCACTACGACCCAGAGACGGCGTGCGGTTTAGTCGGTTCGAGTCCGACATAACCTCCCCCACCGGCTCCGGAGGGGTGGGTAACAAACATCCATACATACATACATCCATCCATACTCACAAACTTTGCATTTATAATATTACTAGGATGTAGGTATACTTACCTATTTTGTTGACTGTACATAAGCTAATAAAAAGAAAATGAAACAATAATAAACCGCTAATAAGAAGAAAATGAAACAATAATAAAACGTCTAAGAGGAACTGCCTTTTCAATCTCGCTTCTAGCTTGTACCACTGTGGAATTGAGATTCCCCTGAACGTTGAATTTTAAGCATAATACGCTCCCACACCGAACAATCTATGGCGCGCTCCTTTGGCGGGGGAATTTTGAGTCTTATCTGTGCAAACGATGTGTGTGCTTGCAGTTTTTAATGATG
This sequence comes from Eilema caniola, assembly GCA_949126895.1. NCBI lineage: Eukaryota > Metazoa > Arthropoda > Insecta > Lepidoptera > Erebidae > Eilema > Eilema caniola. The sequence continues at coordinate 22,966,257 of OX421470.1, forward strand.
ACTTTAGATTTTCAGCTCGCTATTACCTAACCTGTTTAGTACTTAACTAGAAAAAGAAAAGAAATGTCACGTATAAAAAGTTGTTTAATTAAAATTCTTTGCAATTTATTTTGTGGACCTTTTGTATATAAGTTTCGACAGTAAAACTAATAGCAGTTTTTATACCACTGAGGTGGCAGATAAGCGCAAGGTCCACCTGATGGAAAGTGGTTACCGTGGTCTATGGACGTGTGCAATACGAGGGGAGTCACAGTCGTGCTGCTGACCCTGTAAACACGAAGTTTCTGTGCCGTCAGTGTAGAAGACAAAGCAGGAATAAGCTTTGTTCTTCCCACTGACAGCGCAAAAACTATCCAGTGAGCTCTGGCTACCCTACACACCGCCGGGAACACAATACGAGGTTATCATGACCGCGGTATTCTGTAGGGCAGAGGTACTTACCCAGTCGGACTGCTCAGTTGGGCAGAAATACCGTCGTGTCCTACCAGCCATTATTAGTTACTTTCGCTTCAGTTCTTCTAAACAACAAAATTGACCAACTACAAAATTTTCCGCTGAACAGAAACAGTAGCAATCAGCCGGGAATATATTTCAATCTCCACACTTCCCTTACAAACTGTTACAAGACTAGAAACGCCTTTAATAAAATACGATCCGAAAATCTTCCAAATCTAAACCCAGGCCGTTTCAGCCGCACACTTGTCCGAACTTCAGAGATTTAACAACATCAAAAATTCGCATGCACCGATACGGAAAATGCTTTATGACCGCCGCTGGTTGGGTCGAAGGTCGTAAATTTCCCAGTTAACCCCGCGGCTGCCGGCTGCGGGGATCGACGAGTACATATTTCAGGATCACGGGTGGATTCTGACGATACGCCTCATGTTGTGTGTGCGACAATACACTTGTCCCGATGCGACGCAAATTCGGACGTGATTCGGAAACCGAAGCGATTTGCGTGTTTTAACATATGCAGTGCTCATTTTCAATGGAAAGTTTGAATCAATTTTCAGCAAGTTTGATCTGGGTGAATTACTATATCTTGTATGGCAATAGAATCGTGATGGTCTCAAAATGTTGTACTAATGAATAAACAAAAAGAACCAAAGAAAAATTAATGTAGGTTTGCATTACGATGAGAGATGTTGTTTCTAATCTATATGAAATTAACTGACTAAAATGAACTGTAACTCTCACATGAATATACTGATAATGCTACTGGATCCTATATCTGAGCACGCTGTGTAAAGTACTGATTATTCTCTGCGTTATTCAGCCGATTTGCGCGGGTACGTACTAGTATCACAAAATGGATCTCGTACAGATCGATGGACATAATTCGGGCGCTCATGTAATACCTAAAATCTCGCTTGGCCAACCGAATTCTATCAAAACCCTTTCTTGTCGCTAGCAAATCAATGAAGTCAAATTTGAAAATACTACAAAACTAAAAACGTTTAACCTTAATCTATAAAAAATTGCCTACGCCATAATGACACACATTAACTACTACATAATGTGGTACTATTATCACTAAGACCATTACGAAATGATACGTTTGGGTACAGTGAAGAAACATGCTTCTTTTGTGTACCTAAAGAATCGCTTATAACAAAATGTGGCACTTAAGAGCACAAAGAATCCACAATGCGCCGCTATTTGCACAAATTTCAAAAATGGAACAGTTTGTTAATAAACTTTTAGATTATTGACAACATTTTACGTTTTACCCAGCCACAGATACGTGCTACGATTGCAAAGCCTTACCAGATACAACTTCAACTTCTTCAAAATGGCCTCTGCAGCAAATCGCCACAATTCGCCATGTCAAGTAAAATGTATTATAAAATTATTAACGGCGAAACACCAATGTCGAGAGTGTACCAAAGCCACGTTAGCCAGGCCAGTAATTTTGTTTCCGTGTGTCCGCCCAATGTTTGAGGCATGAAAATGAACTTGATCTTCGTTCTGTGAGCCTTCCTTGAAACGATTGCCATATATTCTACAACCAATTCGCAATATCGAAATTCTTTAGTTGTAGCTGTTGCTAGTTGGACTTTTTAGGGCTCCAACTACCCGTAACTGCAGCCAAAGATGTTATGGCAACCGGGACGGCCTAATATGCTCTCCGAGGCACAACCAGAATAATCGATATATTTATTATCAATGGGGATGCCGACGCAAAACTAATTGTAGAAGGCAGTAGCATATGACCAAATAACAATAACCATCTGTTCTGTGACACTAAATAATGTAGCTATGACATACTGTATAATCTTAAATATTGATGCCTGACATAATTGTTATATATGTAACCTGTTAATGAAAATATCAACAATCATTTGCATGCCGTACCTATGGTTGAATATGGTGATACTTCCACAACAACAATCAACATCAATGTACAATTTATACCCATATTTCGCAAATTACGAATGAATAAATGAATAAATAAATGAATAAACTATAACAAACTCACAGCTGTCAGATTTGAAGAGACAAGCAATGAAATCTACGTAGATGACAGCTAACATTGGCCATTTAGAGGCGCCCTCTGTAGGGATAAAAGCGCAGGCGGCATCCCCATTAGCCTATCGCGGTCCACTGCTGGTCATAGGGCTCTACCATTGTTGGGAGGCTTTGCCCTACTATTTCCACTCTGGCCAGACGGGTTGGAACAGGGTTTTATTTCGATTTTTCCTTTCTATCGCTGTGATATCGTCGGCATATTTTTCCGTTAGTCGTCCTTTACGACACCCCTCGGATGAGATGGCGTGGTGATACCTAGGTACTTATACTCTTTCTCCGTCACCACTCGGATTGATACTTGAACTATATAGTATATTTATTAACATTATATTTCTCTATTGTCAACAGAACGCAAGCTATTCGTGGGCATGTTGAATAAGAAGCTGTCTGAGAACGATGTGCGCGCGCTTTTCGCTGGTCACGGCGCGATCGAGGAGTGCACGGTGTTGCGTGACGCGCAAGGGCAGAGCAAGGGCTGTGCGTTTGTCACGTTCGTGTCTAAACAGGCCGCCATAGCCGCCATCAAGGTAAACCTGGTAACCAGACGTCACTTTTTTTATTCTCTCTTTTGTTGGTTTGTTGGTCTGAATGAGACGTCCATGTGCTTACTTAACTAACATTAGTTCGACTTCTGCGATTATGCATGCAACGCGACTGGCTTCTTCTTCGTCTTTGCGGTAATCCCAGTTGCATCCGAAGCTTTTTTTCCCAGACTAACTGCGGGTCTAGCTGATCTTCGATATTTTCCGTAAAGCCATCTGACCTCCACAACCCAAAGGCGATATCGAACCATTGCAGTTAGACCAGTCGTTGGATTTTTGAGGGCTCCTGCTACTCGTGACGACCGCCATAGATGTTCGAATGGCAACCGGGACCGGCAGCTTAACGTGCTCTCTGAGGCACGACCAGAGCTATGTAAATAGCCATATTCATACATACAAATATTTGCATTTTGTGGGAATAGAACCGGCGCCCCCTGCGTAGCAATCGCTAACTACCGCCACACCACGGAGGCTGACTGTCTGTATGTCATAAAATATTTGTTTGATAGATATAAAACTACTACCCCCAAATATTAAGACTGGGTACTGAGACTGACCACTAAACTTTTGTAGTATAGAAGTTAATAATAGGTCGTTACATATGAAATTGCCGTTTTATTGAAGAAATTGGAGTAAGCCCAATTTGCAGTACTAACATCTTTGCATTTTTTTTAGGAATGTCAAATCCACATTTTATGATTGTTTTTGTGTATAAATGAGACAACATTAAGCTAACAGCAACTTTAATTAGATTTTTAAAAAGTGACAGCTGTATAAAAATAAAACTAAATTTATCATCAAAATAGTACTGTTTTTGAAGATCGAATTTAATTTATCAAGAGGACAATAGAAACAAAATTTAATACTGAGATGTAAAATCTTGAAATCAACTTTCAAGCAAAGTATAAAATAAATAATGGAGATAGCTATTAAATTACAAGAATAACGAACTCACAAATCTGTAAGAAAATTTCATCAATTTCGTTTGTTACGACCTAATATTAGAATATAGGTACTACGCGCATTAGGCACTGGCATTACTTCCATACCTTGTCATGTCCTGCGTCTAAAGTGATAATATTTTTCTATTTATTTCTTTGTAATTTAACATGTAAATTTTAAGTGCTAGCCATCATTTTTATTGTACGCTATGCGCGTCAATTGCTTCATTAACTTTTTCAATTTACTTTCCACTTTTATTTCCCGTTTTACGTTTTTTATTTTATGTTTAGCGCCAGGTTTTAGAGCTCGGCTATAGAAATATATTTGCCCCATTTAAAATATATAGATATCTACTTAAAATCTCGTCTCTGAAGCTGATATTGCAGGGAGAGAAGAACTGAATATGAAAAATCACCAAACAGATACAATGGACAGTGCCAAAAATTTGCAAAATTGATGTTTCAATTGTAATAAATTGTCTTGGGTGTGCACAATTCTTTATATCAGCGTATCATTGAAAACAGATATAAAGTAAAGAAAGAAAATTAGGTTATTTTAAAGGAAAAAAGTACCAAAGCAAATAAGTTATAGAGCTGATTTACAGTAGGTAAGTTATATACTTCACTGTTGTCCATTCTTGGCAATCGCTGTGCAGTCGCAAAAAAGCAATTCAACCAGTTTTAGTAGCAGTTGTATTTGTTTTTGCTGAATATCTAATGAGTACACAACATAAAACATATATTTTACCGTCAGATTCTGATAACGTTTACATCGTCCTCTAATACCGGCAGCGATACTGTCAAAGGTTTCTCGACTATAACGTTGTGTATTGTATTACCTCATCAGGCAAAATGTGTACACACACTCCACTGTCGCCTCAAAGACAGATATAGGAGAAATTTGAATTGGTTAGGGCGAGATCGGGTAGCTTAGTGGCCAAAGCAATGCCCCTGTAGGGCAAAGATCGCGGACTCAAAGCCCGCCTAGACTGATTCAAATGTTTCTATTTAAATCGATTTTAAATGTTATCTCTTTTAGTTTTGCAACTTTAGCTTAATTTTTCGATGTAAAAGACTGATATAAGTATTATACTTACTTGATATGATTATTCTTTTCACATGTGTAGTTGAATATAATAATATATTATGCACTTTAAAAAACATAAACTAAGTATATTTTAAAGGCAGACAGTTAAAGTCATTCACTATAAAGTCTGGGATTGATTGTTTCGAGAACATTTAATTTTATGAACCTACTGTTTAAGTGTGTGTTAGTGTGGGATATAGGCTACTACCTACTTACAGCTTCGTTTCTATCTCTTTTTCTAATTCATTTTTTTCATTATTAAGAGATATCATTTGAAAGAAAGACCAGGTCAGGTTAAGTGTGGGCAGGTTAATAGCATGTTAAGAGTACCCGCAATCAGCAAACATTGTAAGTATGGAAACAGTTATGGAAGTAGAAGAAGCTAAAAGTTTATGCCAGAGCCAGGATCGTATCGTGAAAATATGTGGTCTTATACCTACCCCACTGTGAAAGAGACGATTATATTATGAATAGAATACATGTAAAAAAGATACCTCTAACAAAGGTTCTTTCATTTGTTTTACAGGCGTTACACCACAGTCAAACAATGGAAGGTTGTTCAGCACCGTTAGTCGTGAAATTTGCTGACACGCAGAAGGAGAAGGAACAGAAGAAACTCCAGGCAATGCAGGCGAGTCTATGGGGGCTGGCAGCACCGATTGCGCCGGCGACGTACCTCGCGTCCGAGGCGGCGTTGTCGCCAGCAACGCAACTGCAACTGCTACAGCAACTACAAGCAGTTGGGTTGCAGCAGCAATTGTTGCAAGGACAGGGTTCTACATTGCTACAAGGTTTGTTTTTAATTAAAGTTTGAATGCATATTATCAATAGGTATAAATAAAAATAAAGTAAAAATGATTGGTGTAGTAACATTTTTGAGCAATAGTGTTTACATATTTGCCTTAAAAAAGTACATGATAATTACAATTTATAGCGTCTATGACGTTATCGTTATCGTGACGTGAATTGGCACGTCACGGCAATTTATCGTTGCAAGTCGTCGCCGCTCCTTACCGTACCACGGTAATGTTGAAGTTTCGTGATATTATAACCAACTTGTAGATCCGCTATTACAAACAACGTACATCTATTCTCTTTTCGCGTAACTAAATTTATGATTAATAAATCGAACTTTTCAAAACCTATATGACTATATTAAATTAATGTTTGATGCAGTTACTATGCCAAGTTATTCATGTAAACTTATAACACTCATCTACCGTGTAGACAATTCGAAACAATACCTCCCGACGACATTGAAAACTGCATTATAATACTTATTTAGTCGCATGTTATGATTCATTGTTTAAGTACTTTAAATTAAGCATTTAGCCACTGGTCATTGTTTTAATTTGCGTTACATTTATTTTTATACACTACTTCCTTTTAACCTAGTTTTCCTTCACCCATAATAATGAAGTTTAAAAACTATTCGTTAAACATAAAATGACGGGACTTATATGATATTTGTATTAAATTCCTAATTCCATTGTTAGGCTAAAACATCAACGGTTATCTACATTCTACGAACTAAGAAGGTTTCTATACTTTATTTAAACTTTCGTACAGTCAGTTGGATTTCGACTGTTCTAAACTGCATCTTCAGAATTCTACCAATTTGTCTCGACTCCACTTGTCCACACTCCACTTGTCCACTTACAACAACAGTCTATGCAAGTTAAATCATACTGATTTATTTTCTGTAAATTGAATGGCGGGGGCACTAATTATGTCTCACACTAATAAGATAATTAGTAGGTAGTATTCTTTCATCTAAAATAAAATCGATATTATACCCACGGCAACATTAATCCCAACTCCTTCCAATATTTCAGTTATTCCCCTTTTATTTTTATTTACGCTTTCCTTTTCTTTTCGCATAGGTGTTAACTATCAGGATATCGGTTTCAATGGTGCAGGGCTGAGCGGAAGCGCCGTAAGCGGAGTGGGGGGTGTTAACGCGATGGGGGGAGGAGCTGCGGACCAACTAGGGGGCCTGCTTGCCCCCGTGTCGGTGCAGAACTTGGCTGCGCTGGCGGCGATGACGCAACCACCGGTAGTGACGCAAGCAGCGCAGATTCAGCCGGCAGCCGCGCCTCAACAGGCAGCGCCGCCATTGTGTGAGTTCTTTTTTTGAAATTAGGTCTTTTTTAAACCGATAAATAACTTTTTACAGTTCTATTATTTAATTTAAGGATTGAATCTGATATCAATAAGACAGTAATTTATGTATAGTTTACACTTGTTTTTCCGCAATGAGATGGAAAAATTGTTAATACAACAAATGATTGGTCGTTTGTTACGAAAAGAAATAATTTAGGCAAGTTGAATTACCTACATAATTTCTTTCACAAAGGTTTCAAAATACTTACTTACTATCTACAACAAAATTCAATATAATTTCTAAAAGAAATATTATTCACAGTCGATTGAACGAAAACTATAACCAACCTGACCAAAAAAAATAACTTTGCCTTCAAAGCAAACCTTATTCTACACTATTGGAGTCTGAATTTTGCCCGCCCTCAGCAGAAATTTCGCGCCGAATAAATCCTTACTAATTGCTACACCTGTCTGAATCCTTAATTGGACCTACATATAAGATAAAAGTCAAAACAAAAAGTCTTGTAACGATCTTTTTTGTCCGCAACTTTCCTATTTCAGGTTTTGGGCTAAAATAAAAAAAAGTAAATTAACGATGAACATTTTTCACACTTCAGGTCTTCTCGGGAAGACAAACATCACAGGTAAAATACAATGGAATAAAAAAATTTGTGTTTTTGACATGGAATGACAATATAAGCTTCTAAGGTTGATGTGATAAATGAGACTGGCTGCCGAGGATTTTAATTAAAAAGTTAATTTGTGACTGGCTGGTGAAATTTAAGAGAAAATTAGGAACAATGTTGCCACAGTGCTAGAGTTTTAATTATGACAGCACCTGCCTATATCTACTGATGTTGGTTTTTAGAAATTAATTTATTATGCCTTCTCTAAATGATCAACATTGACTTCAGGCTAATCTTATTTTTATGTGGGTATAACCATAGATTTCAGGAGGTAAGTATAGCTTCTTCTTCCTCCTAGCTTTTTTCAACTTGAAGTCTCGGCTCCGCTCCGTTTCACTAGTTTAACTGCGGATTTGGCTAAACTACGATATTTATACTCCAAAGCGACTGCCATCCTCCACAACCCAAAGGCGATATCGAAGCATTGCAGCTAGACCAGTTGTTTGATTTTTGAAGGCTCTAACTACCCGTAACGACTGCCATAGATGTTTGTCTGAAAACCGGGACTGACGGCTTAACGTGCTCACCGAGGCACGACCAGACCAATGCAAATGCCTATATTCATGCATACAAATATTTGCATTGAACAAGGATCGAACCTCGTAGCGGCCGCGTTTACTACCGCTACGCCACAGAGGCTGTCTATGGTATAGCTCTACCAACCAAAATGAGATTACATACATCCAACATAAGGTTTTAAAACAAGATAAATAAATTGTTTAAAAACTAAAAAATTTAATGTTGGAGTACTTAGAAATGTTTTTAATTTCGCTAGGAAGGATTTACGTCATTTCTGCCTTTTCTTAAGATCTAGACTTGCACTTATTGCATTCTTAGTGTACAATTAGTATCTTTACTTCGGACAAACAATACAGTACACTGTCTTGACTAGTTTTTTTATCCAACGACAGTAGCGTCTAGTATTCGCATAAATTATACTTTGAACGATGAACATAACATACACTTTGTTTCATACATGAATACTATACCTTCGTGAACACTATTGTATTGTGAAAAACAGATTGTTTACTCAAGATCCAAGGCTAGTCAGTTCCTACAATAATGACTTCTGTGCATCATTTATCACATGAATCTACTGGCCTGGTATGATTTCTATGTTGGCATTGTACAGGTAGACTGGCATGCCATTTGCTTGCTTTTGCTAGGCAACATAACATTATCGGGGACATGAGAAAATTTATATCATTAAGTTTCGTTCTATCTTTACTTCTTACTCTCTTATAAAATAGATATAGTTAAGACTCTAATGATAATGAGCTGTAAGGACTAAGGTCCGTATTTTAGAATGATACTCAATCCTGAAAGTCGATTTATAACGAGTACTGAGGACAGATTGTCATTCATAATCTGTCAAATCTGTCAATGAATATTGAGATTCAGAACAGAGTATTGTTCTCGAATACGGGCCTAGGAATAGCAAATAGGATTATATCGATGTTTCAGGTGTAATATGAATTTTAGTGGAGATTCCGTTTTCTGAATAGACGTTAATTGTAATTTTTGTAAAAGATTACGATGTAATTTTGTGCCTCCTCTGCAGAATATGAGACTAATACCATTTTGCACATGAGGCACATAATTACAACTACATTCGCTCCTAATTTCATGTTCTTCGTCTAATCATTAAACTATGGACCATTTTTGTACAAGTGTGGCCGTGAATTAAAGCGTAGAGCGATTATTACGAGCGTTGGTTTGGTAACCCCATATATTCTGCATTTGATGTTTTTCATCATATCTGTGGCATTTATTTCAATATCTGTTGCAAAATGTTATTTACTCTTACAATTTGCATTAATTGTAAAATTCAATCTAAAGTTTTCATGTAAAATTAACACTATTGATTGTTTCCGCATGGACGTGCTAAACTAAACAACTAAATTTTACTGTTCTTTTTAATGAGATATACGTGAATGTTGTTTATTTTTGTTCTGTGTATTAAATATTTGTGTTCGATACTAATATTGTATGACACTGTGATTATGGCATGCAGTGTTGTTGTAGTTTGATTGGAGCTTTGAATTTTGTTATTTGACAGTTTGGGATTTATGAGGAATGTCGTTGCTGTATGTGTCAATATCGTAGATATTTTTTTCAGTGCTATTTTCAGTAGTTTTAGCTTTTATCTTCGCTATCTACTCGTAGACAAGTTAATATAACATAACTGTAAAAGTTTCAAAGAGCTAAAAAGTAAAAGTTGTTTAAAATTGACCCAGTTTTTGCCAGTTAATGTTCAGAACGAATTTAGCCCCCCACTTTACTTATAAGTTACGTACCCTATCTGGTTATAATTTCATCCAATATCTACCTACACTAATGCTTGTCAAGAATACCTAATTGGACGTCGACTTAGAAATCGAGAAGAGGTTACTAGGTACTGCTAAAATATCCGTAGCTTTGTATATACCTATCGTATTTCCTTCTAATATTTGTAGAAGTTTGTAGAAATCTGTTATCCGCCTGTTCAAAACACGTTACCTTACCTACTACCTACAATTTTTTTTTAAAGCCGCAAATGCCCAAGAAAAATAATTTTACAACAGACGGCAATTATCGTGAATATTTTGCTTAATATGTCTGCTATTGTGTTGTAGGGTCGACAGCAGAGCCACTGGGCTCGGCGTACGCCGCTCAGTTTGGCACGGCGTTCGCGGCAGCGCCGCTAGGCTCCGTACTTGGTTCCGCCGCCGCCGCCGCGGCAGGGAAGCAGGTGGAAGGTAAACAATAAATACTGACCTACATACACTTATACTTTCTTCTTTCAGTTGACAGGTGGATACTGACCTACATACACTTATACTTTATTCCTTCAGTTAGCAGGAGCCTGCCTGGGGGTGACAGGTGGAGCCAGTTGTCACCCTAGCAGAAGCAGGCCGAGACGGCAATGAAATGCCCCTCTTTACTAGGGAATGATAGGGACGCAGTAGTTCCACACCCGAAGGGCTTCGATGGGTCCGGATCAACCGGGATACGCGAGGGATATGCCAGAGGCTACCTCAGATGAGATGAGATGGCCGTGCGGTTTTGATCGGTTCGAGTCCCTCATAACCACGCATGCTAACTCCGGTGGGGATTTCCGCACGTAATAAAAGGGCAGCAGGATAAATTACAATAATATATAACAAATATATAATAAAGATATAAAAAGGCCAGCTCGCCTTCTGCTCCAGTCCTTACACCCTTCATGAGCTTTTTCTCCTACTTCAATGAGCGTGTAAAGTCCCACCTAACTCTGTAACCTCTGAACGTGTCAGATGGGCTACGCACCAGCTGACCCAGCGGAGAGATGCTCGAGCTCAAAATATCCCAGGGCGCCTTTTCGTCAGCAGAGAAAAGTATGCGCGTGCGTATGGGAACCCCAGGGGAGACTTCAGAGAAACTACAAATTTTCTTTGAGTTTTGCACACATATATATATTTGGTAATTGCCCGTTTACACAAGATACACAGAGTAAGAAACTTATAAAACTATAATAGATCACAAATCTCAGCTTACAATCCCGAGTACGATCATATCATCACCGTCTGCAGCACAGTAGCATAGAAGCCAGCCCGAGATGGCTGGTGGACGTCCTATACAATAGGGGCAATCGACGGGCTACCAGGAGAGGCAAAAGCAGTAATAAATTTGAATACGTGACCCTTGATCCGATCGTCGGCCTGCGTGTAATCCAGGAGCGCCTTTCACCACGCTCTCGGACAGCCAAGGCGCTGCACCTGCAGGAGCCCTCCGGTTTCGCAACCAATGGAAAAAGGGCCCGGCAATGGTCGACGTCAAGGTGATCTTAGTATATGGGGTCTTCTTGAGCCGTATCTGGAGCCCTATGAACGAATTAACACTCAGAATCGTCTAAAATTGTAGAGGATCGGTAACAAAGACAAAAATAAAATTACTTACCACGAATGTGGGTAAAACTCAGATACACTGATTCTAATTGCAGAGTAACAATGAATAGTATAACGACAGATAAGTCACCAAAAGTAATGAGTCCAGTGCGTCTCGTAACATCGATCCTGGCTTATATAGCCACTGGATTAGAAGTTTCGCGAAGCCATCCATTCCTTTTTTTTTTACTTAATGAGCTTAATGAGCAACACTCACCCTCATTACCGTGATTCGATCACCAAAGTGAATAATACAAAGCAGGTGGCAACGCCACCCCGCGAACACTATGCGTACTAGCATAATCGATCTTAACCTCAGCAACTCACGACGAGAAGTCAGCACTGACGGAGCACTAGATGGCGCTACCGACAGATAATATTTCTAAAAAATCTTAGTACAAAAATTCTGTTACAACTCTTCGGGACCGCAACCAAGGTCCCCTGTAAGACTATACACCTGCTGATGAATGTGGCTCTCAATGGAGGTTTGGAGATCAGACTGTAACTATGCCACAAAGATCTTGATGATTTCATACTAACGTGCTTATTATGTGTATTCAGATGCGACTAGTATTCGTCATTCTGAATTACTTTTGATATGTAGCGAAAAAAGGGTAAGAAGCTGAGAGCTCGTTGATATTTTACACCTCCATTCATGAGGTAAAATGCAAAAGCTTCTACATAATCGATAGCTTTCTGCATTTGGTTTCGCAGTAGTTTTTTCGCAAATTGAAGTGCCTACCATAATTTTTGGAGTTATGCCAAACTTTGACTAATCTCCAGTTTCCATCCCTGCTCTAGCAACGGTTGCAATCTAATTCGTGCATTGTTTTTCTCATTTATGTAAATGTACGTACTTGTTATTACCTACAGCATATGGCAGAGGTATTGCTAACGGACCGAGTTTTTTTAATTTAGATTATACCTTGCCCTTGATAAACCACATACATAAGCAGAACGGAGGCAAGACAGTTAGCAAATTACATTTACTATCTGTCTTGCTTCAATATTGTTTGCAAGACATTACGGTAAACTTATTATTATAGTACAATATTTTTCATTTTCCAGGTCCCGAGGGTGGTAACCTGTTTATCTACCACCTGCCACAGGAGTTCACCGACACGGACCTCGCGTCCACGTTCCTGCCGTTCGGCCACGTGATTTCGGCCAAAGTGTTCATAGACAAACAGACGAATCTATCAAAGTGCTTCGGCTTCGTCTCGTATGACAACGCCGCCTCCGCGCAGGCCGCGATACAAGCCATGAACGGCTTCCAAATAGGTACAAAGAGACTCAAAGTTCAATTGAAACGTTCTAAAGAACTATCAAGACCATACTAGAAATATTCCAGAACTCGTTCCTAGTGAATTTACAAAAGAGTAAATAGAAAAAAAAACTATGCAGAGGTTGTAAGATTCCGAACCTTTGTTGTGATGTATCCGGTGCACTTGAACTGAATAGTTTGGTAAGGTACGTTCAAAAACGGGAGTCCATGTGCACAGTTGTTAACTAAATAAGAGTAAAGTTAAGGTTTGTGTCAAAGGATTTATCGTTTCCAAAGTATTCCCCAAATTGTTTTTTTTTTTTAATTATAACTATTATTTTTTGTCTTAACATATAAGTTTTAGTCACATTAAGCATAAGTTCAGGAATCAATACAATTTGTAGACGCCAAAGAGTCGATAATTTGGAGAAATATATCTACAACTATGTTTCTGGCGAAGAAATTGTTTATTCATATACAAAGATGTATTTACATCATCCAAAGGTTTTTTCATGGTACCAAAGTACCGATAACCGATAAGTATTTGAGTTATACACCGTTACGTTCGTTAGAACATTTATAATATTATTTGTTACACTTATTTTTTCTTTTATCTTTATGTTACCAACTTCATAGTTAATTGTAAAATAATTATTGTGGCCATTGTCTGTTGCAGTCAGTCCTTTTCGTTTAAATTAAGAGGTGTTTAGAATAACGAAACGATCTCAAAGTGATCAGTGTATTTATTGTTTAACATACTTGTTGTCAGATAGTGTACTTAACTCGGGGGCTAGCGCGAACCTTGTTCGTGGTATGGCCATCAAATTCTAACATACATCGATATTTCAAATATTTTACTGTCAAAATCTAATTACAACGGTGAATAAGTTAAGGGAAAGTCTTAATTCAAAACATAACAAATTGTGATAAGCCAACAGTTGCTTTTGTCAAATAAGTTCACATATATCTAAGTTAGCAAAAAGTGATTTTAAACAAATCAATTTCTAATAAAAATACTGAAAAACTCGTGCATTCATAAATACAAATTATCATCCGCCTAGCGCGTGACCCTGTTGCATCTGATATAAATATTCTGATGAATATAAATATCTATTCATAAAAATTGATACCTTCAGGCGATTAAAGGTTGTATATTAATTCCTAAATACTTTAATTTGAGTAAGTATATGAAAACCTATTTGATTTTGAAAAAATCTTACTACCCGCACAATCCATGTGGAAGTACTCAGGCACTTAAATTACTTATTTGTCATAGTATGTATCTACCCACCATTGTCTATTGTTTTCGTTGCTTAACCTATTTAAGTGCAATAAAACTTCATAAAAATTCATTAAATCGTGAAATATTTGAAATATCCTTATAATTTATATATCCACTTATTGTGCTTGTTTGTGTATTTAAATGTGTAACTTTTCTTTCCCACAGTCAACATAATTTTACAATTTTATCACATCGAACACTGGCCCTTTAGTCAAAAATTTTTGTTAGTATAAGTATTTAATTATTACCTATAGAAATATTTTCGTATGTAAGTTTTGGTATTTTCATTCATCTTATACGTTCTATTTAAAAATACTGTTCATCACTATTTTTCTAATAGTCACTGGCACATTTTATTGTTTCATATTTTAATTATTATTTATGGTCATTTTGGAAACGGAAAAATACCGTGTTTCAATTCAACAGTCTAGTTATGATTAACACTACTAATACTGAAAAGTGAAACATTTTGTAACTAAACTTTAAAACTTAAAATAAGGTGAAAATGCAGGTCAAAATGTAACCTAAATATTGCCAGTAACCAAAAATATATGAAAGTAAATAACTGCCAGTTTCCGTTATTTACCGGTATTTTTCCGTCGCACCAACCCGTAAATATTTACGCAAATACTTACTTCTAATTAAATATTAAAGTAAATTAAGTATTAATTACATTAATTTCTTGGATATGACCACTTATTGTTATTAAAACGCTCAATAGGGAAAATAAGGAAACTTGTAATTACCACTTGGGGAAAACTATATAGATTTATTTATTATATTTTTTTTCTCTTACGAAAATATTTAAGATTACATTATAAATCATTTTTATTATATTTTGTTGATTACTTGTGCCAATGCGTTTATTTCGGAAAGCTACGACCAATCATAATATGTCTGAAGTTACGATGTACTCAGATATAAATAGTGATGTACAAAGTCAGTCTTGCATCGTGACGTAATTAGCAAGACACAAGACGAAACGTAAATAGTGACTTGCGTATTACTTTATTTGTTCGTACAGACGACAAAGGCTTGTCTTGGGACTGACTTGGTTCTGTATTATACTTGCTTTGCGCATCGCTAGTGATTGTTTCATCTAAAAGAACTGATGTAAAAGTGTGCATCATTATTCTATTAACTTAATTAAATTTAGTTGAGTATTATTATTATGTAAAAGAAAGTTTATATCGAGATGGGTATATATTTAGTTTAATTTTAGTCAAAGTTTTTGATGTCTAATGAAAGACAATATCTAGACTGAATAAGTTTCCTTTTTAGATGTTACAACAATACATATTTTTGTCTTGTGATTCCTTTAGTAAGTTCATTAGTCGACACTGTAACACATCTTTTTTCTTCGTCTTACAATCATTATTTACTTGTTGTTAAGGTAAATTAATTATTATAAAGGCATGTACGTATTGTTAAAAGTGGACATTGGGAATAATAGTAGAAGAATGGAGTTGCGATCCTGGACAAGACCACTCGTTTGCCCCTTACGGATACTTGAGTATTATTTCTGGGTTGTATTGCCAGTGGACATCATGTGATGACGTCACATATCTATTAACTATGTCTAGGTATGTAAAGAATTAATTGTAATCCCATGGATCCTCAATCGCAGCCTCAGAAATGATATGCAAGAATCTATGTGTGATCTAGATAGACGTCAAAAATATTGTGAATAGAATTTTTTACCTACAATTTTCTAGGTGTTTGACGGGTAACCTTATTGTTACTATTGCTTTAGTTTTTTCATTACCAACAAATGTTTGAAAAATAAGTAAAAGGAACGACGACATATTATTATTTTTTAAATTGAATTATGATAACTTCTATCGACATTCGAACTAATCTAAGAGAGGAACTGTAAAAAAAATTGTCTTTTTCCAATTGTACTTGATATGGGTCTATCCCTATACTATTGCTTCGGAATTCGATATCATGTGCTGATTTATCGACATCGATATACGAAGTGCCTATTCGAACTGATCCGTACCCTAGTCGTGGTAAAGAGCTTTTTCTTGTTTCAATTTATTACCTATAGTGATGTGGGTAGTAACACAATTAGTTCGAAGTCGATATATCTTGTCAATATTAGTATATTGCCAGGAGCCTGCAATGTTACCGGAGAAATGCCATAAGCTTATTTTCTTCAAACTCGATGCTTGAGCATTTTTAATGTCGCCTTGAATGCTTAAATTATTTAATAATTAACCATTATATGAAACTTAAGACATGACGGATTTTTGAGCTGAGACCAATATATTCCTCAAAGGAAACCGACATATTATTTCAATTTGTTTCAATATCAACAATTTCACAATATTTAAAATTTGTTTCACTATTCTTGCATTTTGAAATAAAAGCAATATATGCCCAGATTATAACCAGATTATTTAGCTTGACTTCATATCTTTACTTATCTGTTTGACTATAAGCAGATTATTAATCTTGATATAGGACTCCTTGAAAATAGATACTTGACAATGAAATATTCTGACATACTTTTCAATTTATGTTACAAGAAATGTAAAAAAGGAATTTTATGGACCGCAAAATTCCTATTAACGTTTTCAAATCTGGGCATAATATTGCTATTTTTGACATAAAATTTATCGTTTCTTCAACACAAGGCCAAGGAAGCTAGACAGTATTTATCGAGTCGCGGTATACAAACCGGTAAATGAGAACGGAAGCAAGAAATTATAAATTACTTTAACATTAGGCACCATCACTAGATATACAATTGGTATGAAAAATTATTAAAGAACTGTTTTATACAAACACCCGTTTTGTTGATATGAATGTAAATAAATGTCAAGTTAAAAGTTGTTGTTTTTGTTACTTATCAACCTTTTTCTACGGACCTAATGTTTCCAAAGAATGTCTTAAGTGAAGGGTACCTACCAACTATCGTAGCAAGTGAAAATGGTCTCTGTCTACTCCAATGCGACGGAGGAGAACTTTCTTTTTCAACTCAGTAGTTATCGATTTTCAGTCTACGAAACCACACTTTAAAAATTTCCCCCGTCAAGCGACTATTTTCTGACGAAAATTTAATAAATCCTAACATGTGCAAATGGCGGCAATAATAACTATTGTTGTCACTGTCAAATGCATAACTTGCAAATCAAAGACGATTTGCAAGCACCATTTGAATTTATTGATGGGAAAGTAGCGTCCTATTTCAGTTCACGAAATTGTTTGTTGTAACCATCATTTAAACGGGGCGAGTATCTCGCCTCAGAAGATACGATTCTCGAAAGGAGAGAAAAAAGTTTCTTCGTCTAAACATTCGCAGAAAGATTTGCCGCTCGCTCTTCCACGCCTGGCGAGGATTGCCTCGCAATTGAATATTGATAGTATCAGTAATTTTAAAATAATAACATAAGGCATAAGTTGATTTGTCACTCGCATATCTCGTATGATATAATCTTATTCGAGAATTGAACGTTTGCCTGTGTGTAAACATTTTGATACAATAAGTCCTTCTTTACCCAAGGCTCAATAACTATGCTCAACTGACCGGGTTGAGTTGTCGGTATACAAGTACGTCGATTATTGCTAGCGATTATCGCATACGATTATCGAACCGAAACGTACAAGAAATTCGCACCGTCTAATTGACGCCTTACTACGTCATGATTTGCACAGGCTTTAAACACATTTCCTCTCGATTTTTTATATTTAAAATAAAAAACAGCAACATACATATAAATTAAAAACTTTATTTACTCTAATCATTGCCATACTTTTCTAAAACTTTTTCTTTGAACGACTTTTGTGCCTCTTCTACCGACTCTTGTGGCGTGCTAGGACTCTCTAATGCCGACTTCACAGACTTAATAAGTCCGTTATCATCAGCCAAAGGTAGGATGTCACATATAAGAGGGGATTCCACTCCTAGGATGTAATGACAGGTCCTAGGCTCAAGTAGGTAGAGAGAGACTTGAGCAGGACTTGAGGAATTCTCCAAGCATTTTAGTTTAACTTCTGTTTGGCGGGGTTTTCCCGTTTTGTCGCATACATCACCACCGGCGTAGAAGTGAGATACAGATGTGCGTTGTTCTGAAAATATATTAATGAGGTGTGATCATACAATAGTATTATTTATAGACCGGCCGTAGCCGCTGTACAGTGCGTGCTACATGGGTACGTGCGCGGCGAGACGGGGGGAGTCCGTCAGATTTGGTCAGTCCGTCACCGACGCTCGCTGCGGTATCTCGCTCGCTCTCGTCTCGTCTCTCTTTCTGTACCTCGTCCCCCGACACACCGCCTGAACCTAAGAAGCGGTACAGTAGTCACGGTCGGTCTAAGGCAAGTAGGGAATTTGAACCGGGACGCAGAAACTAGATTAATTAATTTTCAACCTGTCGTATATGTATAGGCCAGTTTGGGCATAGTTCTTTCGTAATTTCATCAGTATGAGAACCACAAAAATCCCGTATTGTTGCTGGTAAAGTAGAAGTCTTTCGCTTTATTATCCATGTAGCCAGTTGACCAAATTATGTGCATTTTCATTCATTAATTTATCTATTCTCATGAAATAATTAATATAATTTAAGATAATTTGCGTTAAATGACAGATATTATATTCATAGCACCGTAGTCTGTTCCGAAAGGAACAAAAGAAACAAAAAAAATAGTAATGACGGCCATAGTTTAGTTTTTAATTTTTCAATATTGTTTACATCTCAGTTCGAAAGTAGATAACATTGTTTTAGTTGTTTTTATTCACAAAATGTGTTGAAAATCGAATACACGTGTATATTGTTGATTACCGTCCTCGGCTATCTTAAGACCCTCACCTAACGGCTTGGGTCTCATTAGCGCCTCAACGGTAATCACCAACTTTAGGCACTTGTACCATAAGGTTCTAATATTTATTTATTAAACTTTATGGAAGTACACAGGCGGACTTCATGTCAGAGGCATTATCTACCAGTCAACCAAAGGTGGTGATGAGAAAGTAAAGTAACATTATTGAGAGAATGTACCACCAATATTTTTCCGCCCGCGTGGTGTCAGATCCCGTTCCCGCTGCACCCTCTACTATATTAAACATGTATTATACATATAAACCTTCCTCTTGAATCACTCTATCTATTAAAAAAACCGCATCAAAATCCGTTGCGTAGTTTTAAAGTTTTAAAAATACAAAGGAATATAGGGACAGAGAAAGCGACTTTGTTTTATACTATGTAGTCATATATTAGGTACATAGCCACCATAAGGTATGTATGATATTATTTACATACCTACATATAGATAGATATAGAAATCTTACCCAATTTATCTCAAAAAGAATCCCGCTAAGTAACAAGATGACTCACCGACAGGCCTCGGCGCCTTTCCCTTATTCTCCTTGATCCAGTCCAAATGGGCTTGTTCATCAAATTTGCCGAGCATTAACGTGGTCTTCTCGCCGGTACGGTCGACGTGGTACTGGATCACGTGTTTACCGTAGCAGAACTCGTACTTCCACCAGCCCGTACCCTGGAAGGTTTACAGCTTTGAATTACTTTTTGGAAGAAGCGCGTAATTACTGACAGCCTCTGTAGCGTGGCGGTAGTGAACGCGGCCGCTACGCAGGAGGCGCGGGTTCGAGCCCCGCTCAGTGCAAATATTTGCATGTATGAATATGTATATTTGCACTGTCTGGGTGTTTCTATGTATAATATGTATGTATTTACAAAAAAACGTATCTAAGTATGTTTATCCGCATTCTAGATTCCATAACACAAGCTAGTTAAGCTATGCTTACCATGGGTCTAGATAGCGTTGTGTGAAATGTTGTGGAATATCCATTTATTTATTTACTGTATAGAATGTGCGCTGCCAATGTCGACAGCCTCTGTGGCGTGGTTGTAATAAACGCGACCGCTACGCAGGAGGTGCGGGTTCAATCCCCGCTCAGTACAAATATTTGTATGCATAAATATTGGTATTTGGTTTGGCTGTGCCTCGGAGAACACGTTAAGTCGTTGGTCCCGGTTGCCATACGAACATCTATGGCAGTCGTTACGGGTAGTTGGAATTCTAGAAAGTCCAAAAACTGGTCTAACTGCAATGCTTCAATATCGCCAATAGGATGTGGAGGTCAGATGGCAGTCGCTTCACGAAAAATATCAAAGTTCAGCCTCTTTCGCATTTAGACTGGTAAAGCAGACCCCAGAATCCAAGGCGAAAGCTTCAGATGCTACTGGGATTAACGCTAGGATGAAGAATTATGTGCGCTTTGTCGTGCGTGTGAATCATACCTATATTGTGTAAATAATACTGCCCCTTTAGACAAGTGGCAATTCGCTAGCTGGCGTTTGGTGGAATAGAATGACGAATATATAGGATTTGACGTATATGACAGTCGTTAACGCATGTCACATACGTCAAATCCCATACATTCGTCATTCTATTCCATCAAACGCCGGTTAGCGAATTGCCACTTGTCTAGAGGGGCTGATCTATTTAGTTACGAAAAATGAATGTTCAAGACGGAGCTTGAACCTAGAGAGCGGTAATTACAAAAAAATAATACTGAGCTAATTTCGTGCAGATAATATGCACAAAATTTTCTTTGCACAAAATTGTGAAAAGAAATCACGACTGGCATGGGCGCGTATGACTTTCTGTCCGGATATTCAGGTAATCGCGCGAAATGGCGGAGCAAATTAAGACGGGATGTTATAAGATGTTACTTAAGTTACTTTTAATTTAGGTAGATATTATGATTCCGCACAAAAAATTAAAACTAGATCTGTGTCCACGAAAATGAAATTGCGTGCACAGATATTTAAGTATAAAGTTTTAGATAGTTACCCCCATTTAGGACACTTAACCCATTTTACACACTCACCCCGTTTAGACAGTTTTCCCCATTCAGGAACGCTCTCACTGGTGAATCATCAGTGATCACTGGTAACGATTTTTCTGCAATCTGTTTATGTGGTTTTGCATCCTCAACTAGATCTTCGTCTTCATTTAGTGGGTGCAGCTCGAATTTGAGATGTGTTTCACCATCCTGAAAATATTGAAAAGTTAAATTCTCGGAATTTGTAGAGAATTACCCCATGAAGCGGTGCATTGACTGTACAATATTGATAAGTGTTATCAGTAATGTAGAAAATTGGACGCTTTTTGACTTTTGAAAAACACGAATCTACATAATTATATGGGTAATGGCGCAAACCCACGTTACTTCTTAAAAAAATATTGCCGAATAACACAGGCTGTTATTATAATAATACTCTGTATCAAGCTTAATTTTTTCCTGTCCGTTCACATTTTTTATGAGAATGTACATAATGCGTACTTACCACACTGAAAAATACAAAAAGCAACAATAAATAACAAAATACGTGCTAAAACCAATGACTTCTATGCACATACTACTAGACAAGCATTCAGGTCGAAAATTTTGTACGACATAGGTAAACACTCACCCCGCAAGTAAACAAAGAACGAAAAATATTTACGGTTGTGCCTTGACAATTAGCAGAATCAGAGTCTATGATAGTTATGCACGTATTTTGGACCTCAATCGTGAGACAAAAAAGGCCCTGGCGCGCGGGTTGATTTGTAATTATCTATTCTTGGTGAATTTGAGTTCGTAAACCGCCTTGGCACCCCGTGCTATCCACAAAAGATACCCAAAAATATGTATTGCGCGTATATACAAAAAGTTTGGCCGCTTTATTTCCTTTAGCTATATCATTTTTACATTCTGTACGTCCAGTCTAATAGTACACATAGAAGTCATTGGCTAATACAAAATAAATATAATTACCTTATCAATTTTCTCAACTTTCAACACAGCTAGAACGTCCTTAGGATCGTTATCCTGAACAACCCAACAAAAATGTTAAAAAGCTACTAAGCTATATTGAAGTACACTACATACTAAATAATATGGTGTCGATTGCACGATGCAGATGTTAGGAATACATTTGATCTCACTACTTGGAAGAATGCACGCATGGATGACTACATGAGTGAGAAGCATGCATGCATGGATTGACGGATAAATTAAGTTACTCTTTCAGTCATAGACATTTTACGTTAAAAAGAAATGTTATTTATGACATATTTTTGAAGAATAAAATACACTTTTATTTAAGTCATCTACAATCGACACCAAAAATGTGAATGCTCAAACTAGTTAAGTCAAGCCAGTTACACAATTCAAATAATAATGAGGACAGAGAAAAATAGCTGTAAAATAGATGAGAACACAAAATAATTATTCTAAAAATGAGTGCTGGGTAAACAAATTACCTACATTGTGATATTACGTCAACTATTTAAAATTAATACACTAACTAGAGCTATAAAGTTTTTGCCATATTGTACTTAGCCACAGCTTATAACGTCGACGGACGTAAGGGGACTCCTCACGTTGAATTATCAAATTTAAAACTATTTATTTATTGCATATACTATATTTTTTATCTAATTTTATAGCAATTTGGATCCAACATTTCTCTAAGTTGTTAAAAACATGCAAAGGAATAATCACTAAAAATACTTAACCTTGTAAAATATATATATGAAGTGTAAAAATATATATTGATAGTATATATATACTTCATATGCACCTTATAAGAAATTATATTACTTAATGAAAATAAATATTCAAACTAAACTTATTTGTTTAGATTTTTCCCTGTGTCTTCAATTGGTAAAAACCATTCAATTTGGATACTAGCCATTGCCCCCCCATAGGATCCATGTATGTCTATTGTAAAAGAGGTGGCCAGCTTTAGTAGCTTAACAAAAAGTAAACCAGAAAAAATAATTTTCAATTGAATACTCTATTCTACAAAACAGAGGTAAAAAATAGTGCAGAATACCTTAAATAATTTAAAAAAAAAACTGCAAAGCACACAAAACATTTGAGAAAAGAACTTACATTATTACTCATCATTCGAATCGTCTGATGATGGAACTTCAAGCTATCAACCTCCATTTTCAACAAACTCCTTGGTTTTTTCGGCGCATCATCAACCGGTAAGCAATCTATAATGTTCTCACTCACATCCTTAGGTTTAAAGTGGGGATGTTCACAGAGTAAGGGAGATAGTATGATGATCTCATATTCACAAGTTGAAGTTTCTTTGAAAGAGTATACTTCGTGCTTCCCGTGGGTGTAGCATACGTAATATACTCTGGTTAGGCGGGGTTTGCCACTTAAGTCACAGACTGTGCCTGTAACAGCATAAAAATATGTGGATCTGGAATTTTCAGATTGCATAATAAATGTAGTCCCAGATTAGTACATACAAACAGGCATCTCTAGCCCATGTATTACCACAGTACTCTCTTGTAGCCTTTTTATTCATGCAGCAATGCTCTTGGATATGCTTCATCACCCTTTTATGTCTGGCTCGAACCAACTTAAACCACATATCATCTTGGATCTTCAGATCTGGTGTAAGGTTGCCCATAAAGCTTTGCCCTGTATACATACTTATGCTATACCCACTTCGCTAAGGGGTATGCAGACAACAGCCTACCATCTAGTTCCATCATTAAACCAACATTTAAACCAATGAAACTAATAATGTATTTCCCAAATATAGTTTGGTTTCTATCAGAGAGAGAGCACTCAGGCATTAAAGTGTTCCACATTCAAATGATTACTTATCTCAAAATAATAAATTACTAATGCTTGACCATGTGAACGATTTCTGTGTGAGAGATTCTTATAACAAAATACCTTCATCTAGAACCATTTCCACTGAGGGCAGCTTGTTTCCTTCAACCTTTGTCATCTTGTATGGCTCCTTAAACTCAGTGGCTTCCAATTTGGCGTGCTTCTCTGCACTCCAGTGGCCCAGGTAGTATTCTTGAGTTTTGACTTGTTTACCTGGAATTTATTTAAACACATGCAAATGAAAATAGGATCAAATCAGGTAAGTTGGCGAGCCACACTATCAGAAAAAGACACAAGTTCCAGATATAAAAAACAAGGTCGAAAGGCTAAAATCGCGATGCGATGCGCAGACTGGTAAGAGGGACAGAAAAATGGAGCAAATTCATAACCAAATGGTACCCCTGAGAAGGCCTGAGGAGAAGAGGCAGACCAACAAAATAAATGGGATGATGACATCAGACAAGTTGCTAGAAAAGCCTGGTACAGAGTTGCGGATAAAAGACAGCAATGGCAAGGTTGGAGAAGGCCTTTGCCAACTGGCAAACAAACATGCAAAACGTCACCAAAACACACAAATACTGCAATTGTAAAGTTTATTGTCTGTATAAAGGCTTATATTGTTATTGTATTATATAAATGAAAATAAGCATAAATGTGTCCACTGGGTTCTGTAGGTCAGATATGGTTTACAAAAAAATGTTCGAAGTTCAGCAGCAATGCAGTTAAACTAGTAAAAGCAGACCTTGGAATTTAATGTGAAAAACCTTAAACCTTAATGCAATGGTAAACTTTTAACAACCCAATGCATCAAAAATTGACTTTTTTCGGTACTGATACCATGCAGTCTATGTTTCCACTTGGGGGTGGACACAGGGTGTGCCAATAGAGAAAATAAAGTCTCTAATCAGACAACACTTTAAGACTGCCTTGTAAAAACCAAAATATTGTTAAAAATATCTACATGGCTGTTTGGTTTGCAGTACATGTTGGCATTCTCACACAATCTGATCTGATAACTTACGTTATTTGAAACTCAGTAAACCCAAATCGAGTGAACTGAAACTACAATAATTAATACTGTACCTAAGTTTTTGTTATGAAAAATTGGTACCATGTTAAATAAAATGTATTAGATTAGAAATGTATTAGATCACTTCCTACGATCCTAAAAGTAAAGTGTCTACCTTACACTTCTGCTACATTATCATCATCAGGCTATATTAGTCCACTGCTGGACATAGCCCTCCCCCAATGAGCGCCATAGCGCCCTGTCTTCAGCTTGCCGCATCCAGCATCTGCCTGCAGTCTTTCTTAGATCGTCATCCCACCTGGTCGGAGGACGTCCTACACTACGCTTGCCGAGTCGCGGTCTCCACTCAAGAACACGTTTACCCCAACGGTTGTCGGTTCTTCGTGAGATATGGCCAGCCCATTGCCACTTCAGCTTGCTGATTCTTTGAGCTATGTCGATAACTTTGGTTCTCTGTCGGATGTATTCGTTGCGGATTCTATCCTTCAGAGAAACTCCGAGCATAGCTCTCTCCATAGCTCGCTGAGCGACTTTGAACTGATGGACCAACCCTGCCGTGAGTGTCCATGTCTCGGCTCCGTAGGTCATGACGGGTAGGACGCACTGATTGAAAACTTTCGTTTTCAAGCATTGCGGTATAGATGACGAGAAGACTCGGCGTAGTTTCCCAAACGCTGCCCAGCCCAGCTGGATCCTCCTCTTGGCCTCCCTCTCGAAATTGTTTTTACCTAACTGCAGAACCTGCCCGAGGTAAGTGTACTCAGAAACGATTTCGAGAGGGTGACCATGTACGACGACCGGCATCGGATCAATGTGGCCATTGATCATGACTTTGGTTTTGTCCAAATTCATGCCAAGACCGATACGTCGGGAGGCTGAAGCTAGTCCGCCCAGCATCTGGTTCAGCTCCTCTAGCGACTCCGCCATTAAGACTATGTCATCTGCGAATCGTAGGTGTGAGATGTAGTCGCCGTTTATGTTAATGCCCTTTCCTTTCCAGTCCAGCGTCTTAAACATATCCTCCAACGCGCTGGTGAACAGTTTCGGGGATATAGCATCCCCCTGTCTCACTCCTCTGCGCAACTGGATCGGTTTAGACTGCTGGTCCTGTACTTGGACACTCATAGTGGCGGCTTCGTACAGACATCTCAGCACCTCAATATAACGATAGTCTACTTGGCATCGCTGTAAGGATTCCAGAACAGCCCAGGTTTCGACAGAGTCAAAGGCCTTCTCATAGTCCACAAAGGCCAGACACAGGGGCTGATTATACTCTTCGGACTTCTGTATAATCTGCCTCACTGTGTGAATGTGGTCTATGGTGCCATATCCTCCGCGAAACCCGGCCTGTTCCGGCGGCTGGAACTCGTCGAGTCTCCTGGCGAGACGATTCGTGACCACTCGTGAGAACAGCTTATAGACATGGCTCAGGAGCGAGATGGGTCTGTAATTCTTAAGAAGGGTTTTATCACCCTTCTTGAAAAAGAGCACCACCAAACTCCCGCTCCACGCCTTTGGAGTTCTCCCACTGTGAAGGACGGCGTTGAAGAGGTTCTGTAGTTCCTGTATAACAGGGGCTCCTCCAGCTTTCAAAAGCTCTGATGTTATTCCGTCCTCACCGGGGGCTTTTCCATTTTTAAGCTGCCTCAGAGCTGACACGATCTCGTCTTGACTGATGTCAGGCAGTTCGTCGGTGTAGTGGCGTGTCAGGGTGGCTCTGGAATCGTGGTCATCTCGTCGAGAAAGAGAGGCATGTGAAGCGTATAATCGGCCGTAGAAATCTTCTATCTCGGCGAAGATCCCTGGCTTTGACAAAACGGTCCTCCCGTCGTGCGTTTTTAGCTTCGTCAGGTGGCTCCTGCCAAGCTGCTGAGTGAATACTTTAGACCCTCGGTTTCGCTCTATCGCCTCTTCGATAAGGCGTGTGTTGGAGCTCCGAAGGTCGCGCCGTACCATCTTCGCAATTTGCTTGTTCAGGTCTGACCTCTCCGACGAAGTCGCTTGGGTGGTTTCCCGTCTTTTTGTCATCAACCCGAGAGTCTCAGCCGAGAGTTTGGATATTCTGCCAGTCCGCTGCGTTCTACAGAACTTGATGCCCTCATCCCTCAGAGTTTCGACCAGATTGTGTAAGCTCTCGTCAACGTCGTCGATGGGTTCCAAGGCAACAAATCTGTTCCCGAGAAGCTGCTGGAACTTCTCACCGCCCGCCATGATATGGATTGGGTTAGGTCGGAGCGTGGACTTCATCAGTAGGCTTCTTTCAAGCTTTAAGTTGATATTCAGAGAGCCTCGGAGAAGTCGGTGATCAGATCCGGTATTAAACCTGTTGATCACTGAGACATCTCTGAATATGTGCTTGCTATCCGTCATGATGAAGTCGATCTCATTTTTTGTCACAGTGTCGGGGCTTTTCCATGTCCACTTTCTTTGAGGCTGTTTCTTAAAGAAAGAGTTCATTAAGAACAGTCGCTCCTTCTCAAGGAAGTTGACAAGCATTTGCCCCCTGTGATTCCTAACTCCATAACCATGCGGGCCTATACGGGATTCGTTGCCAGTCTGTGTTCCCACCTTGCCGTTAAAGTCCCCCATAACAACATTGAAGTGGGCCTTGGTGGTGTGGTGTAAGGCTTTGGATATGTCTTCATACATATCCTCCACTTCATCATCCGGGTGTGTCGAGGTCGGTGCGTAAACCTGAATGACCTTCATGCTGTAGCGCTTGGACAGCCGAAGGATCAGGTACGCTACCCTGGTCGACACACTGGAGATTTCTTCAACGTTGTTAGAGAGGGCCTTATTGACGAGGAAACCTACGCCACCCTGGGATTTCTTATCCCCCTCGCGAAAGTAGAGAAGATGGCCCGAGTCCAGGGTTATGGTCTCCTCCCCCTCTCTACGGACTTCACATAACCCTAGAACATGCCATTTAATGTTCTCTAACTCCACTTCCAACTGCGCTAGATGGTGGTCAAGCCTCAGAGTGCATCCGTTAAACGTTGCCAGGGTCAGATTTTTGTGGCAGCCTACCGTAGCCCGGTGATTCTTAGTACCCCCTACCCCGCCGTTACCATGGCCGCTGCCATGGCCAGGAATAGCGAGGCGGCCGGGAACTGAGGGCCATCTTTTTAGTTTTGCCATTTTAGAGGGGTAGTGCCCATAATCCCCACGCTGGGCATGCGGGTTGGGGATCGCAGTTTGGTTGTGGGTTTGCTCTGCAGGGGGCGCTGCTGCCCACCCCCCGGTGTTGTGTCCCTTAGTCGCCTTTTACGACACCCGCGGGCAGAGTTGGGTTGGTGCTATTCTTTTAGGCCGACACCACACAGCATTTTCACTTCTGCTACATCCATAGTTTTGTAGTCTACAGCTTCAGAGCCTAATTGATCCAGAAAAGTTCAATATTGACCTACAATCTAGATTCTATCCTATAGATACAAAAAGAATACTCACCCTCTCTTTCTTCATGATACTGTCGAATATACCTCCCATGACACACCTCATAACTCCAGTAACTCTCTAGCCTATAGGAACATATTTTCTGGGAAAAGAGTGGCTTAAGCAGGCTTATAGGCGAAGGTCCATCATACTCTCCGATGCTTGTTGTCTCTTTAGCTTGTAACTCAGGTATTTTACAATCATATTTTTCTTTATTTGATGTTGTGACTCTTAGGATCTCTTTCTTATGTAACTGTAAAGACAATAAAATTATATTTTACGTTGTCAAATTGACTGCATTGCAACTGATGGTAAGCTAGGGTGCAGTCCAAACAATAGTGGCTGCCATCTGGATGCTATCAATAGAATGGCTTCTTTGGCTTCTATAATGCACCTGATTATATCTATCTTAAAACTATAAATTACAGTTGTTAAACCTAGAACAAATTAGTACCTAATTCAATATTATATAACTGTATTTATAAAGTTACATTATGTGCAAATATTTCAAAACATGATGAAAATAAAAATAATTAAGTATAAATAATATAGGATACAAAAGGAGAATTACTTATATATTTTCAGGTACTTATGCATACTCCTGAAAATGTAAATATAAGAAAATAAAAATAGGACAAGCATTGAATCAATAAGAAACAAAGGTTTTCCTAGAGTGTTAACACACATTTTTAAAGTATGCAATGGATTGTCCTTGTAGGTGAAAATGTGCATAGATATAGGGCAACTAAATGAGTATAATTACTTAGATACTCATGCCATTATAAGGGGTAGGTAAAGGTTATCAACTGTTTTTGTGCAGGGACTCTTTACGAATGTAGTGAGCTCAGAACTAAACTCACCTCTGGAGTGGCGGGAGGATTAATTTCACCATCAACTAAATTTTCAAGATCTTTATTGCCCGGCCAATTGATTCCAAATAATATACTATCATCGAAACCTTTAAAATCATGATCTATACAATTTGAAAATTTCAGCAAATACAAACACACAACCCATATGCTCTTCATATTACTTGTTTATATGTCCATAATAATCCAAATTTATAAATTATTCAGTATATTTTTATTCCCATTACATTCGTAAACGAATTATTAAATGGCTGAATTTAAAACAGGCTGAAAAGGGTACCATATTGTACTGACAGCAATGTCAGAAATTGACCTTTGTAATATAGTCGAATTATACTTAGTATGAGTTGGTGATCTGTCATTAGTGCACGTCAAAGTCGTTCAGAAATAAAAATATAGATCAAGTTAATGATAACACTATGTCATTGGCAGAATCTTTGCCTAAAGCACAGGAGCCATGTTTTTTTTTTTAACGTGAGGGAAAATCCTTCATGGTTTCTATGCCGAACTCCTACCAACTAAAACCCCTCACGTACCGCCTAATAGCCTGCGGTTGGTAGCCCCGGGTAAGCCCTTGGAAAGATGTCCCAGGACTACCAACAGACCTGCGGCTGTGGCCTCGCCTAAGGGGTGGTTCGGGCGCTATCCCGCGTCTATGGAGGGAGTTTTCGGGTGCCATCCCGCTTCTTAGGGGGGGCGTGCGTGGATCCCTCACGTCACACTGCCGTCATGGGCCTGCTTCTCTAAGGACGGTGAGCAGCCCACTTATCGTTCTCAGGACCCTGGTCATGGAGGCCGATGGTCTTCGGCGAAGACACGTCGGCGGCCCCCAAGCCACCGACTGCGGAATTCGGGTGGGAGAGTTCTCTCCCGCTCCCGCCGCGTCGCCTCTTTCATGAGCATGACCTGCTCGCAGAAAGAGACGGCGCAGTCCCATTTACTCCCGCTGGAGGCCATGGCTCGCGCCATGGTCTCAAGCGAGAGAGTGTCCACGTCCAGACCCAGCACGAGGACCTGGCGCTGTTGCGCCCACGCTGTGCACTCCACCAGCGTGTGGATCGCTGTGTCATCGTTGCGGTCCCCGCAGTGCTGACACTCGGCCGTGGTTTCCCAGTGTCTTCACCACAGATCTTACCGAAGCTACCGTGCCCGGTAAGTATCTATGACAACCGGTAGGAGAGAGAGCACCATGTCTTCTCTCCAGCCACTCGTCCATGACCAGTCTGACTTGCTCAAGTCACACCTTCCATGTCTCTACGGTTTCCTGGTAGAGCTGGGACCGCTGGCCTCGATTTCTCGAGACGCAGGCCTTTGGCCCCGCTCCAGCACCTCCTTGCGCCATTTAAATAGAGACGCAAGGGCTCTCGCTTCCAGGTCCCATGGAGGGGTCCCGGCTAGGAGACATGCCGCTTCACCTGAGATCGTGCGGTATCCCCTTATCACCCTTTTGTTTTAGTACCAAACTTCGGAAGTGATGCCTGAAGCTCCACCGCCAACGAGTACGAGCCCCAGATACTTCATCGAGGGCTCGATGCCGATGCTGACCCCGCAGGTGGGCCCTTCCGAGATCCGTGGAAGCACAGAGCCTTGGATTTGTGAAGAGCGACCTCGAGACCCAGCTGCCGTATCCGACCCACGACTGCACAGGAGCCATTATAAAGAATTGAATTGAACACTATAATCAATACACGGGATCAATACAATTAATGGCGTGTTATGTAAATCGTCATTTATCAAACTTAAACAATCTTCTTTATGTAGCATGGAGACTAGGTAGGAGGACAATCTCATATGGGAGAAAAGTTGAAAAAGTGTCCACTAAATAACAGTTCAAAAACCTTCCACATTGGCGCTGGTGGAGGCACAGGGTATGGTATCATTTTCGACTAAAGTATTTAATTATTGAGAATTTCAAAAACTTACGTTGTACAAAACATTGTAGTAAATATAACCTTAAAGAAAACGTGAATTAAGAGTAATTTTATTACGCAAACTTTAAATTGTACGGTTATAAATTTGATTTAATGCTTATGTGGCGCCACTCTAACTTAATACATTTTGACCGACACTTTTACAATACTAGAATGTCCTCCTTTCTAGTCTCCATGTTATGTAGTTATTAAGATAGTACTGCATAATGCGTTTATGTTACCTTTATCTCCGCATAAGTAAGCTAAGATGCTTCATCTGTGTCTGTCGCATTATGATTAAGATTATATTTTTCTATCTTCTATCCACATTAAATCATTAATTAAAGTAATGTGAGAAGGTACCTACCATACCAGGTATAAATAATAAAAACAAATAGACTTCAAAAATCTTGAGAAATTCGAAAATTAATATTGGCAACCAATGATATGTTATTGGCAACCAATGTATTGTATTTAAATATCATCGTTAGCAACACTGAAAGCAAAAGGGTCTTTACCGAATAATATCAATATTTTTCTTATCTTAATATTCAGTAGCTACATAAGTCTTAACTAATCATCAATCAAAAGATTCATTGTCGTGTAACCTATTTAAAATCGCATTACTTACTCACCAAAGAATACTCTTATTTATTACTCACTGTATCGTGATCGTGAGAAGTTGGTGATTGTTTATAACTTTTTATAATACGCACAGTGTTTCGCTCCCTAGAATAAATATAGTGATAAATAAGAATTTATTGCATTTCATCGACTATAAATATTAAAATATTGAACAACCTTTTATTTGTAAGTACCCACATTGTTTATTTGTTGATAAAATTGTAGTTGTGTTTTTGAAATTCTTATATGTTTATACGATATGTACCTAGCACGGTTCCCTAATCAATAAATCAGACAAATTAACAATCCACCAAGAGGAATTGTCAGACAAAAACAAATCTGTTGATGTTCTTTGCATCTCTGAACACTTTATGATGTCAGGGTATGAGGATCACCTGTACTTCCCAAATTACAATCTTGGGGCTTGCTACAGTCGTAACTATAAGAACAGGGGTGGCGTATGTATACTAGTTAAAAAAAGACTACCTATTCAAGGAATTAACAGAAATAAAGCAATTTGCAATGAACGAAATGTGTTGTGCAATAGAATTTAAATCCTCTATACATCTATATACATATAAAAATAAAATTGGAGTGTCTGTTTGAAATAACCGTTTTTACTACAACGCATATGAAAATAATACGGTTGAAGGAGATACTGAACAAACATTATTAATGACTAGCTGTTGCCCGCGGCTCCGCCCGCGTGGATGTCGGTTATCGCTTAGTGTCGAGTCAACGCTATTTTTCTAGAATAAAAGTAGCCTAAGTTAGTCCTTATTACATCAGCTACCTGCCAATAAAAGTCCCTTCAAAATCTATCCAGCCATTTTGGAGATTAGCCGGAACAAACAGACAGAAGGACAGACTAAAATTGTAAAAAATAGTATACAAAAAAACTACAAAAATGCGTAGCGGAACATTTTTTGACAAACTATGCGCATAATTTTAAGCAATCATTTAAGACGAAAGTGATCGAATTTGGAATGTCTGACCACACTGCTCAGCTGCTACAGTGCCCTATATCACATAAGTTTTTAGTTAAATACTAGCTGTCGCCCGCGGCTCCGCCCGCGTGGATTTCGATTATCGCGAATCGGACTATAATTTGACATTTAAACTATTCTATCTCTCAAGTTGGATCGAACTGCACATGGCGTGCGAATTTTATTATAATCGCTTAAGTGGTTTAGGAGTCCATTGAGGACAAACATTGTGACACGAGATTTATATATATTAAGATTAGCACACAATACAAAGTGACTATACTGAAGAAAATATGGTAAAACTAGCAATGTCGGCTATCGCTTAGTGTTCAGCCGACGCTATTGAGTATTAAATTCGCCTCTCTACTCAACTTTGTCCTCGATTATTTACTCGCCTCTGTTCTCGACTTTCTACTCGCCTCTATATTCGACTCTCTGCTCGACTTTCTACTCGCCTCTATACTTGAATTTATACTCGACACTCTACTGACTTCTCTGCTCCACTCTCTACTCAATAGGGTATTTGACAAATTTTGGAAAACCATTTTAAATTATTCCTTAGCATATAATATGCACACTACATCGATATTTTTGAAAAAAAAATATCAACGGATTTTAACAAAAAACCGATGTTAAAGTTTAAATTTTCAATAACGCGCGAAAAACGCTGACTCCTTGTATGGAGCCGATTACGTGACGTCACACATTTTGTATAACCTTAAAGCAGTGAAGTCAAAGTAAATAATAAAGTTTTTTTTCAAACTTTGTGAATAAAATGGTGTATAAATGGTGTGTAGTTGCACAATGTACAAATACGTCTATAAATAATCCACAAAAACTGTTTGTTTCTGTTCTGTTCTGTTCTGTCACAAAGCTGTGTTACTTGCGTGTGACGTCAGCAGTGCTGTGATCGATCACAGAGCGTTTTCGTCACAGATAAAAATTCGAATAAATATTAGATATTTTCAAGCGAAATTCTGAAAAATATGCTTATTTTAGTTTAATTTATAGTTTTAAATGTCTTTTTACGCTATTATCTGATAGGATGACCATTATTTGTAGTATTTTTTTAATGTTGTCAAATACCCCATTCTGTACTCTCCTCTATACTCGCCTCTCCATTGGCCCATCCACTCGATTCTCGCTTCGCCTCTCTACTCGCCTTCCTAATCGAATCTCTCTATTTTCGACTGTCTACTGCACTATATTTGATTCTATACTCGCCTCGGCACTGGCTTCTCTAGTCGCATATCTACTCGCCCCTGTAGTCGAATCTACTCAAGTTTCTATTGACCTCTACACGCCTATCCACTCGACCCTAAAACTCGCCTCTCCACGCACTTCTATATTTGGCTCGTAACTCGACTATGTCCGTTCTGCTGTTCAAAATTCATCAGGATATCTTTAAAACTGTCAAAGTTTCATCCCCTACTCCCCCCCCCCCTTAACCCCTTTTTCGCGACAGAAGGTAACCCATGTTCGTTCCCAAACTCTTAACTATGTATGTACCAAATTTCATTAGGATATCTTCAAAAATGACAAACTTGCATACAAACTTTCATCGCCCATTTCGCACATTTTTACAATTTTTGTCTGTCTGTCTGTTTGTTCCGGCTAATCTCTGAAATGGCTGGACCAATTTTGTACGGGACTTTTATTGGCATCTGTGTAAAAAGGAGTACTTACTGCAAGCAAGGGACGCCGCGCCCGGACGGGTGATCTGCCTTTCGGTGTGGGCCATTTCACCCATATCTTTTATTTATCCTTTCTTTAAGGGATAGGGGTGTCCGGCAATCACGGCGCTTCCTTGCAAAAACTTAGGAACTGTTCCACCCTCAGATTAGAAATGTCTTCCAAATAGTTCGTCCGTTCCCATGATTTCCCATCTTTTTAGCGCGTACATGGGACATTCGGCCAGCAGGTGGATGCTGGTTTCCTCGGCATCCATGCACTCCGGGTATCTGGGATCAGTCTTTACTCCTTTTTTTTAACGTGCGGGTAATCCCCACGGATACCCCCCGCCCCTCCTTCGGAGCCGAAGGGGGAGGTTATGTCGGTCTCGAACCGGCTGAACCGCACGCCGTCTGTGGGTCGATGAGCTCGACCGAAGGTGAGGTTGTCTCGTGACATATCCCTCGCACCCCGGCTGACCCAGGGCCATTCCTCTCGGTCTGGCCGTCCTCGGGAGGGGGGAGCACGCGGTCTCCGACTCGCCCCCAGTATGGGCCGCCGCCGTGGCCTGCTTCTGCTAGGGTGATGAGCGGCTCCACCCGTCATCCTTAGGCCCGCGCTCATGGGGGGCGGAGGTCGGTTTGCGCCCTCCGACGCCCGAGCCGCCTTCGAGTCTTCACTCCTATTAGTGTCAGGTGCCTGTTCAGCTGGCAGTGGCCTGTTATCACTTCTATGACAAGCCTCATGTTTTTCCTGGATAGTTTCATCAGTTGGCTTGTTCTTTTTCTGCTTAGCTTTTTAGGAACACCTTCGACTGTCTCATGATAGGCGATGATTTCCATCTTCGGTTGGTCTCTGCCACTATGCTCCGGCTGATGACTCCCTTGGTGATTTTGTGGGATATAGACAGCCTGGGTTCATGGCCCACTTGATTTACATCGGCTCCTTTTCTGGCTAACTCGTCGGCTACCTCGTTGCCCGTATTGCCCTCGTGTATTCGTCGGGCAATCGTCACGTCGGCTGCGCTCACCAGCCTTGCCAGCGCCTTTTTACACTCCTTTACCATTGCCGAAGTGGTCTCTATCTTGCCTAGGGCATTCAGCGCCGCTTGGCTATCGCTCTAGAGTGTAACCTACTCGGCATTTAGGTCTTTTGCTATTTCCCCGCATTCCTTGATGGCAAAGATTTCTACTTTGAATACACTTGCATCCTTGCCCAATGGTATTTAGCTGTTTATCTCTATCCCGTCCTCACATTTAATGTGCACCCCGGAGCCAGAGAGTTTCGTAGTTGCCTTTCTGGAGCCGTTTGTGTAACAGATAGTGCCGTCTGTGTCTATCTTCCAGTCGTCTCTCTGTCCTATGTGTACTCTGTATTTGTTGTCGAAGGTTCTCTCATTCTTGATTAGGTCATTGTTTGAGAGAATCATTGACAGTTTGTCTTCACAGCCCTGACTGATGGCATCATCATGGCCTTCATCGAATGCGTTTGCTGTCCAGAGGCCAATGCTTCTTAGTTTGAACCACTGTAATAAGGAGTAACTTAGGCTACATTTATTTTAGGAAAATAGCGTTGACTCAACACTAAGCGATAACCGACATCCACGCGGGCGGAGCCGCGGGCAACAGCTAGTTACCAATAAAATTAACTATACCGACTATAAAAAACGTTATAAGAAAATTATAGGGCTCACATAATTACAGGGACACTGGTATTTTCACTAAAACCCCTGGTATACCGACTGGAAACAAACGGCAAAACCCCAGGTGTACCTCGAACTATACTTAATGGCGTCTCGGAAGTTCGTACGAGTGCGTATTCAGGCTAATCGACTTTCTCAAATGCCATTGGCCGGAACTCGTACTCCACATCTGCATCGCACCCGTAAAAGCCACATCTGCAGCCTCAAAATGGCGACATATACCTCTTCGTTTGTCTCCGACCAATGAATCCGATGAAAAAAGGTGTCACGGGACCAAGGCCTCACGGTCTTGCTCACGTTAGTTGTTTTTTTTTGAGCAGCATACATTGTTTTGGAAGTAAGTAGTCTTGTGTTGATTTTTAATGGCCTTCAAGTCCTATTACTGCTTGTTTCAGAACTTGGCAACATGGATGCTCTACCCTGGCTCTTGTTCTTAACCT
The DNA here is from genome assembly GCA_949126895.1 of Eilema caniola. Lineage (NCBI taxonomy): Eukaryota > Metazoa > Arthropoda > Insecta > Lepidoptera > Erebidae > Eilema > Eilema caniola. The sequence goes on from OX421470.1 coordinate 23,002,915, forward strand.
TGCCGACTCTTATTCTGGCGCACATAAGTGTAGAGGTGATTGCATCAGAAAATGAATCTGAACGGCAAGTCCACATATCTGGCAGTGAGGCTAACATCATCACCGACGTAGAAAGAAATACGTTCCAACTCTCCGATGTAAATCTTAAAGAAGCTGCCAAGTCATACATGGGTGCAAAACCTGACGATATCTTCTTGAAGAGTCCAACACCCTGGAATGATTTGTACCAAACGTTTGGTTGGAAACAGGTCAACAGAATCTTAAAACCGATCCAAGCAAAGTTATTGGAAATCAAATATACCCCTGTAGTAGTCTTGACTCAAGTTTTCAAAAATCCAAGCTCCACAGTGGCTACTTTTAAAGCTTATATTCGTCATGGCATAGAAGACACAATCGCTTCAATATGGCAGACTAATGGAGCCCTAATTACCGCACTAAATATATCATACGGTTTTGATATTTTTGCTATGGGGGTATCTGGTAAATCAAGTATGTCTTATACGTCGAAATGGGGTGAGGGTGTGATGAAATCTCAAATGGTTACTGTGGGATCTGAAACTGGACTGGAAATTACTTTGCAGCCAAACCAGAGTGTGAAAGCAGAGCTATTTGCGACTAGGGGACATATGACGATACAGGTCGACTACGAGGCGACTTTAGATGGGGTCGTCGCAATGAACTATGGTGGAGGTTACAAAGACCATCATTTCTATGGAGAGGATGTAAATAATATATTGCGTGCTGGTAATATGAGCACATCCGTATTTTCATCAGAAAATATTACCCTGGCTTATTATTCTGATTCTGAAGTTATAGTTCGCGATTACGATACGAATGATACTATGTATTTCTCTAATCTTAGCTGAAGAACTCGTATTCACTTTTAACTTACCAATAAAAAAATTACACGGAATATATATAAGTATGTACATGCGTTTTTTTTTATTAGTAGGGACCTTTGTGTATTGTTTTATATTGGGCAAAATGGCTGGACGTAATAATTTGGCGAAAAAAATAATATTTTTCCCTCATTACTACTGCCAGACGATTTAGCTATCGAAACTTTGCCGTACAAATTCTTTTTATCCGAAATGACTATAAAATCAAGGCGTATATTAACGTATTATGTTATCTGTGATTAACGTTATGAATGTTATGATCTGATCTTAACACAAGTGCGTCGTCTCTTAAGTCTACACTCGACGGAATTGCCGACGCGAGTCTTTCGTGTCGGAACACCAATACAAGCTGTTGCCCGCGGTCCCGCCCGCGTGGAACTTATCTTACACCCGCAACCAATGGGGTCATTTTCTAGGATAACTAAGTAGGTAGCCTATAGGTATTTAGTGTACCTGTTCATCTTTCCTTGTTCTACATTTCAGCCGAAACGTAACTATCTACTGTCATAAAAAATTTGCTTGTTTATTATGCCATAACTATTTTAGTCATAATATAATTCTATAGATACGATATTGTATAAGTATAAATAATAATATAAAAATTATGATTAAAATACTAAATAATATAAGTAGTTAACCCGATTTACCTGTAAGGCAACCTTTGCGCCGTTTTTACAGAATACGTTTGTAGGTAAGTACAAGTATAATTTATATATTATCTTTACAAGTAATCAAAATTACTAGTATACCTCCAAACCCCACCAGCTCGACCAAATTGGTTGTTACGAGTTTACGTCAGTACTGTAATGCCCAGGCCCTCGATTCTGCGAAAGCAAAACCATTGTAATACCACAGATACTATATACACATGGCATCAAATTTTAGACTTTATTGCTAAAGGTTTAATTAAAGTGAAAAAAAAAACAGTTACATTACACTTTTTCATTCACTCTACAAAAAGACAGACTTTAACAACTTTACTTTCGCCCTGTAAACTTCTTGACGTACTCGCTCTTGTTGACGTACTCGCCACTCTTCTTATATATACTTTGATCTCCTGATATGGTGCGACTTGTATCTTAGGAGGTAGGCGTAGGACACGACGGTTTTTCGGTCCAATTGAGCAGTCCGACTGGGGAAGTACCTCCGTACTACAGAATACCGCGGTCATAATAACCTCGTGTTGTGTTCCCAACGGTGAGTAGGGTAGCCAGAGCTCACTGGAGAGTTTTTGTACTGTCAGTGGGAAGACCAAAGGTCTTTATCTTCTGTACTGACGGCACAGGAACTGTTCCTACAGGGTCGGCAGCACGAGTGTGACTCCCCTCTGGTGTTGCATAGGCCACGGCAACCACTTCCCATCAGGTGGGCCGTGTGCTTGTCTGCCACCTAAGTGGTATAAAAAACTTTTTGGAGAGCTTTAGAAAAAAAGATATTTCTAAATTGATACATCTATTTTAATATTCATATAAATAAAACATAACATTCGCTTATAATACTACTGTCTACGTAAATTCCTCAGTTTGTCTAGTTTTTCTTCAACCTTTTTCGCAGCCTCATCTACTTTGCTTAACGTTATTTCATCGATAGCCTTCAACTGAAAAAAAAAACAATATGTAGATATATTAAGGATGTATGTGTAAGGATGTGTTGCCGCGTGGTTCCCGGCAGAGTTGGAATTTGGGCCACCCCTAGTCTTCCCATGTGGTGTCGTACAAGGCGACTAAGGGATAGGGCTGATTAACTTTAACATCAGACAGATATATACAGCCCAGACTCGCCTGAGATGCATGGCTCAAGTCAACAATAGTGCCTCGAATATGGCAATAGGCTCAACCCCTATTACGTGGGACCAAATACAGATTGGTGAAATGTAGGTGTTAATTCACCTCTGCCTAACCCTCCGGGGATAAAGGCGTGATTATATGTATGTATGTATGTATTAAGGATGTATATTATACCACTGCAGACATTTGATAAGATCAGCCAGTTAATAAATAGGACGTCTAGCCGCTCATTAAAAACCGGAATTTGATTAATTGGAATATAGTACAAAGTATATGTATCCGCATTTTAGAACCCATAACACAAGCTAGCGATGCTTACTATGGGTCTAGCTAGATAATGTAGTGTAGAATGTCCTAGATCGAGGTTCATCAGGTGAGGTTTGCTGTCTACCTCTTAAAGAGCCATTTAGACGGGGCGAGTATCTAGCCTCGAACATACGATTCTCGAAAGGACAGAAAAAAGATGCTTCGTCTAAACATTCGCAGAAACAATTGCCGCTCGCACTTCCACGCCTGGCGAGGATTGCCTCGAAATTGAATATTGACAGTGTCAGTAATTTTATAATAATAACATAAGGCATAAGTTGATGTCACTTGCAAATCGGAGACCGCATAGTCCACCCTCCCGAGGAGGGCCAGACCGAGAGGAATGGCCCTGGGTCAGCCGGGGTGCGAGGGATATGTCGCGAGACAACCTCACCTCCGGCCTAGCACATCGACCCACAGACGGCGTGCGGTTTAGTCGGTTCGAGTCCGACATAACCTCCCCCTTCGGCTCCGAAGTGGGGGGTATCCATCGGGATTTCCCGCACGTAAAAAAAATGTCACTTGCAAATCTCGTATGATATAATCGTATTCGAGAATTGAGCGCTTGCCTGTGTGTAAACATTTTGATACGACAATCGTAGGGCGATTATTGCTAGCGATTATCGCATACGATTATCGAACCAAAACGTGCGAGAAACTCACACCGCCTAAATGACGCCTTAGTAATACTTTGTAACAGACGACTAGCCCTGGGATCGCCTGTGGCATACTTTGAATCCTCGTATCACACTTTTAACCCATATATGAATGCCCATAATTTTTCTAATAACGTATGGGAATCATGACCCTTACGTAATTGCGTGATGATCCCTTCCAAAAAACCTTCATCAATAAACGGACTGTTTAACATAAAATTATTTTTTAATTTGAACCAAAAAAGTAACAAATTCTTCAGCTTTATAATACCAGTATTAATAGTATTATTTACATTTAGCGACGTTTCAGCTATTTTTCAGCAGCCGTATATATTACGTTAAATAGTGATTTTTATTCAATATGTAGGTAGAATGTGCGAGAATATTTATTTATTTACAAGGTCACACGCTTGCTCTTTGTTTTCTTAGTAATATGGTATAAACAAAAAGTTGGAGATAAAAATACCTCAGTACAAAATTGTTCCTTAATTTGCGCCAGTTCCTCCATCCCCTTCTTTTTCTCAGCCTCGTAGCGGAGCGTGGCTTCTTTGATCTCTTCTGTACGCTGGAGTACCTTCTTGTTCTGTTCTCGCATCTTTTTGTCTTTTTCCTCAGCTTCGCGGAGAGCACTGTGGGTACACGGGATTTTGATGATTATTCAATCGAAACAACTTTATACATAATAGCCCTTAAATATGTAAAAAAAAGATACTAAATACCCCTGCTAGGGATATACCATCTGCATGAAGAAAAGGTAGCTGTATATGAAGTATTTTAAATGGTATACCTTTCGTTAACATAATATTTGTAATCCTAAAATGTGTTGGCACAATGAATTTAGCATACTTTTTTTGGCATAATTGATTTTTAGCAGCATATGTACTGTGGCATAATTTATATTTGGGTCTAATATATTATGCATAGTTATAATTTGCACAATGTTTTTATTTTATTTAGTATACAATAAAACCTCATCAACTAACCCAGCGGTAGGGAGCGAGCGAAGCTCGTGAAGTAGTACATAACTTGGTCTTATAACACTCGTGTGATACTATAAAAAACTCGCCAACGGCTCGCTTTTTTAAAACGCACTCGTGTTACAAGAAGCCTTATTATGCAACAGTATCATAATAGTAGATTTTTTAACAAGCGAGGGTGGCTAATAGTTAGAGTGTCATTATGGTTGTTTAGTCCCACGTTAAACACTCTACTTCACTTTGAATGCGAGGAAAAAAAACGACGTTTTATACAAAATTATAATATTTATAATAACAAAGTTTCTTAAAATTACGTAATAATCGTTAATCTAACCTAAGAAAAGTTCTATTCAAAATTCAAATTGCAAAGAAATTTATCCCGCGGTTTTTTTTTGTTAAGTGACGTACGCTTTATATGCTTGCATATTTAGCCTGGAACAGATTCAAACTTAAAAATAATTTAAAACTAATTGGAAATGCATAATAAAATGAATAAATCCTTAATACTTGCATAATAATTAATTAATTTAATATCATTAATCGTGTTTCACGAAATTAAATGGGGTTTTTAGATTTTTCAAATGTCATTTTGAGGTTATTTCTATACAGAATCACTAAAAAGGTGATAATCCTCCCATTCACAAATTGTCTGTTTAGGAGTTTTCAAAGTAAATTTAAAAACAATTACTCTAGTCCTTAGAGATTAATAAGGAACTTTAGTCCCGATATGCAGACTATAGTAACATTTTAAGAGCATGAGAAGTGAAAACTATTATTATTTCGTCAATTTGGATTTACTTATAAGTTAATATTTTATAGACATCCTTTCATTTAATTTATCATGTATGTTCGACAAAATTTGATTCTTCCGATTTACACTATCGATTAATGCCATAAAAATACGGGTGCCTTTTTTTAAAATTTTGTAGGTTTTGATTACCCGGAGTGGCAAGCGAGTTTTCAAAAACATTTGAATGCAGTTTGTATTTTTGTTTCTTTTTAAAAATAAAGGAATGTTTCCTAGGAGTGAAATTAGCTATCTCCGGTATTTAGATTACTTTCCCTTTAGAGCGCGTTAGGTTCGGTTTATACAGAAGAGACGTGGCAGTGACATTTGGCGGTGGCGGACAATTTAAGTTACCCAATATAAACCTTATGTGGTGTACAATAACGTCAATGACGTGACGCGCGCCACTCGATTCGATAGCGCGTTATTTTAGTGGCGGGAAGTCGCCTGAGGGCGCGGTCGCAACTCTCCTCTAAGACAAAAACGAGGTTATTGCACCCTACATAAGGTTTATATTGTGTTACGAGTACTTAAATTGTCCGCCACGTTATACGTCTCCGCCATGTCTCTTCTTGGTCAATAGTCGTTAGGTCAACACGGAGGCCTACCTATATGAGCGACCTGAATAACTCCGTCAGTGGTTGACCACTAAACACAACTACCAATATAATTTTTAAACAACCAAGCCACGTCACTTTTAAACGGACCCCAGACTCTGCGGTGAATGTTTCGAATGCGAACGGCACTAACGCCAGGATGATGATAATTTGGAACACTACTCACCTGTTTAGTATAGTTTTGTCCTGCTGTCTCTTCAATTGATTATCGAGTCTCACCTTAGCCGCTTCCGCCCTAGAACATGGACATGGAAGATATTTTAACTGCAACATACTTGATAGAGTCGTATGTTTACACATTGAAATAAACCTGTTTTTGACGCTTTCTATCGAAATTTATTTGATGTTTTTATCATACAAACATTGGTGTGACCAGTGTAAATCCATACTAATATTATAAATGCGATAGTAACTCTGTCTGTCTGTCTGTCTGTATGTTACCCTTTCACGCCTAAACCGCTGAACCAATCTTGATAAAATTTGGTAGGTATATTAGAGCTTGAGAACGGACATAGGCTACCTTTTATCGCGAGAAAGGGGGTTTAAGGGGGGGAAATAGGGGATGAAAGTTTGTCATTTTTGTAGATATCCTAATGAAATTTGGTACAGAGGTGGACTAGAGCTTAGGAATGAACATAGGCTACCTTTTATCGCGAAAAGGGGGGTAGAAGGGGGGGAGTAGGGCCATGGGATGCAAGTTTATATGAAAGTTTGTCATTTTTGAAGATATCCTGATGATTTTTGGTACGTATTTTAGAGATTTGTAGTTACGTAGCTTAGAAACGAACATAGGTTACCTTCTGTCGCGAGAAAGGGGGTTTAGGGGGGGGGGGGGAATAGGGGATGAAAGTTTGTTAGTTTTGAAGATATCCTGATGAAATTTGATACAGGTATGAATAAGAGCTTGGGAACAAACATAGGCTACCTTTTGTCGTGAAAAAGGGGGTAGAAGGGGGGATGTGGCTATGGGATGAATTTTTTTCATTTTTGAAGTGTGATGAAATTTGGGACAGAGATAGATTAAAGCTTGGGAACGAACATAGGTAACCTTTTATCGCAAAAAAGAGAGTTTAAGGGGGGAGAGGGATGAAAGTTTGTGATTTTTGAAGATATTATAATTTGATACCGAGATGGATATGAGCTAGGGAACGGACATAGGCTACAATTTATCGTTAAAAAGGGGGATGGGTAGAGGGAGGGGGATAGGGTTAGGGGATTAGTAGGGTTAGGTTATCCATACTAATATTATAAATGCAAAAGTAACTCTGTCTGCCTGTCTGTCTGTCTGTCTGTCCGTATGTTACGTTTTCACGCCTAAACCACTGAACCGATTTTGATGAAATTTGGTATAGTTGTAGATTAGACCTTGAGAAAGGACATAGGCTATATTTGGTCGCGATAACCGACATCCACGCGGGCGGAGCCGCGGGCAACAGCCAGTATGATATAAAACCATTTACAGAATAAAGTTACTGCTTTAAAACAAAATTATTGCTAACTATTGCTAAAGCTAAAAAAGAGCTAATAAACATGATCAGATGGCAATTCAAGAGACTTTATACCAGTGGCAAATGACGAAAATGTTGTAAAAGGGTAACCAGTGTAAAAAAATCTCTTTATTTATTAGAGTAAACATCTCTACCACGCCTTCAATTTCCAGAGGAAGCCGGCAGGAATCAGTTAATAGAGACCGCTCGCCAGTGCCCTATACACATTTCATTATATTACCTGGCAGTCTGCAGCTCACACAATTGAGCTTCCAGTTCACTAGCTTCAGTGATTAGTACATCTATTTCACCCTCCTTGCTCTCGGATTCCAGATCACCAGTCTCGAAATCTCTGAAAAGTTAAAAGTAAACTACATGTTATTTTTTTATACCACTCTGGTGGCAGACAACCAAACCGCCCTCCTGATGGAAAGTGGCCTCCGTGGCCTATGGATGTGTGCAACAGTAAGTTACACTCGTGCTGCCGACCCTGTTAGAACAGAGAGTTTCTGTACCGTCAGTGTAGAAGATAAAGCAGGACAAGCCTTAGGTCTTCCCACTGACAGCACAAAAACTCTCCAGTGAGCTATGGCTACGCTACTCACCGCCAGGAACACAACATGAGGTTATTATAGTTGCTGTATTCTGTAGGGCGAAGGTACTTGCCCAGTCGGACGGCTCAATTGGGACGGAAATACTGTCGTGTCCTACCTCCGTTATGTCTTTTACGCGACTAAGGCTAAGTAAAAGGGAGGTTCTTTTCAACTATAATGCACTTGCTGTTATTTTCTTCATGACCTATGAATAAATCGTAGACTAAATGTGGCTTTAAAGCCCCCTATCCGCTAGGCAACATTGGACGCGCAACATGTGACGCTTAACAAGTTAGGCAACGTTGCGCAACACACACGACGTTGCTAGCTAACGCGCAACATGACGCGTGGTTTGTTGTTTGTTCAATAATTGATGAGGCGCAGACAACGTTGTTTAAACAAGGTGCCTCTCAAGGTCTTGTTTTGTTTTACAAAATTTTGCAATAATGTTGGGCTAGATGTCGCGTGTTCATGTTGGGCAACACGTCGCGCGTTAATGTTGGGCAACACGTCGTGCGTTAATGTTGCCTAATAGATAGAATGTATCAGACTGCCTGTGGCATTAAGACGGTTGTATCGTGAAGAAAGTATGTAAGTATATACACCTTTACATATAAAAGTTATATAAAAAGATGCATACTTATATCATTTATCGACTGTACATGTATGCTCTAAAATTGCTTTCTGCACAGGTATACTGACCGACAAACATGTTGACAATTAAATCTACCTGCAAATCCGTAATGCAGTAAATAAATCAACCATTATAAAACTGTTTCCTCACCTCAAATTATCAGATAACTTCATAATCTCTTGCAACAGAGTGTTAGCAGTATCTAAGTTACGCTTGATGGTGTGGAGGTTCTTGAGACTGTTTTCCTTCAGCATGAGGGTGGCTCGTAATGACTCCAGCTTTTCTTCAGCCTCTTGGTCATTCTGTGCTGCCTGTTCTGCTTTGTGTCTCACATCTTCAGCATCGTAAACTCTTAACAATTATAAGAAGGTAAAGTTAATATATAAAACATAGCATTAGCCTTAGACTTAGCGTTATTATACTGTGGAATTAGGGTTTTATGTTGGCTATACTCGCTGCATCGCCATCGAAGGAAGCTATCTTCACTACATAGTATAAAACAAAGTCGCTTTCTCTGTCCCTATATCCCTTTGTATGCTTAAATCTTTAAAACTACGCAACGGATTTTGATGCGGTTTTTTTTAATAGATAGAGTGATTCAAGAGGAAGGTTTATATGTATAATACATGTTTAATATAGTAGAGGGTGCAACGGGAACGGGATCTGAAGCCACGCGGGCGGAAAAATATTGCCGGTACGAAGTTCGCCGGGTCAGCTAGTGAATTATAAAATCAAATTTTATCTAAAAAAAGGACTTTTCTAGCGTACGAATTTTTCAGCCCAACGGTTATAGCCTAATTACTGTCAGATGCATGTTCTTTTCCATATCCTCTTACAAATTAATGCCTTGAAAAAGCTGAAAAATGCGGACCTCAGACTCTAAGGTGCAAGCTTTGGATGCAACCGGGATTAACACTAGGACGAAGAAGAAATAATATTTATGTAGTACTTCTATCTAGTACCTAAAAGAAAGTAAGCATTCAAACCACCAGGATAGACTAGCACAGTGCCCTGGAAATCAACTAGTAACAAGACAATTAAAAAGATTACACACCTGGGATAACCTCTGAGATAGATTAAAAAGAAGTCAGCCTAACAGTGGGAAGGAATGCTTAATACTTCAAGTATCTCTTAAAGCAACTGCTTATGGTTAAAACTGATAACAATCGCACATTATGATAAAGAAACATAATGGTTTACCTCAGTGCCCTTTTCTTATCCACTTCATCCATCAATTCATCTCTGTGACTCTTCTTCTGTTCCAAGACCATTTCCATCTGTTTGTTCTCCTTCACTATTGCTTCTAACTCCAGTTTCTCTTTATCGTGTTCTTCCTTTTCTAATTTCAAGTCCTCCTCATACTGTCTTATTTCACTTTCAAGCTGGAAAAATGCTGATAGTATAGGCCTGGAGAAGACTGTAGATATGGATGATAATTTCTTTTATAAATAAATAAAAAATAAAAAGGCCTTTTATTTCTGGTTTAAATAGGTAGGTACATGAATTTTCTTCATCTAAGTTTTTTTACTTCACACCAGAATCCTCTCATGAGGTATAGGCTTCTTCCAGGGACTGCCAAGTTTCACGGTCTTGGGGCCTCCAAGCCCAGTTAGGCCCAGCTACATTAACTTATAATCCATACTAATATTATAACTGGGAAACTAACTGTCTGTCTGTATGTTACGCTTTCACGCCTGAACCACTGAACCAATTTTGATGAAATTTCGTAAAGGTGTAGATTAGACCTTGAGAAAAGACATATGCTATGTTTGGTCGCGATAACCGACATGCACGCGGACGGAGCTGCGGGCATAAGCTAGTTAATAATATTAATAATTTAGATAATTTCTTTTACCCTACTTATATTATAAATGTGAAGCTGTTGGTTATCCCATCACACTCAAATATCTTAACGGATCTGGCTGAAATTAACACAGTTGTGACTGCATGGCATGGCTGAGGTATAGGAATAGACTAGTCTGGAATAATACTTGGACTACTTTTTATCCCATGGATCATATACTTCCGGTTTGCAGTTGTCACGAAAACACCGTTGCTTTTCACTCCGCGAGTTTTTAATCGAAATCAGTGTTAAAACTATTCAAAATAACAACAACATATAGTGGATCCTTGAGTTTGCACTGAGGGAGTGTATGAAACCTAAATTTTTGGCGAAAGGTGGTGAAAATCGAAAGTAATTCGTATCAAAACATTAATAGCATATGAAGTGAATTTCAAAATACCCACATCTAACTCGTATAAATCTGTCAACAGTACGAACGCAGACTAGAACTTCCGCCACTTGCAAGTTGACATTGACGTCTGAAATTTCAGTTTGACAGCTGGGCGCGTTCCAGAGACTTAAAAAGTGGTATTGAATTAGTAACTTGGTAGAAAAACATACCAAAAGCTACCATTACCAGTGAAATATGGAAAAACAATTAGAAATGGTCCTAAAAAAATTGACTGAGAATATGAATGAAATAAAAGAAGAATTCAGAGTGCAAACCAATAGTTTGGCTTCCAATATGATAACCACAATCGAAGAAAAACTTAAGCCTTTGATAGAAGAAAACGGAAAACTTAGAGCTGAAGTAACAACCCTAAAGAATAAAGTCCATAGCCTTGAAAAAGAAGCCAGGCAAAACGACGTGATCCTACATGGAATAGAAGAATCAGAAAAAAATAGCATGGAGTTATTGGAACTAGTTTTGGCCAAACTTAATACTATGAGTAAAATTAGCAAGATCGACGATTTCGACAAATGGGAAATTAGTAGAGTTCAAAGACTGGGGAAGAGGCAAGATAATAAAAAAAGACCTATACAGGTGAAACTGACCCTAGGCTGGAGAAAAATTGAGATATTAAGAAATAACAAGAATTTTCCTGAAAATAACTATGCAACTGAAGATTTCCCCAAAGAAATTCTACAAATAAGAAAGGAATTAAAAATAAAACAACAAGAAGAAAAAAAGAAAGGAAAAGTGGCACTAATACGGTATGATAAACTCATAATAAAAGAAAGCCGAGAAAAAGGCAGTGAAAAGAGGAAACGATTTCCTTCGATCACATCGCCCGAATCGAATCTTAATACTGGAACTAGAGAAAAGGCCCCTATAAAAATGATTAAAACGAATGCTTTTGAACAAATGTGCCGCCCCAGATCGAACTCCCAACCTGGACCCAGCAACCAATAGCAACTAACAACCAATACCCCCCGGAAGACGAATACAAAACAACATAAACTCACATATGTGAACAAGAAACAATCACATTTCCCAACCCGGCTGGTCACCGTGGGGAATAATGACCATCACCCCTCATCTAAAGAAATAAGTATAAGTAATTCATTAAAAATCTGTACCTATAATGTAAAAACCCTTTCATCCAAAGAACACTACCTTCAACTAGAATATGCTTTAGAAAAAATAAACTGGCATATCTTGGGATTGGCTGAAGTAAGAAGAAATGGATGTGAAATAGAAGAACATGAAAATCATATATTTTGCTACATAGGGGAAACAAGCGGACTCTATGGTGTTGGCTTTTTAATAAAAAAGGAACTTAAAAAATACATCGTCAACTTCACCGGAGTATCCGAAAGAGTAGCCCTACTCCAGCTCCAGTTTAACAATATAGCCTTATCCATAATACAAGTATATGCCCCAACTGCTAAATCAAGTGAAGAAGACATCAATTCATTCTACGAAGACTTATCCACAGCTAACAACCGCGCAGATCGATTAGTACTAGTTACAGGTGACTTTAACGCCAAAATTGGACATGCACAACCAGATGAAACTTGTATAATGGGAAAATATGGATACGGCGATAGAAATGAAAGAGGCGAAATGCTGATCCAATATGCATACGAATACAATCTCTCGATTATGAACACGTTCTTCAAAAAGAAACAAAACAGAAAGTGGACATGGCTATCACCTGACGGGACAACTAAGAACGAGATTGATTTCATTCTTAGCAGTAATCCAAAATACATATCCAATGTGGAAGTGTTAAATAAAATTAATTATGTCTCTGATCATAGACCAGTAAGAGCATCAGTGAACCTAGGTAAAGTCAAACTAAATAGATCATCCTTCACATCAACACCAAGAGCACCTAAAACAGAAACTGAAATAAGGACATATAAAGAAAATTTAGAAGGTTACATAAAAGCACAGGTTGTAAATTTGGACAAGATGCAAAATGTACAGGAATATTACAATTAACTCGAAAACACAATCATAGCAAGTTTAAAAACACAGAATACAAGTAATGAAAACAAGGAACATAAGATATTCAAGAAAAGCACCATAGACCTGATACACAGACGAACTGAACTTATAAGATGCAAGAATAAAACCAAAGAAATCAGAAATGAAATAAAAGATTGCTACAAAACAACGAACAAAGCTATTAAGGAGGACTACAATCAGTACAGAAGAAACATTATAACATAGAACCTTACAAAATATAGAAGCGTAAAAAGGGCGAACAAACAATTAAACACGCACAGGAACTGGATACAAACATTAAAACAAGGACAAGACAACACGAAAACAAGACAACAGGTGCTTACACGTGCTACAACTTTCTTCAAAGAACTTTACACAGCACAGCCCGTGTACTCGCATGAAGAGGAAACAATGTGCATGAAGAGGCAAAATACACATACAATTTGTGAAATAACAGACATAGAAGTACTAAAACACATACAAAGAATGAAATCAGAGAAAAGCCCTAGCTCAGATGGTATTAGCAATGAGGCTTTAAAGATAGGCGCGCCTATTTTGGTCACATTTATAAAGAATTTATTCAATGTGGTTCTGGACACTGGCATAGTACCACACCAGTGGTGTAAGTCAGACATAATACTACTTTACAAAAAAGGCAGCTCAGTCGATATTAATAACTACAGACCAATAAGTTTACTACCGAGCATATATAAGTTGTTCTCATCTATCATACTATCACGAATCACAGAAAAAATAGACAATAAGCAACCAATAGAACAAGCAGGGTTTCGATCGGGATATTCTACAATTGATCACATTCACACATTAGAACAAGTTATAGAAAAATTCAAAGAATACAATCAAACCCTTTATATTGGTTTCATAGACTATTCAAAAGCGTTCGACAGTATATCTCACACTGCCATATGGAAAGCACTAGAATCATGCAACGTAGAGAAAAACTATATAGCCATTCTGAAAAATATCTACAGTAATAGTTCAAGTACAATAAGGCTAGAATCCAAAGGGGAGGAAATTTCGATACAAAGAGGCGTCCGGCAAGGCGACCCATTATCTCCGAAATTGTTCATTGCTGTACTGGAGAATATATTCCAAAATATCAAATGGGAGAAAAAAGGTATTTGGATCATTGATAAACATTTGAGTCACCTACGATTTGCGGACGACATCGTTATCTTTGCCAAGTCTGCTATAGAACTGCAAGGGATGATACAGACTCTTAACACTGAAAGCAAAAAGGTTGGATTACAGTTGAACCCAAGTAAAACTAAGGTGATGACAAATGGCCAACAGAAACCAATACAGCTCGACAGTAACACCCAAATTGATTATGTTGAAGAGTACATATACCTCGGCAAACTTATGTCATTTAGAAAGGACAGCAATGAAAAAGAAGTACAAAGAAGAATCAATTGTGCTTGGAAAAGTTTCTGGGCACAAAAAGAAATTCTGAAGGGGAACTATAGCATGCCACTAAAAAAGACTGTACTAGAAACCTGCACATTACCCTCCCTAACATACGGCTGCCAAACGTGGACTTTCACAAACAAAATAAAAAACAAAGTAATTACAACCCAACGTGCTATGGAAAGGAGTGTCTTAAGAATAAGAAAGATAGAGAAAATTAGAAGCGAGGTTATTAGGCAGAAAACAAAGTTGACCGACGCTCTCAGTCACGCTCTAAAGCTGAAGTGGCAATGGGCAGGTCACATCACAAGGTACCAAGACAAAAGGTGGACTTCACAGTCAACACAATGGGCAGGTCCATTAGGGAAAAGAAAGGTCGGGAGACCAATCAAACGATGGGCAGATGATATTGTCGAAACTGTGGGTAACAACTGGTGGACACTAGGCAAAGACAGACAAAAATGGAAAAAGATGGGGGAGGCTATTACCCAATAAGGGATCTATTCTAACACTATAATATAAGAAAAAATACTAACAAACATGTACATTAAGAAATAGAATAAAAAGCTTTATTATTATTATTATTATTATTATAGATAATTTCTTTTACCCTACTTATATTATAAATGTGAAGCTGTTGGTTATCCCATCACACTCAAATATCTTAACGGATCTGGCTGAAATTAACACAGTTGTGACTGCATGGCATGGCTGAGGTATAGGAATAGACTAGTCTGGAATAATACTTGGACTACTTTTTATCCCATGGATCAAAAATGAGATCATAATTTCACGCGGTCGAAGTCGCGGCCGCAGCTAGCAGTCAATATTTATTAGTAACCGAAATTAATAATATTTCTTCAATACCACCACATCGGTAGTTAATTGGCCAGGATTCGAACCCCTCTCAATCGTAAGACCTTAACAACTAAGCTATCAATACACACAATGAAGATTTTTAAACAATAACAGTATCATAGTTATTACCTTCTCTAATCTCAGGGAGCGTTTACCTTTCTCTTCAGATTGCTCGTTGAGTAATTCCAGCAGCTTATTCTTCCTCTCTTCTAGAGATTGCACCTATGAAAGAATATTCAAGGAAATTTTCAATTTACAGTACTGCTAGAAATTCTTTTTGAATGCCTAGGAAAACTATGTCAAAGGATGCATACTACTATTATAAATGTGAAAGTTGGTGAAGATGTTTGTGCGCTTATTATTTAATCATGCTCTAATGGCCAACAGATCTGGCTGAAATTTGGTGCACATATAGATTGTAGTCTGGCTACTTTTTATTCTGAGAACAGGTACCCAGGGGTTGGGGGAATGGAATTGAATTTGCATGCGAGCGAATCAGAAGAGCACTTACAGCTAAGTGCATTAAGAGGCTTTGTAGTCATCAGGTAAATTCCACTGCTCCCAATTACAATTTAAATAAAGGTAGAAATATTACACACACATACTCACGTCTTGTAGCAACAGCCAGGCTACGTGGATAACAAATAACTGGCAAATATCCAGTTAAAAGGGGTAGGCCTAAAAAACCTTGGATTGATGACGTGCAGGGTAACATGCGTACAAATGTTCTCAATACCATGGACGCCCTAGATCGTGCAAAGTGGAGAAGGAAGAGTCTGAAGGCGGGCCCTAAGCTCCGAAGGCATCTCTGCCTCGGATGCAATAAGGATAACGTCTAAATGTTGATGATGATGATTCCCACCTGTAAATCCCATTGGGGAAGTGTATAAATACTAACCTGCTCAGTTTTAGCAAACAGTTCTTCCTCATGCGGTGCAATATCTCTCAGTCGTGCCTCATTGAACACCATCAGATTATACAACACTAGTAATATAGAATGAGATGTAGGTGCCGTTGGCTGTAGGAAGTGGCTGATACTAATGGAAGCATCTACTTGAGGCATTACAGGCACTAAATGGTTGATTACACGAGTCATGTTGATAACTGGAAGTAGATCGGCATAATAAGCGGTGTTCTCTGTCCAGCATTCTTCTGGTGGGGGCTGAAAAATGTATAATAGAATTAATAGCATCCTATGTTATTAACATATATATGCTAAAACTTAAGAATGTACTACTGCAAATTTACAATAATATTTGTGGTAATTAACATGATCTTGGCAGATCACCCATCCGGTCGGAGTGTCCTCTGGTCTTGGTATAGGTATTACATACCTTTGAATTGCATGACATTTCGACCATGGAACATGTTAGTATAAAAATTTAATGGGTATTGTTACGAGTGAAGTTGATTACCATTTTAATGGTTAATTGCAAATTATTATGTACTACTTCTTCTGGCCATGAGAAGTTTTATCAAAATGCATTCAGCATTCTAGGCATGAAAGGGTAAGTAAAAACTAACAACATTAAATAATGGTCAAATGGTTAATAATTCTATCTTCTTGCCACCAATAAAAAGTTTTTAACAAAAACTTGTTGTCTGCACCAAGCAGTGTTTACTTACAGTAAGCACAACCTCTTTATCAATGCCAAGTCTGTCAAATATTTGGAACAAAGCTCCCATCACTGCATGAGGCTTCTGCAGATCTCCAGCAGTCAATGGATAGTTTGGGAAGTCGCAATTCCAATTACTTATAAATGTTTCTATTAGGGCTGAATCTGCAATGTTTTTATAAACACAAGTAGAATAAGACCACTTTCAAAGACAATATTTTGATATATTGTTTAAAATAATAATATGAGCATATCAAGTAGTAAGATCATCATCATCAACATTTTAGACTTTATCCTGATTGCATCCGAGGCCAATATGCCCTCGGAGCTCAGGGTCCACTTTCAGGCGCGTCCATGGTATAATAATAAGTAATAAGATGTATGAAGAAAACTAAACACATCAGCGTCTACAAAAAATTCAATAAAAGTTACACAATTTCAATGAGCATATCATTACTTACTTCTGTCCATTGTTATTCGTTTATTGTTGTTTCTCTCAAAATAATGTTCAATAACAATCAGTAATCAGTAGCTTAAAATCAACAGAAATCAATCGAAATTCGGTGCAATATAAACCAAATAACCAAATCAACAAAATAAACAAAATGCAAAGTAATTATTTTGTGTTGTTGTTTGTTATTGTAAAATTCAAATTCAAACTTCAAACGTCTAATTTTTTTTAAACATGGCTCAGTGTGACCACAATAAAAAAAACTGCAATTATTTATTATTGTCTTCTTTTATGAAATGATAAATGAAAACTCTAAGACGAAAGCCCTTACTGTGATGGGCTGGTGGCTGGTCTGCTGGCTGGACAAGCCACGGCAATCGCTGATGATAGGGGATTGTCAAAAGATGGGATAAGATATCAATTTGTAGTTCGCAAGTACTTAAGTATAATAAGTACATAAATAAGTACTCAAACAGCATTAAGTAAGTACGTAAAAACTATTTTACCAAAAAATCGAGTATTTATGTACCTATAAAAATGGTGAATTTTTAGACATAACGTCTTGGACAACTCACAGTAGTACTTAGTGTAAGTGTAATAAACTGGAATGTTACAGTGAATTGCGACATTTCGTTTGATTTCGTGTTCGTTTGAAATCTCCCGGAGGAACTTTCAGTAAAATCCCTACAACTTACTGAGGTAGGAATCATCACTCATCGTCATAGTCATGATCATGACAATCATCACTCATCTTCATAGGTTTAGGCTGATGGTCTTGTGCCATGCCCTAATAAATAATAATAAAAAAATTATCAGTTGTCATTAACTGTCACTTGTGACTTGTCTTATTATTTTTGTAAAGTTTTGTGGTTTTGTGAAAATGGCGTTCAGCTTCCCAGCGTTTTCATATATTATAGCGTTAATTGTAGACGCATTCCTAATATTTTTTTCAATATTCCATGTTATTGCATTTGATGAATTAAAAACCGATTATAAAAATCCTATAGATCAGTGTAATAGTCTGAACCCGGTATGTATTTGTTCATATAAGAATTCTAACCATAGTTCAAAGGAATTCAACTTTGTAACCTATTTTTATCTGTTTTAGTTGGTGTTACCGGAGTATCTCCTACATTTGTTGATAAACCTATTGTTTTTATTATCGGGAGAATGGTTTTCTCTGTTGATAAACATTCCTTTGATCCTGTATCACGTTCACAGGTAATGATCGGTTTAACCTTAGGTTATGTTATGACTGTTGCGTTAATGATAAGACTCTTTAGAAGGACAAGGTCTTGGAAACAAAGCTTTAACATCTTAAAATCATTGATATCTGTGATGAATACTATGAAATAAGAGTTTGCTAATTTTGCTAATTTTGATCTTTTTCCCTAATCATAATTTTAGTGGCCGAAACTCGACCTGTAATCCATTAATTTTAATGAATTCAAACTTAATGGTCATCACTTATTAACAAAAATTCACACTTGGTTTTCTTTTCATGGCTTTAATCTCAAGTTATAATGTCAGCTTGGAATATGAAAAGAGAACTAAACACACTCTAGATGGAGAATAACATATGTGTATGTATGTATATATGTAAATTAATCCTACAGTGACAATAAAAACTAAACTATCATACATTGACCCACAAGTCAATGAGCATTGTTGTACTAGGCACATGTATGTATTTGTGTCTGGAACTATCAAGCATAAATGAATAATACATAAATATTACATTCACTGATTAATTTCACACTTGAATTTCTAAGTAACCTCATTACAATTTCTATAGAAAGACTGGATATTACAAAATATTTTTATACTTTATTAAATGTTTTATATTAATGAAATAGTTTACCTACCATTATGTGGACCTTGGTCAGAAGGCAGACAGTTGCTTCACTGAAAAAATCAAAATTCTGCCACATAAGAGTAATTTTTTTTTAATAAAATTTTTAAGCATTTTTCATGCTGAATATTCAAATTGAATTAATTAGAAAAAATAAATAGTAGGTCTAGGTGGGGTTTGAATCCGTAACCTTTGCCTTACAGGGGCAATGCTATGACCATTAAGCTACCAGACCTTGCCCTAAACAATTCAAATTTCTCCTTCTATATCTGTCTTTGGGGTGACAGTGGAGTGTGTCTTCCAATATTGTATTTGGATATGGAGGAATGATTTTTCAATCATTTTTAACATTGATATTGTCAAAAATCAATGTGTGGGAGACAAACTGCTGATGCAGAAATAATGGGCTTAATCTGCTTTCACCCAATACATGGAGTTTACACCTGAAAAAAAGGCTAATAATAATTCTTAATTGCTTCATTCAGTGATGATTGATCCATTGTAATGTTATCTAGTGTGCCAGAGTTATAAATAAATAGACTAGATTGAAGGTATTAATGTTCTAAATAATGACTGGTAGTTATTTTTAACTGATGAGTCAAAGATCTGAAAGGTCATAATCATATTAGTATGGTTATGGTATGTGCTATATTGATGAGCTCTATGGCATAGTGGCAAAGCATTTAACTGTCACTAGAGGTTATGGGTTCGGCAATACGCTCACCTATTACTTTGGTCTGAAAGTCATTATGTGGGACTGAAAGTCGTAGTTGGCCAAATGTGGGACTGAAAGTCATAGTTGGCGAAATGTGGGTGTTAATACACCTTTCCCTACCCCTTCAGAGATTAACTAGTGTGAATGAGTGTATAAAGTGAATATCTCAATATTATTTTAAACGAGCTGTTGACCTTGACTCCGCCCGCGTGGATGTCAGTCATCGCGACCAAATATTAACCTATGTCATTTGCCAAGGTCTAATCTATCTCTGTACCAAATTTCATCAAAATCTGTTCAATGGTTTAGACATGAAAGCAGACCCACAGACAGTTACTTTTGCGTTTATGATATTAATATGGATTTCAGGTCTAAAATATCTCTTTTCTCCAATCCAGGTACTACACAAGACCAGTGATGTCTGGACCAGGTCTGTATGACCCTACAAGCATTATGAATTCTGATGTGTTAACAGTCTGCCAAAGAGAGGGCTGGATCAAGCTGGCATTTTACTTATTGTCATTCTTTTTGTACCTATATGGGTAAGTGTCCTTTTTTTTTAATGTTACATACCAAAAGGATAAAATTAAAACTCCACTGTCCGTCTGTCTGTCACCATGCTGTATCTCAAAAACTGTGAAACCTAGACAGTTGAAATGATGTATTTCAGTAATCTCCATAACAGTAAATACTAAAAACAATAATAAAATATTTAAGAGGGCTGTCTTGCGTGATAGTCGATGACATTAGCGAAGGCTTTCTAAGCCAAAATATTTGCCCATTATTAACCTCAAACCTGGGTTCCCTTAACTCCCTCTTATAATTTGGCTTAAACCGATTGCCGAGTGACCTCTAAAGGAGGAAGGACCCGACGGTATTCTCGTCCAATTGAACAGTCCGACTGGGGAAGTACCTCCGCCCTACGGAATACCGCGGCCATAATAACCTCGTGTTGTGTTCCCGGCGGTAGGTAGAGTAGCCAGAGCTCACTGGAGTTTTTGTGCTGTCAGTAGGAAGACCAAAGGCTATTCCTGCTTTGTCTTCTATACTGATGGCACAGAAACTCTGTGTGTACAGGGTCGGCAGTGCGAGTGTGACTCTCCTGGTGTAGCACGCGTCCGTGGGCCGCGGTAACCATTTTCCATCAGGTGAGCCGTGTACTTGTCTGCCACCTCAAATGTATAAAAAACCGGTGGAATGAGGCTGAGGTTTTTCGTATTAGTCCTGTCTGCAATGGCAAGGGAACAGTGCAGTAGAGCGAGAGGTCGGAGTACACCAAGGATATGTTCTTACTCCGCTTCTGTTTAGTGTGGTGTTAGACGTTCTGTCGGACAGCATCAAAAACATACGAACAGTCTCCATAGATGCTTTTGTATGCTGAAGACAGTATGGTCCAATTGATAAAACTACGGATAAATTGATTTGCACGTGTTGATAGGAGAAACTACTTTTTACGCAATAATACATCAAAACGTACGTTTGTTTGCAACCGACGCCGCCTATACTCATTCTTATTTACCAAATAACGACAAAGATGCGATTTTGAAAAAACTCGAAAGACCCGAGTTTGTTTTTCGTCCCGAAAACCCGGGTTTTTCGAATCCGGGTGAACCCGGACTCGGAATCCGTCAATCCCGGTTGCAATACGAACATCTATGGCTAACGTTACGGGTAATTGGAATCCTAAAAAGTCCAACAACTGGGCTAACTGCAATGCTTCGATATTGCCAATGGATTGTGGAAGTTAGGTGGCAGTCACTTCATGGAATGTATGGAAATTCAACCAAATTTGCAGTTAGACTGAAAGGAACAGATCCCAGACCCCAAATGTTCTCCTTGTACCCTTTTCTTGTCAAAGAAACACGTGGAAATTCACCGAGGAGTCCTCTACATAACCATTCCTACCTCGGACAGGATTTACCGTAGGTGGCATCGCGCCGTCTTCTCTGCGAAAGAGATGCACTGCCGTCTCCGTTGGCCAAGGTGCACCCCATGGAGGTCCCTGTCCTATGTATCTATTCTAAAACATGATTTATTTTGTTCCAGTATGATCGTTGTGTTGATCGCAGCATGAGAGTACATCGAATAAGTTTTTTTCCAGTAAGTCATAATTTATTGTTAGATCCCACTGTGGTCGTATGTGTCCGACGAACAAGGATTGTTGTATAGTAACTACTGCAGTATTTTGATAATAAAAATTATCGCTTATATATTTGTTTTATTATTATATAACGGTAGGTTATCTAGTATCTAGTAATGCACCCACAGGAAGATGGAATGGTTCTATTCTACTTCACCGGGATTCAACACCGTTTCTTAAATTCTGGCTATTGTACTACAAAAGCCTCTTTCCTGAGACTTCACCTTCAGCTTACCTTGCGAGGTGATATGAAATTGAATTGTCCTATATGAAAAAGAAACCTACACCACTAATATTCTTTTAACAAAAAATCTAAGATGAAAAATGTTATGCAGCCGGGATCCACGCAGGATGTTGTTGATTGAATCATTTTAGTTCCAAAACAGGTAATAAAAATAGTAAAAAGATAAAAAAAAAACATTTTGAAACTTATTTAAACATGTCCGAGAAACTGATGAATGTACGTGCGTCCTACGTCCTCGTAAATATAACCCGCTTCTTTTACGTCGGTTAACAATACATCATCACTTTGTCACTGACTGTAGGTACTTACTCTACCGAATATTATCGACCTACTTACTTTTCATAGATTTTAAACATTGGAAGATTTCCACATAATTACCTAGATTTTTTACTTATCTTGGTTAAAGTAGGTGATCTCGGCACATATAAATGATAACTAGATAAAAATGAGCACTTTTTAGGACAGATTTCACGAGTAATCGCGTTCAAATCTTATTTATTTACGATTATATTAATTATACCTAGGTTTAATCAAATGATAAGAGGGTTAACAGTCAATACAATTTCACAAATTACTATTATAGTTTCAGCACAGCTTGTTTGGAAATATTTTGAAGTGGCATGTGGTCACAAGAGAATGATCTAATAATATAAAGCCGGTAATTGTAACACCCTGGACCCTAAATCGAATTGACCAACCGTTACTTAACGGAGAAAGAATACAAGTATCGCCACCCCATCTCGTCCGAAGGGTAAGAGTGTCACGGGTCAAGTTGTTAACTTTAAAATCTAAGGAATTTAAATAAACACAGAACAGAAAAAACTATTAGGCTCGTTTTATCGTCACGCCGCTAGACGCGCCGCTGAGCAGCGCGCTGTTAACAGCACGCGCTTGAACAGCGGTGCACCGTAAAACGAGATTAGTACCGCGCGTTCCGCTGCTGTAGGCTAGATGTGTACAATATGCAGGTTAATACGCTTAGAGTACTGGCTATTTACTTTTTATGGAAAAGAAGGCAACGGCGACTTCGAAGAAGAGTAGTTGACAACAAACAAACAAAACAAACAAGCAAACAAACAGAAACAACAAATAGGTACCTACAATACGGCGCGTCTCATCGGCGTCACACTAAAACGCGTAGTAGTGGCCGTAGAAGCGAATGAGCGGCGCGCGCTTTGACAGCGCCGGCGAACATCGCGCGTTTATTGAACAGCGCTGTTCAAGCGCGTGACTTTGAAACGCAACTACTACCCCATACATAGGTACGACGTTTTGTATCTGAATCAAACCTGTTTCTCACTCTAACTCTATTACGAAAAAGTTCAACTACTCCCCAACAGATGTCCATTTATTTTAAGAATGTTATTTAGAACCTTAATGGTTATAATTACGGTTGATATTACTTTGAAGTATTATCTCTCTCACTCTAACTCTCTTACATTAACGCTAGAGCGGCGAAACAAAATTTTGGAAATATAGAGATTTGAAATTAGTTTTCAAAATGTCAAAGGATTCTAAACGCTGTTAGTAATTATAATCTGAGAGTACTAAACACCCTCTTGTTCAGTACTCTTAGATTATAATTACCAACAGCGTTTAGAATCCGTTACGTACAGAAGTTGAACTGTTTTTTATTAACGATTAAAAAGGTATAAAAACGTGAAACTACGTATGTGCCTATTTAATTGAAATAAAAAAAGTGTCCATTTATAGTAGATATTTTATTTAACTATTGCATAATAAAAGCGTTTTCTCACTATCCGGCGCATCCGATATCCGATATTAGTGTCGGCTCCGATATCGAAGGAAATAAATTAAAATAGAAAAAGAACTCGATACTATGTTGAAAATAATTGCCAGGTTTTTTTTCTTTTTTTTTCATCCAGTCTGTGTGATCGTGCAAATGGCCGAATCGGACCGATTTTATTGAATATATGTGAAAACAGCACATGGTGACGGCTATCGGCGTCAGACACCCAATATCAGAAAATGTGAAATCGCTTTAAGGATACTTAAAATACGAGTGCGAGTATTTTACAGCAATTTCATACACTACTTTGAAATAATTAATTTAATTTCATAAAATGAGAAAAACGTAGTGCACCAAAATCTATTTGCTGATCGCGTATGCATTTTGCGCCGCGTCCACAAACTAAAAAATATCCAGCTGGAGTTGATCAATTCGGAAGTTTATATATTTGTATGTTTGTACGCGCATAGCTTTGTCATGTGTAGACGAATTTGCAAATTCCGTCTTTGTTCGAAAGAAGACTATTCCGAAATGATACCATTTAATTTTTGTAAAGATCCGATAAAGGGTTCCAGAGAGAGACCACGAAACTCTTCAATAAATACCAGGAAATCAGCAGTAATTGCTGCAAACGTATATTATTGCTATGTCTATGCTACTACACATTATAACATCACGCCCGTATCCTTTGAATCGGTATGCAGAAGTGTTCGGAATGTTCTGTGATATTTAAAAAAAAAAAACAATAAAGCCATTTGACAAAAGTTTATAAATGTTTCTAAAAAAAGTAGATATCGATAAAGTGTGACTACATCACTAAATGAATAGCAAAGAAAGTTCTAGAATAAATAAGATGACATGTCTATTGTGTGTAATCAAAAACAATCTTTATTGATATGTGGTAAGGTTGATTTCTTTTTGATTTTATTACTTTTCATTTTAATAAGATTTGTTATAAATTCTGCTTTATCCTAACTTATTGATGGTATAAAACAACTCTATTTCGAATATTTATGCTCCTACTATCATTTGTGCACTGCAAAATGGCCCAGTAAGGCATATTTCTAATAAATAGTATTAAATAACGCACGGTGCAAAACTGTCAAATACACGTGATGACAGATACGACTAAATGCGACTGAAGGTTGAAATAGTAAGATCTTGCAAATCTCCGCATAAGAATGACACGCGTGCCACGCCTACTTCACACTTTCACTGTTTTTTCTGTTCCGTGTAAATAAAGAACAAAGATCCGTGCAAAAAAAAATGTAATCCTTTCGTATGCTTAGAAGCAGCGTGTACGCGTCGCTAACTGCTAAGGAGCAGATCTGCACCAACGGGTTTTTTTTTTTTTGTTAGACAATTACTGAAATTTAGATCCAAAAACATGGTAATAGAGTGTAAAGTTATTTTATTTGTACACCTGATGAATGAACGAACCATAGAGAGTCAAAAATCAATCACTCTTAGAAAAAAATGAAAATGATGTCAAAACCTAACGTTTCGTCGCGTAAGACTGTGCAATTGTGGCTCGCTAAAAAGTGGGTTTTTACCTGTTTTACGACTGAAATCTTTATACAGAAGGTAAGTTATTGTTTTCTACTTAGCTTATAATATGTATTTGCAATAAATAAATACGAAATACGCTTTTTTTGGCAAAAATCATTGATAAAATCTTAGACTTTGAGAAGTAACGGTAAGTAAGCGAGTATAAAATTTTTCAAGTATTTGAGACTATTGCAGAAGATTTGCAATTGGTACGAAATAGCAATCCTATAAGAAATTTTATAAGGAATTTGAAAATATAGATCGTTTTCAGAAATTATTTCATTCATTTGTCATTGGTACAGAACTTAAAATATAAATAATACTACTAAATTAAATTTAAAACTAGAAACTAAAACACAAGCTAAACTAAATAACCGGAATATTTACATACATAATGCGTCGTGAAATTCCTCCGCATCATCACCAACCGGTAACGTTCCCAGAAGGCTGGCAGCATTGCCACATTGAATGGCAATGCTTATCCTCTGTGCAAGATAATAACCAGCCTTCTGGTCACGCGTAGCGTCGATCAGTCGCTTTGCCAGATCTTTGTATAGAAAGCGGGCACTTGGACCCCATGTCCCCAACGTTTCAACCCCAAACGGCTCAAATATATAATCACCTGTTAAGTTTCAGAAATGAGTTGTAGATTTTTTGCTAATTCTCTCGTTTTGAAAATTGGTCCAAAATACACACACACTAGCGCAAAATCAAAATGGCGACGTGGTGTGTATGTACACGAAGGAGCCAGTGGACTGCGCTGCGCTGTGCCTAAACTACTAAGGAGCAGATCTGCTCACATATACAGGCGGTTTGATTTTTCCATGTTTTTTTTTATCATTATACCTACTACATTATATGAAAGTATCTAACTTATTAACATGAAAAAAAAACAGAAAAAATGTATTAAAACCAATATACTTATATATATATATATATATATATATCAAAAGAAATGACTAAATATAGGTATATATATAAATGCTTACTTTCTATGTAAAAAATAAGGTGTAGTGCTACGTAATTTCTCGTTTAATTTTATTGTTATTAGAGATGCAACGGATAGTTGTTTGGCCAGGCGCCGCCGCCGCGCCGCACAGTAGGCTCAATTTAATTTCTCATAGAATTACGATATAAAAAAATTAACATTTTTTTTTAATTATTCTTTTAATGGTGATTTGTTCTACTAGTCCACACGAGTCTTTAATGGTATGGGTTCATTTTGTTTACAGTCATATTCTAAAAGTTAAGAAAGATTTTTTTTTTTTGTTTGAAAAAATATTAAAAAAATTAATATTTCAAAAAGCTCACATAATCTCCAAATATTATTTATGGTGTCGATAAATAAGTTAAATATTCTATCTTTACACATAATTCGGGAGCTTCGAAAATCCCCGAAACTGCGTCATTTTGGACCTCATTTTTTTATTTTTTAATATTTGTTTATTCTCTTGTGGAGGTTAAGAACCATAGTGCGTAAGGTGTTTATAGTAGTCAGTATAAAAATTAGTCAAGTGCGCAATTTTTTTTTAAATAAATAAATGTTTGGACATTCTCACACAACATCATCTAACCCAATTTAAGCCAATATAAGCTTGAGCTATGGGATCTAGACCACTGTTAAACACACTAATATATTTCTAAAGACATAAAGAAAATAAATAAATAAATATTTTGGACAATTACACACAACGCCATCTAGTCCAATTTAAGCTAATTAAGCTTGTGCTATGGATCTAGACAACTGATAAATATGTATACTTAAATACATTTGTTTTTGTAAATACATACATTATTATAGATAAATTACACCCAGACACAGAATAAATCTTTATGCTAATCTAATACATATAATTAAATTATACATAGAAAATACCCAAACTCCAAAACAAACATTCGTGGATCACACATATATTTGATTCGACCCGGAATTGAACCTCAGGGACGGAAGTCGCACTCTCATACCACTATGGGCCACTGAGGCAATCTGGTTATTAATTTTTTTTACAACTACCCTCAAGTCATCAGTCTATTATTCTGTCAGTATGTATTCTATTAGTCCGTTTTTTGCTTTTGTGATTAACGTACGCTATTATATGTTCGAATTATGGAAGGTTTATTTTCTAATCTTGACGTATTTTTAAAATTAAAAGAAAGTGGAAGTTTAAAAAATAGTGAGATAATGTTCAATCTCGTTATATCACATTTAACGGAACAGTTAAATGACGATCAAAACAAAGCTCTCAAAACATTTTGTAGGACATATTGTTTTAATCTTCAAAGAAAATGGACCTTAGCGGGTTGCAAAAGTTCTGTTTTTGTAAATAAATATAGTTCTTGGTTAGATTCGCGTGTAAATTGGCCTGAATTTATCAATAATTCAGCAAGTGATAGTGAGAACGTGCACTCGATTGCTGGCCCTTCTTACGTAAGTACTCCTTTAACAACTAAAACCGTTGGAACTTCGACTCAGATTAGTCCAAGGAAACCTTTTTCTGATTTAGGGCCTAAACAGAAAAAAAAGCGAATTGAAAATACTGAATCTAATTCCTTTTCTTTTGACAAAGAAGAGGAACAGTCTTATTTTTATTTACGTTCATTAAAGGCGTGTGGTAAAAATGATATTGCTGAAATTTTAAATTATCTGCTCAAAAATCCTGAAGAGGTAAAACATGTAAAGGAATTCATTTTTGTTCCGAAAAAAAACGTTATGTCTTCTGAAAAAGCCTTAGGTAATATGTTATCTTTAAAAATGACAAAATGGCAATATAATGCTATGAGAAAATCAATTCAAGACGAAGGCGTAGTTTTACTACCCTCTTACTATTTTATTCAAAAGGCAAAAAATGAATGTTATCCATCAAAAGATGATGTGGAAATAACAGATATTTCTGCGCAAATAAAATTACAGGCTCTTTTAGACAAAACGGCAGAAAGACTTTTAAAATTAGTTGAAATACAAGACGATTACAATAACCTAGAATTAACTAGTATATGGGGTTTCGATGGTGCCTCAAGTCAGTCTAATTATAAGCAGAAAAGTGAGACCAATGATGATGATAGCAGTATATTTATGGGAAGCCTAGTTCCTTTAAAACTAACATGTGGAGAACAAGTTTTGTGGGAAAATAAAACACCTAATTCTACTTTTTTTTGCCGTCCCCTGTTTTTTAAATTTATGAAAGAGACGCAGTTAATAATTAGGAGTGAAAAGGAGAGGATAGAATCCGAAATTAATTGTTTAAATGAAACTAACGTTCTAGGAAAATTTATTCGTCACACGTTACATTTAACTATGATTGATGGAAAAGTGGCATCAGTACTGAGTGAGACCTCTTCACAAACTTGTGATATTTGTAAGGCCACACCTAAAGAAATGAATGAGTTGGACATATTGTCACAAAAACAATGGAATACTGAGGTGTATAAATTTGGCATATCATCACTTCACGCTTGGATCAGATTCATGGAATGTATTTTGCACATATCCTATAGACTAGATTTTAAATCTTGGATTGCGAAAGGTGAAAATAAAGCTAAGTTGGAAAATAAAAAGAAAGAAGTTCAAATAGCTTTTCAAACTAGAACTGGTCTGCTTATTGATATTGTTAAACAGGGTCATGGTACCACTAATGATGGGAATACGGCCCGCAGATTTTTCGAAAACGTAAATACTACTTCTTCTATTACTGGAGTAAATGAAAATCTTATTAAGCGGTTTTCTGTCATTTTAGAAACATTGTCATCGGGGCTTCCTATAAATACATTTAAATTTAAGGAATTTACAGATGCTACATTGGCTTTGTACATTGAGAAATATAAATGGTTTTATATGCCTGCAAGCGTGCATAAAATACTTGTGCATGGTGCAGACATCATTGCCAATTTCGGTCTTATCCCAATAGGAAAATTGTCTGAAGAAGCCGCTGAATCTAGAAGTAAAGATTTCAGGAGGTATCGAGAACACCACTCAAGGAAATTTTGTAGAAAAGCAACAAATGAGGACATTTTTAATAATTTTATTGTTACATCTGATCCATATATTTCTACAATTAGACCAAAATTCGTTAGGAAACATAAAATAATATCCAATGAGGCACAATCCTTACTATTTACTACTGAACAAGATAAAGAATATGACGAAGAATGAATGAAATATAATATTCGAGGTTGATTCTTACCTGAGGCCATTTGAGACAATTTTTTTTCAGGTTTAATATTGTTTTTTTATTAAATAATTATTTTTATGTCAGGTGTATAATAGACAGTCCATATAATTATTTTTGCCAGTGGATTAGGCCTCTTGGGGACACCACTTAAAAAAAAACGCACTTGGTTCTTAACCTCTGGGGTAGTGTGGAATAGAGAACATACACATTATGTATAATTAATATTTAATTAGTTAACTATTTTTAATTATTTCTAAGCATAACATAAGAATTAATTAACTGTTTCATGTTATAACATTGTTACCGTATAACTTTTGAAATACTAACTTTTTGGATTTATGCCCATAACATAAAACGATTATAGACAGAAAAGGAATCACTTTCTATAGTTTTTTCTCCCTAATTCCACAAAACGATATTTCAGTCCACTGTGCGCCGGCGCGGCGAGATTATGAGGAACGCGCCGCGCCGCGCCCACAGACATCTAATACTAGTTAAGTCTGTGGCCGCGCCGTGCAGTCTTTGACATGTTCCGCAAATATTGTTCGCGCGAAGCGAACTCATAAATTCATAATACCTACCTACTAGGGTCAAAACAAGTTATGTCATGCAGTTATTTCGTTTTTAATACACGTACGCTTGCGTATTTTAGTCTTATAATAGGTAAATAATTAAACTTTTCAAGTAAGTTTGTTTTCGTAAGTTCACAAAAGTACCTATGTTTAATGTTTTAAAATAATTGAAGAAAAAGATTACAACTGTAAATGTCTTATTAGATTAATTTTGCTTACTTAAAAAACAAACGCTTACATACCTATTATACCTAAGTGTTTTGTTCATATAGATCATAAAATGAGTGCACCGACCACGCCATCTGGTAGAACCTTGATGAATGCCTTGGAAGTACAGAGGACTCCGCAAGGCACGCTACGAGTGGGGGACCAGCAGGTTTTGCTGGAAAGAACTTGTTCAGGGAGCGTGAAGGTATTTCAAAATTTAATATAAACAGAATGTTAAGATTTTTTTTTATACAACTCAGGCCACAGACTAGCACACGGCCCACCTGATGGTAAGTGGTTACCGTGGCCTATGGGCGAGTGTAACTCCAGAGGAATAACGTGCGGGAAATCCCCACGGATACCCACCTCTCCGGAGCCGGAGGGGGAGGTTATGTCGGACTCGAACCGACTAAACCGCACGCCGTCTCTGGGTCGTAGTGCTAGGCCGAAGGTGAGGTTGTCATGCGACATATCCCTCGCACCCCGGCTGACCCAGGGCCATCCCTCTCGGTCTGGCCCTCCTCGAGAGGTGGGGACCACGCGGTCCCCGACTCAACCCCGGTGTGGGGAGGCGCGCATCGTGCTACGATGCGTGCCGGCGCCGTGGCCTGCTTCTGCTAGGGTGACGGGCGGCTCCACCCGTCACCCTCAGGCCCGCGCTCATGGGGGGCGGAGGTCAGTTTGCGCCCTCCGACGCCCGAGCCGCCTTCGAGCGCGTGCAGCGATGTCAGCGAGCCTTTCTCGCTCATCGCGCCGCGCCCGCTCTGCTGTCTCCTTCGCGAGCATGACCTGCTCGCAGAAGGAGGCGCTGGCCGCCCACGCATCCGCGCAGCGGACCATCGCCGCGAGCAGGGTGGAGAGCGTGAGCACTCTCACCCCCAGGGCCGCCACAAGCTCCCGCCTCGGCGTCTCAAACGCCGGACACTCGGTGAGCGTGTGCAGCCCCGAGTCCATGCTCGCGTCGCAGTGATGGCACTCGGGCGTTGGCTCTATATCCATCAGATGCAGATACCGCCCGAAGCTACCGTGCCCGGTGATAATCTGCGTCTGACGGTACGAGAGGCTACCGTGTGGCCTCTCTAGCCACTCCCCCATGATGGGTCTTACCGCCGCAATCGCGGCGTGCCCGGTGCCGCAACCCCTGTGAGAACAGAGACATTCTGTGTCGTCAGCGCAAAACAAGTAGGACAAGCCTTTGGTTTTCCCACTGACAACACAAAACCTAAAAAAAAAAGATATTTTGTTTACTAACATTTTAATTTCGTTTAAAACGAAATTCCACCAAATTCCCTCACCTACTGTGAGGTTGCTGGGACGCCAGGGCTATAATATAGCCTTGGCGTCCCAGTAACCTCACAGTAGGTGAGGGAATTGAAGTAGTCGAGGGACAAAATTTAAGGCCACAGACGGCAAGGATGATGTATTTATACCTTTTTTCATTTACAAAGAATGTTAAGGATTCGTTTGTAAAAATACCAAACAACTAAGTAACTATGAAAGTCTGACTTTATAGTGCTGATTTAATTTGTTGGATTGCGCCTGCTCTGAATCATACTATGACAAAATAACAAACTAAACTGACTTGTCAATATTTTTGTTAAATTGCTTCGTGTGGGGTGCAGTTATAATATCCAGCAAAAAGCCAATTTTTGGTGGGTTTTTTTTCCTGCGTGGTGTGTGTGTGTCACTAGGGAAAGGACTTAACGTTTGTGTGATAAAGCTACTACTAATCTTTATGCATTATTTTAAACTAACATGAAATACCGCATTACTGCTGAGAAGTATATACTGACCCTTTAAGTGATTTAGATTAACCTCTGGTTGTGGTCCACTGTTTTAAAGGCTTAGGGTATTAAGTGTTTTGCACGTTATTATAGAATGAGGAGATTCCGTTCGATGTGGCGCTTGCCGAAGCCCTTGCTGTCGACACTGGCAGTGAAGCAGAGGACGACGAAGAATTGACCCTTGAAGAGCTGCATCAGCTCTCACAAGGTGATATGGAGGATGAGGAAAATTTTGCGTCCTTCGAAGAGGGAATTTCCGATACAGAAATAATTGGTCCGATGATTATTCGACATTTACCGGGCAGAGGGAAGAATTCAGGGAAGAGTCTAGTCCCAAAATTTAAGGAACCGTTCCCCTGGACATATTTACTCAAATTTGGGACCAGACTTTAATCGAATCGGTGTCGGTGGAAACCAATAGGTACGCGTGGGACACCATCGCTCCGCTAACCGAAGATCTCAGCGCCATCAGCGCTAACTCGCGGTGTAACCAATGGGTTGAAACCACGGTGGACGAGATTTGCAGGCTTTTAGGCGTGATAATATTAATGGGTAACTATGTGCTATAGGGGTAGGGTAGACGAATACTGGGCTACCGGTATTTTGGAAATGCCTGGCTTTCGAAGCCTTATGACACGGGATCGTTTTCTCCTCCTGATGAGGTACCTCCACTTCGTGGATAATGCCACTTTACCAACCAGCGCTGAGGAGAAAAAGATGGGCAAAATTAAACCTATTGTTGATTATCTCAACAATAGATTTAGTACCGTATAATTGTAATAAATTGTGAACTTAAAATCCAATTGTAATTGATTATACCTACCTGTTAATTAAAAATTAACATGGCAACTCAAATTGTTTTTTGTGTGATTTTAAATTTGTATATGGTATCATTATGCTAGCTATCGCGCTTGCTGCAGTCTGGCCGGTCATGGCAGACGCTGTTATTGTGAATCCTCATAATTAATTGTTGTAAACTCATTTCTTGTCATTTCAAGTGGATATTATACCTTTTTTGTGCATACAAATGTTTTTTCCATCATTATATCATGCCACATAACTGAGTGCTCGCAAAATCACTAGAGCGGCGACCGAACCCCGCCGTTACGCGAACATTTGGTGGCCCATGAGGGGAATCAGCCAAGGAGGACAATCAATCATCATCAATTCATCACAACAAAAAGGTGGCCGAGCGACGTGGAGTGCCGTCGGGAGTCAGCGAAATTCAGAAAGGCACAAGAAAGAGTCAAGTCAGGTGACTTGTGTCCTTGTGTGTCGTGTGAAAACCAAGTACCAAGTACCAAGTAATAAGGAAAACTGTGGAAGTCATCATCTCAGTCGTCATCTCTGGAAGAGAAGGGAGAGAAGTCATAAAAATCAATCAGAATTCAGATCATCATCAGCAAGTACACTCATTTGTTTGTGTGCGTGAGAGCGTGTTACGACTTGTCGGCGCGCGCGACCTTGGACAGAACGCCGGAAACGGAACGCCGGGACGCAGCCACATGACGTTGCGTCAACTGTCAAGTACGGAGCATAGACTATAGAGGTTCAAGAGCATCAGTCAGTTGTGTTTGTTTATTTTTTGGAACTTGTTTAGTTATCGTGTGATAATATATTTGTGTTAATTAACTACCAATCAATCTTAGAGTATATTATAGATTAACTTCGCGGGGGGATAATCAAGTCATTCAATTATTAGTATTACGATAAAGTGTATATAAATTGTTCAAAATGTCAACAGAATTAGGATCTGCCAAAGCTAAATTTAGGTCTAGGAGCAGGATGTTCCGCGATTGCATGGTCACTGTGAAGGATTCACAGTCCTCTGTTGCTGCAGGCGTAGCGTATAGGTGCGTATCCAAGTATCATCATGAATTCCTGGAGTCATACGAGTTCATCTTGCAACATGAGGAGGAAATTGATGTGGAAGAATTCACGAAGATCACGGGTGAGTTCTCCGAAATTAATAATATCATATTAGAACTAGAACAGTTAGTTAGTGGCAGTTCTAAAGTAGAAGGGAAGGAAAAGGAGGAAAAAGTAGAAGGGATTCACGAATCAGGGGGGGCCAAGGCGAAGTTGCCCTTTATCGAGATACCTAAATTTACTGGTAACTTTATGGAATGGATGAGCTTTTCAGACCTGTTCGTATCACTTGTTCATGATAGAAAGGGGATTTCAGATTCAGAAAAACATTATTACCTTCGGGCTTCGCTCCAAGGAGAGGCATTGTCTATAATCAAACATCTGCCCATGGATGGGCCCAACTACCAAGTGGCGTTCAATTTACTAAAAGAAAGGTTCGATAATGTCAGATTACTAACAGACTCCTACCTCAAAAGGATCTTTGGTTTACCATCAGTCACTGCCACTAGTGATATTCGCAGGGAATTCTACGACCCCTTGCGAGAGTCAGTTCAGGCCCTAGAGAAACTTAAACTCCCAATCAAAGAGTGGTCATACCTGCTGGTCTTCATTGTGTTGCAGAAGCTGCCCCCGCGCATCAGGACAGTCTATGAAGAGAGATACGGAAAGGATTCCAACTCTCTACCCACATTCACTCAACTCCTGGAGGTTTTGGAGGAACAAGGGCGACTCCAGCTTACGGTCATGGAGCAAGGCAGTCGAGGGGCCATACCAAAGTCTACTCCGGACAGGCAGTCACGAAAGACTTCAGAGGACCAGAGGCGGACCTACAACAGGATCAGCGCAGTATCCCACCAGGATCATCAGGTGACTCGCAATCAGTGTTCATATTGTAGGTCTAGTGATCATACATTATATAGGTGTTCACGGTTCTTGGATCTACCACTCAAAAAACGAAAGGACTGGGCATGGGAAACAGAGGCTTGTTTCATATGTCTAAGGGATCATCTCAGC
The DNA here is from genome assembly GCA_949126895.1 of Eilema caniola. NCBI lineage: Eukaryota > Metazoa > Arthropoda > Insecta > Lepidoptera > Erebidae > Eilema > Eilema caniola. Next base: position 23,038,113 of record OX421470.1, read on the forward strand.
AAGGACTGTACCCAGAGGAATTGGTGCAAGGACTGTGGTTCAAGAGAACATAATACATTGCTTTGTCCTAAGCTTAAATCAGGTGATAGTAAAGACTCTGACTATGAGAGAAGAAAGGTTTCTTTCCAACCGGTCAGGGATCAAGGCCGTGGATCATCACGTCCGGTTCAACCTAGGAGATGGGAAACGTCACGTCCATCTGACACTGGTAGGAGGTCTCCTCGTAGCGATGACGGTACTAGAGAGGCAGGCCCACCACGCCCAGAGTCAGTGAGGAGCGCTGTGACACATCAGACTCAAGGGGAATCAAGCTTTGATCAGGTAACTACAAGACCGCAGCCGGGATCAAGGGTTCAGCAGGCCAATCAACGCTTTATGGAATTGCGTTTTGGTCGCCAGACATCTCCTCCAGCAGAATGAGATAGGTCAACTGTCGGTGCAGTCTCAATTCAGACCGCTCTCTGTCCAACAGCTGTAGTAGAAATAAGGAATAGCGAGGGTAAATTTATTCAAGCAAGGGCTCTGTTGGACACTGGAGCAAGTATTACTGTAATTAAGGATTCATTGGCAAATCAATTATCATTGCACCGACAGTCTCATTCACATGTTATTTATGGAGTAGGAACCCAGGAAGTTAGTCAACCAAACCATGAAGTTAAAATTGTCATAAAGCCTGTTGGTAAACCTGTCCCTCTGATAAGTACAAGGGCTATAGTCATATATAGTCTTACTATTGCAACACCTTCTCTTCATGTTGATGCAAAGGAAATTCTTAAGAATCATAAAGGCATAAAGTTAGCAGATGAAGGCTTTGGAGATCCCCAGGAAGTTGATCTTATTCTAGGGACGGATATTCTCAATTATATATATGATGGTTCAAAGATTTCTTTATCTCAAATTCCAGGATTGGCTGTATATGGAACATGCTTCGGCCACGTCATCATGGGTCCAGTGAAGGAGGTCAACTCAACTGAACATGGAATCACATCAGTACAAGACTACGGAGGTCAAATTTCATCACTGGAGGAGGCAGTAGAAAGGTTTTGGAAGGCTGAAGAGCCACCACTGGAGAAGGTATTTCATCCTGAATATCTTGAATGTGAGGAATTATATAAATCAACTACGGTCAGGACTCCAGATGGTAAATATATGGTGCGTTTACCATTGTTATCGGAACGTCAGCCTCTAGGAGAGTCAAGGGCCTTAGCTGCTTCACGTTTTAAGGCTCTCGAGAGGAAAATGGAAAGGAATCCTGTCTTTGCAAGTAAGTACAGACAATTCATGCAGGAATACCGGGAGCTGGGACATATGTCAGAGTCAGATTTCAACTTTGATTCAGAGCATTACTTCATACCACACCATGGCATTTTCAAAAAGGGAACAGACAAAATTAGGGTTGTCTTCGATGGTAGTGGTAAGACATCTACAGGAGTATCTTTAAATCAGTGCCTACATTCAGGTGCACCTCTTCAAACGGACATCACTCAGATATTACTCAACTTTAGAAGGTATCAAGTTGTATTCACTACAGACATCCGTATGATGTTTCGTATGACATGGATTCACCCAGCTGACAGGAAGCACCAGCTCATACTGTGGCGCGACCGTCCACTAGACAACGTTAAAGTATATGAATTAAACACTAACACATATGGATTAAGGTCAAGTCCTTTCATATCAATACGGACGTTGCTTCAGCTCGCAGATGACTGGGAGGCTACTCATCCAGGGTCAAAGGCATCAGCAACAATAAGGAAACAGGTTTTTGTCGATGATATTCTCACGGGTGGGAACTCATTATCAGAAGCACAGGAACTTAAAAGGGAGCTCATGGAAATGATGGCTAGTGCAGGATATGAATTGAGGAAATGGTCAGCAAACGAGGAATCATTATTGGAAGATATCCCAGGAGATCACTGTGAGCAACCACGTCAATTTGATGGTGAGGATGAAGGGTTCATAAAGGTTTTAGGTGTTCAGTGGAATCCTGTATCAGACTCCATTTCTTATCACATCAATGTACCTACAGGTAATGCAGTTAGCAAAAGAAATATTCTCAGCACGATTGCAAGGCTGTATGATCCCTGTGGATATTGCAATCCAGTCATATTACGATTTAAGGCGTTACTTCAGACGTTGTTTATGGATGGACTTAATTGGGATGAGCCAGTTCCGGATCCAGTACTCAGCCAATGGGAAGAACTCATAGATGATCTCAATCATCTTACTCATCTATCAATTCCAAGGTGCGTAACTTTACCTAATGCAATCTCATACTCACTCCATGGATTTGGAGATGCGTCAGAACGTGCATTTGCTTCATGTGTATATCTAAGGACTGAGGATAAATATGGCAATGTTATGGTAAAATTGATTATGGCCAAATCAAAGGTCGCGCCTAAGAAGACTCGGCAAACAATACCTAAGTTGGAACTTAGTGCTGCTCATCTCACATGTAAGTTACTTAATCACGTTGCTGAGGCATACAAGGGATCACTCAAACTGGACAGTATCAACGCATGGTCAGACAGTTCAATTGTATTAATGTGGCTGAATTCTAAACCACATACGCTTCAAACTTTTGAGTGCAATAGAGTTCAATATATTCACAACTCAGAGAGAATGATCACATGGAGACACATCCCATCAGAATTTAATCCAGCGGATTGTGCATCACGAGGTATGTCAGCTAAGGACCTTCTCACACATGAGCTGTGGTGGTCACCACACTGGCTACACAAGGATCAGTCAGAGTGGCCCAGATCAGTCATAGAGGTACCTCCTGAGATGCCAGGTTTCAAGAAAATAATTCATGTCACTACTCAAGTTGAACCCTGGGATCTGGTACTGCTAGAAAAGGTGAGTTCATTCACTAAACTCATAAATGTCACAGCATTCATTCTAAGATATGTTCATAATCTACGGACACCTAAGGAAAAACGCAATATGAGCAAGGTTCTGTCTATTGAGGAAACAAGGAATGCTGAGAAATATTGGATTAGGAGAATACAGGAAACTTCATATCACAAAGAGCTTGACCTTCTCAAAAGAAATAAGTCGGTATGTACATCACTTCAAAAATTGAGTATATTTTTGGATCAAAATCAAATGATACGAGTGGGAGGTCGATTGGATCGGTCCAGCTTACCCTATGCATCAAGGCATCCATATTTGCTGCCCAAGGATCATCGATTCGTTCAGCTACTCATAGAACATTATCATAAGAATTATTGTCATGCTTCAACCACGGCACTCATTGCTATTCTACGACGAAACTACTGGATCACATCGGTTCGAAGGCAAGTTAGTAAAGTCATAAGAAAATGTATAGTATGTTTCAGATTCAGACCTTCAATTCAACCACCATTCATGGCAGACTTACCAGAGGACAGGGTCACGAGGTCAAGGCCGTTTGCAGGAACAGCCACAGATTTTGCAGGTCCATTTTTGGTTAAGTCAAGTCTTCTCAGAAACGCAAAATCAGTTAAGGCCTACATGTGTATTTTCATTTGTTTAGCCACGAAGGCGGTTCATATTGAGGTTGTGTCAAGTCTGTCAGTTGAGGGTTTCATTGCAGCCTTCACTAGGTTCGTGAGTAGGAGAGGTCTTCCTTCATTCGTGAGATCTGACCGAGGAACAAATTACGTGGGAAGTAATCGGTATCTTAAGGAAATCAATCAGTTTCTTTTAGATAATGAGATCATTTTGAAGGAAGAATTCAGGCGTCAAAATATTCATTGGGAATTCAACCCACCGGCATCACCTCACATGGGAGGGATTTTTGAGGCAGCGGTCAAGAGTGCTAAAAATCTTCTTAAACGTGAGGTAGGTGAAACCATTCTCACCTTTGAGGAGCTCACTACCATTTTATCAAAAATCGAGGCTATCCTCAACTCGAGACCACTGGTCCCCATGTCAGAGGATCCGAGTGATCTCGAGGTACTCACCCCTGGTCATTTTTTGATAGGACAGCCATTGGTCGCACTACCAGAACCTCACTGGAAGGACACGAAATTATCCAGGCTTTCAAGATTTCAGGTAATTCAAAAACTTTATCAAAATATTTGGACTAGATGGCATATGGAATATTTAACTTCACTTCAAGTCAGGAATAAATGGTTTTCCAACTCAGAAAGTATCAAATTGAATGACTTGGTTCTCATCGTTGATGAAAACTCACCCCCTCTTCAGTGGAGGCGTGGTAGAGTTATAGAATTGTACAAGGGAAGGGATTCTATTGTAAGGTCAGTTAAGCTTAAAACTCAGTTAGGAGAACTGGTAAGACCTGTTGTAGAATTGTGTAAATTACCTATAGAAGATAAGGAGCAATGTTTATTTTAGTTATAGTAATAACATGTTACTTAAGGTTAATAAGTAAATAAGTTAAGATGTAAATAAGTTCTTTGCTCTATTGTATACTCAGTTCAGTAGTTTTTCATTTTCTTCCCGCCGGGGGGAGGAATGTTAATTAAAAATTAACATGGCAACTCAAATTGTTTTTTGTGTGATTTTAAATTTGTATATGGTATCATTATGCTAGCTATCGCGCTTGCTGCAGTCTGGCCGGTCATGGCAGACGCTGTTATTGTGAATCCTCATAATTAATTGTTGTAAACTCATTTCTTGTCATTTCAAGTGGATATTATACCTTTTTTGTGCATACAAATGTTTTTTCCATCATTATATCATGCCACATAACTGAGTGCTCGCAAAATCACTAGAGCGGCGACCGAACCCCGCCGTTACGCGAACACTACCTATTAAAATGTTAGGTCGTAGGTTGAAATCTAATTGTTATCCCGACAATAGTGTTTTATAGGTTGGGTACGCTTGCCTGGATATAATTACGGTTGTGGTGTAAGCGGGTGTTCGTTAATGCGGCCGACTGTTCTTCAGCGGCGGCCCGGAGTTGATCTGTGTTCGTCGTTGCTATCCAGCGGTGGCGAAGCGTAGATACTTAGGTGTATAAAAGTGGCAAGGGTGGATCTAGCATCCGATTCAGTAACCCGAGCCTTGGACCCTGGAACGCGCCGTCCAGAAATGTAAGGGAAACTGTACGACAGTTTCTCATACATTTCTGGACGGCGCGACTTAAAGTTCAATAAAAAAAAAACTTAACTAAACAAAATGCATTTTTCTTCGATTTCGTAGTGACAGAGACACAGTTGAAATTTTTAGATTTTATGACTGTTTGCAATTAATTAAATGAATGTTTAAAAACGAGTGTTTTCCCCTCATGCCCTGATTAAGGTTTCCAACCGTCTGGGCATGCTGCGAATGATGTATTGTATGAAAAATGCATTTTGTTTAGTTGCAAATTAATGTCAAAACATGTTAATTTAACTGTTGTTTCATGTTTAATTATTATTTGTTTAAAAATAAAGCTATCTTATCCTCTCCTTATTTGTGTTCCGCTAATTCTGCCGGTGTGTGTAGTTTTATTGTTATAAATTGTTATAAATAATAGTTTTAGGTGTTTTATATATTTGTTTTTATTATTTATAAGTGTAACGTACAACGTTACGAGAGGAGACTAACGGAAAAAACCTAGAAGATATCACTGCGACAGAAGGCAAATTCGAAATAAAATCCTATAGCAAACAGTAGGATAAAGCCTCTCAATATGCCCACTAGTGGACTGTGATAGGCTAATTAATTAATTGAACGTAACTACGCATTAAATGTAGATTAAGTTTTACGCAGGGTCTCTTTTGTCGAAATTCGCATACTTCTCATGTTACGACGGTATAAAAACTCATTGTCAAGCAGAATTGTGTCTGTTATCGCTTGTTAAAGGAAACTATCTTCTCGCCTCATTATTAAGTAGCTAGTTCGTTATCATGTACTTACAGTTGGACGTTGAACTAAATAATTAAAAATGTATTAGCTTAAACGCTTAACCTCATTCCACCCTTGGAACTGATGTCTACTAGTACCTACTGATATACAGTAGTTTATCATATTTTTAACAACGTGGGTCATTCCAGTAGTGTGTGTGGACAATAAAAAAAAATGGTTTTACTAATAAGTTTGCTGTTTTTATTCGTCTGCCAAGTGCAATCTGCAAATATTCTTGGTATTTTCTCACATGCCGGAAGAAGTCACCATTTAGCATTTGAACCGTTACTGAGACAGTTGGCGAAACGAGGGCATCAAGTCACTATAGCATCGTTCTTTCCATTGAAGGAGCCGATTGAGAACTACACGGATATAAGTTTCCAGAGTCTTAATCTTACGGTAGCGAAACAACCAATAAATCTTTCATTGTTCGAAAATCAAAACAATTTATTGGATAGACTAGGATTGAGCACAGTTTGGAATCAGATGAAAATCTTTCAGGGATCATCAAAGAAGGCTCTAGAAATTTGTGCTCTTCTCGTGGACTACCCACCATTGGCTGCAGTTTTCAAAAAAGATTATGACGTTGTAATAATAGAGAACTTTAACAGTGATTGCGTTCTTGGTCTTCTACATATCTATGGAGTAAAAGCGCCTATAATATCGCTGCTATCAAGTCCAATGCTGCCGTGGTCTGCCAGTCGAATTGGAGTCTGTGATAATCCATCTTATGTTCCGATAATTACGTCTGAATATACTTCGAATATGACGTTCCTTCAACGAATGGAAAATGCCGTAATGAGTGTGTATTATAAATTATGGTTCTATAGGTCTGTTCAAGTGACAGAAAAGGCGATAATTGAGAAGCAATTCAAACGGAAAATTCCTGATTTGGCAGTTCTTGCTAAGAAAATCACTATGATGTTGGTGAATACGTTCCATACTTTGAACGGTATTCGTCCGCTGTTGCCTGGTCTGGTTGAAGTCGGTGGTATGCATCTGGAGCCTAAGAAAGCAGTCATACCTCAAGTAAGTCATTTTTCATTCGTTCTTGTTTGAAACGGAATGGTAATAATAATGTGTACGCAGACTTCAAATAATCAAGACTATTTATTAAATTTATTAATAATTATAAGCAATCGGACAGAGTTCCGACTTACACTAGTGCACGTTACAGAGTAATCACTAAAATGAGCAGAGCAGGTATTTATAGGCTTTGATTTGACAATTGGATGTGACGTCATGCTCGATTGCGGCGGGCTTGGCAGGCAGTTCTGGCGCTGAACTGTCGTGGCTTGGCGTTGGCTCGGCTTGGCTGGGCTCGGCATGTGGCGTGGCGTTACATGTTATTGTAATATGTTTAAGAGGCATTCAACAATACTTATTTGGTGATGAATGTTATTTGAGGTACAGCCGTTCTGCTGATTGTCAACCATGGTCATAACACTGTCAATGCAAAGAACGCTATTAAATTTTAGACTTTATTTATACATAAATAAAAGACTTCGTGGATACACAGGACCCTAGCAAGGTCCGTGAGGTTAAGGACAAGCTCACCTGCAAGCTGCAAGTCGGTACACCTACCTACTAAACAACGGACAAGGTTCAGGTTTTCCTCGCAAGGGTAGGGAGGTCAGACGTCAGTGGCTCCCGGAAAAGCCGATATACCAATCAAAACAATACGTTACTACTTCGGGTTCCAAAATGCAAATTTTGGATACAACCGCGAAATTGTTATGAGGATCGATTATTCCCAGTAGTCCCCTCTAGCTCTGTCCTCTGGGGTGACAGCTAGGAATTGTCTTCCCAGTTGTCATCGGGGTGACAATTTGTGCCGACTGTTCCCTTTGAAAGTTGACTACCATAGATTTCAGCTTTTATATTTCTTATGTTACATAGATCCCCCCCCCCCCCCCCGTGACAACTGAGAAACAAACTTCTCATTTGTCCCCTCTAGTCAACTTTCAAAGGGAACAGTCGGCACAAATTGTCACCCCGATGACAACAGGGAAGACAATTCCTAGCTGTCACCCCAGAGGACAGAGCTAGAGGGGACTACTGGGAATATACTAATTTAAATAGTAATAAATAAGTATTTTCCTGAAGGTAATGTTGAAAAACGTACATATTCATTTAAATTACACGCTATATAAATTTTGTAGCTCCTGAAAGGAATGCAAATAAGAACTGTTCTGTTACAATACTTTCTTAACTAGATAGAATACAGCCTTTAAAGGTAGCGATCTGTGAGACCGCACGTCCAAATGTACGTAACAAGAATTTCATGGCCATGATTAAAGGTTAAGTAGGATTCTATTTCATTTATTTCTAAAAAATACCCTGTTAGGAAAGTCGAAATAAGTAGGTACCGTTAATTTATACAAGAGACCCTTCACACCAGCATTTGTCCAACGTAGGTATCCAATGAACGTATAAATTTACCAAACGCCTCCGTTGTATAAACGCTAGTGTGAAAGGCCCCTTTGTGTTACCACAGATAATATAATATAATTCTTGTGTTACCCCGTTACTACAGTTTGAAAATGGTTGCACACCACTGCGGCCGATGCGATACTGCGACATGTTGCTATATGATTTTCTAGCGGGGCATTTTATTCCATACAGGGTGAAAGATTTTGACCCTACCTCGAGGGGCAGTACTCTGAATATTGGAGATAGAGAATTTCTCTCAAAGAAAACGTTCCTTTATTTTTGAAAAGAAACAAAAGTGCATACATTATCTTCCAAAACTCGCTTGCCACACCCGGTAATCGAACCGAGTAAACCAGAAAAAACAAGAAGATCTATCTCCAGTATTTAGAGTACGTCCCCTCCACGTAAGGTTAAAATCTTGAACCCTGTATAGCGTTGATAGCCAGCTCTTCCTCCTTTTGCTTTATTTGGCTTACTTATATGATTTTAGTGAGAGAGATTGCCGTCCGTTCTCTAATCTGAGGGAAGCCTGCGCCAGCAGGTTTTTTTTTATTTTTTTACGTGGTGGAATGCATTTACGCACTTCGCTCACCCCTCGCGGGGGCAGGGGGCTTGCTTTGTGTGGGACTCCTGGCCGAGGCCAGATTACCCACTAAACCACCACGGTGTTCCTCCTTCGCCCAATCCGAGCCGCGGGATAGAATGCTCACCGCGACTCGGCTAGGGACGCCCGCCCTATTTAACGGGCCCTCCTCTCGAGCCCCATCATCCCGGCTTTCAGGCCGAGATGGTGGGGCCTGTCCTCCTCTTAAGAATGCGCCCCAGGAACACGCAGGGGCGCATTCCGCCACATTAGCATAAGGGCAGCGGGTCCCCCGACCCGCCACCCGTGGCCACTCTCATTCGGGGACGCGGGCGAATTGTGCTCGCCGGCGTCCCCTCGCCGGCGGCCTGCGGGGCGGAAGAGTGAGCCCAGCTGGCTCCCGTTCCCGCAGCGCCTCTCTCTTTGCCGCCATCACCTCGTTGGCAAACGAGGCGACGGCGGCCCAACACTGTTCGCTGCCGGCCATAGCTGGAACTACGGCCGACAGCGAGAGGTCAGCACCTATGGTGCTCGTAAGGGCCGTCCGTTGTCCGTCCCACGCCTCACACACGGCCAAGGTGTGGCGTGCCGTGTCGGGGTCGCCGCTGGCGCAGTTTCGGCACCGGGGCTCCGACTCCACGCCCACCACCTCCCACAGGTACTTGGCGAAGCAGCCATGACCTGTGAGAAGTTGAGTGAGGTGGTATGTTGGGGCCCCATGACCCCTCTCCACCCATTCCCGTAAGACGGGCCGAACGGCCCCCACGAGCAGCGCACTGCTACGTGTGGTAGCCAACCTTTCGGCCCACTTCCGGAAGAGATCGTCGCGCGCCTCCTGTCTCCAGCGATCGATCTCTTCCGGAGCAGGCCTACCACCCGCAACGCGCCGTATCAGGGCGCCCTCCTCATAGACCCTCTTCAGGACGCTGGCCTCGAGATCCTTGCGCCAGCAGGTATATCGGCTTGCAAGGAGAAGTTGGCTTTGCTCTGTAGTTCTTAATGTGGTTTTGTGGTTTTGTACACGCCAGTGGCTAATTTTTTTTACGTACGCGAAATTCCCACGTATACCCCCGCCCTCTCTCCGGAATCGAACCCACTAAACCGCACGCCGTCTGTGGGTCGTAGTGCAAGGCCGAAGGTGAGGTTATCATGCGAAATATCCCTCGCACCCCGGTTGACCTAGGGCCATTCCTCTCGGTCTGGCCCTCCTCGGGAGGGGGGACCACGCGGTTCCCGACTCGGCCCCGGTGTGGGGTGGCGCGCGTCCTACGATGCGCGCCGCCGCCGTGGCCACACGTCACCCTCAGGCCCGCGCTCATGGGGGGCGGAGGCACTCGGTGAGCGTGTGCAGCCCCGAGTCTACGCTCGCGTCGCAGTGATGGCACTCGGGCGTTGGCTCTATGCCCATCAGACGCAGCTACCGCCCGAAGCTACCGTGTCCGATGATGATCTGCGTCTGACGGTACGAGAGGCTACCGTGTGGCCTCTCTAGCCACTCCCCCATGATGGGTCTTACCGCCGCAATCACGGCGTGCACTGCGCGTGGTTGCCCAAGTCGTCGCTTTCAAAATCCCATCGACCGTCAAGCACGAGCCCCAGGTATTTCAACCAGGGCTTGATGTCGATGGGAGTGCCTCCCACTGTAAGGCTGGCTCCCGGGCCTGGCCTGCTCCGAGGGCCATGAAAGAATATGGGCTCAGACTTGTGCAGACCCACCTCGAGACTCAGCCCCCGGGTCCGTTCGACGACTTGAGCATCCGCAGTCGTGGCCCTTAGGGTCGCCTCGCGCTGCGTAGCCCCGCTCTCCGTCACCAGCGTGTCGTCCGCGTAACACGTGACGGTGGCGCCGTACGCGAAGTCACCGCGAAGCACCCAGTCGTAACCGATGTTCCACAGAAGCGGCCCCAGGACCGATCCCTGCGGAACACCGCATGACATCTCACGCCTACCGACTCTGGTCGAACTCGGGTAGACGACGGCTCTCTCGGTCAGGTAGGTACGCCCCGACTATGCGGCGAAGGTAGAGAGGCACGTCGTGCCTCTCTACCTCTGGCAAGGTGTTGAAGGCGTTGGAGATGTCCAAGGACACCGCCAACATCACCTCGCCCTGAACGACCACGTCCTCCGCCAGAGTCCTCACACGCATGATGGCATCCACAGTGGAACGCCACCGGCGGAACCCAAACTGGGCGTTCGCCAGGTCCGACCCCACTCTAGAGGAGATACTAGACGAGGCGCTTGGCAATAACTCTTTCGAAGAGTTTGCCCACCTCGTCCGCCGGGCGGATGCGGATGAGGACCAGTTTCCCAGTCATCTTCGGAAACAGGCCCCGCTCCAAGCATGCGCTGAGGAACCCTCTCAATCGGGGTTCGAGACCGTCTTCGTCTAGAGCTAGGACCCACGCGCGGCCTGGGATGCCGTCGGGTCCCGGGGCGGTATTATTACTGGCTCTCAGCCTTCGCACCGCGAGCTCTATTTCTACCGTACACCCCAGTGGCGAGCAGTCCCTATAACCCGATTCCTGCCGGCTTCCTTTGCAAAGGGATACTGCGGTCGCGATTTACAATTTATACTAATTTAGTAAGTGAATTCAGTAGGCACGTATATAGAATTCAGTATCTGAAATTAGAACACCCAGAATTGCTATGGTCGTTCTGATTAAAATTTCCAAGATTTCTTTTTCACCGGCTTTCCTTTTGAAAATTTTCACCCTTGGCCGCTAGTGGGAACACCCTGAGGGGTCTGTTCATTATAGTAGACTTAGTATTTGTAGTTGTTTGCGACTGACTGAGACTTACCTTTTTAATGAGTAACGTTCATCATAAGTGAATTTTCCATTAAACTGCGTATGATTCAGTATTATATGAATCATCACTATCATACGATAAAATGGAAAGTTTTTAATGTTTCAGCTAAACTAAAATGTATTTTGAAACATACCAAGACATGTTCACCTAGAACATGTCTTTCATAAATCAATTACTTTTTCTCCCACAAGTAGGTAGGTCCTTACATAGGGACCTAGAATTACTATTATTTGCCTTCCAGAAAGACAGTATTTAATTGAAGAAGCTGTCTGTGATTTTTAGCATTTTTAGCGTAAATATGGTTCAAATCTTACCTGAATATCTAACTTTCGACTATGGTCATGTAAATAAACCTCACCAACTGACAACTGTGTGCCTCTGTGTTTACCATAGATCATAGCGTTTTGTGATTTTTACCGCGTAAGGTGTAAAAATTTTCAAGTCAAGAAATAAGTTCTTAAAAAGTGAATTACATAGTAATTATGTTGTTTTTACCGTTTGTATGTGTACAGTGCTACATAAATAATTGCAAGGTATATTATTTTAGTGAAGTTTCTTTGCTGAGAACTTCGGTAAGTAGATATTGTACCATACTAATGAATACCGCAGAGGCAAGCGAGAGTGCTCCAGATCGTTGCTCCGGAGGGAGAACGAAGTACTTATAAATCCGAAGGCAGTTCCTCATCTTCGGAAGATCAGGATAGCTTTACCTCGCCATCCCCGAATAAGCGGTTCAACCGGTCGAATCACGTCGAAACGTGTTCGAGAGATGAACCCACATAAGTACGTAACTTAGACTTAAATTTCACAATAAGCTAAGGTTTACACCAAAGAATTAACCTGTTGGAATTGGTAATAAAATCCAAGACACTCATTAGTTACTGATATACATAAAGCTTAAATCGTTGCTTGGCTGACCCCTCAACATTCAAAAAGATTGTAACTCCCCAGCAATTTAAGTCATTTAGACAATACTAGCTCGGCAGACACTTGATATATAGACTATTTACATATATATAAGTTTACTGGCCACTTTCGTCACCTATTTAATGTGTGATTAATCAACAAATGTTACCGTAATAAAAGTAATGATTATGGCAGGCACTGATCATGTGATAGCAGGCTTGTTAACATAGCATTAACATGAAACTATCTTACAAAATGTTATAGCAATCTATAACATTCCAAGGCCTGGTAGGTTAATAGAGAAGAAGACTAGAGTGTCTAGTGACTGGATTCTTACATCCTTATGCCATCAGTAGAATTTTTCAGGATGTCACAAGTTATAAGTTGTAACCAAGACTAACTATAAATATTATATTATAAGTTATACCGTAAAACTAAAAAAGAGAGTTCTAGTTCACACTCTAAATCTGAAAGGAAGAGTAGGTAGTAACCATAAATGCATGTTATCTTAATAGACCAAGATTTTAACATTTAAATTACATTGGACTGCAACCTGCCAAGCATGATCACCATGCCTAGGACAGGAAAGTTAAGAGATTTACAGGTGTCACTCGTAAGAAATCTAGCGACTCCAAGTATTTTAAGTAATAGGCACCTGAATAAATAATTCAAACAGGAATCAAATTAGATTTTGAGAAACAGCTCTTTCTCACTCACAATTTTAATAAAATTTGAACTTAACATAACAGTTGATCACCCAAATAGATGGGGTTCAATTCCTACAACAGGAAGATTGAATGACAAGAATTGTACCAGGCAGTTCTTCATCTATGCAAAAAAATGATCTCACAGAAGGCTCCTGTGCATAATACCTATAAGGAAAGAAATTTCCTATCTAAGAGCCCTCCCTTTGGGCCTCTCATCATCACCATTGCAACGACAACTAATTGGATTGCGGAAATCCTTTGGAAACAAGTCACAGCCATGGTCCTTTTTTGCTAAATAAATCAACAATATTCTTTTATTTTGATCTCCTTAATGCCATCTTAATGGTCCCATAATAATATTTTGGTTCTTGAATATATCTAAAATATACCATATACACATTTTAGGAAAGTCAAACTGATAGGTGAATTAGGTAAATTCCAAAGATCAATCCACCTTGAATCACTTGGAACATTAATTTCCAGTCTACTTTAGATAAGTGATTTATTTATCAAAATTTTACCAAATATGACTTGACTCCAAGCAAAGGTCAACAGCAAAAGAAGAATAAATATATGTACAAAATCTACATTGAATTACCTAGTAATGTATCAATGTAGTTGATGTATAAGTAATTGTATAATATTTAGAGAACAAAGTTAATGTATTTGATAATGGTGATTACTTTAGGAAGAGAAAAAATGAATAATAAATGAAACTTCTAATTAACCACTTTTGCTGTTGACTCTACTATAGTTGCAAGGTACTCTAAAGTTAACCTGAGGTCTATGTACAACTTTATTGTCTCAGGATGCAATTGCTTCAAACAGGGTAAACTGAGAGGAAAAAAGGGCTCTGTATCCCCTAGTGCGGTGCAATTTACAGTGGTAGCTCAGGAGTGGGGACCACAGCGCACAAGGGACACTCAGTCAAAAAGGTGACCACTCACTACAAATGTGATGGTCGCGGACTAGGAAATGCTATTGAACAACTTTATGTTGTCAAGCAAATGGAGTTAGACCAACAAAAAGTGGCACTCCAATATGATGCAATTGTAAGCAGCTTTACTTATGGACAAAAAGTGCTACTAGTCAAATCAGACAGCATCCAACTGGACCAAAAAGGAGCACTTGCTCCTTAACCCGTAGAGGTGTCCAGAAAACTTTCCAATTTATCGAACAGTTTATTACTGACGGCATGTCACCTCCAAGCCTTTCAGATCAAGGGACTCACCCATTGTCCTATAGGATGTGGAACTCGAGGACTTGCAAAGCTTTCAGTCAGATTGGAACTATCCGTTGAGATTGACGTTTCCTCCACCCAGTTAATACCTCAGTGGCTGGGCCATCTAAACAGTACTCTAGGCTGGTCGATCTTAGATTGAGAGCTTACCACTAAGTCTTGTCAATAAAGGATTTGCGGAAGATCCTTACACAATGACAAGAGACAACACTTTCTAAATAGCCCTACTGTGGGATGAGTACTGGGCTGGTCAATCTCAGATTGACAGCCTGAATGGACCCTTACCAATAAAGAATCTGCGGAAGATTCTAACAGGCCCTCATCAGGGACTGGGAGGTTATCCTGCTTAAAGGGGGGGGGGGGGGGGAACAAATAAAGTACTGGAATAAACAAGAAAAGGAGTTATTGAGTTGTAGTTGGCGGACGACCACTCTCAATACATACATACATGTTTTAACACTTTGGCTTTTACGTGGTTGATATTCTGTAGAGACTCGAAATATGCTTTATATATGAGTCTAAACTGTCAATGTATGTTATGAAATCCATAGAAATAACATAACATAACGTAAACTCACGCCTTTATCCCCGAAGGGGTAGGCAGGGGTGCTGGCACCCGCATTTCGCCGGTTTATGTTTAGGTCCCAATGTAATAGGTGGCGAGCCTATTGCCATTAACTGGGCACTTATAAACCTGCGATAAATACACACATAACTTCGAGAAGCATCGAAAAGTCATCGGTGCGTGCCAGGGAAAGCCTGGGATCGAGCCCGAGACCTCGTCTCGGCGGTCCATTGCCCGTACCACTAGGCTACCGCGGTTAGTCTATAGAAATATCAACCAAGTAATACCTATTTTTATGCCAAGTTGTAAGGGCCATTTCTTTCTCTATAGACTTTGATGTATAGTCTGAGCATACAGGGTAACCCTGAAACTATGGGTTATATATTGCATTTTCACTGACATTCTTTCATGTTATAGGGCCAGGGTGGTGCTTGGTATCCCAGATATCTTGGTTTAAACATAAATATATTTATTTACCTTTTGCTTACAATTCGATTAATTTAACAATTAAGATCTGCAGTTCTTTATAGTGGAATCTGCAGTCTCAGCATATTGTGCTACAAATGTAGACAATTGTTCTAAGGACTTATTCATTCAACAAGTCCTAAAAGCTACTGCTTTAGTCAAACCTTAGGCCATTAACTCCCCTAGATGGCAATGCATGTGGATCTCCAAAGGGGAGGCAGAGGTTTATTATTTGACACCCATACTATGTACATTTTTCAGTTCCATATAACATGGAGCGAGTCTGTTGCGCTCAAATGGAGAATCATTGGCTGATTTCTACTATTGGTTGGTAAACAGCCGTATCCCTTAGTAACCCATACCCAAATCACACTTTAATTTCCAGTTTCAGTACAATATAACAGCTCTCTTTTAAGAATTCTAGAAGAGTTGCAATTATTATGCTTCTAGCTGCAAACAGGTTAGCGCGTAAGTTCATTTACTAGATACATCTTGCAGTATCTTCACAGAAGAAGAGAAAAAGATGTAAAGAACAGAATTTATTATGTAATACATTCTAAAACTGATTGTAGATAGCATAGGCAGGTCAGGTGCTAATGTCAGAACACCAAAACGCCTGTTTGTGCTTCAATATACTCAACTCTGCAGTTTCAAATACTAATGTAACTAGTCGTTTTATCTCAATTAGAGGTGCTGTAAGAGCAACTACCGAGACACAATTTAGTGTCTATTCCTAGATGCAGTACACATGGATGCAGCTTCAGAAAGGTTTCGATCCGCAGTGACCTTCAGAGGTTGGTTTGTAAACATGCCCATAGCATAGATTTTAAATTGAGAAAATCAAAAGTCTCGTTTAGGTAATTAAGTTTAATGTTATAAATATGATATAGCATGCTGCATCTTCGTGGCTTTTTTGTCTAAACATTTCATTATGGTTATAATTATAATAAGGCATCCTTTTTCATTCATACCCTTAATAATACCGTTTTAAGTATTATCACATAGCGTTACAGTTACCATCACCAGCAGAAACCAAACAGGTCTTCAATTAAATACTGTCTTTCTGGAAGGCAAATAATAGAGCTGTTTTACATAAAATAAAACAGTTATTATATGCCGAAAGAAAGACAGTATTCGAGCAAGGTCCTTGCTGGCGAGAAGACCCTATGATCTATGGTAAACACAGAGGCACACAGTTGTCAGTTGGTGAGGTTTATTTACATGACCATAGTCGAAAGTTAGATATTCAGGTAAGATTTGAACCATATTTACGCTAAAAATGCTAAAAATCACAGACAGCTTCTTCAATTAAATACTGTCTTTCTTTCGGCATATAATAACTGTTTTATTTTATGTAAAACAGCTCTATTATGTTTTAACTTATTTCTGTTCTACATGATGTTCATTAAGATTTCAATAAAGATAAGTTAGTAAAGGCAATTATACAAACTGGTCATTTGTCTTCGGTAGGGTCTTATTACAGGCGGGCGAGACTTGACGGGCAAGTGGGAGGTGTGAATTAAGTACATACATATATAGTCCCCACGCCCACTAGCTGTACCCGTGATTTCATCCCAAGAAATTTTTTTTTATTAAATAAATAAATAAATATTCCACAACATTTCACACAACGCTATCGAGACCCATGGTAAGCATAGCTTAACTAGCTTGTGTTATGGAATCTAGAATGCGGATAAACATACTAAGATACTTTTTTTTTGTAAATACATACATATTATACATAGAAACACCCAGACCAATGCAAATATACATATTCATGCATACAAATATTTCCACTGAGCGGGGATCGAACCCGCGCCTCCTGCGCAGCGGCCGCGTTCGCTACTGCTACGCCACGGAGGCTGTCGCTGTATTGCGTATCATTCATACACAATAGAATAAAAAAAAAACTAAAATATTTTTTAATACCCTAAAACTTTTTAGAAAATAAGTGTGAACTAAGTTACGCCTTATAATGTCAGCTAGATATGTACGGTAAAAATCTCATCAAAATCGGCCCAGTCATTTCGGCGATTACCTAGTAGGTACAAACTGATAGAAAAGCACGAAAATTTTACACTTCGGAGCCCGAGACACAGTAAGTATATAGGTACTTTGCCCGAGATCAACTTTTTTTTTTCTTCCTTCCGATTTACAACTCAGTATTGTGGAATATCACCATATCACGGTATCTCTAAAGTAGGTGATTGGAATAGATATTTATATTACGCGCCAAAAATACTGTGACGTACGTTACATAGATATCACCTGAGAACAGAGAAGTGAAATACTTAATTCCAAATGGCGCGTTATGCATGCCAATAATTTTACACGTCATTGATCTAACTTTCACTCAATCACCGCAGCAAACAGCGGCTAGGTAACATTATCGTGACTGATCATTATTTTTATTTTTAAATATGGATATTGCTTGCGATTGCGTACGCTGTATTTTATCACCGCGGTCAGTGTTTAGATGAGCTCTTTCAACTAATCACACCATCTCCCTTCGTAACCAGATCAACTCGTGTGTCACCCACATACGGTTTAAAATGTTCAAATTCATTAGTTCATCTCGAACCAAACGGTTCTCCGATCTTCCGTTGCACCATAAAGAACTGAAATACTCTACCCGCATACATTTTTCCTTCCTACAAGCCCGAGTTTTTTAAGCGGGGCGTGATAGCAAATTCAAAGTGGGGACGACTATTTTAGGATAACAAGCATCTGGAATAGTCACATTGGTCACTCCTTTATTCTGGATTCCATCATAACTTCTTACCATCCAATATGGGCCTTGTCAATTGGACTGAACATCTCAGTATAATATTAAAACGAATCGCTGAATGTGTTGCTAAGCGCAAATCTCGAAAACAGCTCAACCGATTTCGCTAATTATTTTTTTAATATTATCCCTGCAGTACGAGGATGGTTCTAATAAAAAAAGGATTACGTCGTCACGGGACCGGGAATAGAATTCCACGCGGGCTAAGCCGCGGGTATCAGCAGTAGTAAAATATAAAAAAACAATGGCACTCCGGGAGTGCTGACTGAAGTGTAAAACTCAACTGTGATATAAACGGGTCCAATTTAATTTGAATTTGAATTTATTTATTTCATTATTCATTGTACAATAATAATATCTACACAGTTTCTTAGTCTATCGTGCGTATAATAATATGTAGTAAGTGCATAAGAATCTTAGGTATGTGTACTGGTTATACACTTATTTACATTATTATGTGTCTCTAGGTCTTATAAATAAGTATTTAAGTATATTACATAGTATGCGCCTGAACTAGGTAATCCTGTGTTTCAGGCGTCCAAGGCAATTAATAATTCTAAAATTCTCAACATGATATTACTGTTAAATACAACAAACAATACAATGCCAAATTAGGTCACTGCTACTGCTAACTAAAATAACTAATACATATAATAATAATATATATTATCTTATAATATATAGCACTATTCACTTTAGAACAGACATTAAGTCCTCTGTATCATCGTAGGACAGGCTTTGGAGGGTATTCTTTACAACTCGCTTACAACAACCACTACTCAGAGGATAAATTACATAGATACAGAGGTATTCTATGGTGTCGGTTACGGTAACAGTGTGCGAACTCAATAGTTTTGTCTCATCACAAAATAAAAATACCATGTCAGGTCAACGCGGAAAAACAAACACTTCAAAAGTTCAAAAACTTTCTAGAATCACCTGAGCAGTTCTTTTACTTTTTGTTAAAAATAACTTTCAAATATTGAATGTTGACCCAGTGTTGACAACACCTTAACATCACGCTATCAATTAAATTAAGATGACAGGTTTATTTACGTACCACATTTCGTAAACAAACTCTAGATTATGAACAAAAGGTAGATATAGTAATTATAAACAAAATGTTTTTTTTTTTTTTTACGTGCGGGAAATCCCCACGGATACCCACCCCTCCGGAGCCGGAGGGGTAGGTTATGTCGGACTCGAACCGACTAAACCGCACGCCGTCTCTGGGCCGTAGTGCTAGGCCGAAGGTGAGGTTGTCATGCGACATATCCCTCGCACCCCGGCTGACCCAGGGTATAAACAAAATGCAATAAAAACGTGATAATCTGATTATCACGTTTTTAATCCATTTTTTATAATAACTCCTATATTCTGGGACATATTATTACCACAGTAGCTTACATAATATAGGTTTTTTTTTACGTGAGGGAAATACCCCCCCTCCCCCTCCGAAGCCGGAGGGGGAGGTTATGTCGGACTCAAACCGACTAAACCGCACGCCGTCTGTGAGTCGATGTGCTAGGCTGAAAGTGAGATTGTCTCGCGACATATCCCTCGCACTCCGGCTGACCCAGGGCCATTCCTCTCGGTCTGGCCCTCCTCGTGAGGGGGGACCCCGCGATCCCCGACTCCCCCCCGGTATGGGGGGGGGGCGCGCATCGTCCTACGATGGCCTGCTTCTGTTAAGGTGACGAGCGGCTCCACCCGTCACCCTCAGGCCCGCGCTCATGGGGGGCGGAGGTCGGTCTGCGCCCTCCGACGCCCGACCCGCCTTCGAATGCGGGCAGCGATGTCCGCGAGTCTCTCTCGCTCGCTGCGCCGCGCCCGCTCTGCTGTCTCCTTCACGAGCAAGCTTACATATAGGTATATCGTGTAAGTTACATAGTAGTTTACACGATACAATGTGATGTGGACCGAACATGCCATAACATACATAACTTCGATAACATATCATAACTTCGACTATGGATTAAAATACCTATCTGACTACCCCCACAGTGGCAAAGAGTGAAAATTACCAATGGGAAATTTTATCTTAAAACTAATTTGTCCGACTGGAGAAGTACCTCCGCCCTACAGAATACCGCGGCCATAATAACCTCGTGTTGTGTTACCAGAACAGAGCTCACTGGAGAGGTTTTGTGCTGTCAGTGGGAAGACCATAGGGCTTTTCCTGCTTTGACTTCTATATTGACGGCACAGAAACTCTCTGCGTTCACAGAGTCGGCAGCAAGAGTGTGGCTCCCCTGGTGTTGCACACGTCCATAGGCCACGGTAACCACTTACCATCAGGTGGGCCGTGTGCTTGTCTGCCACCTCAGTTGTATAAAAAAAAAGATAAAAAAGAGACCCATTAAAAAACCGGCAGGAATGGGATTATAGAAAACCCTCACCACTGCTATCCATGTTATTTTCAGCCTTAGACAAGCGTTAAATCCCGTAACCAATAGTGATATGTTCTCAAAATTACGTAAGACTAACAGCTGACTTGGCCATTAATGATAGTTGTTAAAATGGGTATTTAGAAACATTTAAGTGCTCTAATGATGTGTAATTTTCAGTTCTGATACCATCGTCTTAAATATTCATGTTTTTTTGGGAAATGTTATTGTTTCTCCTTTAGCAGTAGAACGCTCTACCGGTACGCCACACGGTTGTTGATCTATCTATACTTATAATTTATCTGTAGAAGTGAAAATAGTGTACATTGTAATAATAAATGGCAGGGGGTGTTACCAGACCCACACCGAACCCAAAAATGCAATTAAAAAATTGTTGTCTGTCTGTTTGTTCAGGCATCACGCAAAAACTAGCGGTTCGATTACGATGAAACTTGGTATAATTATTCTTTAATATCCTGGGCACCCCACTGGGTACTTTTTATCCCGGAAAAGTATATACAATGAAAAAAAACTTAATTTTGCGGTTCGATTAATGCTTAATCTTGGGGACACTACGCGATAAGCGACATCCACACGTGCTTACCCGCGGGCAACAGCTAGTCTGTGGAATACAGAATACATCCAAATTCAGTTTTAGCCCTACGCCACGGCCGCACTGGATAGACATACCGTCACAAATCTTTCGTTTCTTCGTTAGGTATTGCATAAAATGAAAATGAGTAAATAATAAAGGGCAGTATTTGAAATATGCGGACGATCGGTCAGGCGAGCACCCATTGCCCGGCCGGCGTACAAGTACTTGAGTTTTGTTTTTTTTAAAGGTCTAATTTCTCCTAAATACAGTGCGATAAGGCGAGTCTGATGTGAAGCATTAAGTTTTATTCATTCATGCATTAAGGGTTTGCATGTGAACAAACATCATCCAATGGGTACCACACGGCTGGGTGGGTCATTCATCAGGCCGAGCGTCGGCGTCGTCGTTTAGAATCGAATGGAATGAAACGAATTATTGCTCTACTTCTATTAAATAAAAAATAAAAAATGTTAGATATAGCTGTTAGCTGCTAGCTTCGCGACAGCTAACAGCTATATCTAACATTTATTATATACTATACATATACTTCATGTGTAGGTACCTAGTATAAGCCTTAGACTTTAAAAATCGCTCAATAAACGTTGTTTTCCGCGGTGACCGTTATACATAGTCTAGAAACGATAAAAATCAATAAAAATAGGTTATCGAAATTCCTCATGACCTTGCTGAGCATTATAAAATTTCTATGTAGATACTAAACTTAATTGATGATGACAGAAATAGATCAGTGCTGAAAAAAAATTAACTTACCTACTTCAGACTCGCTGATAAAGAAGACAATGCAAATAACGTAAAATTTCCAATTGTTGAATCATAAACTGAGATAAAATTAATGGGTCTCGTTATTACATTAATTCGGTGTTTTCAGCAGCAGTCGGATTTTTGATATCATTGGAAACTTAACGACTACCGTACCTCAGGTATATCGTCAGCGGATCTTTCATAAATGTGCGAAATTGCAGGTTGAGATCCGGTAGTGAACAAAAATTGAATTGCAAGATGCGGTTAATAGTCACAGCCGTCACAGGCCAAGCGGTAAATAGGCTTCACGAAATTGCTAAATGTTTCACTAATTTCGCAACTTGTATAAAAACCGATTAATTTCCACGTAACGTCAATGCAATACTTAGCAGTCAACATAAAGATATTGCATTGCAAGCACCATAATGGTTGTGGTGATATTAAATTAAGGAATTATTAATATGACAGTTTGCTTACATTTTAATGTACTAATATAAAATGGACGACCTTATCTCTAACAGGGATCTGTTCCTGTAACCTTTACAAGGAAAGCAAGCCGCAAAAAGAAACAGCTACGTTTCAGCTAAATTAGAAAATATGTCCTGTGCCGAGACCAAGATCTAAGCGTTGGCCCAATTAGTGTTATGAAGTTTAATATAAAGGACAGTTCAAGTCTGAATATTTACAAAAAATGCACACATTGACAGTTTAAACACAATACATAAGTACATTAGCTTATCCACACATAACGCGCAATTCTTAACGTCTCATCTTTGCGGGGTTTTTATGCTCAGACTGCAATCTAGATAGTTGTAATGTCTAGGCATAATAGTCTAAGGGTCAAGTTCAATATGTAAGCGCGAGGGAGTTTAGATTACTTTTCTCGTGTAGCGGCGTATTTTCTGCCTCTCTCCCATTTTCGCCATAATTTAGGAATCAAAAATAGATTGATTGATGTGTCCGTGGTACTCTATCTTTTTTATTAATATTTTACCTATTTTTCTCCTCTGCCATTTGATACAAAGAGTAGTGAATTCTCAATATGCGTTCAAGACTGTTTAACTTTCTCTGGGAGTTCTTCAGTGTTTTGGTGGGTCACTACTGTTGATTCTGGTGTACAGGACTTACAGTAGTAACTGGGATTACTTAGTCCAGAAAAAAAAGAAATTTGCACATAAGTATGAAAAACTCCGTCAGCTATAGAAGCTACGCTAGCTGTACGATATAGCTCAGTTATTGGTCTGCAATCTGCATAATTGCACAGCAATATCGCACATCATACGCGTAACTCTTATTAAAATAACCCGTCCCTTGGCCGCACTCGTATCAGCCGGCGGACCCGACAGTTCTATACAAGGCACGTCGTCGTACGCTCGCGTAGCGATGCAGACGGTCGCGTTTCTCCTCGCGGTACTCGCGGCACACAATGTACACGCCGCGAGAGTTCTCGGCCTCTTTCCCCACACGGGAAAAAGCCACCAAATGGTCTTCGACCCGCTGTTCAAAACGCTAGCAGACAGAGGACACCACATCACTGTAGTGTCTTTCTTTCCTATCAAAGACCCTCCAGCAAATTACACAACCGTGAGTCTAGAAGGCTTATCCCCTTTAGGGGTAGAAGTAATAGACTTGAGCTTCTACGAAGTACATAACAAAATACCAAATATTTTTAATTTAAATAAATTATACAGGCAGTTCATAGACTTTCAACCGCTGTCGGGTTTAGCTTTGGATGTGTGCTCGAAGACGGTGGACTTTCAACCGTTAGCTGAAGTACTGAAACAGAGTTATGATGTTATTCTAGTGGAAAATTTCAACAGTGATTGTATGCTAGGTCTGGCTCATGTGTATGGGCTCAAAGCACCTATCATTGCTTTGTTATCGAGCTCCATGATGCATTGGAGTCCTGACCGCATTGGGGTTACCGATAACCCGTCCTACGTGCCTATTCTGAGTTCAGAATTCACGTCAAAAATGTCGTTCTTACAACGACTGGAGAACACAGTAATGAATGTTTACTATAGACTGTGGTTCAGATATGCGATCCAAGTGAAGGAGAGAGCGATAATAGAGAAGCGGTTTGGAAGGATCCCGGACTTGCACGATCTTGGGAAGAATATAACGGCGATGCTGTTGAACACGCATCACAGTTTGCAAGGAGTGCGTCCTCTGTTACCGGGTGTTATTGAGATTGGAGGGATGCATTTGGACCCTGGACGAAAGCCAATACCGCACGTGAGTACCGCACTCTCAAAATTTTGACTTTGTTTCCTTCTCAAGGGGGGGGGGGGGGGGGTGACTTAACCGAATTGAACCAACCGATCCGGCCCTTCTGTGTGTTCATCCCATTTCCATGGCAACCGGGACCGATGCCTGAACGTGCTCTCAGAGGCACGATCAAACCAAATACCCATATTCATGCAACAAATATTTGCACTGAGCGTGGATCGAACCCAGCCTTCTGCGTGTTGGCCGCGTTTACTACCGCCACGCTACAGATGCTGTTGTTTCGGATTTTGGTTCGTTGCCAGTTGGACCTCAAAAACATCCGTCAAAGAGGCATAATGCCTCTTGTATGCTCAAAAACAATTACCATTTTTCGAAACCGATCTATTGTCTGACAGCAGTTCAAATCCTCACGCATATTAACTAACTATACTTATTCAAATTTGGTCATTTGCATACAAATTATGGTAGCCATATTGTACCTATTTACTTAACAATTTAGTGATTAACTGTCCACTGAAGATGGCCTTAAAACAATAAACAAAACGTTGTCCGACTGAAATTGAAAGACTCAAAAGAATATATTAACATAAAGTAAATGATGGTATATACTACTAAGACGGTAAAGGTCCTCAAAGTTACGAGAGGTTTTCTTGGATCCAAAATGTACTCAACGCACAGCACCTACGCTTAATTTGGGTCTTATATAATTTACAATTTCATAGTTTTAAATACTTGCATTGAATGGTAATCCAACTGGCGACCTCTGACGTATCAGTCAACGCTGCTGTCACATGAAGCAGGTCACTTCATAATTTATTGTATTTCATGTATTTTCTTGCGACTTTTGATCTGCGTAACCGATAGAAATCATATTTACATTTTTTACGCGTCGATTAGGACGAACTGGTTTGGAATTAATGAAAGTTTGTTTGCGATGTCAAAAATAATTTATTTTGATAGCGTTAACGAATTGTCAGCTCGTTTATGCTATTTTAGTAATAAAGTAACTCCGTCGTTCGAGCGCAGAAAAGAGATGTAGCTATGCACCCTAACTCTATCTCACTTTACCGCTAAACCCCGGAGCCACTCACGTGTTAACACGTTATGGAGAGCCCCCACCACAGAATGGATTTAATAAAAAGTACTGCCCCAGACCCTGAAAGTCTGACTGGGCTGGGGCAGTAATTGACCTGAGTCCAGACTGCCCATGAATAGACCCAGCTTTACTATAAAACGGGTGAGCATTATGAAAGTAAAAGAAGCGGAAGACATACCAGGAACATAGCAAGTTGAAACATGTGGTTTCCGCCTTCCAAATAATGAATAAGGCGTGAATTATGACTGTATATAATGTACCTGGTCATCCGACAAAGAACCGAAGTTACCGACATAGCTCGCAGAATAAGTATGCTCAAGTGGCAATGGGCTGATGGCCACGTCTGTCGAAGAACCGATGGCCGTTTTGAGACGACGAGACGAGTCCAAGAGTGGAGACCCCGAGAAGGTAAACGAAGGGTAGGACCCCTCCGGACCCGCCCCCTAGCCAGATGGACCGATGACCGGAAAAAGGTGGCTGGGACGGACTGGATGCGGAAGGCGGAGGATCGTACGAAATGGTGCACATTGGAAGTGGCCTATGTCCAGCAGTGGGCTAATTGATTTTTTAATTGATAATGTACCTACTTATTACAAAAATTCATTATGTTCGGATCCGAGACTTTCACCTCGAAAACCGGGGTCCTAATTTTCCAACCTTGAGCCTATCTGCGTGTACTGGCTGAACTTTATTTATCTCATAAAAAACAGGCTAATTAGGTTATGAGAGGTCGGATGGTAATCGCCATCTGACCTCCCATAACCTAATACATATAGCCTGTTTTTTTATTTCAGATGGTAAAATGACATAACCTGTGTTGCCGGTATATTGCAATCAAAAAATAGTCATGTGCCACCAGTATCGAAAAGTTGTCGATAAATTAAATTTAGTACACATTTTTGTAGGTTAGTATATAGTTAGCTCATTAATCATTATGGATAGTTTACGAAACTAAAAAACATTTAAATATTAATTAACTTTTTTCTTAACATACAATAAAGCCAAACTACTTGTATCTAGGCCACAAACATGGTCGATAGTTTCGGGCACGTCACTAAGCACTAAAAGCTGAATCTAAATCTCATTATTTCACAATTTGACATTTGCAGTTGTCAATTTACTATCTGAATTAAAAAACGGACTATAGGAATATCGGAGTATTGTAAATTGCAGTTTGACCATGCGGTACAACATTGTTTATTCCTAAAACCAAACTGGTGCCAAAAAATATAAATAGGTCACATAAAAATAATGCTGTTATCTTGTGCCATCACTGTGGCCTTCGCTCAGAGAAATTACTACGATTCATTCTGTATTAGTGGCATAAAACTTATGTAATGGATTTGAAATTGTGTCGTAAACGAAAAACATCTTTTTTATTATAAACAATATTAGCAACCGAAATTATCGAAATTACTAATATTCCCTCTAACCCCTCCAACTAAGCTAAATTGCTTGTGCTAGGAGTGGGTTCACGTCGGTAGTGTATTGGCCAGGATTCGAACCCGGGACCTCTCGATCGTAAGGCCGACCCCTTAACCACTAAGCTACCGACGGCGACGCTTAAATACTCACAAAAAATATACACACAAGACACTCCTTACAACATTTAAGAACAAACTATAGTTATTGCTCGCGGCTCTCATAGTCGCCCATCACATACTATCTCTGTATCATCAACATCGGTTCAGTGGTTTTGGCCTAACAGACAGAATGTTATAGATACCTACTTTCGCATTTATAATATTAGAAATTCGAAATAAAACCCTATACAGCAACCCGTCTGGCCAGCGTGCAATCCTTGCAGTAAGCCAATGCTTCCTAGCATTGAGAGAGGCCCTATGTGCAGTAGTGGATTGCGAGCTTTGCGGTTTAATAACTTATCTTATTAGGGTTTGTTTTTATCAAAATATTTGATGGACATAGCTGTACCAAGGAGTTCTAAGTCTTTACAAACATATTTACTTTCTGAATCACATCAAAAATTTTGTATTGCTCCATGTGTAGATCGAACCCAAAACATTCGATCTACTGATAGTTAACATAAAGAACGAAATTGTTGCGAGTGTTGCAACACAAAATAAATAGAACACGGAGTATATTTCGGTCTTCGAATGACCTATATTTTATTGAGCACCTTGACCGTAGTTGCTCAAATAGTCAACAACCTCTGTGGCGTAGCGGTAGAGTGGTCTGCTAAGTCGCGGTCGCGGGTTTGATTTCCGTTCAATACAAATATCTATGCAAAGACTGAAGATAATTAATCAGTCAATAGACACCTTATACCCTATCCGTGTGGTGAAGGAGAAAGAATACAAGAATCATCACTCCGTCTCATCTGAAAAATACGCAGACGATATCACCGCGAGAGAAGGAATACTCTAAATAAAACCCTTCTGGCCAGTGTGGAAAGAGCCCAAAGCCTCGTAACATTGAGCGTGGCTTATGTCCAGCAGTGGACTGGAGTGCAATACACAGGTACTCTAGGGCTTTAATATCCAAGCGGTTTAAGAATTGCTTGTTATATAAGTTACAGTACCTGGATGACCGACCCTAGCTCGGTATTTCTTTTTTGTAACAACGCCATCTGTTAGAAGCTTTAGTGTTGTTGTGTCGTTGAAGCAGTTAGTTGCTCACATCGCTAATAGATGTCAGGAAGAGTCATATTTCTTTTAAGTAAAATGACATTTTATAGAAATGAATCCTAGCTAGATCGATTTATCGCCCCCGAAACCCCCTGTATACTAAATTTCATGAAAATCGTTGGAGCCGTTTCCGAGATTCCAATTATACATATATAAATTTATATATACAAGAATTTCTCGTTTAAAATGTTTTATTATTTATAATGTAAAATGTTGTGTTCCCGGCGGTGAGTAGGGTAACCAGAGCTCCCTGGAGAGTATCTGTGCCGTCAGTATCTACACTCTCTGTGTTAACTTACAGGGTCGGCAGCACAAGTGTGACTCCCCTGGTTTTGCACACGTCCATAATAGGCCACACAGTAACCACTTTCCATCAGGTGGGCCGTGAGTTTGTCTGCCACAAAAAGTTCTATATAGGTACCTCTTCAATATTTATTTGTACTCAGTCATACGATTAAATAGGTTACCGTGAACTTATGTCATCCCCTACGGTTTTAATGCAGCTTAGAAGCCTTTACAATGCTAAAAACTGCATCGCCTTACTTTTTTATACAAATTTTGTTACCTATAGTTTAATAGGATCATAGATGGGGCGTATGTAGGCTGCCATTGATAGTACTTACATACATACATATAATCACGCCTTTATCCCCGGAGGGTTAGGCAGAGGTGAATTAACACCCACTTTTCACCAATCTGTATTCGATCCCACGTAACAGGGGGTGAGCCTATTGCCATATTCCGGGCACTATTGTTGACTCGAGACGTGCATCTGAGGCTGTCTGGGCTGTATGTATCTGTCTGATGTTAAAGGTAATCAGCCCTATCCCTTAGTCGCCTTGTACGACACCACATGGGAAGAGAAGGGGTGGCCCAAATTCTACTTTGCCGGGAACCACACGGAACCATTGATAGTATGATTTAAAAATAAGAGAAATTGTCCCTCCAAACTTCAAAATATTCAGGTCGTCAATTGACTGCAACCCGCTAGAAAGTAAGATGTTAGGGTAAAGTCTCATGTAAAATGGTAGTGGTAGAGCGTATCGACTGCTAAGTCAGAGATCGCGAGTTTGATTCCCGGTATCCAATTATTTGACAAAAAACGGAAACCAAAATTTTCATTTGAAAAACAACGTTTGAAAATATTATACTTGATAAATTTATCATTTTACAATCTATTGTTTAATAAACTACTCATTAGAATAAATATTTACTTGGAAAAATTTCATTGTGCCGTAACATCATCCATCATTTTAGTTGGCAAAACAAGTTTAGGTGAATCTTATTGTCTTCAACAGTCAAAACTTGGGACACAAAAGTTAATGACAGAAATGAATCGCTGCAAATCCGACTTCACGTAGTCTTGTTTGTCTTAACCCAAGAGTGTTATTTAAGCACGCGCAGGCGCGGAGGGCTGAGGCAGCCCACAAGCTGAGGAGCAGCGCCCGAGCTGTAACAGAAACAATGTTGGTTGTTTGACTGTTTGTTAATTGACTTTTGAAATATTTGCTAAGTAATACATTTATAAAACCTTTATTTACCGAATGATTCTTTTTAAAGTAATGTTTGCGAAATGAAAGTTTGTCTAATGATTAGTTTTTCAAACGTTGTTTGTAAAATCATCCTTGTCATATGTTTTTTGTCAAACAATTTTGTAAACTTTGATTCCCACTTATTTGCGTGAGTATTTCTATGTATAATATGTACATATGCATTCACAAAGTAAATAGATACCACAACACAAGCTAGACTATACCTTCTATGTGCACCTGTGTGTAATAACTACTATACTATAGTTCTAGACAGCGTTGTATCGACGATAGACCATAGACTATTCATTTTATACTGCCATACCGCCGTAAAGTAGCAAAATACATCCTCTTGGAATCAATCTGTCTTGTGTGCAGAGCCGATTCAAATTCCCTCTCATTGACCTCCCATTATAGGTAAGTACCTACTCCATGGGCGGTAGGAGCGGCTTGTTAGTGCTGGCGGACAGGCGCCTCCGCCATCCGTCTCGCCGGCGACGAAACGGGTCAGTGAAGGCCTCTCTTGAAAGCCGGGGTAACTAACTATTAGTCATACCGTGTGACTTGCATAATCCATTATGATCCTAGACTATATCCATAAGTGTAAAGTGACCAAATAAGACACCCTCGCACCTACGGCTTTGAGATGGCCCTCTTGGGTGTGGGGTGAAATAACCTGTATCTTCTTATCATCATCATCATGTCAGCCACACCAGGCCTCACTAAACTTCCAGAACGACCGATCTAAAACAGCCCGTATCCAGCGCTTCGCGGCGACCTTGACACAGACCTCGCTGAGCTCGTCCTTCCACCTGGCCGTTGGGCGTCCTACACTCGTACGCGGTTGTCAATCCAGAACTTAAAAAAAAACCATGTCACAGAGTATATACCTATAGATAATAGTACGGTCACAGAATAAATACTATGACTGCTATATTTACACTGTGGTGCGGACCAGGTGCAATTGTGAAGAACGATGCTAGAAATTACCTACATTGTCATTCAATTAAATGAACATAACGAGGAGTAGTTATTATGTTTCACAATATAACCACACGCGAAGTGACGGTAAAACGGTTGCAACAACATGCGAGTGGCAACGGAAATGCACACAGTAACATGCAACATCACGCGTTATAATCTGTTTGTTTATTCTGTAAAACACGTTTACTTAGTAGGTACTCTGCTTGGTACCATGGATTTATGAATTTTTCGGTACCGTACTAGGTTTTTGTTTGTTTTCAATTGCGGATATCCCCACGGGTACCTTTCCGCTGGAGCTAACGGGGGCTCGAACCGACTAAAATCGCTTGGGTTATTTGTTACCGTGGGTGAGATTACCTTCGCTCCCAGACTGACCCAGGGCAGAGGGTTGACCTCAAAAGAAAAAACAAAGAACGGATAGGATCACAAATCGATGCCCTTTTGCCTCTCGAGACCTTTCTCTCAAGGTCTGCGACACTTTGAAGCTGTGAAATAAATCAGACTTACATTAAACTAAGTCAATGTTATAAAAATGCAAGGAAATCAAAACTTATCCCGTTTAGATGATTCTAGCCAAACGGGATAGGTTAAGGAAATTTTGCATGAAGCAAGGAACAGCACACTTTACTTGTGCCCAAAATGTCCAAAAATTGTAAAGAGCTACCTACCAAGTCTTAGTTGAAAATATTAAAAGCCGAATAGGTTAAGTAAAAACCTTCTTCGTGGTGTTTTTTCTGTGCTATATAAATTCAATTTGTAGGTAATGTTTTGTTTTGATAATAAACGAAAAAAGGTAACCACTACAACTAGGCTGAGTGATTTTATGTCGATAGTTTATGACCGGGATTCGAACGGGACCCCACGGTCGTAAGGCCGACTCTATAACCGCTAGATAAAACTACTGACCTATATATCTGTATGTGAAATTGTATCTAAGTCTAGGAGCGTATAGAGTCGAACGGATAAGGGCCTGATGCAGGCTTTTCTTTACTTTTTAAATTTCACATAAGTTTACCATTAGAAAAGGTGCGTTCAAAAATTATGACGCAAACGTTTTTAGAATTGTCTTGACCTGCAGGGCTAACATGAGATAGCTATCTCGAGGCATTTTGCCGTTTTATGTCGATATGTCGACTGTTGGTAGCATGAAGGGCTAACATGCGCGCCACGAGATAGCTATCTCGAGGCATTTTGCCGTTTTATGTCGATATCGACTGTTGGTAACATGGCAAATTTCATGGCGATCTGTCAGATGTCGCCATAACTCGACTTCGAGAAATCATCTCTACTTAGTGTCTGCAAATTGTAACATACGTGCCCTTATTTACTCGAATTTTGACATTTAAAATGTTTTGTCTCTCGTCTTTCATTTGGTCGACGAGAAGTTGTCTCGTGTAAACTTTTCTTGTGCTCGGTTCATTTTGGATCAAAATTTAGTACCTTTGTGCGACTGCAAGCAATTTTCTACCTTAATGACATTTCCTTTGTTACGTGTCTTTTCGCGTTAATTGATGACGCTGATCACGAATATAAGAAAAAAAATTCGATAGCATGTCATGTCAATAAGGTCGAAAATGGTTTGCACTATTTTTTCTCTTTTTTAAATTAAAACGTTTTGTCTCCCGTCTTTCATTTGGTCGACGAGAAGTTATCTCGTGTAAACATTTTTTGTGCTCGGTTCATTTTGGACTAAAACAGCGACTGCAAGCCATTTTCGACCTTAATGACATTTCCTTTGTTACGTGTCTTTTCGCATTAATTGATGACGCTGATCACGAATATAAGAAAAATAATTCGATAGCATGTCTTGTCAATAAGGTCGAAAATTGTATGCACTATTTTTTCTCTTTTTTCATACCTAGCATCCCTAACTAGTCTGTGCTTTCGAGCAAATGGCCGTATCGGGCCGATTTTATCGGATAAATGTTAAAAAAATGTGTATGCCATAGACAACAATTGAAAAAGTTTGACGCGACAAAATATGTCGGCGTTACTTCGCTCGAGAAGACTCGAGATGATATCTCATCTCGATTCGAGATATTTGACGACGCGCGCATGTTAGCCCTGCTGAACACGTTCGATAAAATTGGTGATCTAAAATATTCTGACTTTTCGACAAAACTTCATCTTATTAAGTAATTTAACTTTCAAATTCATATTTAGATAGATTTCTAATTTAGATCAACTCAACAACCAATACCATTTAGTTTATTTTCACACTTATTATGTTTTTATGTACAGTCAACGATAAAAATCTAATATACTTATCACCACCTTATCTTTTACAATGAACAAACATTAACTTTATTCCCTGGGAATTAAATAACTGTTTATCAATCAATTTTATAATAATATATTTATATTAGCATAGCGCAGTCCACTGCTGAACATTGGCCTGCTGTTTCAAGGCTGTCCAGACGGGTTGTTACGAGATTTTATTTTGAGTTTTCCCTTTTCGCGCAGTGATATCGTCTGCGTATTTTTTCCATTAGTCGCCTCTTACAACACTCTTCGGATGAGATGGGGTGGTGATACTTGTATTCCTATGTCAATCAATCAATCGAATTAGCCTGTCGCAGTCGACTGCTGGACATAGGCCTCTTCCAATGTTCGGAGGCTTAGGCGTAGGCCAACTGTTTTCTAATGTAAAGATTCGTAAATAATCGGTGCTAAACACTTTTGTAATTGACTGTACCACAGCAAATTTTCAAATAGTTTTATGGTTTCGCAACCGCTATCGTCTGGTTGATAGGCAGACTGGCCATAGAGTACCTACCTACCATTATTTATTCTGTACCACAAATACCTACCTACGAGACGAATGTATAGGATTTGACGTTTATGACATGCGTTAACGACTGTCAAATACGTCAAATCCCATACATTTGTCTTTCTATTGCATCAAACGCCGGCCAACGAATTGCCACTTGTCTAAAGAGGCTAGACTTTAATTGATTGAAAGTCTTCCAATCCATCCTGATAAAAAAGCCATATTTTTATCTGAGTATCATTTTTAGGTACTCTCATTTACGCTGGTTATTTTGAACCTTGAATCACATTGCAATCATTAAATGAATCATCTTAAACAACAATAAGTTGAGAAAACTCATTAAAGTCTGTTTTTTTTTTAATTTCAGATAATAAAATGACATTAGGACCTGTGTTGCCGGTTTATTATTATTAAAAAATAGTCATGTGCCACCAGTATCGAAAGTTGTTGTTAAATTAAAAGTACAGATTTCTGTAGGTTATTATATTTAGCTTATATGGATAGTGTACGAAACTGAAAAACTTTTTAATTTTAACTTTTTTCTTAAAATATTATAATAAAGCCAAACCACTTGTATCTAGGCCACAAACATTGTTGATAGTTTGGAGCACGTCTCTAGGCATTAAAAGCTGATTTAATTTCATAACTAGCGTATTCCCGCGGCTCCACCCGCGTGGATGTCGGTTATCGCTTAGTGTTGCCCACTCTATTGCTACGATAAAATTCAAATTCAAAACTTTCATCCCCTATTACCCCTCTACCCTTTAACCCCTTTTTCCGCTATAAAAGGTCGGTTCAGTGATTTTGGCGTGAAAGCGTAACATACAGACAGACAGACAGACAGACAGACAGACAGAGGTACTTTCGCATTTATAATAGTAGTATGGATTTGACATTTAATTTTGCAGTTGTCAATTTACTACTATCTGAATTAAAAAAACGGACTGTTAGGAGTATTTTATACTGACAATTCGCAATTAAATCAAACAATTCATTCACTAGGATTTTATTGCTACGAGGAAAAATACAAAAAAACGATAGCATGTGACTGTAACTCTAGTTTATAAAGGGTTGCACAGGATTGCTGCCCGTCAACCATTGTTAGGCAAATTTTTATTGCAATTAGCCCTACTGCTGTCTTCAGGCAGAAACCATAAATTTTCTTTTGGTTTAATAATGGCAATTGTTTTTGTTTCGATCTTGAATGAGATTTTTTTAAAGCTGCATGCTAAATATTCAAATCAATTAAAAGAGGAAAAATTTAATCGATCTGGGCGTGGTTGGAACACTCGATGTTTGCCTTACAGGGGCAATGCTTTGACCACTAACTTACCAAGCCTCGACCGAACCAATCCAAATTTCTTCTTTATATCTGTATTTGAGGCGACAGTGGAGTGTTTACCGATATTCTTACGAACTATCGGAACCAATGAATGATTTTTCAATCATTTTTAAACATTGATTTTTGACTACTCCGCCCAAACAATTTTAAATGAAATTTTAAATCATTTTCTATGCTAAATATTCAAATCAATTAAAATGGTAAAAATTGATTCGGTCTAGGCGGGGCTAACCCACGATCTTTGCCTACGGGGCAATGCTTTGACCACTAAGCTACCAGACCTCCTAGACCGATTAAATTTTTCCTATTTTAATAGATTCGTTTCGATCTTTCAAACCGCAGTCGAGTTTACTTGTTTCGATCTTTTAGACAGCAGTCAGGGTTTTTATACCTTTAATGTTTTTAAATTGCAATTATAATTTTCCTAATGCTGCCGTCAACCCTAAGTGGGTTGCCACCCAATGATAGTGCCAGGAAGAATTTCAGTATCCCCATGCACTCACTGTGCTATCATTCTCTAAGCTTTTCTTCAATCAGTTGAGAACTACTTTTAACTGTGATGCGGCTGAACTTCGATATTTTCCGTGAAGCGACTGCCATCTAGGGTTACCAGATGGAAAAATCAAAAGTCCAGAGAAAAAGCCTGAGTTCCATTGAAAAATCCTGAGATTTATTACACGTTCAGATATTGAGCAAAAAAAGCTACTTCTTTTTCAAAAGTCGTGATTGCCTATTAACATTTTTGTCAAATACTGCTGGCTCGTTACACGTCGTATATTCACACACACAGCTGCACATTCACAAATATTTCAAAAGAAAAATTGTCGAATATGAAAGAAGGAAGAGAACCTGCCGAAAGTCATTTGTTCATGTAACAATTATTGTTCAATAAGTTCAAGGGAGCTGGAGATATGGAAAAAAAAGATATTTTTTAAAATGTACCTATAGGTTGTATTAATCTAAACAAATCCTGAGATTTCATGATATGCGCAAAATCCGGCCGCAATCCTGAGATGAGTCCAAAAATCCGCCGATCTCAGGACAAATCCGGAGATCTGGTAACCCTACTGCCATCTGACCTCAACAACATAACTAATTGGCGATATCGAAGTTCTGTAGTTAGACTACTTAGTCGGACTTTTTAGGACACTATACAGGATGTATTTTGAAAACGAGGCAGTAAGGGACCCACATATACAGAGTGTATTTTAAATTGGTCCCTAATGTCAAAATACATCCTGTATTAAATTAATGTTGCCAACTCGGCCGTTTCCAATTCCCATCGGGGTTTGATGCGATTCTTTTGTTTGCAAGGTCTTGTCAGACTTAAAAATCTTACGTATGTTGGATTACAACCGGAGCAGTGGCTCCAGTTTTATGACTACGACTTTTGGTAACTGCCAAAAGTTGCAGAAACCGACATCCACGGCTCGAGCAGCTAGTAAAAAAATAAAACGCAAAAACGTCTGGCTGTCTGCCAACAGTGCCAACTGTCTATAGAAAGTCATTGAACCTGTTAGCACCAGGAGAAATTGAACATTTTTATCAGTGACCTTCCGCTTGCATAACACAGTAGGTACTATTATTTATTCTGTGCTTCTACTTTCTAATCAAAAACCGCCTCGGGCAAGGAGTCTATAAGAGCGGTGGCGTATTGTGTAAAAAGGACCTTATAGGGTCATTTTAGTTATGATATCCTCGCTTTTTTTTACTGTAGTCACTTAAGAAATCCATGGTGGGGAGGAGTTCTTTACTGTAGTTACTTGAAATGACCTACATAGTTATCAAGTTACTACAGTAAAGGACGAACAATCCAAACCTTTAGGTACTATGTAAGTTAAGTGCTCTATCCAGTATATCTCTTACTGTAGTCAGTTGGCATAACCAAGACAAGGTATCTTTCCAAAACTGATTCAAGTATCCCTTACTGTAGATGTGATAGGTAATAATTTTGACTGTGACCACATTTTATATCGTATATCTAATAAAGAGAATCTCATTAACTAAACGAAATACATCCCGGTAACTCGTGATGAAAGGCAAGATCTCGGTGAAACATAATGGTATGCATTGTTAGAGATTGGCTGTTTGCCATTGACGTAATAATTTCTATTTTGGTAGGTTCGATGTACCTACCTACCTGCTTTATAATTCAAGATACACGTCCCTCTGAGCGTGGAAACGCTAAAATCCAAATAAATAGGTAGTTACAGAAGGCCGGCTTTATAAAAAGAGTTTCTCTCTCAGGCAGGTATTGTCACAACCAGGCAATCCACGCTTCACACGAGAAAAGAATTGCAAAAAATCTGTAGTTACCCCGATAGCTATCTGAGGATCTACCTTCTCAAAAATTTCTATGTTATTGAATTTCGTTCTTATTCCTTCAAAGTTACGAATATAATGAAGTAGATAGAGGAGTTGAAACTTTGCTTGTATGGAGCCCCATCAAGAAGACCCTAGAAGCCAAGCAAGCCATTGAAACTCTTATGTTGCTATAGACGCAGAGGCTTTTTTAATTTTTATGTCAAGAAACAATAAGTTTCTTCACCTCTTTGAATATATTGGTGTTTCAGACTAAACCAGATTTAATATTAGGTTATATGGACTAAACTCGCTCTCGTTTGTGTCACTGAGTGCGAGCGAAATGGTACGCAGTATTCGTACTATTTCGCTACAGCCTGTAGGCTTTAGGCGTCGAACACTAGTTCTATGCGTTCGGCCTATGTTATTCTTTTAGTCTGAGACTGGTCTTTGATTTTTATCGCACAAACGGGACACGTTTTAGACAACTTATTCAGTAACTAAAAATATTGTTTCAGTACATCGAACGGTTCTTAAACGAATCGGACCAAGGTGTGGTGCTCTTCAGCTGGGGTTCCCTCATCAAGACTGCAACGATACCAAAATACAAAGAAGAAATAATCGTGAATGCTCTATCGAAGATCAAGCAGAGAGTCATCTGGAAGTACGAGAATAGCGACGAGGAAGGGACGCTCACAGGAAATATCCTGAGAGTGAAATGGATACCGCAGTATGAGTTATTACGTAAGTCATTAATTACTTATCTGCAGTTTACAACTAAACGAAATAAATCTTGTAAATGTGGACAGGCGCAGATACAGGAAGAGGGTGTGCGCAAACGCATGACACGCATCCTCTTTTCCAACCGACGAAAAAACAAAACACGGAGTATGTTCTCAAGTAGACACGAATATTGTTTATGTATGACCACGCATAACTTTTTACAGAGTAGGTAGTCAGATTTTAATAATTCTTTTATTTATTGGAAAGAGTATACCCCGAAGTTGGTCCCATATAAATTTGAAAATAAAAATCCAACCCTAAGGGTAGGAAAACGGGGATGATTGATTATTCACTCAGATTGCAAGGTATTACCACCCATAACTTTAACCTCAAGCTACATTACTCATTGCATAGATTGTATAAATTACATGAAAAATTCAAAGATTTCATCGATATCAATAGTATTAGCATTTATAAGCTCAAAAAAATAATATTAGATAGTAAGATCTCGAACCATGTTTAGGGTAAACTTTAAATTTTAAATTTAGGAAGATTTAATAGTTTTCTATTTGAATTAACCTTTTTTTTACATATTTATGTTAAATATTCAAATAGATTTAAATTTGAAGAAGTGGAATTGGTCTGGGCGGGAGTCGAGCCCGCGATCTTTGCCTTGCAGGGGCGGTGCTTTGACCGCTAAGCCACCAGACCCTCGCTTTTCCGCTCGTTTTTCTATTTATATAACTGTCAAGTTTTTTAACTTTGTCTTGTGTAAAAACTATAGAAAGTGTTACTAATTGCATACCTTTACTTGCTCATGTTGTGGTTGCCTATAAAAATAAGGCACTTATCTTAAGTTTGTTTATGTTACCTATTGTGAAGCTTTGGTGTACTTGTTGCTGGTGAGCCAAATAAAATAAATAAATATCAATTTTAGCCTATCTCAGACCACATCTCGGCATCTCCCTTTTTTTTGGGAAGCCTTGGCCTAGTTTTTCCTGGCTGGGCAGACGGTTTTGTAAGTAGATAGTTTTTTTTTTCAAATTTTCCTTCTACCTTTATATTGATATGGGTATCTACCTACATATATATAAACTAGCTGTCGCCCGCGGCTCCGCCCGCGTGGATGTCTGTTATAGCGAATCGGACTATAATTTGAGATTTAAACTATCCTATCTCTCAAGTTGGATCGAACTGCACATGGTGTGCGAATTTTATTATAATCGGTTAAGTGGTTTAGGAGTCCATTGAGGACAAACATTGTGACACGAGATTTATATATATTAAGATAAAAATACCTAAACGTAGTAGAGCTAGATTGATAGTGTCAACATTGCAATAAGTGCTGTATAAAATTACATGCAAACCATAACCGATAAGACATATCAATAAATCTAAACCGATTAATATACTTGTTTATGTATTCACGCTAACATCTCACATGATAGGCATTTATTCTTATTTAATTATAGTAGGTATGACGTCGTTATGAAGAAGCGGAAATAGGGTTGCCAGGTCGCCAAGCTAGACCCACCAGCCAGTTTGGCCGGACATTAGGGTAAAAAGGCCGGACATTCGGATAAAAAAGCCGGATATTCGGAAAAAAGACCGGACTTACTTGTAAAACGGCCTAACATCCTACATTATTGAGGATTGTATTTCAATATTAATGGGTACGAAAAAATAAGACTTTTATTAACTTGCACTGCATGTATGTATGAATGCATGTATGTAATTTGATCGGGGTAAATCTTGCTACTCTATTTTGAAGCAGGTATCTTTAATCAATGTTGATTAAATTTTGCACACACGTTTAGTTTGTGGAATTCAGGTTCTTGAGCTGGAAAGAGTCCCTATCTAACATACGCTCACGCCTATTTTCCTCCTGGGTAGGCAGAGACAGCAGCCCGCCATTAGACTATTCCTTACATACTTTACGAGCTTTTGTAATCAGCACAACCCTTGCGTTTGTGAAATGAAAAGTCTAAGGCCGGATGAGCCGGACACTGATAATTTTGGCCGGACATGCAATCAAAAAGCTTAAATTTGTATTTTTCCTCTGTTTTTACTTCTACTGTATCAAAAAATGTTATGTTTAAAAATTTATATTATAATATATATAATTTTACACTAAGTATGTGTGATTTATATATTTTGAATGTGACAGCTACACACAAAATTGTAACGTGCGTGTTATTGGATATTTCACCATTTCAGAAACAGATTATTAGCGGCCTTATTGCATTCAGCGATAAAACCGCCCATTGTGCATTTAACTATAATTACTGTAATCAATACTATTATCTCTTGTAATGTAATGTTGGTGTACAATATAGAGTTGTCTATCTATCTATCAAAAGTCTAACTATGTCCGGCTATATCCGGATGCCTGGCAACCCTAAGCGGACAGCATAGCTCTTGTATCAAAGTATCAACTATGAGTATCGGAGAATATAACTTGTAAGTTGTAGCCGTTGTAGGTATCTAGCTTCCTCTACGCTAGAAAGGAAAGTGGTTATTTTGTAACCTGTTTTTATAGCATAGCCAATAAATACACTTGATTGTCTGTTTGTAACATTTAAGTAACAACAGTTTAATTACTGCATGTCAATGAAACAATAAAAATAATCAATTTTTAAAAAGTGTCTGTATCAGTCGGTGTGTCTCTTTTTCCATCAGTTTGTGAATGAATGAATGAGTGAATGATTGTGATTTGTGCCGGGTAATCTCCGAAGTGGTTAGGCCTATTCCAATTTTGATGAGATTTTTATTACTGATAGCTAATATTATAAGGTGTGACTTTACAGAGAACTAGTATTTAATAAAATATTAGGGTAAAGCACAACTCCTCGCAGACGATGTTGTAGGCACAGTTAGTTGTATTATTCTGGTACTTAGGTATGCATTTCAAGTTATAACTTTCGCATAATTCGCAAACATGCTAACTGGTTAAAAGAATCGGCGACGACAGAAAAAATATTTTTAGAAAATAACAAACCTGTTACGAAATTAAATAAATCAAAGCCAGCTGTTAGAAACTTAGGTGCTGTGCTTTCCAAATAAAATTAAAAAAAATCTCTCCTTTCTTCATCTGAGCGCTAATTATGTATGGAGAAGAAGCCTTTGAAAGTGCTTTAAAGCTGAATGGTCCCTTATGGTGGGTCAGACAAAAATTCAGGAAGCGAACCCAGAGATGAAAATCTCGGTTGTAACCGAAAGTATCGCTGGGACGAGGACGACTTTTGTGACAAAGAAGAGCTAGAGCTAGCTACTAGGAACGCTACCTACGATAGCCACATTGGCCACGTGGGCCACGCTAGCCACGCTAACCATGGTGATGATTTTAGTGACAAAGGAGATGTAAGTCACAAGGATATGGTAGAATTGCTCATTATATTAGGCACGCATTCATTCTTCAACGAACGCTAAGTGTGT
Organism: Eilema caniola; assembly: GCA_949126895.1. NCBI lineage: Eukaryota > Metazoa > Arthropoda > Insecta > Lepidoptera > Erebidae > Eilema > Eilema caniola. Next base: position 23,079,241 of record OX421470.1, read on the forward strand.
TCAGCAACGACGATTTCAAAATGATCTAAATTTTATTCTACATAATGTCAATTACAGTAAAAAAAATTACGCAAATTAAAATCACGACTGCATGGGCTTGATGATCGAAACAAGTTTGACAGGCAGCTTTAACCTATTGCCAATCATAAACCAAATGAAAAATAATGTGTACCGCCTTCTGTCAAACTTGTTTCGATTTTTTAGACAGCAGTCGGGTTAGGTAATTTCAAATTTAATTTCAATTAAAATTTGTCCAGCTCTGGTCACATGCCGCTTACAGCGGTTTACTACAATCACAGATAACATAATACTTACAATATTAGTTGCCAGCGTGAAGAACACATTATCAACTATCGGTAGGTTTTACATTGTACTGGTAGTAGTAGTAGCAGCAGAAACAGTTAAGCTTATAAGAGATGATGCCTTACGCCTTCACGCCTAAACCACTGAACCGATCTTGATGAAAGTTGGTACAGAGGTGTATTAGAGCTTGAGAACGGACATAGGCTGCCTTTTATCGTGAGAAAGGGGGTAAAAGTGGGGGTAATAGGGAATGGAATTTTGTATGAAAGTTCTTCATTTTTAAAGATATCCTTATGAAATTTGGTACGGAGGTGGATTAAATAGACATAGGCTACCTTTTATTGCGAAAAAGAGGGTAGAGGGAAGGGGGAAATAGAGCTAAGGGATGTAAGTTTGTCAATTTTGAAGATATATTTATCAAATTGGTTTCGAGATGGATTAGAGCTTGAAACGGAATTAGGCTAACTTTAATCGCGAAAAAAGGAATAGAAGAGGCGGAAAGGGGAATAGGTCCAAAATGTCCAACTTTCATCCCGCTAGGGGAAAGTTGAGTTGAAAGATGAAATTTGGCATCGAGATAGATTAGAACTTGGAAACGGATATGCCTACCTTTTATAGCGAAATAAAGGGGTTAAAGGGGGAGGGATAATAGGGTATGAAAGTTTGTTGTTTTTAAATATCCTTATGAAATTTGGTACTTACAGAGATGGATTAGAGCTAAGGAACGGACATAGGCTACATTTTATCGTAAAAAAGGGGGTAGAAGGGGGATCGGTCTAGTGGATTAAAGTTTGTCATTTTTCAATCGCGCAAAAAAAGGAGTGAAAAGAATCATTTTGAAGATATCCTCATGAAATTTGGAGCAAAGGTGGAGCTTCGGAATGAACATAATCGAGTATCGAGCCAAATATAGAAGCGAGTGGAGACGCGAATAGAGATTGTTATAGGGGCGAGGGATAGGCGTGTAGAGGTGAAATAGAAAATCGAGTAGAGTCGACTACAGGGGCGAGTAGATATGCGACTAGACAAGCCAGTGGAGAGGCCGGTATGGAAATAAATAGAGTGCAGTGTGGAGTCGAGTAGAGAGGCGAATAGTTAGGCGAGTGGAGAGACGAATGAAAGTCGAGAACAGAGGCGAGTAAATAGTAGAGGACAAAGTTGAGTAGTGAGGCGAATTTAATACTCATAAGTGTCAGTTCAGCACTAAGCGATAACCGACATCCACGCGAGCGGAGCCGCGGGTAAAAGCTAGTATAAAAATATGGGAAATAATATAGGTAAAAAGGTACAGAGTGGACTCATCGATGAGTTATTCATAATTATGCCGAACTTCATGTAACAGTCGGTAATATTTTTAAAATAAAATTTTAACAATTTTCTAAGACATTTACAAAACCTTTATTTACCAAATGATTCTTTTTTTTTAAGTTATATGTTTGCGTAATGAAATTTTGTCAAATGATTAGTTTTTCAAACGTAAACAACGTTTTCCAAATTTCATTTCATTTCATCAGTTAAATGATCGTTTATCATACGTTTTTTTGTCAAACAATAGTAAACCTAAGAAATGACCTAATAACACAGTTAGTATTATGTTATCTGTCACACAGTATTAACAGTTTTTAAGAACATCCACAAATAAAAACGTAGTTTGCCTGTAAACATACGACTAATAACGAGATTGACGCTAATAAGGGTCTTAATCTTAATTATGTCTTTAAAAATTTGACGCATTAAGTATGGATTATCCTTGGCTAAAACGTCTATAAATTACTTAGGATTATAGAAAACTAAAATAGTCATTTGAAATGCTTAGCGTGCAAACTTTATAGAACGCGATTTTATTTTTTCGATGTCCCAGTGTATTCAATCTTTGGAGGTTGTTTGTTCGGGGCCTCCACCCGAAGGGTTGCTTCGCGGTAAATAACGCACTGGTGTCTTACACGAATGTTTATTGGGCTACAACATGTAATTAGGTACGAACTATGCTAGGGATCACAAACTAATTACAACGAACGAGCGGCTAAAACAATGTCGTTAGCGCGGGAGTCGACGCGAGAGAGAGAGAGAGTAGCTGTCGGTGTTGCCACTAGTTTTAGGGTGCGTTCGGAACATCTAATCGGGTGCGTTCAAAACGCCACAAATCAATCAATCAATTAGCCTATACCAGTCAACTAGGCCTCTCCCAACGTCGATGAATGACCTCCGCCCCCCATGAGCGCGGGCCTGGGGGTGACGGGTGGAGCCTTTCGCCCTAGCAGAAGCAGGCAGCGCGTTATGCCTCCCCAATATACCAGGGACGAGCTGGGGACCCGTGGTCTCCCCACCCGAAAAAGGCCAGATCGAGAAAGATGGCCCTGGTTCTGCCGGGGTACGAGGAATATGCACTAGCTACCTCACCTTCGGCCTTGCGTTTTATTTCGAGTCTTCCTTCTCTCGCAGTGATATCGTCTGCAACGTTAGTCGCTCCGTTAGTAAATTTATCAACTTTTTTTTACCTCTGAGGTGGCAAACAAGCACTCGGCCCACCTGATGGAAAAGGGTTACCGTGGCCTATGGACGTATGCAACACCAGGGGAGTCACACTCGTGCTGCCAACCCTGTGTACGAAGAGTTTCTGTGCCGTCAGTGTAGAAGACAAAGCAGGAATAGCCCTTGGTCTTCCCACTGAGAGCACAAAAACTCTCTATTGAGCTCTGGCTACGCTACTCACCGCCGCCGGGAACACAACACGAGGTTATTATGGCCGCGATATTCTGTACGGCGGAGGTACTTCCCCAGTCGGACTGCTCAATTGGACTGATACGTTTCCAGCCATATCTTTAAAAATCCTTTCTGTTTTTCCAGAACACAAAAAGGTCATCGCTTTCATCGCACACGGAGGTCTTCTTGGCATGACAGAGGCTATTTCTGCGGGCAAGCCCATGCTGATAGTGCCGTTCTACGGGGATCAGCATATGAATGCAGCAGCTGCCGCTACTATAGGACTGGGGAAGACTGTCTCTTATGCTGATATGACCGAGAAGTCTTTGTTGGATAGCTTGCAGAGCGTGCTGAGTGCAGAGTAAGTACATCGACATCGTCTTTTTTTCATTTGCCACCTTCAAACGCTACTTCTTACTGAGTGCAGAAGAATAAAGAAGAATACTGAGTGCAGTAGCCTCAATGGTGACTTAGAAATTGCTCTTCGATTTTTTTCGGTGTTAGAGGGAAACATAGAGATATGTATTCTTCTTCTACTTAAATGGCTTCTTAGTGGGGGAGACGTTGCTGCCTATGGGTGGCTCGGAGGAGTCAAAGGCTTTTCACGTGTCCCTCTGACTAGCAGGGGCACCACTATACCCTGAGATAAGGAGCGGGCTGGTCCTACGAGCGTAGGCCTTGCGGTGAGAGGAAGCCGTGCCTATATTGGCAGGCCGGAGCGATGGTGAAACGCGCTCTTCTCCATTCTGGGATAAGGGTTCACATAAGGGGGCCATCACAAATTCAAATTCATTTATTTCGTGAAGCATATGTTACAGAATAGATGTAGTGGCGGCCTTAGGGGGTGGCGAACAGGGCAATCGCCCGGGGCCTCGCCCTTATAGGGGCCTCGCGCAACAATCCAAGTAAATTTAAAAAAATATAAAAAAAAAGTTCGCTTGATCGTGATGCCGGTAAAAACTTTGAGTCAGGGAGTTCAAAAAGGAAACGAGCTATCAAAAGAAAGCAGGTAGAAGAAAATCTACGTGGATCTTCACCTAAGACAAGTAAAGGATAAGACGATTAATGACCACTATATCGGAAAAAGTATTCATAATGAGCTCATACAAATAATGGCAAGTCACGTGAAGACTCAAATTGTTGAAAAAATAGTATATAATAAATATAACTCGATTATTCTTGATTGTACTCGCGACGTTTCTCGTGTTGACTTTTCTAAATCTTTCAATGTAAAATATTTTAAAACTCAAATTTGATTTATTTGTATTTATTTCTCAGGTCTACACCATTTTGGAAATATTTAACAATTTTGGAAAAAAATTGTAAAATTATACAAATTATGTCACTAAAATTTTAAATGTGGCCGTGAATGATCGCGCATCACTACAAGCGTCTCTACCGATTCGTTTGGGTGGGCTCGGTATTCGCAAAATTTCAGACGTCAGCTTACCAACCTTCCTGTCTTCAGTCCACAGTACGGTAGAATTATTTAGGAAAATCCTTGCTCCTACACTAGTTAATTCTGAAGTATTGTGTAAGACTGAAGCAGTGAACGCTTGGAAAATTGCTTGTCCAAACACTGATCTCCCAGGGAACCTTTTCTCACAGCGTCAGTGGGACGGGCCGCTCTGCAATTTAGCAAGACAAAATTTATTAAATACTTGCTCTAATGCTGCAGAGTGTGCCCGTTTACTGGCAGTTGGAGTGTGGGAATCGGGTCTATGGTTACAAGCTCTTCCGTCATCTAACGTAAGAACTATGTAAGATGACACTACCTTCCGCATCGCGACGTGCCTTCGCTTAGGTGCGCCGTGTGTTTCTCCGCATCGATGCCGTTGTGAAGAAGCAGTTAATCGACTTGGACACCATGGCCTGTCGTGCTGCAGGAGCACTGGGCAAAACACGCCAGCCTCAACGACATAATCCGCCGTGCTCTTGTCACCGCCGGTGTGCCAGCTGTGCTTGAACCAAACGGTTTGGCGCGCGACGATGGCAAGAGACCGGATGGTATGTCATTAATGCCTTGGATAATGGGCAGGCTCTGGTGTGGGACGCAACTTGTGTCGACACCATTGCCACTACCCATTTACCTGGCACGGCTGGCTGTGCTGGTGCTACTGCAGCTTCTGCAGAGGCTCTTAAGCGGCGCAATTATTAAAATCTCATTGGAGATTATGAATTTATGCCGTTTGGAGTCGAAACGTTTGGGCCTTGGGGTCCGAGCGCCCGCAATCTCTTCAGGGAGATTGCGAAGCGTATGGTCGACGCTTCTCGTGACCAGAAGGCAGGCCTCTTTTTAGGTCAGAGATTAAGCATTGCCATACAACGTGGCAATGCTACCAGTCTTCTGGTAACACTTCCACAAGAGGCATGCAATGCGGATGAATTCCACGACGCACTTTAACTTTTAGTTTTCTTTTTTAGTATTGTGTAATTATTAAGAAATGTAGTTTTAAAACCATTGTTATTATAATTTATTTATTTGTATAATTTTAGCATTTCTCCTTAAACATGACAAATACCTAAACAACCAGACCTACATTCGCATCACATACTTTTTATGAAGGACAAAGGGCCTCGCAAAGACCTGCCGCCCAGAGCCTCGCAATGGGTAAGGCCGCTTCTGATGTTATAAATAAAATTAGTCCAAGCTATGTTCCCCCAAAGGCATACAAAATATTAAATGAAATCATAGATAAATATGTACAGAATCCAATAAGTTAATTAGTTCAAAACATAATCGCAAAAAATAATAAAAAACATAATGTCAGAATAAACATGTCAAGTAAAAAAAAAATGAAAATGGTCAAAATATTAAGCACTCCAAGAGTTAAACATAGTTTGAGTCAACGTAAGAATTAAAATTAAATTGATCGTTTAGGTTTTAGGTACTTAAGTATTTACAGAATAGTATACTTTGGTACATAGAAAAATAAAAAGTTTTGACTTAAATCCTAGAATATTCTTGCAACATGTTCACCGTTTTAGGTCTCCTAAAAACGCATTTGCTTGTTGCAAAAAAGACTATGCTTCTCAAAGCAATCATTAACACTATTATTATTATTTTTCTATCTATTTAGGAAAAAAGGCTGGTATAAGCGCGACTGGGCGACAGTTGTTGACATCGGTTTTGTCGTCTTTTTTATGCAGTGGCTTAATGATGGAAACTTTTAACCTTCTCGGAAACATACCATGTTCGATACAGTTATTAAAGATGTGACATTATACAGGCGCTATTATGGGTCCAACTAATTTTATTACAGTCTTGCGAATGTCATCATTGTGCTGTTTGTATTTTTTAGGATGTTGACAACAATTAAAATGTCTTTTGGTATGATTGGTGGTATAAACAAGGATTTGTGAGATTTATTGCAATGTGAATTACCAGTACCTATGCTTAGTAGGTATATGTCACAGATATTACCATGAAATTAGGTACTATTAGAGTGAATCATGCCTACAATACAAAATGATCATTAAAGTATTACGTTATCCTATTAGGGTTTATTAAGCACCGGTTACTTGTTCTGGATGTCCGATTTCATAGCATTAATAACTTTTCAAGTTGCCTGAGAATTATTGGTGCTTGCATTAATGAAGTAACTATTTTACACTTTATGTCAGCCTGATAACACGCTGGTACCTTTTTGATAAAGACTTAAAGGCCATCTTTGTTTGCTTATTTTTATTCAATCTGTACCTCCAGAGTAACGCTCGTCTCTTTCTACTGCATATTTTGATGCCCTTTGTGATCCACTTTGGCGTATAAACCGTTGATATTTTCTGTCTGATTAGCGAGAAACAAAGATCGTAAATCAACTTGAACAGATCAAAGAAATAATCGAAGCTGTCATTAGGGTCATCAGTCTTATGAACACATGAGAAGCTTAAACTTGCAATACGCTTTTTAAAAATGTTCATATTTTCTTAATTTGCCCGTAGATGCCTCAGAGTCAGTCAGGGTGCTGGGCAAATGCCTTTTTTGGCTAACCTTACACCCTCCAATTGAGACCCGAGACACCCGTACTGTTTGTGTTTGTTTGAGTTCGAATTAATCGTCCCTGTCGGTTACCGGGTGAGGAGTCCGTAGCGATTTCTGCACAAAAAAATTGTAGGTGCTTAGATACGTAATACTGACTTCAATTTTTTGAAGAATGTTAGGTAGTAGGTATTGTAGGTAACCGAAATTACTAATATTCCCTCTAACCCCTCCAGTAAAACTAACTTGCTTGTGTTCGAAGTGGGTTCACGTCGGTATTGTAAATAAAAGACGGGTTGCACTCTGGGAGTGCCGGCAGAAGTGAAAACATTTTCTTTTTTTCTTTCTTCGTTATAAACATAGAAAAAGATAAAAAAAGAACATACCATACCATACCTATAATATAGCGCTAATCATAGAACCTATCACTTATTTTCTGCTAATTTTCTGTCAGAAGAAATTAAAAATTATAAAAAGAAAAAATAATCACAAAAAATATTAAATTACAAAAAGAAAAAATTATCTTAAATAGTAGATTGTTCAACAAGGGACTAAAACAAGCCATAATGACACGAGATGTTTTAGCCGTTTAGGCTAATAGTTCGAGTGTCATTATGGTTGTTTAGTCCCACGTTAAACACTCTACTTTTCACTTTGAATGCGAGGAAAAAAAGCGACGTTTGATACAAAATTATAATATGTAAAAAAAAAATTACGAAATAGGCAAATATCTGTTTCAACCTAAATATATTAATTTATCATATCGATAACGGGGTAAAGCCTCCGTGGCGTGGCGGTAGTGAACGCGGTCGCTACGCAGGAGGCGCGGGTTCGATCCCCGCTCAGTGCAAATATTTGTATGCATGGATATGGGTATTTGCATTGGTCTGGGTGTTTCTATGTATAATATGTATGCATTTACAAAAAAAAATCTAAGTATGTATATCCGTATTCTAGATTCCATAATACAAGGTAGGTAGTAAAACGGCAAATATTTTGAAGTTGCTTCGTCCATCGGCGTCAGCAGACGTTTTAAAGAGTGTATATTTTGCCCTATGTCAGACACTGTTAACATATTGCATCACCTGTTGGGGAAGCGCTCTTAAGTCAATGATGATACAGATAGAAAGAGCTCAGAGAGCAGTTTTAAAGACTATGCTCAAAAAACCCTTTCGGTATCCTACTAGAACCCTGTACAGTGAATGTAAATTATTAAATGTCCGACAGTTATTCATTTTGAAAACAGTTGTTAGCGTTCATAGAAACATAATAAATTCTAAAGACTACACAAATCTAACTGAACGACGAGTGTACAGATTACCGCTGCCTAAAGTAAACTCTAACTTTGCCAGACGCTTTAGTCCATATAAGGGCATCCATATTTATAATGAGACGAATAACGTTTGTGATATAAAACTCTGTTCGGTGAAAGAAGCAAAAGCAAAGGTCTCAACATGGCTTCTTTCAATGTCCTATGACTTAACCGAAAGCCTCTTTGTTCACCTATCATAAATGTTGTGGTTATTGGTGATTCCAGTAAATGGATTATTATAAGTGTCGTGATATTTGGATGTTGCACACTTGATGTTACACGCTTGAACTTAATATAATTGTATTGATGGCTATGTAAGTTAAAATGGCATAAAGGGATCGTTTGTAATGTTTTAACAATACAGAAATCTTTGATTTCGCCCGAGCAGAAATGTTAATATTGCGAAGTTTAAATTGTATCTGGCACCCACAGGACAGGCTTGCCTAGTGTGGGACCACAGTAAAACGCACAATATTGTATATACTTTTTGGTACCTAATAAATTAATTTTTATTTAAAATTTTTATTTATTTATTTATGCTTACCATAGATCTAGATAGCGTTGTGTGAAATGTTGTGGAATATTTATTTATTTATAATAACAAAGTTTCTAAGTTGCACAATTAATTGGTGTAAGTAATTAGTGATTACAACGCAAGCTTATTACGAATAATCTATTCAAAATTCAAATTGCAAAGAAATTTGTCCCGCGGTTTTTTTTGTTGTTAAGTGACGTACGGTTGTTGTGAAATATTGCTTGCATATATATTTAGCCAACAGATTCAAACTTGAAAAATAATATAAAACTAATTGGAAATGGATAATAAAATGAACTTATCCTTAATACTTACATAATAATTAATTAAATTAATATCATTAATCGTGTTTCACGAAATTAAATGGGATATTTTGATTTTTTCAAATGTCATTTTGAGGTTATTTCTATACACAATCACTAAAAAGGTGATAATCCTCCCATTCACAAACACCGTGATTGGCTGTTTAGGAGTTATCAAAGTAAATTAAAAAAAAATTACTTTAGTCCCTAGAGATTAATAATGAACTTTAGTCCCGATATGCAGGGACTAAAAGTAATAAATTACAAAAAGAAAAAATAATCACCAAAAGTAATAAATTATAATAAGAAATAACAATCACAAAAAATCCCTGAAGGCCAGGTGCAGGTGGTTTGAACCCGATACTACCTGAAATTATAAGGACTTACAGTCGACGTGCTTACCTTTTAAGCTACGACGATATCTATTGTAACTTGCAAAATACATAGTCTATACCTAATCTTGTATGACGTCAGTCGTCGGTTACGGTTCAAAGGTCAACTAATCCTGACGCTTCCTTAACATTTTACACCCATCCAACGCCGCTAAAGAAGTTTTCACTTCAAAAACCAGGTTTAAAACCGGGGGCTCTCGATCGTAAATCGTACAGCCGACTTATTAACCACTAAGCTACCAACGCTTCTACATAGATATAGGTACCTAGGTTACAGAATAAATAATAGTACTCCTAGGTATAGATATTAAAGCAAGTATGTCATTATCTCCACGTGCGAGATACACCTGTCTTATGCCTTATTCACACGCACCGAGCGGAGTGGCCAGTCAGTAAAATATTACTCGGCAGAGACAATGATGTCATGTCAGCGAGTATTTGTTCACATGCGTTTTTTAATTAGTACAATCAGTTCAGTTCTCAGACTAGATTACCAGAAGAATAACATACTCTTTTAGTTTGAGGTTCAGTTCTATTGATATTGAGACTACTTTTTGGATACGATGGTTTGTTAAATATTATTAGGGTGATCACAGAGGGCGACAATAATTGCCGTGCGACGAGTGCCGACAATGCACGTTCAAATCAACAGAACAACTATTCTGTGTTCAGACATTCCTGGTGAACCTAGCTATACCGTTCAGTAGAAACGGTGGCAAGCTACTGTATCACCGCTTTACTCGGACAAGCGCTCGGCGCTGCGTTCACAGTTCACACGTACCGAGCACTTGGCCAAGTGCACTGTCTCGCCACTCCACCATAGATTACCTAATAGTTGGAAACTCCACTCAATGTGATCAAAGCATTAATATATCAATCACAGCTGATCTAGTACGATTTCTTAGCTTCTAGTTTGTATCTACCTTGTTTGTAAACAAGAACTGCATCTAAATAACTTGTTCTAACAAGTAATATCTACTACGCATCAGTGATTAACTTACTTATACATGTAATTATACACCTATTTCTTTATATTCGATATCATGTGTCACTATGTAGGTACTTCCTGTACCTATGTATAAAGCCACAGGTCTCGTGTCTATTTTAATCGTGGATAATAATTATTTTAATTCAGAAAATGTTATTGAGACATACATATACCGTCTCCTCCACCTTGGAAGAGATGCAGGTTTTTGTAGGAGATAGGACATGACGGTATTTCCGTCCAATTGAGCAGTCCGACTGGGGAAGTACCACCGCCCTACAGAATACCGCGGTCATATAACCTCGTGTTGTGTTCCCGGAGGTGAGTAGGGTAGCCAGAGCTCACTGGAGAGTTTTTGTGCTGTCAGTGGGAAAACCTAAAGCTTGACCTGCTTTATCTTCTACACTGACGGCACAGAAACTCTCTGTTCTAACAGGGTCGGCAGCGCGAGTGTAATGCCTCTGGTGTTGCACACGACCATAAGCCACGGTAAACCACTTTCCAACAGGTGGGCCGTGTGCTTGCCTGCCACCTAAGTGGTCTGCTTTACCTTATTATATATATTATATATATTAATTCTCACCGAACCCGACATCCTGGGTTAAATAGTCTTTGATAGCTGTTCTCATGTTCTCAATCTAATCAGTTAGCCTGCAGTCCACTTCTGGGTCCACTTCAGTCCAATCAGGGGATTCTGCTAATATTTTTTACATGGTAAAACCACTGCGTTACCACAGACACTGTTACTAATGCCATTTAATTTTAGACGTTACGTGTATGCTGATAAAGTCTAAAATTAAATGACAATCTTGTGGAGTGAATGAAAAATGTTATAAACTCTTCCTCTTTCCATTTTGGACTTTAACACTCAGGTATAAAGTGTAAAATTTAATGACATTTAATGCAATGTCAGCGGTATGATAGTGGTTTTGTTATGTCATAAAATTAGCAGAATCGGAGGCCTGGACAGAGCTCTCTCCCAATGTCGGGACGTTTTGGCCTGCTGTTTCCACGCTGACCAGACGTGGGTTGGTACAGGGTTATATTTCGAGTTTACCTTCTCTCGCAGTGATATCGTCTGCGTATTTTTCCATTAGTCGCCTCTTACGACACTCTTTGGATGAGATAGGGTTGTGTGGTGATATTTGTATTATTTCTCCATCAGCTCACGGATACCTCCCACCACTGCTATCTACTTACCTATTTGTAAAACTTCATTGGTGGTATACCTATTTACTTATTTTAATTGTTAAAAGGTAATATGCAGAGTTACGTACGCATTTATAATATTAGCACAATAATGTGGAATAGAATAGGTAACTATTAAAATACCAGTTCAAAATCACGTTTTAGTGGTTAGCACACTGCGTCAAATTCCAGTAAGTAAGAAGTGCCTTATTTTGTGGAATTGCAGCACTATTCGTGTGTGATTAATCGTGACTGTGTTCAGTGTAGTCTTCACCACATAGTTTTTATAATGACGTCATCATCCAGCTAAATATACTTTTGGCGCCAACCAAAGATCGTTTTATTAATGAGCTATTTCCGTATATTATATTTGGCACTAGGATCAGGAACACTGGCAGTTTTGGCGGTGCCTGTAGCTAGGTAAGTACAGTCACTGTCAAAAGTACTGGAACACTACATTGAAATACATCTCCATCTTAGATTCTTACAAGTGATTTTATAAACGATCGAAATTCCCATTTCAAATTCTGTTTGTACCCAATTCCAATTCTTTAAGTTATTGACCGTATATCGAAGTGGGTTACTTCGGATTTGAATGACAAATGTATTTGAACGAAACAATGTTCTATTTACATTTTCATACAGGCATTGTGTTTTCTTTCAAAATTTAAATGCATAGCAAGGTCTTCAGCATTTATGTCACTTGATGACATAGCAAGGTAAATTATGTAGGTATCTAGCGCACAATATGTTTCGATTTATTAGAAATTTGTACCCTGGTACGTACCCGTCCCATCCCATCCCATAAAACATAACATAAAATCAATGCATAATTTTTCGTAAACTATCTACTTTTATATTCATCAATCAGCAGCTCTACATAAGTACTTATCGCCATCTTAACTTTGTTTCTGCTTGTACGAGACTTTCACCTCCCCAGTTTTCTTCTCATCATCATCATCATTATATCAGCCGACTGTTGAACATAGGTCTCTCCTAGACTTCCAGAACGACAGATCTAACGCAGCGCGCATTAGTTTTCTTCTTAGAGTTTACTCTTCCATATTTAGGTATAGTTTATAACAGAGCGACTGCCGCCTGACCTCCCAAACACGCCAACAAAACCTGCACCAGAGCCTCGTTAGTTTATCAGCAGGTACACTGGCTTGGAAATGCGAATGATTTGGCCCGAAAACCTTGAAGCTCCAACTTTATCAACTCGTAAACTCGTGTGTCAATCAATCAATCAATTAGTCTACAACAGTCCACTGCTAGACATAGGCCTCTCCCAATATACGCCATCTCTCCCGATCCTCCGCCTTCCGCTCGTGTGTAGGTAATAAAAAATAATATATTGTTACAGAATGCGGCTAAGCGCACGCCGAGCGTCAAAGATCTGGCAGGATAGAATCGCCGATCCCATGGAGACGGCAGTATACTGGGTCGAACGCGTCATCCGCTGGGGCGACTTAGATCCACTGCACTCAGCAGCCAGGGATCTCTCCTTCATAGAATATAATTTACTAGACGTATTGGCTGTGATCGCTGTTAGTCTTATATTGTTAATTGTTATTTTGTGGGTAGTTTTAAATCAAATTTTGCGTCTGCTCAGCGGCGGTCACCATAGCAAAGAGAAGTTGCATTAGTGTTGTTTTAAATTGAAGTGCAATATTGTAACAGTCATTTTTAAAGATGAATGTGGTTGTAATGGCGGGACTAGAAAACTTTACAAAATATGTTAAAGCGTTCGTATTGGCGGAGATGAGAAATGGAGCTATAAATTGTGTATAGTTCTATCTCCCTCTTGCCCGGAACACGGGCGCTTTAACACGAAATATGAACCTTTCTGCAGTCTTGCAAAATCTGAAGTAACTTTATGGTGACTAATGAACATTTAAAGAATGAGAAACAATTACTTGGTACAGTCAGTGATAAAAGTAGCATAGTATATTTTTATCTATAATTTAATAACTTTAGTAGATTTTGTATACTTACTGTATACTTACATTTTCCTTATAATAATAAAATACACGTGAAACTACTTTATCCTCTGAATATTATCTATAAAAATACTTTAACATCAATTTGAGATATGAGATGTAATAGGTCGTTACATATGAAATTGCCGTTTTATTGAAAAAATTAGAGGAAACTCTAATTGCAGTAGGTACTAATATTTTTGAATTTTTTTAGGAATGACAAATCCAAATTTTATTATTGTTTTTGTATATGAATGAGACAACATTAAGCTAACAGCAACTTTTATTACATTTTTGAAAAGTTACAGCTGTAAAAAAGTAAATCGTTTATCATCAAAATGGATAGCATTTGGAAGTACTGTTTTTGAAGATCGAATTTAATTTCTCAAGCGGCCATTAAAAATAAAATTTAATACAGAGTTGTAAAATCTTGAAATCAACTTTCAATCAAAGTATAAATAATGGGTCGCATATTAGAAAATCAAAACTTTATACCTAGAGCAAATTTCAAAAGAACAATAAACGATATAACAAAATTTAAATGAGCAAATGCTTTATTTAGAAATTGTATGTGATTTATGTATGTGACATCAAATGAACGACTGATCAAAAGTTACTAGAATGAATAGATGTAATTTTAAAATATCAAATCTATTGCTTTAATAAATATTATCATATTGCTATGAAAATGAATTTATTCTGCATGGTCATAAAAAAAATGTCGGATTGTGCAGCTTTTAAAACAAATATTAGTAATCCATTTGATAATTAATATTTTTTCCAGTAATCCATTTTGACCTTTAAACGATTTGGTCAATAGTGTAATAAATAATTTAAACATTGATATTCCAGACTTTGGTCTGCTGAACTTTTGATCAAATGAACATCGTTATTTTAAACTGTGTTGATTTGTACGTTGTTCTTTTGAAATTTGCTCGAGAAAGTTTTGATTTTCTAATATGCAACCAAATAATGGAAATAGCTATTAAATTACTACAGGAATAACGAACTCATGAATCTGTTAAAAAATTTCGGCAATTTCACATGTAACGACCTAATATTTAAATGTATTTCGGTGTGATTTTTTGTAAATTATTCACTGCTCAACAATTTCGTTATCGACTGTACTAGTTATGATATCCTAATAGCAAGTACCAATAAAAGTCTCGAACTGATTTGCTAATATATTTTGACCCCTGTGGATGTTTACAGTTTACAGCTCGGTATGTACTTGATTTGGAGCACTGTGATAGCGAATATATTATTAAATTTTTGAGTATGTAAATCATTCTGAGTACCTACTTTGCAAGTCAAACAGATGCTGACTGTACCTATGTGTGACTCCTCATTATCAACATGTTACAAATAAAAATGCATTCTTTATATCAGCAGAAAGATCAAATGATCCTTTTATAAATATAACTTCCAAACCTAGCAAACACAATATATTTAGGTACTTAGTGTTTGTAATGATGATTGTACTATGTTATAATTATAACAAACTGATGTGATAATATTATATTATTTGCTCGTTATTTAATTCGTTTTATTTGAACATGACGCTGGAATTTTTTTTCACAAGATAGACAAACTAGGAGGTGTGCAACTGCACAAAGTTCCAAGCCCGTAACGACTGGCATGGCTTACTATTGTTTGACAAAAAACATATCACAAGCGATCATTTTACAAACAACGTTTGAAAAACTAATCGTTTGACAAACTTTAATTTCTCAAAAATATTACTTTAAAAATTATCATCTGATAAATAAAGGTTTGCAAATGTGTTAGGTACTTAGAAAATATTTCAATGGTTAAAATTTTATTTTGAAAATGTTCATTTGACTACATAAAGTCAGTTTACAGTCAAACATGCAAACATAAACCACGCTAGCATGCAGTAGGCAAGTAGCATGCAGAAAACATAGTTTCTGTCACAGCTCGGGTGCTGCAGGGTACCGGCGGCCTCACACGAGCTCCGGCTTGCTGGCGCCAGCCTCAGATGTGGCAGCGGGCTTTATAACCACCTGCTCCTCAGCTCGTGGGCCGCCTCACCACTCCGCGCCTGCGCGAGTTTAAATAACACTCTAGGGGTTGGATAAACATGACTAAGTGAAGTCGGATTTGCAGCGATTCATTTCTGTTACTAACTTCGAGTGTCACAAGTTTTGACTTCAAGACAATAATTTAAAGGTGAAACTTGTTTAAAAAATAATCAATTTGTGGAATGATTTTAAGGCATTATGAAATTTTTCCAAGTAAATATTTTCACAATGAGTAGTTTATTAAACAAGTGTGTAAAATGATGCATTTATCAAAGTATAATTTTGTCAAACGTTGTTTTTTTAAACAATATTTTGTTTTTTGTTTTTAGTCAAATGATTGGATACCGACTGCCATACATGTTCGTATGGCTACCATGACTGACGGCTTAACTTGCTCTCCTAAGTACTCATATCCTTATTAGCTATGCTATGAGCGCCCTATGCGGGATGCGGGTTCGATTCCCGCTCTCGCTCAGAACATGAATATGTTTTTTTGAATTTGGGCCACCCCTTCTCTTCCCATGTGGTGTCGTACAAGGCGACTAAGAGATAGGGCTGATTAACTTTAACATCAGACAGATATGTACAGCCCAGACTCGGCCTCAGATGCATGGCTCGAGTCAACAAAAGTGCCCGGAATACGGCAATAGGCTCACCCCCTATTACGTGGGACCGAATACACATTGGTGAAATTTGGGTGTTAATTCACCTCTGCCTAACCCTCCGGGGATAAAGGCGTGATTATATGTATTTATGTTTACCGTGCTAAGATGAGATGTCAGCCCCGTTGTCATACGAACATCCATGGCTGTCGTTATATGGGGTAACTGCGTGTAATCGGCCACAAAAGAGCGGATCACCTGTCCGGTCAACAGTGTCCCCGGTGTCCCCACTGACAATTAGTCGTCGTATTAGTAGTCGTCGATGTTAAACTAATTGTGTATATATGATCGTAAATCATTGTTAATAAAATATCATAAAATGATTTCTTGATTTTAATTATAATTAATACATTTCATAACATTCATTTCAAACATCTAAATAAGATTGATCACCAATCAATATCGAATTCATATACCTACTAAAAATGCAGAGATCGGTTGCAGTCCATACAAATTCATCAGATTGTTATTATTAAGCTCTTAAGCACAAATAGCTCATTGAGTATTTAACACAGGAGATACCTTCACTGCCTACTACTATTATGCCTATCAATATTATTTATTTATTTATTACTAACTTTTGCCAGCGACTCCTCCCGCGTGATTGTCGGTTATCGCGACCAAACATAGCCTATGTCCTTTCTTAAGGTCTAATCTACCCCTATACCAAATTTCATCAAAATCAGTCCAGTGGTTTAGCCGTGAAAGACGGACAAACAGACACACATACACTTTCCGATTTTTAATGTTAGTATGAATTATTAATTACCATTAATACAAAGCAATACCTGTGCTATTGACAGTTATCATTACTTAACATAGGTTAATTAAACATACATATATAAGATCATTATAGGTCACCGCCAACTAGCTTATAGCCGCTCAATTAACTGCCTAGGCTATTAACTTAACGGCGCCAATTAATAAACGGCCTGAATGATATTCAGCCGTAAGGTTTATAACGACATTTAATAACCTGGCTGGCTAATGGTTTGGCCAATCGTAAGATAGAGCACTACTTCAAAATATGATAGAAAATTACATACATATAACTACACCTGTAATTCCCCGAGGGGGTAGACAAAGGTGTATTCACAGAAAATCAGTAATAAGTTTATTGTGATGGCTGAGCAATCCGACTTGGTTAGGTTAGGTTAGAGCGTAGCTCCCGCGTTAAGCCTTCATGGTTACGTTTTTTATAACCATGCAGAAATAAGCCATTTTTTCTAACTGTTTAATTAAATGGCTAGGCAAGTAGTTAAATGTCATTGATCCAAGCTGTTTTCCTAGCCTTTTAATTAAATGGCTGAACACCATTCAGGCCGTAAATTGAACTCATTGAAGTTCATTGAACTGCTGATTATGCTAGTTTGCGGCGACATATATACCTACTCAACATTCGCTAATTTTGACAATTATAATTTTAAAAGTTAATTAATATAATATATAATTATAAAAAAAAAATTGATCCCCTGAGGGATCGAAATAGGGAATCCAAACGGGGAATCCGTTATCTGGACCCCAAATCGCGAGAGCAATAGGGCCATGGAGCGCACGGATAGAATGGATATGATCTATGATTCACGAATTTGAGCCATTCTTCCTTCGGCTCCGTAGCACCCGATGGTATTCCCAAAAGACATTTAAAAAACGCGCACTGCGCCGATAGCTCTTACTCTCTACCCATAACCCAATTCCTGCTGGCTTCCTAATGCGTCGCATAACCTAGATTGAGTTCTTTTCCACCGACATTACTTTTCATCTTTTTCACCTTTCGCCACTGCCATCCCCTGATTAGTCGCCTACTATACCCACACGACCAAATTGTTATATATCTTGGCGAGAAAAGGACGTGCGCAATGGTACATCCCGTGCAAAATACTCAAAGATAAAGACTACAATAAAGCAATAACTACAGCGCGCTATTCAATAATCGATTGTTGAAGTTTTTTAATCTTCAACGGCAATATATTTACCATTTCTTGACATAATTGGAACTCTTCTTGCATTTTTGTAGCTGCTGCTTCATTAGTAGTACAAATATCTACGACTGCCTGATAAGCATCGAGACTCTGTTGTACATGCATCAATTGTATTTTCTTTTCCACTGCAATTCTCTTCATGCCATTCCTACCAATGAACGCGTAGGCACTTATAACTGGTCTGATTAAGTCGTCCGTTAATGTCGCAGGCATCTTTCCTTCTTTATCTTTGACTGACGTCAAGTAAGCAGTGTAATTTTCAATGCTTTTCTCGCATAATGAGTTTATTTTCTTCAATGCTTGAGGTACAGGGGGGCCTTTAATTTTGTTCTGTTTATCAAGCTTGATATTTAAGATCTCGGAGTAAACCTCACCGAGTTCAAACCAGATTTGTCTGCAGTATTGTAGGTAGTACACGGGATTGACTTCTTGTAGTAATTCTTCGAGCATGTCAATACGTCTTTTGTGCATCTTAGCACGTCTATCATCGTCTTCTTCAAAGAATGCCAAGTAGCTAAACGCCTGAGACGTGTCCTGAATAATAGCTATATAGTCTGACGCTAATGTGTCAAGTTTGTAATATTTTTTTGCCTTTTGCAACCATTCTTGACAACTTAAGAAAACTACCCGAGCGTCTTCGAAAGTGAGCAGGAACTGATAACCGATTTGGTTTTCGAAATGACTGACGTCCATGTCAGGGAAAAATAGTTTTGTTACATCAATTCCTTTGATATCTTCGTGGTCTTCAAATGTGAGTTTCGACAACCCTGAAATGGAAAACAGTGAACATTTTATTTTAGATTTTAAATGGAGTGCGAAACGAATTACAATTTGATAATGGTTTAAGATGCAAATTAACCTGCATGATGTAAAAAATCAAAATTAAACATTTTGAAAGAATCAACATAAAAATAGCTCCAAAGAGCTAAAAATAAATTGTGTTGGTTAGTCCCTTAACTAGTAATATTTTACTGTAAGTGTTGTCATTACGGGGAAACTTGGATCATTCCAATTATATGCTTTAGGTCCGGGTCCCCCAACACAACAGCACACAATAACAAAATCAAAATAATTCTAGTTAAAGGGCTAACCAACATAACTTATTTTTAACGTTTAGGAAGTATTTTTGTGTCGGTGGTTTGGAAATTTACAATTTAATTGAATTGAATATGCAATTTCGAAAAGGTCACATGTCGGAAAATGTAAAATATTCAGGAAACGAAAAAAACTTATTTTCTAAAAGTAGTGTGATGTATAAAATTTGTATTTGAGTTATTATTTGGTTTCAATTAGCAATGGAAAACTACAGAAATTTTAGTTGTGAAATTTTATTTTATATAGGTACATATTTAGCTGATGTATATTCATGAGATGAGCCATTTTCGAAATTGACAGTACATATTGAACACATAAAATTTGAAGAAAATCTCTATATACATTTTGCGAATCCTTTGGTTTAGATACCTAACTATAATACTCAAATCTGTACTTCATGTTATAGAGAGGAAAGATACTTTGTCTGTTTATTGTGTTTGTTTTTGTATTGAAAAGGCTCCAAAACTACTGAACCAATTTGAAAAATTCTTTTACCAATAGAAAGCCACATCACTTGTGAACAACATAAGCTATATAAGTATATCATCACGCTATTATCTTAGGGAGCAGATCAGTAATCATAATTGTCAATAAATCCGGTAGGTTCCCACACATTAGTTGAAATCTTATTAATTATGGGCATTTTAATGGGTTAAAGAGATGCAACAGGGGTTTATATTATGTCACGAGGAAACTGGGGATAGAGGGTAAGCTAAACAGAAGGTGAACAGGGGCTGACAAAAATGAATTTCTTTAAAAAAACTTCTTCTTGAGGCTGTCTTTCCTTTACAGCTAGGTATTGTAATGTTTTGTCATAAAAGTCTGTTAATTCTGACCATTTTTGAAGATGCATGGAAGCACGTAGATTATACTTGCGTAAAAAAAACGTATTTGTCAAGATATGCGAGATGTGCCCTTTTCGATATTGCATATTCAATTATTTTATCCTTTTTCAACAATTTTGTAGTTGTCCTGGGTTTCTGTATAATTTTAAATTTTGATTTTTATTTTAAACTTTTTAGTGAACAAGTGATAGTATCCAATTCAGTAATTCTGGTATTGTATACTATGCTTAGGCACTGTATATAATATCGAGTGTGCAGCTGGCGATGTATGAAATGTAATCAAAAAATATAAATAGTGGTTATAAAAAAATACAAAAGCCTTTGCGTTCTAACCTATATCTTATCCTTATCTAATAATGTCCACACCGCGCATTGACTTGGATATGTTATAGACCAAGTGATTAATGCAGGCACTATGAATAATGCGCAGAAATTATGCATAATGCCCAACTCTATTGGCCAGAGTATATAAATTATTATCTTAACTTAATTATTTGGTCATTATTGTACTAAAATTGATGCGGTGCATGGAGAGGACGAGTTACACCTACGAACATTTCAACTACAGTTGATTAACCTATGCTTACAATGCATATTGGACAACTCAACTTGGTTCATTCACATATGTTTTGTTTAACGCTGCAAGTATTGAAGGATTCATGTAATGGTTGCTTAGTATGTTCTCTAAAGTAATAGACGACTTACCTACATTTCATATTTGGCTAATAGCTTCACCAAATATTAACCTATTGGCTAGGTAATATTTTCTATTATGCTTAGGACCTAATTATTATAAAGATTTGCCATCAAAATCATCAACATCTGAACGACAATCCCGGTTGCATCCATAGCTTGATCTTTGTAGCTTAGGCAGTGTCTCCTAATTCTCCTCTTCATCTAATCCCCTAATTGAGAGAGATACGCCTCCATTCATCATCAAGTGAACTTGCAGATATAGGGCCCGATACAGTGTGTATACAATAAAGCTTATAATTAAATCAAATAAAAAATTAAGCTAAAAGTCAAGTCAGTTTACCTGCTTCGCAGTCAAAAGGTTGTTCTTCATCATGCATCAGTCTGTCCCTAGATGTTGACATCAACAAAATGCAATATTTGGCCCAACAACGGGCTACATCCGCAGACCTGTGCTTGAAATTCTCTACTTTTGCCAAGTAAGCCTCATTCGTGGACTCTGAAGACCTCAATTCTTCCCCATATTTCTCCATAATCATTGAAGAAGCAGCTAAGTGATGCCGCGCTTGGAGAAACCCGTCTCTTTCAGCAAACACTTGTGCTAAAGTTGCTGAATTCAATGCCCAATCAATTGGATCATAATCCTTAAGCTCCAATTGCCTGCGTAAAGTTATATGACAGTATACAGCAGATTTTAGATTCTTGTTCAAGGAGCCGTATACTTGGGCTAAGTAGTAAAGAGTTAATGTGAATGCTTTCTCTAGGTCTACATTATCAACCAGCAGATTCTCGTCCAATTCTTTTACGACATGCTCAATAGGTAATGATAATTTCTGAGTGGATTTAAAAGCTTCATACAAGGCTTTAGCCTTAAACAAATATGTTTTCGACTTCACAGGCTCGTCACGATTAAACCATAAGATACCTAAATTGTTGTAGACACTCACGAGCGTGATTACAATTTCTGGTTTGTCACCATGTGGCTCGAGTAACTCCACAGCTCTCGACAATGTCTTTTCACTCCCTGTCAGGTCTTCCGTATCCATCTCTATGCTCCCTAAATTCAGTAAAACAACGCCGATCATAGCACGTATTCTAATATCGACCACATCTGTTTCAGTTTCAAAATATTTCTTAAATCTCTTATTCATTAAATAAAATATATCCCTCGCTTTATATTTTGGTAGAAACGGGTTATTTCGTGATTCATATTTTCTGCTGTCCTCCATGAGTTTGCGCCCCTTAGCATAGTTTTCGTCAAAATCGTTAAGGATTTCTTTGAAAGTCAACTCGTCAGTCATGATAGGATTTTTTCTTGTTTTGATTCCAAAAATAAATACTTAAACCTTCTTTGTTCAGTCTGAGACCTAAACAGTAAACGACCCCAACATAAACCTGTGACCTAAACAAACAAAGCTCCCTGCTCCTCCACTCCACTACATAATAATCTTCTATGACTACAAACAAAATGTCAACCTAATTTTTTAAATTTCTATCGCGCGGCGTGGTGCAGCGCCCTGTGGATCGAAAAGCGGGTTTCGAATCATATTGCGTAACTACTTGCAATTTTTTTTTATTCGTCGAAACTTTTTTTTTATTTACTATCACAACCCGGTTACACAATCAAAATTTTCTAATATGACTGTGTAAATCAAATCTCAAAATATTTTGTACCATTAAGTACCGCAGTCCAAAATAGTCTAGTAATTATTGCAGTATCGCTTTAATAAGGGTTATATGATACAGTACTTTCCTCACTCATCATTCATCATCGACATTAATACGTTGTCCCGATTGCATCCGAGGCCAAGATGCCCTCGGAGCTCGGGGTCCGCCTTCCGACTCTTCCTCCTCCATTTCGCACGATCTTGGGCGTCCATGGTAGTGAGACCATTTGCACGCATTTCACCCTGCACGACGTCAAGTCAGGACTTTTTGGGCCTACCCCTTCTACCTGGACCGGGCGGAGGCGCCATTGCCAGGCATTTGCTACCCACGTAGCCTGGCTGTTGCCGCAAGACGTGGCCACACCAGCGAAGACTCCGCACATGCAATGCAGCATCTTCATCTCCGTGACACGCAGCTCCTGCTTGTGTCGCTCCAACAGCGGCCACGTCTCACAGCCGTGTAAAAGGACAGGCCTAATGATCGTCTTATAGACCTGTCCCTTCAACCTGACTGGCATTTTAGGATCGCATATGACGCCAGTCATATCCCGCCATTTGGCCCACGCGACAGCAATACGTGCCTTGACGTCGCAGTCGATGTCACCAGTCACGTGAAGTACAGATCCTAGGTACTTAACCTGGTCCTTGCGCTCGACCAAGTCATCGCCTATGCGGACGGGTGTGTTATCTGTTGAGTTTAACGCCAAGTATTCTGTCTTCGCCACATTTAGCTTTAGACCGCCGTTCTCCAGCGCCTCCTTCCACACTTTCACGCGTCGCACCAATCTGTTCCTGTCCGCGTCCATCAGCGCAATGTCATCACTTAATCAGCATACATGAGCAACCATGGAGGCTGCTCATGCGAGTTTCTGATGCTGTCCGACAAAACGTCCAACACCAAGCTAAACAGGTAAGGACTGAGTACGGATCGGTGTACCCCGACGGTGATGGGGAAGGTGTTCGTTTCGCCAACAGCGGACCGAACCACGGAACCGGAATCGTGGTACATGTCTCGGATGGTGTCAATGTAGGCCTCTGGGATTCTCTTGGACCGCAATGCCTACCAGATCACCGCGCGAGAAACACAGTCGAAGGCCTTCTGCATGTCTAGAAATAGGCAGTGCAGGGGCGTGTTCTTCGATGTATATTTCCCCGCGACAATCCTTAGGACGAACACCGGGTCCATGGTCCCGTATTCTTTATAATTATTAATAATTAATGAGGTCCATAAAAAGAAAGGAAAATATAAAAAAAATACTTGAAACTATTAAAAACTGACAAAAATATAAAGAATGTCAAAAATAAAACTGTTAAAATTTAAAAATAATGTCAACAATGTAAATTAAAAGTAAACAAGAATAAAAAACTTGACAAAAAGAAAGTTAAATAGTTAAAGAATAATACAAAATTTAAATATATTCATCGAGTCTTAAGTCTTAAGATCTAAGAGATAAGACAATTTAAGAACTCTGGGACAGCTTCATAAACCTGAAGGTTAAGCAAGTCTAGAGTTTCTCTGAAATATGTTTGGCTCTTATGGGCATCCAATTTTGGTCTTATTGAAGTTATAAGAGGATCAGCGAATAAGCATATTGAGGATATCCCCGTTAGATGCTTGCCTGTTCGTCTTCTTGGAATGGCGTTCTCTAAACCTCCTAAAATCTTTTTATTTTGGCTCTCCGAAGCTTCTTCTGAAAGGCATCCAATTGGAACAATGGCATTTTCTGCTATTGCATCCCCGCCATGGATAAGTAACTTGTGAACAGTCGAAGACATTATAATAACAATCATATAGTTGTGATGTATTTTTCGGCGATTATTTTTGTGTATTGTTTAAATTTCAACACATCTATCACCTCTCCAGATATGATTGCCTGCAGAATTACACCAAACCGGTGGGACAGATGCTGTTTTGCCAAGAAACTCAAAAAAATCTTCTCGCTGTGTTCCCATCGTTAGTAGTGCCTGATCCTTGCTTAACTATGCCAATCGGGAGATTGAGATCATCTTGAAATCAAGACGTTATGCTATGTGTAGATGACATTCCATCACAAGCAATAAAAACAATTAGATTGAAGCAGTAAAAACAATTAGACGGCTTACTGATATTGAGACAGCTAGAATAGTTTATTTTAGTTATTTCCATAGTGTTATGTCATATGGAATTCTTCTCTGGGGTAATTCTGCGGACATTAATACCATCTTAGTATTGCAAAAGAGAAAGCTGTAAGAGCAATATACCAACTTGGTCCTAGAATGTCTCTAAGAGAAAAGTTCAAAGAAATAAACATTCTTACGGTTATTTCGCAATTTATTTATGAAAATTTACTTTATGTGCATAAAAATATAGACTCCTTTACTAAAAAGAGTGATATACATGGTATAAATACTAGACATAAAGGTAATCTTGTGTTACATACAACTCGTCTCCAAAAAATAAGCAACTCTTTTATGGGGCAATGTATTAGATTCTACAATAAACTTCCCAATGAAATTAGAACATTATCCTATAAATTTAAAACAACAATTAAGGTCAAATTGTGTAGCAGAGCATATATTATAACATTTCAGGCTATTTGAATGACAAAAATGCTTGGGATTAATTAGCTCTAAGCCAACACAAGAAAATGATTGTGCATAGGTACATGACGACGTTTTTTTTTTAAAAGGATTTCTACTGAGTTTTTTGGCAGTGTTTCTCAGTAGTTGCCATGTCACGCACTGCACGGTAGGGAAAAAAATAATGACGATTCCAAACAAATTTAATATTTTTATGGAATAAATGATTTTTTGAATTTGAATTTGACAATAATTCGGACATGTAATAGTGATAACACTGATAACCCATACTCATAAATACCAGGAGAAACAATTTTTGATGAAACAGTGTTGAAGTTATTCTGCTTATACTATTGATTGACTGGATGTATCAACCTTTGATAATGCCGTGAGGCGAAACCGGTCAGGAATTTAATAAATAATGTGGAATAGTACAAGTGTTTTCATTGAAGATTTAAGTTATTCATTTCCGTAGGCTTGGCCAAACGCAGGTAACAGGCTGCATTTGATTTGGCATCACAAAGATACGTACAAATTTTGCCGTCAATCATTTTCTTCATGAATTTATGACTAACTTCAGTTTCTTAGTATTTTGAAGGCACCAAAATCTGAATTTATTATCCATTCTTGTTTTTTCATTTGTTACAACTTCTTTGCTTTCTTACAAAAAACTAAAGTGCACTGATCAGTAATACGTAGATGAACAAGGATTAGGATTCGTCCATTTGATTTCTCCTTCAGCTGTTAATTGTTAATATGCTAGAATCACTCTGCTCACTAGTATGTTTTTGCCTAAATCTAATTTGGTTGGATGCACCGTCAAAACAAACTTTGATGTTAATATCAATGGTTTGCCTTGTTTGACATCAGAATTACGAAGATTTTCGAGAATTCTGTTCACTGTTAAATCTTGTAATGCTTGTAACGTAATCTCAGCTGAGGAATCAGTTATAGTCACAAATGTCCTTGGAGGGTTTTTTTTACGTGCGGGAAATGCCCACGGATCCCCTCCCCCCCTCACCGGAGACTGAGGCCGTCTGTGGGTCGATGTGCTAGGCTGAAGGTGAGGTGCGACATATCCTTCGCATCCCGGCTGACCCAATTTCTTTGGAAGGTAGCACTACAGTTTAGCTTTTTGTATTCTGTAGTACCTAAGACGGATATATATCCTGTAAACCTTTTTGAATTGTTGTTTCCCGCAACGTGATGTATTGCCATTTTGTTTTGTTAATGAATGAAGCATACCTAGTGCTTTCTCTGGTGACTTTTGTATTCTGGTATATTCAATAAAATAACATCTACAATATCATAGCGACCATCTCGTTTAAAAAGCACTGATGCCGAGTAGGTATGCTAATTCAATTGGATCTTCACTTGTATGTTCAGTGGGATCTTCTCTTTCTCTGCTTTTTACTTAGATCTTCAAAAGATTTTCGAGTTCTTTCATTCATCATTATTGCAGTCGATATTATTTTACAAGTTTAGTGTTTTATTGAATATGTGTAGCAATTTGCACCAAGTGCCATTGATCAACAGTATAAGTAAACAGTAGTTATGTATTATAACGGGCAACCGTGCGATGCCAGAGATGTACTCATTTTTCAGGTTTTCTCCATACAAAATTTTCTTTAAAAAATTATAACTCGTTCCTTTTTACATCCTATTGTCCCATATTTGTGAGTTGCTAAATCAATTTCTTTCTTTCTTTCTTTCTATATTACTTTTGGAGCATAACTGAACCCATTTCAAGTCAAAAAAGTGAACATTGTTAATTTTAGTTTCTATGTCTTCGAAACTCGATTTTCGATCCACAGTGCGGCGCTGCCTTTCGAAACAGGCTAAGGTGCTATAATCATGCTGCCTAGTCTTGTCTTGTCATCTTTAGGCATGAATGTATTATTTTATCGACGATTTTATCTTAAATAAGTAGATGGAATGATTGTTGAAGATGATGACGATTGATGAGATGATTGCTGCCTCAGTAAAGTTGTGGGGACTTTACTAAAAGCTTCTAGGGAAACCAAAAATAAGAAGTTTATACAAGATGGAGCTTCTCGACGGTACCTGGAGGGAAAGTTCTTTATTTACTACGATATTTCACTCCAAGGAAACTTTCTTTATTTAAAAAAAAAACAACGCTGCATTCAAAGATTTCTGAAAAATTTCTTGCCACATCCGGTAACCGAACCGACTGAAATACGAAAAAATAACATTCTGCAATGGGGCTGTACTGATCCTCAAAATGCTAAGCTAAAAACAGTGGAAGACTATAAAGATAGAGGTTATGTCTCGGAACCACTTCAAGGGTAATCTGCCTACACAGGTAGTATTTACGAGATATCTTATCCAATTCAATTGTTTTTTAATCACTAGAAGGTGTCACATACTTGCTTTTTCAGGACAGTTACAGCAACTCAGATACTTAATAAGTTAATTTTAATTCAAAAAACCTTTTTAAAAACAATCTTTTTTTTTTCTTTTTTTTTTTCTTGCATTGTCATCCGAACTGAACGTGCATACCAAATTTCAGCTCAATCGGTTGAGGGCAAGTGCCTTAAAATTTAGTTGTAAGATTCCACCCGAACAAACATACATTGCAAGTTAAATAAAAGCTTGTAAAAAGGGACAATTGCAACCCATACTAGTTGGATAGATACAGTGTTTTAAGATGGATACAGTGTTTTTTGTTGCAATAAAAATTAAATAACACGATATATTTTGAAAAGACAGTAAAATTTAAAGATTACCTTTCGACGAGGTTAGCTTTCTTTCCAATGAAAGTTGCACCTCCAAGTTGCATATTCCAAATTGAATAAATAGTAAAGCAAGTCCAGATCACCAAAATTACCAAAACAACATGATAGATAACAAAAAACAAGTTAGCTGTAGTACCAGTAGTAGGTGTAGCTATGAGTTTGTTATTGTTGTTTGGTCATTTCGCCCCTGCTGTCATCTACGATTAGTTTTGCGTCGGCATCCCCAATAATACCATCAGCCGGTAGAATCATCAGATTTATCAGAATAATCTATGATCATAACGATGAAAATTTCTCTAACAAACAGGGTGAATTAAATGAAATAAAATAAATAATTTATTCTTACAAAATAATGCAGCGTCATACAATAATAACAAAAACGATGGCTAGTATATAAAAAGACTTGAAATATTTTTCAAGGAGGTTTCTAAGTTACCTATTCTTAGCTATATAAATAAGTATAGTTACTTAATCAGCCGTCCAATTAACTGCCTAGGTAGTTAACTAAACGCCGCCATTCAATTAACGGCCTGAATGATATTCAGCCGTCTTGTTTATTACATCATTTAATAACCCGGCTGGCTCCGAAATAAGATAGAAAATTACATACATACATGCATACATATACTTACACCTGTAAATCCCCGAGGGGGAGACAGAGGTGCATTCACAGAAAATCAGTGATAGGTTTATTGTGATAGCTGCGCAATCCGACTTGGTTCGGTTAGATTAGAAGTTAAGACCTTGATGAGGTCGTCCTTCCACCTAGCCGTTGGACGTCCTACATTACGTTTGCCCGTAGGTACGCGGTCGCCATTCCAGAACTTTTTTGCTCCATTAAATGGCTAGGCAAGTAGTTAAACGTCATCGATCCAAACTATTTGCCTAGCCGTTTAATTAAATGGCTAAACAGCATTCAGGCCGTTAATTGAATGGCACCGTTTAGTTAACTGCCTAGGCAGTTAGAAGAACGGCTGATTAAGCTAGTTGGCGGCGACATTTAAATACGACAAGTTTCTGTAAAACCTATTATAATCGCCAAATAAACCATAAAGCCCAGCGGACGCTTTTTTTTTCAAGAAGCCTTAAAAATTTAAAATTTATGTGGAGTAATTAGATCGAGTCAAAATTAATTATTAGGTATAACGAGAATTAATCCTCTTTTCATTGAAATCATAAGATAAATACTTAAGTCAAGGTGATATTATACGGTAATGTAATGTACGTAATGTAAGGTAAGTACGAATTTCACTACTATAAACGACGTTGCAGATTTAATGTTATCAAATTATTTATGTATAATCTTAGCAAAAATTCATAAAATCCCTATATATTGTAGGTAGGTGTAATAAACCAAGATGAATCACGTTGCAAAAGTTCCGCCATGCTGTATTGCTCGGGGACAAATATTTTAGACCTAAATTTCGATACAAACGAGGCTATGACATGCGTGGATTGCTTTGTAATAATAATAAATAATCTGTGTTTGGTGAAGTTGAGCTCGTTTACCGCAGTAACACCCCATGATTTCCTCAAAAGACACCATGAAACGAGTAAATCTCGTAAAGAGTAGAGCGCATTTTAGATCGAAGATATCTGTTCCAAGCAATACCTACATGCAGTGTCCAGTGTCCATGACCTAACGTTACGTCATTCCCTTCTCACAACCTTCAAGTCATACTTACCGACGATTCATGATTCATGAATAACAAAAATGTTTTAGTTAGGTTTTTTATGGTATTAACTAAGGTGGCCAATAAGTACCTACACAGCCAAGTGAAGGAAGACAGTGGGGAGAAGAAGCCTTTGTACTGGGAAAGTATAGATTTGTTAGACTCTTGATAATATCCAATTCTTCAATACTCCAATTCTTGTGACTATTCTACATGAATATTTTGTAAGTGCCGTAACCAGTCTGTGTTACGGCACAGGTTACGGCTTCCAGAATACCTACGGATAAACGCCAAGTTAGCCATTTTCCATTAGGTGGGGCGTGTGCTTATCTGTCATGTAAGTGGTATAAAAAATACATATTATCTAGAAATTTGAACTTGTAGATATTTATAAACATTCAGAATTCTGAGTAATGCAATTAAATATACAACATACAATATATACAGTGCGGGAATCGAACCCGCAACCGATTCGAGTCGACCGCTACCATTCGCCACAGAGGTCTACGCAAACTAAAAAGCTACGAGCTACAATGAAATTTTGGGCCTTCCGGACGTCGCGTCGGTCATCATTTCATCGGTACTAACAATGAGTATTTCGTCAGAGTTACCAGTTGAGCCCTAGATAGGGTATCCCCGGGACATCAATCTTAATAGAGATAAATTTTTTTTGGACCCTGATTACCCTGACATATTTTTGGGGATCAAATTATCAAGAAGAGGCGTGCACATAAATACCCAGCTCCTTTACGAACATACTTTTGTTGGAGCTACGGCTCATGAAGGTCACGGTTTTTTTTTTTTTTAGTAAGTATATTAGGAACCGAAATTATCCAAACTACTAATATTCCCTCTAACCCCTCCAACTAAGCTAAATTACTTGTCCTGAGTGGGTTCACGTCGGTAGTATAATGGCCAAGATTCGAACCCGGCAGTTCACTAGAGTTCCTTTTGCACCGCATCGTTGTCGCGCATTGCTGCCTCAGTAAGAAAGGGATCGGCATTCTACAGGTATCCAAGGTAGGAGGGGTCAGAAACTGCAATCCATGCTAATATTATAAATGTGAAAGTGTTTGTGTGTGTCTGTTTGTCAGTCTTTCACGCCTAAACCACTGAACCGATTTTGATGAAATTTGGTACAGGGGTAGATTGGGCCTTGAGAAAGGACATAGGCTATATTTGGTCGCGATAACCGACATCCACGCGGGCGGAGCCGCGGTCAAAAGTTAGTAAAAAAAAAAATTAGCATTTTCTGATACTCCCTACCTCGCCTGGACACCATGACCAGCAGGGTCGGCAGCATGAGGCTTACTACACGGCTGTAATAAAACAAAATGATAAATTACTTTGCACTGTTTATTCTTAAATAAAATATCTCAAAACTTTTTACACCACCAATCAAATATTGACGGAGTTTCGCTCATCATTCATCATGTGGCACAATCCCTCATTCATAATCAACATAATTTCACATTTTTATTATTTACATTGTACTGAAAAATATTAAAAAATAAAGTTACAAAGTCAGTCATTCATATAAAATTGTGTTATTACAAACAGAAAAAGAAAGGCATGAACAAGGGAAGATACCTTTATATCTATTCCTGACTTTCAATTCATGTAATTACTATAAAGCCACATGTTGAGCTGGTGATATCATTGCCATAGATGCATACTAATCTTTTGGCTCACTTTCACTGATATAACTCATTTACTTATATCTTGGATCAAATAATGGTGGTCTTTGGGTGTCTTTTAACAATAGTGTGGAATGATACAGTGATGGATAAACTCAAATCCACTAAAACCTGGGCCTTGTGTCTATTGCAACTTGGGTCCAAGACATGTGCCCCAAGGGATATATTATATTGCTTGTAGCTTTCAGAGCAACAATTTAAAGAAAATGTATTATCAAAAGTTGAAGAGCAAAATCTTGTAAGTGATGTTGACTTTTCAACATTAAGACAGCCTAAATGGCATGATTCACCTTCCAGCAGTGATTTACCATTCATTGTCACTTACACCCTAATGCTTTTCAATTCTTTACATCAATTGAAGGCATTGTTATTGCTATTCATCATGAACATCTGCAAATGGCTGTACCATATCGCCAGCAAGACACATTGTTATATAGAATTACAGAAATTAAAAGCCACCCTGTATTAATTATATTACTAACAGTGCTTGCTACTAATGGCATAGCCAATAATACGTGTTAGGAACCCGAAGGAGGTTCCTGGTCGTCCATCGAGAGGGCCCGAGGAGGTGTGTGGGCATTCAGTTGAGAAAAAACCTCGTTTTCTCCTAACGCCAGAGGGTCAGGTTGTGTAGCAGGCTCAGAGTGAGCATACTCCATCATAGGTGTCGGTGAAACTGGTCGTACAATACCAGCACCGGTTGCTTCCTGTTCCTCTAAGAACCTGTCCATATAGTCTGTATGCCCTGGATGCAGGGTATACTTTTTTTTCTCCAATCTGGCTTTGTTAGCAAAAATATCATGCCTCTCTGTCTTTTTCCATATGTAATAGAATTGGACCAGTTCACCCACAGACCGTGTCCTCACTTTATGCTGTCGGATTAAGTGGAAATCTTTGCCGTGAGCTTTAAGACCATTTTCAAAGTTGCGGCACTCCTCTTCAGACCATAAGCTGGCCTGAGCTTGTGTCTGCGCTGATATGCGTCTCCGCCTTAAAGCCTCATCAACATTGTGACCACATTGCTGAAGTAAATATAATGCTTCTTCATCATCTCTGAGTTGCTTCCCTCTGGGTACAGCATCTATACCTGTCCCCGAGTTCATAGCCCCAATTTTCTTCATGTATTCCTCGGTAATTTCTTCTTCAAGTGTACAAGGGTTCCATAATAATTTGTCCTCATTCTCATAAGGTAGCGCATCATCATAGCTACATAAACCTTCTGGAATGGCAGCTTGGTAATCACTTCCAACCATAATAGTCTTTTTCCAATCGTCTTCATCGGGACTGTAGTCATAGTCATCTTCTTCTTCAGAAGGCGGCCTCGACCCTGATCTGAGGCAACGTGTAGCTTCTGGACTAGTAGTCTCACTATATAACTGTTGTAATGCTGAATCTGGTTTCATTTCAATCTCCTCCGGTACTACTTCAGGGGTTGGTTCCTCAGGCATAGGTTTATCCATGGTTCTATCGTATCCGTATAGTGCCAGTAATTCTTCTAAAGGCATATCACCTTCTCGCTGAAGGCTGTTCAGTTCGGCTTTGGGGTCCTGTTGCTCTCCCGCCGCTAAAGCTTCTTCTTCGTCTAATGTTCTCTCGTCATCAAAGTCATTTACCATCATATCAACAGTAGGCTCGAATAGAGACTTGTCGTTCCCCACGTCCATGCTCGCATCGTGTTCGCTTACATTGGTAACCAGCGCGCAATCTGACATGACTACCACTGCACCACACTTGAGTAATGTGTCACATAAACATTATACGTATTCAATGATATTATTGTTGATTTACGTAATATAACATTACAATAAACAGAAAACATTACAACTATGACATATTATGCGATTTTTTTAGAAATATACGAAGAACAAAACAAAAATATTTTGACACGACAACCACAGACTAGATTGTATTGTGTCTATAAAGAGTATTGTCTATTCTATATCAAGTCTATTTGGTGTCTATGCTCTAAATGCGTTTTTAATTTCGTTCTTTCGATACTGAAACTGAGTCTTTTGATCATTTTTTATTATACAGTCTAGTCTTTGTTCTAGAGAATTTCAAGACTTGATTGACGATGCAATGAGATCTTTTTTTAAATTTTAATCATGTCTTTGAGTCCCAAGATTGCTAGTTAAATGTCTTTAAAAATCGTTTAAAAATGTAACCGTATAACCAACAGCAACTAATATGATCAATCATAAGAATCAAACCTCTCTAATATACATGGTACGTTAAATGGGAGAACACAATTTGGGGGTTGAGGCGCCATCGCCCTCATAGAAAAACAAGAAGTACACGTCAGTAGCTGAAAAGGCTAGAGTTTAACAAGTAAGCCTTGCTAAAAAATAATTTAAAAATATGTAACGTCAGTCAATGTCAAACAATTGTATGTCAAGTGAATGCGTTTCCCTACAGAAAAATTGTTATTTGTAATTTACACCAAATTAAAATGTTGTTTGGCAGTATTCCGGTGATAATAAAATAATTTGTGGTTCATGCAACATAAAACAATACAATGTTGCTAAAGTTATTTGTAATATTTGTAGCTATAATCAAAGTAACGCACAGTTTTTCGGATGTAGGAAAATGGGATTTACCACTGACCGGGGTAAGAATAAACTTTATTTATGTTATTTTCCGTACCTAAACTTCGTACAGCTAGTTCTGGGTATGGGAAATTCCTGTTAGATTAACAAGATGACCGGATAAGAAATATGCAAAAATGTATTATTGCATATTACACCTTCTGACTCATTTATTTATCATAATAATAGTATTATTCACAGTACGTAGTACAATTCAGATGATACTGTATGTATGTTTCTCCAAATGCACTTGAGATTATAATTATAATATATTTATGTACAGTACAGTATATAAGTATAATATATATGCTACTGTGTTATGATTTGATGTAAATAGTTTTTATGCATTACATATTTTATGACCCATAATAATCATTGTATATATTCTAGACAATGATTATTACATTTTATTTAAAAATGTGCATCAAATGCAAAAACATTGAATACAATAATTTTGTACAAATAATAGTCACCAAGCAATCCCAATTACATTACAGCAGTGTGATACAAAGAAAGAAAATTACTTTCTCATTTGAATTTAGAAGATTAAAAATGATGTTCCACAGGGTAAACCTGCAAATATGTATCACATAATGTTATTCTTTGTCTCACACTGTACAAATAACAAGTGCTACAGGATAATAAAAACCAGGAAACATTGATTTTTATTTTCAATTGAAAATAATTTTGTATTGATTATTACATGCATAAAGTTGGTATATGGAGGACCCTGAAATATTTTGTTGTGTAATCCAAATATTTAAGTCCAGATTCCAGAGATTTTTTTTTATGTTTAAGAACAACCATAAAAGTAGATATTTGATTTTTGCCATACCTATAGTTTTTACCAACAAAACTTTGTATCAAAACATTGGAAAACTATGTCTTTCTTTTATCATGATTCTCATGCCATGATACAATAATAAACTAATTAACAAAATAAAGACTTGATGGATTAATGAATCACAATGTAGTTCTAATTATTTTAGTTGATTTAATAGACAAACAATATCCTTACAGTCACACTAGTTTATAATTCTTCAGGCTTTCACGGCCGGCGTTGGATGTAGAATATACTGCTTCCGGGCTGTTTGGCCGTGGTCTATGTGAAACTTGCGTTCCAGACGTTTCGTCGATCATTGCGGTCGACATCTTCAGTGGCGCAGGTACGGGCGACGACGACTTCGGAGACCTTGCCTCGTCGGCGACTGAGTCAAGCAAGGCAAGGCACGACGCGACGAGGCAAGGTCTCCGACGAAACGTCTGAACCGCAAGTTTCACATAGACCACGGCCAAACAGCCCGGAAGCAGTATATTCTACAAGTCCACACTAAATCATTGGTAAACTTTTTTTTACACTCTAAATATGTTTTATAAGTAGGCACAAGCATCTTTTTTGAACTTAATAATGTGCTAAGTATGTGATTAGATGTTAACCACACAGTTTTTTTTTTCAGGATTATTGTGAATTCACACTAGCTAAGTCACTATTTCGGGATTCTAAGCTTATTGTAATGTGTAAGTATACTGCTAATTCATTATTTAGTTGAATTGCAAGCCACTGGCTTGAATCACAATTTTTATAGTATCAACTAGCCTATTACAGTTCACTGGCAGCCTCTCCCAATGTGCACTATAGCTTCCAATCCCGATTTTTTAACATTAATTGTGATATTATATATATATTGTGATAGATTGTGGTTTTTAATATACTACTTGGAACATGAATCATTTCTGGTATACTCATTATGTTGTCAAACCAAGTTAAGTTGCTTGTAATACAGGTAGATTCATATAATATTATTGGGCAGGGTTCAAACCTGGAACCTGTAAATCTCCCAATCTCTAACACTGAGTCATTATACTATTGCCAACATATTATTAGTATCTACCTAATGCACATAAAGATATTAGTGTTAGTTACCATTATATCTACATATAGAAATGGCCTGCAGCAGCTGCAGGCGTCCCCAAAATCAAATAATAATAATACCATTATATATGCTACACACGCTACATACTTTGGCTTTGCTTGCATTTCACACAATGTGCACATTGTGCTCTTTATATGATGTTAGCTGTTGTAAACCAAATCCCATGTCTTTACCAGTTCTTGATAGTTTTATTACTTGAATATGAGAAGGATAACAATGGATGCAATGATTTAAATATTTTATTTACACACATTATGTATTCACACCTTTCTTTTCTATTAACATTTTAAAAAGTTCATTAATATACCATTTTGAAATGGTAATTCTTTGTTTTGACTAGACTAAGTATGACTGTGCTTTAGTATTTCCACCATGTCATCATAGTATAGCTATGCTAGTTTTTTACAATTTCCTATGTTTCACACATTATTAGGGCAACTTTGCCCACTAAACAGTCAATGACTTTGCCCATATGGACTTCAATCTGGCTTTTATTTATATTTTCATGCATAGGCCTGTATTTGAAAAGTGTTGTCTATGTTAATGTAGTTATAAATGACTGTTTGTTTTTTAATAAAAATATAAAAAAATAATTTACCCTAAATTATATTTCTTAAATAAAAGTGGCCTAAGTTACGCCATATCATCAGTTTTCTGCCAAGTCCCATCAAAATCAGAGATTAAGTCAAATAGACAGAAAGATGAAAAAGAATTAAAAAAGAAAAATTAGTTGAGAAGAATTTATCAAAGAAAGAAACGGAAAGGCATTTATTTAGATAACTGCAGTGAACAAAATAATCTAAAAATCACTTTGTAATTAACACAGTTGCGACGCGACATACATGGGTACTTGCATTTGCCCTTATTCCGCATCGTAAGGACTAATTCAATGTTGCTTAGTATCAGATGCTATCTTATCGACTGGACATTGCTATTTATCTGATGCTATTTAGATAACCATTTTATGTCTAGTAGGTACCTATGTTTCTACTTTACCATAAAGATTCATAAAAGTGAAATATCTACTATATTCCACTTATAACCTAATGTATTATGTAAATAGCGCATTTTTTTACATGAAGTCTTTTCTTTTAGATTTAAGTACATATTGATATTTTTTAAATAAAAGAAAATTACTATTTGATTAAGAAAATAATTATCGAAAAGTGCATAAGTTGAGAGGGAAATTCAAACGACGCTATTGGTAGGTAGTTACGACGTCATATCCCATAATAAAAAATATGAGCTCGTATCGTTTAGTGTCTAGATGTTGTAAATAATTGTCCTGTTACATTATTAAATTGAAGTTAAACACAAAACATTGATAAATTACAGCCCGAAACACATTTGTAGCTATTCATGACATCGTGTAGTTGTTTGGTGTCATATACATTGACGTCACGACAAGCGTTCCAACATGGCGGGCGTTTGAAAAGCTGATATCAGCCTCTATTTAAAAAACTTTTTTTTTAAACCAAATGTTTGTGAGGCTCTGTTTCTTTTTAAATATTTATAAGTACAATTATATAAATTATAATTTTATAAAACAAAACATGCATATTCCCTGTTATGGTTTAGGATATTGAGACAGACTCTTAAGAGATGTGCGACACACAGATTTAAATATTCCAGTATCTACCTAATTGGTTTCATCGTAAATCTTCAAGCGGCCGTGAACAAATGAGAAAATTAATTCGATATAAAAGGTTAATTTTTACTAACATTTCAAAAGAATCGTGGAGGTATCATGTCACAAAGTATCAACGGGCCCCGACGCTGAGCTCACGCTTGAGCTGGTGACAAGACTGACAAGCGAGATTGTCACCTGATCACATCACCCAGACTCTAGGTATACGAAAGAGGAGATACCTAAACATGAAGAAAAGAAGTAAAAGTAACTTTGTCTGTCTGTATAATGGGCGGAGCCACGGGCAATAGCTAAT
Source organism: Eilema caniola (assembly GCA_949126895.1). Lineage (NCBI taxonomy): Eukaryota > Metazoa > Arthropoda > Insecta > Lepidoptera > Erebidae > Eilema > Eilema caniola. The sequence continues at coordinate 23,117,052 of OX421470.1, forward strand.
TTACTATATTTAGAACAAGTTGTTTAGCTAAGCACATTAAATAAATACTTAATAGTAAACGAACGATAAAAATTACGATTGTATTTTATCGCGTTCATTCATATTTAATCGTTCATCTAACCATTAATAATACATTATTTGATAATATCGTAGTATGACGTCATACATAGTTCCATACAATATACCGTTTTGAGGTTTTTACGAATCTCCCGCCAACATGAGCCTAAGGGGGCTTCATACTAAAGCAGCTAACGAGCAAGCACAGCATTTACGCAGAGTAAACAAGAGATGTCAAGAACATGCTTTGGTGTGTAGCCTGCCTTAGTTATACCTAATATTGGCTTTTCAGATTCACTACTGAAGGACCTCTTGGCACAATGAAAGCGTAGTTAGGGAATTACTTTGTGTTCACAAGCCTATTGGATTGTCTACGTCACTCTTACGAAATGGTTACACATTTTGACTAAGGTTTAGATTTTATAGAGCACTTAAAACTAGGATCTGCGGTAAATACTATATGATGACGAGTTTAGGGTGTTAAAGGTCGCTCCGTCCTCCATGAGCGTAGGCCTAGGAGTGATAGCTAGAGTCGCCTTTTTGTCTAGCAAAATTAATATACATAGAACGGTAGCAATGTGCACCTCCTTTGCCCGGGGTAAGATAGGGAGATTTTCCCACGTCCAAGGCCGCGAGGCCACCTCGAAATTGAAAATGGCCTCCAGCCGGTTCGGATCCGACATAAACGCCCATTAGGAAGGAAGGAAGAATTATTATTTCTATGGTTTTCCTGTGACCTAGTGTATTTTAGTAGCTATTGAATAAAAATTTAGATAGATTATATTAGAATAATAATGAGACTTTTACTTTTCCACACTTTTTTTTTACCCTGACCGGTTTCACCTCACGGCATTATCAAACGTTTACGTAATAATGGTTTTAAACTAAATATAGTAGACTAGCTTTGCCCGCGGCTCCGCCCGCTTGGATGTCGGCTATCGCGACCAAACATAGCCTATGTCCTTTCTCAAGGTCTAATCTACACCTATACCAAATTTCATCAAAATCGGTTTAATAGTTTAGGGGTGAAAGCGTAACATATAGACAGGGTTACTTTCGCATTTATAATATTAGTATGGATTCCACCAAATGCCATCAACCTCCTCACTCAAATAACAGCATACAGTTTAAGGAACTCAAAATTCCCTGTTGAACAAAAGGTCCCTGTTGAATATAGTGTGAATATAGCTAACAAACCAATCAAATTGAGAATGTCTTCCTATTTGAAGTTCGTTAAATTATCTTCTTCATCCTAGCGTAAATCCCAGTCGCATCCGAAGCTTTTCAACTTGTAGTTTGGGGTTCGCTTTTTACCAGTCTAAAAGCGGATTTGGCTAAACTTCGATATTTTCCGTGAAGCGACTGCCATCTGACCTCTACAACCCAAAGGCGATATCGAAGCATTGTAGCTAGACCAGTTGTTGGATTTTTGAGGGCTCCAACTACCCGTAACGACTGCCATAGATATTTGTATGACAACCAGGACCGACGGCTTAACGTGCCCTCCGAGGCACGACCAGACCAATGCAAATACTCATATTCATGCATACAAATATTTGCGTAGCGGCCGCGTTCACTACCGCTACGCCACGGAAGCTGGCTGAAGTTCGTCAAATACTAGGTAGAAAAGGTCGTTGTCATTATTTTATTTACATAGGAACAAAATAGGAGCTAACCGATCGTGCCTAGGTATTTATTCAGTACAATCGCCACGATAAGGTGAACGTACTTACATTACGATACATAGGTATATCAAAGTACCACACGTTTTTATTATATAAACACGCATGATATGAACGTCTTAACGACCTTAACTTTTCTTTTTAAATAATAAAATACTCAGGTACTTAATAGAAGTTATTGGTGCATGCTTTCTTCTTGGAGGTCAGATAAACCAAATCAAAAGACATAGCAGAAGCTGTCTTCTGAAGACGTAGGGGTCTAGAAAGGGCTAAAAGTAAAAAGTATAAGCTTTAAATGCAATCATCTAGCCCACTGCAGTCCAGTGGTGGACATAGGCAAAGATGCAATAAGGGTCAATTCAGATAAGGCGGAAAAAGCTCGAGCAGCTGTGGTAAATAAATATCAGACTTATTCCATTTGGGCCATGCCTAAAATAGTATTGTAGACCGAATCTATAAATTGACCCTAACTCTATGCTAATTATCATGACACTAATATGATTAAACAATCGACTACCGTATGATTTATAATATCGGACGTTTGGGATCTTTTTTCTTTGAGCAATCCATGTCGCTTGCATCCTTTTACCAGTTAACCACCTATATGAATATAATATATTATGTAGTAACTATTTTGTTTCAGTAAAATGTGACGTGGCAAATACGACAGAAGTGTCAGTGACCTACACATGGTCGACCACACAGTGCTCACCGGACTACTTACACTACTTTGAGCAGGTATTGTATTATCGATCAATTCAACAAACTTATTGCTGTCCACTGCTGGACATAGGCTTCTCCCAGTGTTCGCCATGGGTCCCGATCCCCCTCCGTCTGCATCCAGTCTGTCCCAGCCACCTTTTCCAGGGCCCTGATTCTGCTATAATTTTTTTCATGGCAAAACCATTGCGGGACGCGGTACCACAGACACTGTAACCAATGCCATTTAACTTTAGACTTTAAAGTCATAGTGTTAAAGTCTAAAATTAAATAACAATCATGTAGAGTGAAAGAAAAATGTTATAAACTTGTTCGCTTCATTTCGGACTTTAAAAGTCAGGGGTACGATAGTGGTTTTGTTATTTCATAAAATTAGCGGAATCGGGGGCCTGGTCGTCTGTCTATCAGGCTAGAGGGCCCCACCTTTCGCTTGCCTTCTCGCGGTCTCGTAGAGGTATTGTAAAACTTTATTATTAGTTTTATGATAAGACGCATAGCAGGTAGGACTAGGCAATGCAATGTAGTCACAGTATTTTATGGTCCACTCATATGCAGTTTTCAAGATTAGAGTGAAGGTGACGTGATTTTGAAGCACACTTGCCTAGAAGTCGTCTGCTTCTAGGCAAGCGTGCTCCACCGTCGGCCACTTCATCACTTATCAACTGTGAGAAAGTGGTTAAACGGGAGCTTTTGAACTGTAAAAAAGTAAAGTAAGTAGGTATTACAGTAGTCGAATTTTGATTGGGCACGTTGCTTGTGTGGGAATCCGGCTAAGATCGCCTTGCCTCGTTTTTGCATTGATATCTTTCTAGAGTAGTTTATATCCAAGTTAGCTTTAATATTTTACAAACACAGACGGTGTTAACTACTCTATGAAGATACCAAACTCAGCCCGATGTAAGACAGAGAGAACGCACTACAAAACCGATCTTAGCCGACATCTCATTCTTCAGCCCGATTCGACGTGTCAAATCAAAAGTGCGATAATTTTGCGTTTAGCGAACACGACGATTACAACGTCGCCGTCGGTCTGTAGCGGGGGTATCTATAATGTTATCAGGTTGAATAAATACTACAAAATACTATGAATCACACAATGGGTCGCTTATTACATTGTGCACCGCTGTTGAGCTTGCGTCATAAGCTTGAGCCTTGAGCTTATTTATGTATGAGCGTATGTGAGTTAGTATTTTTGGAACGAGGAATGAAAAGGGTATCCTTGAAAGGTGGTTTTGGCGGATTGAATGAATGAGTACTGACTGAAATAAGCGTGTAAGGCGCAGAAAAATGGGCTGGACAGTAGGGATTGACGTCGCAGAACAAACTGACCAAATTAATGACGTATTGAAAGATCAAGACCCCGATTCTACAAATTTTAGTTCATAGCAAAATTGTGTTGTGCCACTGGCGCTGTAAAAATGCCATTAAATTAAAAGGCTAAGTCAGAAACCGGCGAGTATGCATGAAAGGATTTATGTGGGCAGTAATCAAAATAAACTAAAGTGTTTAAGAATAATTTTATATTCTACTAGCTTTTGCCCGCGGCTCCGCCCGCGTGGATGTCGGTTATCGCGACCAAACATAGCCTATGTCCTTTCTCAAGGTCTAATCTACCTCTATACCAAATTTAATCAAAATCGGTTCCGTGGTTTAGGCGTGAAAGCGTAACATACAGACAGAGTTACTTTCGCATTTATAATATTAGTATGGATGAGTACACTCGCTCTCAGTATCTTATCAGGGACGAGAAGTGTTTTGTTTCGTTGAGAATTTTAAGAAAGATAGACTTTAAGCGCAGCTTTTTGATCTTATCTAGGGTAAATACTTTAATAGCTGATTACCGTTTTTTTTATACCACTGAGGTGGCAGACAAGCACTCGATCCACCTGATGGAAAGTGGTTACCGTGGCTAATGGACGTGTGCAACACCAGGGGAGTCACACTCGTGCTGCCGACCCTGTAAACAGAGTTTCTGTGCCGTAAGTGTAAAAGAAAAGGGATATAGCCTTTAGTCTTCCCACTGAAAGCACAAAAATTCTCCAGTGAGTTCCATCCGATAATATTAAATTAACTATTTTACTACAATTTATTCTGTATTAAAGTAAATATAAATAAGTAAATCTTCAGGCCTCTTGCCCTTTAGGGTAGGTAGAGTACGTTCTACTTTTATATTTCTTATTTATTATTTTTATTATTGTCTTTTCAGCAACAAGTAGTAAAATGTAAGGCTAAAGAACCTACTGAGGAGAACGTGACGAGCCCCCTGCGGAGACTTATCCACGAGGTGAAGAAAATTACCTGTAACGACAATCATCTCATATCACTTGAGAGTAGCAAGCTGCCTGAGGCGGCCAAGGACACCGTTGGGGTAAGACTAGAAACTTTTATTTTGTGATAGCCTGGGGCCAGGTAGGAAGGGTCTAGGTAGGAGGGTCCTGGGTAGGCAATCCTGGCTTGATGCCGTGAAGTTGACATGTGTGTCAACGATCTCACTACCATGAACGCTCAAGATCGTGCGAAGTGGAGAAGGAAGAGTTGGAAAGCGGACCCTAAGCTTCAAGTTGATCCCATTAAATTGATGATGATGATGCCTTTGTCGCGACGGCAGAAAAGAGATTGCGGGGGATGGGGTTCGTTATCCACTACTTTTCGAAATTTAAAGTTAGGCTTCTTATGGCTTATAACATCAAATATCTACAGTAAATATCCTGTTAATATCGACTGAGCCATTCCGGAGATTACACGCTACAAACAGATAGAAAGAAATTTAAAAACTGCTGTTTTATTATAGGTTTATACATTCATTAAATATCTCTAATTTTAACGTAACAAACAATACACTAATTCTATTAATTTGTATAAATTAACATTGCCCCAACCAACTCTGCTCCATATTTTTTTTACAGAAACCCCGACATTCTCTTTTGACAGTTGAAAACGAAGGTATATACGTATTGACGCTGACGATGTCGTCTAAGGTGAAATTCAAGGCTACTGCCAGCGTAGAAATGGTGGCGCCTTCGGGCTACCTGAGTGCTGCGATATGGCCATTATTACCGGTGAGAATATAAAGTTTTCATTACAAATTCATTAAATTTTGTTTCATGAAAGAATAACATAAGTATTCATCCAAAATTGCAGACCAAAAGTTTGGGCGCATGATACTGAAACATGTTAAATATTTATCTCGCAAAACACTTTGCCTGAAAAGTCTGCTGTCTTTTGGCCCGCCAAAGACGGTAGACTTCCAGCTCAATCTTACAGACGTATGTTTAACTGATGTTTTTGAGGCGCGCGTTCGATTCCAGCTCTGTGAAAATTATGCATTGGTCTGTGTGTTTACGTGCATCGGAGAGCACATTAAGCCGTCGGTCCCGGTTGCCATACGAACATCTATGACAGTCGTTACGGGTAGTTGGAGTCCGAATAGTCTTACTACAAACCTTCGATATTGCCAATTGGCCGCCACATCATAAGCCGCATCACATCATATCAGCCGCATACAGTACACTGTTGAACATAGGCCTCTCCTATGGACTTCCAGAACGACCAAACTAAAGCAGCCCGCATCCAGCGTTTCCCGACGACCTTGATGAGGTCGTCTTTCTACCTGGCCGTTGGGCGTCCTACATTACAGTTAGACTGGAAAGCCAGTCCAGATCCAGTTGTGAAAAGTTGCAGAGAATGTCCAGTTGTGATCCAGTTGTGAATTATATACTTGCATTTCCTCCAGTTCTTCGGGGTAATGTGCGGAGTGTACACCCTGCTGTGCACCGCGTGGCTGCTGGTGTGCTGGCTCCAGTGGCGCGACCTGCTGCGCATTCAGTACTGGATCGGAGGAGTAGCACTCATGGGCATGGTGGAGAGTGCTACGTACTACGCGGTCTACTCGAATATTAATAGTACTGGGTATGTTAGATATTTATGTTAATGTACACGCATACACACGGTTAAGGAAATAAGTTACGTTCACAGCCATAGCTACATTCTATCACCACGGCGCTGGTCATAACCATGTAATTCAGCCTCACACATTGCGAGTTGTTTAATGTACTCCTTAATGTGGTTTTCCCAAGTGACTAAGCTAGTGACTACAATATAGGGTCGGCAGCACGAGTGTAATGCCCTGGTGTTGCATACGTCCATAGTCCTGAATAACGACCTCCGCACCCCATGAACGCGGGCCTGGGGGTGACGGGTGAAGTCGCCTGTCACCCTAGTAGAAGCAGGCCTCCATACTCAGGACCAATTGGGAACCCCGTGGTCCCCCACCCGAAGGGGGCCAGATCGAGAGAGATAACTCTGCGTGAGCCGGGGTGCGAGGTATATGTACTAGCTTCCTCACCTTGGGCCTTGCACATCGACCCACATACGACGTGTGTCTTAGTCGGTTCCAGTCCGACATAACCACCCTCTCCGGCGGGAGGATTATAAGTAGGAATTTCCTGCACGTAAAAAGAAAAGAACGTCCATACGGCAGTGTGCACACACACCAATCCAAACTTAAAGATACGTTAGCTGAGAGAAGTACAGAGACAGTAGCTATTTCAAATCGATTTAAATTGTAAAAAGTGAATGATTACACGGGAGCTTAACCGCGACCAGTCGGGGGAATGCTCTGACCACTGAGCTACCGAGCCACGCCATGAGCAGTCCAAATTCTCCTATACAACAGTCTCAGGAAAGAAGGTCACTATTTCATACAGGTACCATGCTAACAATGGTGGCACTCAGCTTGAAGGCCTCATTAACAGAGGCTTGTCGTCGCAGCACCGCGTGACACCCACCGGTCCCGCTAGTGCTGCGACCCCCCCCCCCCCCCCCTGCCCGACTGCACTTGCTGACCCCGGAATGCAAGTTTTTCATCGGACGAAATTTGTGACATCAAATTTCATCAAACTTTAAATTAACGCTGCTGCGATGATGATGATGAAAATAAGGTAGCACAGCAAGCACGCGGTCTACCCGATGGTAAGCGGTTACCGTAGCACATGGACTTATCTAAACGTGGTCATTTTTCTATCGGTTGCAGGTACTTTAACGCCGAAGCCTACATATTTGCTGAATGGATCTCTGTCGCTAAGCGAGCCTTAGCGAGAATGCTAGTCATTATTGTATCTCTTGGGTTCGGCATTGTAAAGTGAGTATGTATTTTTTATTCACTGTAGACAAGGACAATTTATTTCTATGAATACATATTTGTTCATTAAAATCATACGCTATAACGGAAATATTAACGGCTTGGACGTTATCTAGTAGATTCGTGTAATGCCAGATTCGCATAATGACATTTTCGCATAATGCTAATAATTAAAGATTCGCAGAATGAAACATTGCATAATGATATATTTTCTGGTAATAAGACTGCGTCCCAAATGCTTCTATTGGCCAACATTGCACGCACCAGTCCACGTGGTTTCTTTAGTACAACTTTTACATACATCAACTACCCGTACCGAGTGCCACGGATATACGTATAGTCTTCTTTTCATGTCAATGATTTATTGTTTGAATGGGGTATTTGACAACATTAAAAAAATACTACAAGTAATGGTCATCCTATCAGATAATAGCGTAAAAAGACATTTAAAACTATAAATTAAACTAAAATAAGCATATTTTTTGAGAATTTCGCTTAAAAATTTCTAATATTTTTTCGAATTTTTATCTGTGACGAAAACGCTCTGTGCTCGATCACAGCACTGCTGTCACACGCAAGTAAAGGCTTTGTGACAGAACAGAACAGAACAGAAACAAACAGTTTTTGTGGATTATTTATAGACGTATTTGTACATTGTGCACACCATTTATACACCATTTTATTCACTAAGTTTGAAGAAAAACTTTATTATTTATTTTGACTTCACTGCTTTAGGGTTATACAAAATGTGTGACGTTACGTAATCGGCTTCATACAAGGTGACAGCGTTTTTCGCGCGTTTTTGAAAATTTAAACTTAACATCGATTTTTTTGTTAAAATCCGTTGATTTTTTTTTTTGAAATATCGATGTAATGTGCATTTTATATGCTAAGGAATAATTTAAAATGGTTTTCCAAAATTTGTCAAATACCCTATTGTACTATCTCGGTCGTGTCGTCAAAACCGTTGGTCCCGCGGTTGCCATACGAACATCTATGGCAGTTGTTGTGGGTAATTGTAAATGCAAATGGTAAATACAATGGTTTGTGCTCAGGTGAATTGTTTGACATGATGCCCACTGCTATATTCTATCATCACACCGCTCGCCATACGTAGGCAGGGAATTCATCCTCAAACGGTGCTAACGGAAACGGTGCGCGCCGTATGGTTCGAAAGGAACTTCATTCCACGTACACTCAGGTTGTGGAATGAACTTCGTGCTGTGGTTTTTCCAAACTCTTACAGCTTTATAAGCTGGCTTTACGCGTTTGCTCCCCGTTTGGTAACGCTCGGCCCCGTCCCGCCCGCAGGCCGCGGCTGGGCCCGGCGCTGCAGCGCGTGGTGGGCACGGGCGTGCTGTGGGGCGTGCTGGGCGCCATCAACGCGTGGCTGCGCCTGCACTACAAGGCCAACGACTCCAACCGCGACCTGCTGCTGTCGGAGGTGCCGCTGTCGCTGCTGGAGAGCGCCATCTGCTGGTGGGTGTTCGTGTCGCTCGCGCACACCATGCGGACGCTGCAGCTGCGGAGGTAACTGCTCCATCATCATCTTAGCGTTGTTCCAACGACTCCAACCGCGACCTGCTGCTGTCGGAGGTGCCGCTGTCGCTGCTGGAGAGCGCCATCTGCTGGTGGGTGTTCGTGTCGCTCGCGCACACCATGCGGACGCTGCAGCTGCGGAGGTAACTGCTCCATCATCATCTTAGCGTTGTTCCAACGACTCCAACCGCGACCTGCTGCTGTCGGAGGTGCCGCTGTCGCTGCTGGAGAGCGCCATCTGCTGGTGGGTGTTCGTGTCGCTCGCGCACACCATGCGGACGCTGCAGCTGCGGAGGTAACTGCTCCATCATCATCTTAGCGTTGTTCCAACGACTCCAACCGCGACCTGCTGCTGTCGGAGGTGCCGCTGTCGCTGCTGGAGAGCGCCATCTGCTGGTGGGTGTTCGTGTCGCTCGCGCACACCATGCGGACGCTGCAGCTGCGGAGGTAACTGCTCCATCATCATCTTAGCGTTGTTCCAACGACTCCAACCGCGACCTGCTGCTGTCGGAGGTGCCGCTGTCGCTGCTGGAGAGCGCCATCTGCTGGTGGGTGTTCGTGTCGCTCGCGCACACCATGCGGACGCTGCAGCTGCGGAGGTAACTGCTCCATCATCATCTTAGCGTTGTTCCAACGACTCCAACCGCGACCTGCTGCTGTCGGAGGTGCCGCTGTCGCTGCTGGAGAGCGCCATCTGCTGGTGGGTGTTCGTGTCGCTCGCGCACACCATGCGGACGCTGCAGCTGCGGAGGTAACTGCTCCATCATCATCTTAGCGTTGTTCCAACGACTCCAACCGCGACCTGCTGCTGTCGGAGGTGCCGCTGTCGCTGCTGGAGAGCGCCATCTGCTGGTGGGTGTTCGTGTCGCTCGCGCACACCATGCGGACGCTGCAGCTGCGGAGGTAACTGCTCCATCATCATCTTAGCGTTGTTCCAACGACTCCAACCGCGACCTGCTGCTGTCGGAGGTGCCGCTGTCGCTGCTGGAGAGCGCCATCTGCTGGTGGGTGTTCGTGTCGCTCGCGCACACCATGCGGACGCTGCAGCTGCGGAGGTAACTGCTCCATCATCATCTTAGCGTTGTTCCAACGACTCCAACCGCGACCTGCTGCTGTCGGAGGTGCCGCTGTCGCTGCTGGAGAGCGCCATCTGCTGGTGGGTGTTCGTGTCGCTCGCGCACACCATGCGGACGCTGCAGCTGCGGAGGTAACTGCTCCATCATCATCTTAGCGTTGTTCCAACGACTCCAACCGCGACCTGCTGCTGTCGGAGGTGCCGCTGTCGCTGCTGGAGAGCGCCATCTGCTGGTGGGTGTTCGTGTCGCTCGCGCACACCATGCGGACGCTGCAGCTGCGGAGGTAACTGCTCCATCATCATCTTAGCGTTGTTCCAACGACTCCAACCGCGACCTGCTGCTGTCGGAGGTGCCGCTGTCACTGCTGGAGAGCGCCATCTGCTGGTGGGTGTTCGTGTCGCTCGCGCACACCATGCGGACGCTGCAGCTGCGGAGGTAACTGCTCCATCATCATCTTAGCGTTGTTCCAACGACTCCAACCGCGACCTGCTGCTGTCGGAGGTGACGCTGTCGCTGCTGGAGAGCGCCATCTGCTGGTGGGGGTGTTCGTGTCGCACTGTCGCTACATCCGCTGGAGCCAGCGGGGGTGGTTATGTCACTTGTCAGACTCAAATCGACTATAACTGGATTCCGTCTCGGGTAACCAGTTGCTGAGGGTGAGGTAGCCAGAGCCTGCTAGAGCATATACTCCACTCCCTAGCCAGACCGACCGACCGATGACCCAGAGCCATCGAAGACCACCTGGAGGGGTCTATGGTGTCACCATCTTTGAAAAGGCTAAACTATTCCTGAGTTCATTCAGATATTTCTAGGGTATCGCGAAGGAAACCGCGGTCCAATAAATAATATCTATGGTAATTATATCTATACTAGCATATAGTATATTTGTGTTTGTTCACAGAAACACGATAAAGCTGTCGTTGTACCGCCACTTCACGAACACGCTGATATTCGCCGTGATATCATCCGTCGTGTTCATGCTCTACTCCATCAAGTCCTACAGAGTCTCCAAGTGTATATCGGTGAGTATTAGACTTGATACTTGATATGATAGGATTTGATGACTTGATATAAGGCCGTCAACTGGAAGTCGACAGGTCGGACGTCAAAAGTAGATGATGTTGACATATGTTAAAATTTGAATAATAGTACTTTTTTTTTTAATGTGCGGAAAGTCCCCTCGGATACCTCCCCCGCCGGAGCCAGAGGGGGAGATTATGTCGGACTCGAATCGACTAAACCGCACGCCCTCTGTGAGTAGAAGTGCAAGGCCGAAGGTGAAGTAGCTATAGAGCATATCCCTTGCACCCCGGCTGAGCCAGGGCCATCTCTCTCGATCTGACCCTCTACGGGTGGGGGGACCACTGGGTCCCCAGCTTGTCCCCGGTACAGGCGAGGAGGGGGGCGTGCGACGCGCGCCACAGCCGTGGCCTGCTTCTGCTAGGGTGACAGACGGCTTCACCTGTCATCCCTAGGCCCGCGCTCATGGGGGACGGAGATGATTCATCGACCTCCGACGCTAGAGTTGCCTCAGTTGGCGAGCAGCTAGGGCTCCCAGTCCCACTCCCGCCCCGCCGCCTCCTTCACGAGCATAACTAGCTCGCAGAAAGAGGCGCCAGCCGCTTACGCATTCGCCCTGCGGACCATCGCCGCGAGCAACGTGGCTAGCGTGAGAGCTCTCACTCCCGTTCCTAGGGCCGCCACAAGTTCCCGCCCCGGCGCCTCCTACGCTGGGCGCTCGGTGAGCGTGTGCAGCCCCGAGTCTACGCTCGCGTCGCACTGATGGTACTCGGGCGTTGGCTCTTTCCTCTTCTGACACAGATACCGCCCGAAGCTCCCGTGCTCGGTGATCATCTGTGTCAGCCAGTACGAGAGACCGCCGTGTGGCCTCTCTAGCCACTCCTCCATGATGTGTCCTAACGCCGCTATAACGGCGTGCCCTGCGCGTGGTTGCTCAAGTCGCTGCGCCCACTCCACCACCATGTTCCTGTAGAGCCGGGACTTCTCGGCCCGAATTTATTCAGGCTCGGGATCGTGTCCCCGCTCCCGCGCTTCCTTTCGGAACCGATATAGCGCCGAAAGGGCTCTCGCATCCAAGATCCATGGTGGCGTTCCAGTAAGGAGACTCGTGTCCGGTCGATATCGTGCGGTACCCCCTGATGACCCTGTAGGCCATCTTCTGCTGGGGGAGATGCAGCAGCCGCGTATACCTCTCCTTGAGTGTGTCCGCCCATACAGGGCACCCGTATAGGACCATGGACCGCACGATACCCGCATAGAATCTCCTGCAGGAGTCCTTCGGGCCCCTCAGGTTGGGCAGCAGCCGCGCCAGAGCGTCAGCCGTGCCACCTAATCTGGGGTGCAGACTTCGAAAATGTGTGCATCTGATGGGCATAGAGCCAACGCCCGAGTGCCATCACTGCGACGCGAGCGTGGACTCGGGGCTCGGGCGTCGGAGGGCGCAAACCGACCTCCGCCCCCCATGAGCGCGGGCCTGAGGGTGACGGGTGGAGCCGCTCGTCACCCTAGCAGAAGCAGGCCACGGCGGCGGCGCGCATCGTAGGACGATGTGCGCCCCCCCCCCATACCGGGGGCGAGTCCGGGACCGCGTGGTCCCCCCTCCCGAAGAGGGCCAGACCGAGAGAAATGGCCCTGGGTCAGCCGGGGTGCGAGGGATATGTCACAAGACAACCTCACCTTCGGCCTAGCACATCGACCCACAGACGGCGTTTGGTTTAGTCGGTTCGAGTCCGACATAACCTTCCCCTTCGGCTCCGAAGGGGGGGGGGGGGGTATCCGTGGGGATTTCCCGCACGTAAAAAAAAAACCCAGCCGCCGCATCCGTTCCACGACTTAATTGAGCAACCGTGGTCGTGGCTTTCAGGGTCGCTTCGCAGTGAGTAGCTCCACTCGCCGTCACTAGCGAGCGTGTCGTCCGCATAGCACGTGAGATAATAGTACATTATGGTATCTATCTTTTTAAATACGAAGTTGAATAAAATGAGGAAGTAATAAATATATTAATTTATTTGTACCATTGAACACGACCTTTTTTGTATCGAAACTTTTTTTAAGAAAAAAGCAACTGAGCTAATAAAATAAAAAAAAAAAAACAGAATAATAAAATAAAACCTCTTTTTAACGGTAGGTCGGGCTAAATGTAAATTACAAAATAAATCGCGATAGAATTAGTTAAAAAGTTGTTTTATATCAACATATTTCTAAACCGGAAATCTGTGCGATCATCATCTACTACTGACTCTGAATGATTGTATTCGATCAAGCTATAGTTCAACAGTAACCTCTATACCGCGCGTTAGGTATGTGCGCGGCTAGAAGGCGGGAGTACCGACCATCGACCGTCAGATTTGGTCAGTCCGCCGCCGACCACGGCCATTAAGCTTAGAACATTAGTTATTGATATATCAATGTCATTTTCTCATCAACTACTAGATGGCGCTTAAATAAATTTAACTAATATTTTGGGGTACGACATGACTCATACAACATTCCTAGATAGCGGTGTTTATTTTGCAAAGTACGCTAGATAGCTTCGTAGCTTAGCGAGAAGCGCTCTGACTGTAAACCCTTACTGCTTCTGATAGCACCTTTTTTTAAATCTGGGCTTCAGACATTTTTGTGAATATTTTTTCTTTTTGTAATTTATTAAAACACTTTTTGTGATTATTTTTTCTTTTTGTAATTCATTAATTTCTTCAGGTAGAAAATTAGTAATAGGTTCTATGATTGGCGTTATTTTATAGGTTATATTTATAAAAAAATTAACTTGTCTCTAGTCGCTTGAGGCACTGCAATCGCCAACGATTGACCTAACACTCTATCCCCTATTATTCAATAAACTCTTTGCCGCCGACGCTCACAGCGGTATGTCACTTGCTCTCGTCTCACGCTCTTTCCGTACCTCGTCCCCAGCCACACCGTGCGTACAATCAACATGACATCGATCTCTATAACAAAGTACTCAAAATAATCTTATTGCTTTGGTCCATCTCCCCCCCCCCCCCCCCCCCCTTCCTCCTGTCGACTAATTATTCTGATATTTGGTTCACACCTTAAATTCAGACAATAATACCATTTAAATCAATAAAACAGTTTGATTGGCCCTTAATACGATGGTTATAAGATCCTTTGAGACCTTGTAGTCAAGATATTTCTGAAGCGGACTGTACCTAGGGTGCGGTACAGCGGTCGGTACCTACACTTGTGTCTCACAACTGCAATCGTTCTAGGAGTGGAAGGAAGTGTGGATGGACGAGGCGTATTGGCACATTCTGTTCGCGTGCGTGCTCACAGTCATCATGGTCCTGTGGCGCCCCACCAACAACAACCAGCGGTACGCCTTCACGCCGCTCTTGGACAACGCCGAGGATGACGAAGGTAACTATTCTACTAATATTTTAAACGCGAATATTTGTAAGTATGGATGGATGTTTGTTACTCTTTCACGTAAAAACTATTGAATGGATTGATTGATGAATGGATATACATACATATAATCACGCCTTTATCCCCGGAGGGTTAGGCAGAGGTGAATTAACACCCACATTTCACCAATCTGTATTCGGTCCCACGTAATAGGGGGTGAGCCTATTGCCGTTTTCAGGGCACTATTGTTGACTCGAGCCATGCATCTGAGGCTGAGTCTGGGCTGTACATATCTGTCTGATGTTAAAGTTAATCAGCCCTATCCCTTAGTCGCCTTGTACGACACCACTTAGGAAGAGAAGGGGTGGCCCAAATTCTACTCTTATTTTTACTTACCACCTAAGTGGGTATTTCACACTTGTGCTGCCAACCCTGTAAAACATATTATATTTAGATACATAAAAATACTCACGCCCCTCATCGTCTAAGGTAGGCAGAGCACCAACCTACCATTTGATGGCATTACACACTCAACAGATCCTCTAACCTCATTAAATCCTTGTTTTAAAATTAACTGACAAAATAGACCAGATATAATAGAGGTAGGTAAGGTAGAAATTTGATGGCACAAATGTGTCACAAATTTCGGCCAGGTGGGTACCACCGTGCAGTTATGCAATCTCGGTTGGATTGCGTTCGGGGGTCAGCAAGTGCAGCACTAGCGGGGCCGGTGGGTGTCACGCGGTGCTGCGACGACAATTATCGACTGATAAGCCATCAAGCTGAATGCCACCATTGTTAGCATGGTCCATGTATGTAATGGTGACCCTCTTTCCTGAGACTTTACCATCAGGCGAAGTGGAGTCAAATTGACGTGTCCTATATATTTAATAGTAGTTTATGATACTGTTGCATAATAAGGGTTCTTATAACACGAGTGTGTTTTAAAAAAACGAGCCGTAGGCGAGTTTTTTTATTGTATCACACGAGTGTTATAAGACCAAGTTATGTACAGTGTCATACACTACTTTATCTACTCTCATACTATAATATTATGTATTAATTTATTTGACAAACAAAACCAAACTTTGTTTAATATAAATGAAAAAAAAAAAGTTAACGCCAAGGCGCAAACATCGATTGCGCATGCACGTTTTTTTTTCTTCCGAATCGGCCATTTTTTTTTAAAGTAGAGGTTCAGTCCAGTTGGAGGTTGTATAGGTGTATCGTTATGATAAAAAAGTTATTTTATGATATAGGTGTCCATACAAGACCTGTATCGTAATAAAACTTTTTTTTTGGCCAGTGCGTAATGTTTGTCATAAGAGTTTTGATTTCAATTTTATAATCTTTGTATTATAGTATCAGAGTAGATAAAAAAAAAATATTTCCACAGAAGAAGAAGAACAATTCGTGAACGACGCATACGGTGTCAAGATGCGAGGCACCAGCAGTAACACAGAGAGTTTCGAAGGCCGAGACCCGGAGCCTCACACGAACTCTCTCGACTCCGACCTCCGCTGGGTGGAGGAAAACATCCCAACTAGCACCCTCCCCCTCCTAGATTCGGACGAAGAAATCATTAATACCAAATTCGAAGTGTCGAAAATGCAGTAATTACTTAAGCGAAGTGTATAAAGTATTATCGTAAATGTGCAATGACTTTTTATTTATAACACTACTGAATAAATATGTGAAATCGATATCTTTTCTTGGACATTTTAATATTTGTAGTCCGTGCCACATATATTGGACCTAAATAGCGAGAGAAATGACGGTGTAGACTATGATTGGTGGGTCTGGGGTCGTCCATTGCCGTAGCATAGCACTATTCTCACGAGATATCTAAAAATAGGCGAACTGCGCATATAGAACACCTTTTGGGTCCAAAATATATGGCAGCAGGTATAGTATTGCCATCAGGGTGTCCACTTTCTGGAAAGTCAGGGAAGTTCAAGGTGGTCAGTGAAATCGAAGGGCCATCTGGAAAGTCAGGGAAAAATTTGATATTTTCAAGTATGATTGAAAAAAGAGCAGTGTTTTTATCCCAGTGATTGTAATACGAGGGATAAATTACATGCTCTAGTCTGACCCTTTCATGCGGGTATGCCAAGGGCTCCAGCCTATAATCCGAGGCGTCGGGTCAACTGGTGGAATGCGGAGATCGCGAGGCTGCGTCAAGCCTGCGTGATCACGCAACGCCGGTGGGCCCGATTCCGTAGGAAGCGTAGCCGTCCCGCAGACTCGGAGCCCAGACTGGCGGAGTTTCATGAGGGATACAGGGAGGCCAGGAATACCCTCCGAGCGGAGATCAAACGGTCCAAAGACGCTTGCTACCGGGAGCTCCAGGAGACGCTGGAGCGGGATCCATGGGGGCGGGGTTACCTTATGGTAAGAGAAAAGCTACGCCTCCGGGCTCCTCCGTTGACCCAGGTGCTCGAGCCGGCTCTGCTCCGCTTGAAAGAGTAATTGCCAAACGCCTCGTCGAGCACCTATCTAGAGTGGGGCCGGACCTGGCGAATACCCAGTTTGGGTTCCGCCGGTGGCGTTCCACTGCGGATGCTATCATGCGTGTGAGGACTCTGGCGAGGCATGCGGTCGCCCGGGGCAAGGTGATGTTGGCGGTGTCCTTGGACATCTCCAACGCATTCAACACCTTGCCCTGGAGTTGCATCAGGGAGGCACTCGTGTACCACGATGTGCCTTTCTACCTCCGTTGCATAGTCGGGGCGTCATCATCTACTACAGCCGTCATCTACCAAAGTTCGACGGGAGTCGGTAGGCGTGAGACTTTACGCGGGTGTCGTGCGGTCCATGGCCCTATAAGGGTGCCCCGTGTGGGCGGACACCCTGGAGGTCAGATTCCTGCCTCTGCTCCGTACGGCGTAGAGGACGATGGCCACCAGGGCCATTAGGGGGTACCGCACGATATCCTACGAAGCGGCGAGTATCCTGGCCGGATCGCCACCTTGGATCCTGGAAGCGAGGACCTTTTCGGCACCGTATCAGTTCCGAAGAGAGGCGCAGGAGCGGGGATTTGATCTCGAGCCCGAGGATATTCGAGCCGAGAAATCCCGGCTCCCCAGGGACATGGTGGCCGAGAGGAAGCGACGACTTGAGCAACCACGCGCAGGGCACGCCGTGATTGCGGCGGTAAGACCCATCATGGGGGAGTGGCTAGAGAAGCCACACGGTAGCCTCTCGTACCGTCAGACGCAGATCATCACCGGACACGGTAGCTTCGGGCGGTATCTGCATCTGATGGGCATAGAGCTAACGCCTGAGTGTGCAGCCCCGAGTGCCATCACTGCGACGCGAGCGTGGACTCGGGGCTGCACACGCTCACCGAGTGCCCGGCGTTTGAGCCGCCGAGGCGGGAGCTTGTGGCGTGGAGCCGCCAATCACCATAGCAGAAGCAGGCCACGGCGGCGGCGCGCATTGTAGGACGATGCGCGCCTTCCCACACCGGGGTTGAGTCGGAGACCGCGTGGTCCCCCATCCCGAGGAGGACCAGACCGAGAGGGATGGCTCTGGGTCAGCCGGGGTGCGAGAGATATGTCGCATGATAACCTCACCTTTGGCCTAGCACTACGACCCAGGGACGGCTTGCGGTTTAGTCAGTTCGAGTCCGACATAACCTCCCCCTCCGGCTCCGAAGGGGTGGGGAATCCGTGGCGATTTCCAACACGTAAAAAAAAAACTGACCCTTTCAAACATACTAATTTGCAATAGTTCTGTGCATCTGGCGGGAACGTTCTTTGAGTGCACTTTGGTGATACTCGGGTACGGACCTAACGGGTGTAACACATTTCAATTTTGTTTTAATAAAATTGTTTGAAAGGGGCCTCTATTTTTTAGACCCATGTCCCCACGCAAGCCTACAAAAAGGACCGGGACAGTCCCGTAAATTTGTAAATCAGATACAAAATAATAATAATAAATAAATAAATAAGTAGTAGTAGGTAGATTAGTAGTAGATTATACACAGATTTCTGTTCACATGTTCTGCAATATAGTAATCTGCAAAATGGTTTCATTATAAATATAATCGGCTTTGTATTTTGATGGCTGGTCAGGGAAATTTGCTGAAATGGTCAGGGAAAGTCAGGGAAATGTCAGGGATTTTTTTAAGCATTGTGAGTGGACACCCTGGTCTTCCTCAGATCCTTTTCCATGCTTATTTGGGGTCGGCTTTTAGTCGATAAACTACGAAATGGATTGGTTCTTTATTTTCTGGGAAGCGACTGCCATCTGACTCCTAAAACCCACTGGCGATATCGAAGTTTTCCAGCTAGACTGGGTTGAAGGACTTTTTAGGGTTCAAGCTACTAATAAGCACGCATCCAGCGTGGAAACGCGGTAAGTGTAATGGGCACGTTTGCACCGAGAGCGATCAGGGGTGGGTTATTTTGATAATACCTACTCAATTTGTATTTTATATTTAGAACTAGCTGACCCGGCGAACTTCGTACCGCGTATTTTTCCGCCCGCGTGGCGTCAGATCCTGTTCCCGCTACACCCTCTATTGTATTAAACATATAAACCTTCCTCTTGAATCACTCTATGTATTTAAAAAACCGCATCAAAATCTGTTGCGTATTTTAAAAAATTTAAGCGTACAAGGGGATATAGGGACAGAGAAACCGACTTTGTTTTATACTATGTAGTGACCAAGGTAACATGACATAATAGTATTGTATTTTGACCAATAGTACAAGCTTGCAGGTGAGTGACTCGGACTCTGAATATATTGTTGGGAGCCCATACAACCCTTTGCTAAAAATGGATAGACGAATAGACAACGTAATCATTCTTATGAATATGCTAGTAGCGTACAAGGTTTGCAGTTTGAAGCTTCGTCGTCCGCTTATTGTGTTCGATGTGCATGTCGACTTTTCTGGCAGCAACTGCGTGTTTGACACCCCGACTCTGAAAGGATGCAGGTGCACTGACTAGCAGGGGAACTTCGCTTGGGCCCGGAAAAGGTTGGTAGGACCCTGTGAAGGGACTTTTCCACACAATATGAGATTTAAAAGCCTCCGTGGCGTAGCGGTATTGAACGCGGCCGCTGCGCAGGAGGCGCGGGTTCGATTCCCGCTCAGTGCAAATATTTGTATGCATGAATATGGGTATTTGCATTGGTCTGGTCGTGTCTCGGAAAGCACGTTAAGCTGTCGGTCCCGGTTGTCATATGCTTCTGCTTCACGGAAAATATCAAAGTTTTAGCCAAAACTGCAGTTAGACTGGTAAAAAGCGGACCCCAGACTCCAAGTTGAAAAGCTTCGGATGCGACTGGGATTAACGCTAGGATGAAGAAGAAGATGACATTTAAAAAAACAACTAAATGGCTTTAAAACTTTTATTTATACATATCAATTAAATATATTTGTTCTTTAGACACGATCTTTGGTATATAAAATATAATATTGGGATATGGCCACAATACATTAGGTTAAAATGGAAGTTCTATAGAATTCAGTCATATAGCGCAAATGGATAATCAGAAATACATTATAACATTAAAATAGTTTAGAAAATTATAAACTATAATTAAAATACTTTGTGCTCTCTTACAAATATAATGGAAAACATTTGATTGGATTTTTTTATTCTCTAAATATATTTAAGACGTTATCTGAAACTACTAGTAGGCAGGTAATACCTCTAAAATACATGACAGAATCCGACTAAGTACTGAATATCGACCAATCGAAGGGTTTATGAACATTTTGAAGGATGTAGATACTATTCGAATCGAAGATTGGAAAAGTGAATGTCCAGCGGTTCAGGGCCCGCGGGTCCAATTCCTATCTGAGTATTCCTTATTTCCAACCTAAATACGGATGTAGGTAGTTGGTCAGATCCCGCCATCTTGCGTGTTCCTAGTTAGACCATTCGGCTGCCTCGTGTGTTTGTGGAATAAAAACATGTACCACGTGTGGGCGCCCGTATGGATAAATCCGATGAGGCAGCAGATGGCCTTATAGTCAGTAATTCGAATCTCGCTAATAGCTTCTCCTAAAACCGTAGCACGTAGTTTCCTATACATTTAAAAGTTACGTTTATGGACGCTATTGCAAGGTAACCTCATTTAAATATAGGATCATTGCATTGCCACTAAAGCGCTCGCTGTGCAGACCAGAATGTTGTGTGGCAAAATGTCTCTGGCATCCTTCTATTGTTGTTCTCAGTATGTTGCATTTTGCATGCGTGTGCCAGGCAACATGAGCTGTTCCGCGAACAAAGTACCGGCCTCATCAAATTGATCTTATCTATCATTTACCTTTTTATTAAGACCATTTTGAATACTTTGCATCCTTGCATTGATCTGATGCTGAATGTAGGGTGGTGTTGATGCCGGCGCGCGTCTTAGGACGATGCGCGCGTCCCCACACCGGGGTTAAGTCGGGGACCGCGTGGTCCCTCCCTCCCGACGAGGGCCTGACCGAGAGGGATGGCCCTGGGTCAGCCGGGGTGCGAGGGATATGTCGCATGACGACTTCACCTTCGGCCTAGCACTACGACCCAGAGACGGCGTGCGGTTTAGTCGGTTCGAGTCCGACATAACCTCCCTCTCCGGCTCCGGAGGGGTGGGTATCCGTGGGGATTTCCGGTGTTGATGTGTGAGAAAAAGTCCTCTAAATGATCTTTATACCTTGGTATTAAGATAATTTTGATTACTTGCTAGTCAAGATGGATCGGATGCTGACGGTACAATCTTAATAGCTTAATACTAATAAGAACGCGTCGCGAAAATTTCTGACGTCTGCGCATTAGTTTCATTAGATAGGTAGCAGAGATGCGGGAAAGTTTTAACTGATTCCTATTTATTTAACATCTAAAACTCATATTGGTTGCATATGACGACAGTACCTTTCCTGGCTTCCTGTCATAACAAATCTCATTAGTATGCGATGGATAACGCAACGCGGATGTACGCAACGTAATGGGCACGTTGACTTAAATATATTAAAGATCTCTTCGCATATTAGACTATAAATAATAGAGTAAATATAGACGTTTAAAGAACTGCTATTTCGTTGTACTTCTTATAAGCAAATGCCGGCAAATATCTTGAATAAAAGATGGAAAATACGCGCGTGTGCACTATATGGATCAACCAATGACGCAAGCCCTTCGAGCCGTGATTGGTTTTATATAATCTATGATTGGTTAATTGTCGCGCTTCAGCCGTTGCGTCTTGCACTATCACACAAAGAAAAGATTTCTGGACAGCTATAACTATATTGTCAAGTAATTTGCCGGTCGTCACTACAATTTGCTATTTAGGTAATTTTGGAGTTGCATCAGGACTCTGACTCGTTTTTGGTACATATGGGTGTAGTGGACAAATCTCAACAATTTCCATACATCTCTTAGATACACAAACATTATTTTTACATCCTTAACTTATAATATCAATAAATTGGAATATCATGACCACACTGGTTGTCGATTCTACTTCAATAATTAAAATAAAAATATTATGTGTTCGGTTCGGTCTCATTTTTTCTAAACTCCATGTTGCTATTGAAAATTTCTAAATAGAAACCCTTAACAACATTGGCCGACCTGGGATTGAACCCAAGACTTCGTATATAGCAGTTACTCCCTCTACTGGTGCTACTGCTGTCTGCTTATATGTTGTAAAATATTAAAACTTTGTGTTTCTACAGATATAGACTATTCTTTTCTATGTTCTGTTGTCCACGGTTTAAAAATATATTTTCCAAATCACCAGCTATAGGAGTGTAACTGTGAACACATAAAGAATACTTTTAACGAGTAATATTTACCAATTTAGTTATTATCATAGTAAAAATCGTAATCCGCAGGTTCATCAGGAATTTGTGGAGGATCCTTTGGGATGTCAATACCTTCCACATCAAGTAACCGCACTTTTATATCCATTGACAGTAAAGTTTGTAAGTCATTCTCAAATGATTTGCTTGACATTTTCTCTTTCAATAAAGCATTGACACCATCTGTCCAGAAGTCAAATATTTGCTCATCAGGTGCAATAAAGTCCAGTGATGTTATTTCAGAAGACTTCGGAATTAGAGAGAACGCTAAATGTGGTGTTATTTTGCGCCCTCTTAAGTCCTTCATGTGAGGACAGTCTTTACCAGTAACAACACACTTTATATCAGCAACAGGCAGCTTGTTGCCGAGATCCTCTAAGCTGGGTGTACTCTTTTCATCACAGTCACCGTAATGTAATACTTTCTGATTCGGTGATAACCGTACAAACCAAAATTTGTCCTTTATCCGTTGGCCTCTCAAGGAATACTTCTTAAATCTCGTGCCCCCAATTAAGACTCCTAACCGTTGCTGTTGAATGAGATCAATAATTTCAGGTGTAATTTTCTCCTTTAATTCCACAATGGGGCGAGCCCGTGACTCCCAAATTTCTCTGTTATTCCTGTCCAATTGCCATAACTGAGTAATCTCTGCATATGTTAACTTGTTAATCTCTTGCCGGAACATGTCGAAACTTTTAGGAAAGCTGGACAATGCTCTGGTTATCTGCTCCCTGACCACACTAAAAACTTTGATAAAATCTTCTGTTGTAGCTCTCATCTCTTTCCAAGTTTTATTCAGAAGAATTATGCATATACAAAAGAGTTCTTCAAAAGGCCTTTCATGAGTGAAGAGTAGAAGATGGTATGTCTGTCCTTGTTCACTAGGTGGTTCGCCAACATGTAGGATATCACACAGCAGCTTTACGAGTTCTATACTAGTCTTACCAAAAGGACATTCATGTTCATCTGCTCTGCAGCTGTTTTCTAAAACAATTTTGGTGTATTCTTCTGAATAGTTTCTTGCAAAATATAGCATGCAATCAAGAGCAAGGACTCCCGGAGGAACCTCATTAAAGTCTTTTATTGGATCAATTTCACATTTGAAGCCAAGTTTTTTAAAGTCACTTTTGGTAAATGTTCCTCCAAGGGGACGCCTCATTGTCACTTCCATGTTTGGATTGTGGTCAGTTTCAAATGCAATCTTTCTTAGTTCGTTAATTTTTTCTTGTGACTCTTGCTCCTGTGCATCAGCTCGTTGCCTCATTTTTGGTTCCAATAAGCCAAGCATGAGAGTTTGTAGTATATAAAGTTGATGAGTCAGCTCTGTGCCCAGAGATTCCTTGGCAGCATTTTTTGAATTTTCACTGGCACCAATGAGGTTAACGGAAATTATAGTTCTACCTTGTTTTGAAGATAGGATACTAGCAATAGAATTCCGTCTTGCCATATCCGCTTTAGAAAATATAGCATTAATAAGTGCTATAACATTTTGTTGGAACATACAATCCTGTTTAGAATTCTGTAAATGTTGTATCAAATTAGTAATTGTTATTTCTTTTTCGACGTGTGAATTTTTTGAACTGTTAAGCACAATATTCTCTAGAATTGATAAACAGCACTGTATAACTTTTGGATCCTGTGTAGCTGTTTGATTATTGACAAAACTAGCAATTTTATTAATGAATTGGTTTTCAAGTATATCCCAGAAGATGATCCCATGGTCCATGAGTTCAACAAAAGTAATAAGAGCATATTTGAGTGAGTCATCCTTAAATTTACCGTGTTGTATATTGTTGATGATTAAAGTTAAGCCCTTTTTACTAAAAAATTCTTCAGCAAAAGTGAGATCACTACTTAAATTTGATAACTTTGTCAAAGCAGCGACCTGTTCGGCAGGAGAGCCATTGTTTATCTTGTTCAAGATATCTTGTACTGTTTTCGCAGGCGAGGATTCCAGACGCAGTACTGATCCGTTTTTGATTTCGTTCCTATTTTTCTCTGTAATATAATTCTGATTGTTACTCTCAGAGAATTGTAGAGCAAAGTTTTCAGGGTCAGGGAGGCCCCACGGCTTGCAGAGAACCTGAATGATGCTCGACAAAGGCTGGCTTTGGTCAAACTCGATAAACTGAGGTACCTTATTGGGGGCATTGAGCATTTCCACCGCGATCTTAACAATCGTTGAATCCTTCTCTCTCGTTGCCGAAGGCATTTTTATTGGTTTAGTAGACATTTATCAAACATTTGACACTAAGACAACACAACACACCACACCTCACAACTTCGGGGGCGATTAAATTTACCAATTTCACCATCACTGTCAAACTCAAAATTTATTGTTGTCAAAAATGTCATTACTGTCTTATTGAAGTACCTACTGCGTTTAGTTTACAAATTATTTCCTTTCTATAACTTTCTTTTAAACCGAAATGTAAACAAAACAATAATAATTAATTAAGTACTTAAGTTGATATTTGATGGTGATTCTATGAACCTAGGTCTAGGTCTAACAGATTTTTAGTCTTAATTTTTACTAGAATTTCTTATAACACTAATTTGTCTTATTTACCTGTGAGGCTACGACAAACCACTTATAAAAGTTGATTTTGTCATCTGACTTCCAAAATTTTCGAAGATATTTCAGAAAGAGATGCTTTGAAGATCTTCACTACGACGAGTTATATAACAAAAACTAAGTAAATAGTGGAATTGATAATGTATCAGTAGACCTTAATGAAATCAAAAAATATGCTGCTCTCAATTTATCAAATCATCTTTGCACTTATGGCCACTACTTATTGGACAACTGTCACAGCAACACAAAACACTAATTTTTAGTTCCAAAAGTAGCTAAAAGACATTTACTTGAAAGAAACAGATAAGAATGATAAAGAATTTGCAATACCTACCTACCTATATCTAACAATATCCAGTGATCAACAAGAAGGCTGATGAAGGTAGGTACTATTCACTTCTAAGTTTCTGCTAAGTTTATTAGGTATTTAGTGTTTGAAAAAAATTGTACATCTTAGACACCATAAGATGCTATGCCTTGCGTTGCTACTTCCATCTGATATCCAGCCAAGGTTGGACTGGATAAATATTAAAGCTGCTTCTTCCGCTTCTTCTCTTCTTTATGCTTACGGCTTGATTTGAGGTGATGCCAATTCATTGCCATTCTGGTTATCCTCTGTTAAAATTAAGCTGGTCATGGTACGCACCCTAAAGCCCTCACTGGCGCGTCGGAATGCTCATCCCTTCGAGAGGGTCAGGGATTAAGTCAGCCAGGGTGCGAAGGAAATGCCTTATTGGGTAACTGAGACCCTATACGGCAGGCGGGTTTAGTCGGTCCGAGGCAGATGTCACCACCCATAGTGCTAGTGCCACAAGTTCACATCAGTATCCACCTAACGCGACGTCTACCCTAGACGCAAAATCTCTGAGAAGAGTTTATTATATATTGTGATTGTACAGGAGAAGTTCAGATATAGATTATACCTACTTACGGAAATGATGCTCAATACGAACTATCAGAATCAAATTTGCAATTGTTGATGAGATCGACCTGTATTTAATAAACCGTGGTCTCCGTGAGCGGACCTGGATCTCCCGAACTAGTAATGGAACTGGAGCTCACTGCGAATCTGAAACCTAAAACATCTGCTATGGCGGCTGATAAAAAGGTATTGCAAACTAGTCAATCTGTACTCACTTACCGTGTAGATAATCTTATGTTTTTGGTTACCTGTTGTAATGGTCTTCCTGCCATTATCTATATTTTTTGATGCACTGATTTAAACATGATACGAAAAGCTAGTACGTACCGATACGCTCCCGACTTTCGTGGTGGTTTATTATCACTAGTACCTATTATATCTAAGTATGTGTATGTTCCTGCTGTCTGTTTTGTGCATCAGCTTTCTCTGTCACCAACTTTGAAGGGCGTAGAATACGCAAGCGAGTACTTAAACGAGCGAGTGCCTTATTTACCTAGACACTCACGGCATGTCATTTTCAGCTTTGTTCTTTGCACGAAATACCTACTGATAGAAGAGTGATTGCTAGATGAGTAAAGAGCGGCTTTTCTTGATTCTTGAAATTCCCTTGCTTCTTGAGGATCGTGATGGCGATGCGACTGAAGACTTGCATCGACAGTTGACTCACCGAGCGTGAAATTAAATCACCATTTTTCATATTTTTTAGGTGGCACATCGTCCGTGCAAGGTGACATTTGATGATAACCCTATGCAAATCGGCGATCTATCGAGAGCCGGCAGTTTCTGTGATGATTGTCCAGCTGATGTAGAAGATGAAAAAATGGGAATGCAAGCTTTTACCTGGACATCTGATTCTGTCAGCTACTCGAAATTATCCTGTGTGGTCATAAATGTTGAATCATTGGAAACTATCCCAGAAGCGAATAGTAGTTGTATATCTGAAGTGCTTATTGTCGATCCTAAACATGTCAAAATTTCGATGCCGCCGTCGCCACCACCGCCGCCACCACCGCCGCCGCCACCGCCGGTGGTGAAATCAGCGTCCTCTGATATATTAAGCGATTGCAAGAAAATCGAAGTCAAAATGTCATTGCCGACACCTATTCCGTCTATCCATGCAAGTATTTAATTTTGTATATAGGTATCATTTAATAAAACTGCAGATATGTTTTATTAGTGTTCAGCCGTTTCGAGGGCGACCGTACCATATTAAACTTTTTCTAAATTGCAGAATCCACACCCGTTTATTAATTGTTGCTGTAGTTGTGACTGTCCTTCAACTCACAGTGTTGGAATAGAAACAAAAAAATTGGAATGCATTAATAAATCAACGAGTTATGATTTTAAAGGTTTATGTAAAGCAACAGGTTTCCATCCAGATACTAAATCTCAAGCAATATCTTGCATTCCGGATACTACATGTCAAGCAATACTTTGCAAACCGAGCACTACATGTCAAGAAACTATTTGCCGTCCGGAAACTGCATGTAAAGCAACACTTTGTAGTCCGAAGACTGCATGTAAAGAAACAGTTTGTGATCCGCATCCAGAGACTAAATGTACAGCAACACAGTGTACTCTGGTGACTGCATGTCAAGCAACATGTTGTGACTCGGAGACATGTCTAGCAACAGATGACGAATATGATTCGGAAACTCAAAATGAGGCAATTGATAGTGATCCGTCTGAACCAGTCATTACTGATGCTGCCAATATACAACTAGTAAGCATGCCTGGATTTACTTACTTAGGGCTCCCAGGTGATACGCCTCATCATGATCACCATCATGATGTACATCTTCTAGTTTGATAGATAAGCTCTAGCGTAGGATTTCCTTTTGAGGTTAGGAGACAGCAGTTACTCCGGTAAAAGTTAATATATACCAAATTATAGAGGACTCTTTGAGCACAACCTAGAACTGTAGTGCGATCAAATAATCCACAGCCTCTTCGTCGAATTCGTGGTAGACCTCGACGCTGTATGTTTAGAGAAATGCATTGCTACAGTGCAATTCTAAACTAAGCGTCAGCTCTACCTGCGCGAATGCGAGGGCGGCCAGCGCCTCCTTCTGCGAGCAGGTCATGCTCGTGAAGGAGACAGCAGAGCGGGCGCGGCGCGATGTGCCCAAGAGACGCTGACGCTCTCGCTCGCTGACGTCGCTGTTAGCGCTCGTAGGCGGCTCTGGCATCGGAGGGCGCAGACCGACCTCCGCCCCCCATGAGCGCGGGCCTGAGGGTGACGGGTGGAGCCGCCCGTCACCCTACCAGAAGCAGGCCACGGCGGCGGCGCGCATCGTAGGACGATGCGCGCCACCCCACACCGGGGACGAGTCGGGGACCGCGGGCCCCCCCCTCCCGAGGAGGGCCAGACCGAGAGGGATGGCCCTGGGTCAGCCGGGGTGCGAGGGATATGACGCAGAACAACCTCACCTTCGACCTAGCACTACGACCCAGAGACGGCGTGCCGTTTAGTCGGTTCGAGTCCGACATAACCTCCCCCTCCGGCTCCGGAGGGGTGGGTATCAGTGGGTATGTCCCGCACGTAAAAAAAAAGCGTCAGTTCTAGGCTGTGCTCAACGTCGAGTTCACAGTAGAGCTCACGAGAGGTATGTTTCTAGCTATTCTTTGTTTTTTTTTTAATTTAAATTAAAGACTTTTCCACGAGCTCTACGGCCCGTGCCTTTTTTGAGTTATTATAATATTTTGTTTTATTAAATATTTTGTCAAAAATCTACAATCGCCTCAGCGCTCAGATGCCTGCATTCTTTCTTAATCTTAATCTATGTCGCTATTTTTTTTTTTACTTTTTGTTTTGTTTTTTTTTTTGTATACTTCAATATATTTTTCCTTTTTTCTGTTATATATACTTAATTATCAGAAAGTGTTATACATTACTGAATTATAATACAAATCATTGACATAATTTAGACCCGCAACTTACAATTGAAATATTATAAATTGCAACTCCAAACCCTATCACTATTGAATCATATAGTGTTACATCAATATTTGATTAATTTTCCACCACTTCACCCTCTGTCGTCGCTCTCAGGATTCAGGCGATCATTGGGAATGGTGATGAAAACGTGATGGAACCGTCAGGGGTTGGAATGATCTCTTATTGTTTTCATTATTTGGTCACGAACGGTCAGGTCTCCCCTCCGTATGGCCATTTTTAAATTATAGTCCCTGATTTTTTCGGGAGTGGCTCTCTCTGCCTTGGTTATTAGATGTGCCGTGGCATCATCGCTAGGGTCGTCTGTGTAGTAGACACAGGTCTTTGTGTGTCTAGAGATTGCCACTACCGCGTGGGGGACACTTTGGAGGAGATGGGATTTTTTTGAAACTGTTCGCACGATTACCACTGACTCGAAGGTTTGTCCCTGTGCTTCGTGTATAGTTAGGGTGCGAATATAATTCTTTGTTTACTACCTACCTTAGGTTCTTAGTATTTTTTTAATGTTGATATAACAGCGATGTCTGCGTTTGTAGGAATTGAGGAAAGTATCGCATTTGGCATCATCCAGCAATGAATTGTCGCCGTGCATGCATGTGGTTGACTTACCGAATGTGGTCACTGTGGTTATTCACAAAACCTCATCTCCAAGCACTTCGTGTTCATATATAGCCGTAAGTTAAACGTATAGCTATATTATATAATTTCTTTTTCTTCTGTGGAATCGACGGCCGTCGTGCGGTATATCGCGTCATATTTGATTTGCCCAGTGTGCAGCCACCACATCCGGCGTTGGTGCGATCCGCGCCTTCCCCTATCAGGATATCAGGATGGGTGATGGGGATATCAAGCCGTTGTCATATGCTACCTACCCTATAAAGTAATCAATCAAGCCCTAGACAAAAGTTGCATATGACCACGGTTATTCTCTGATCATCACTATGTATAGTATGTATAAATACTTACATTAAAATATATAACGTGTAAGTTGTTTATTTAATAGATGTAGAGTGAATGATAGTTTGTACATAAATTTTCAGGTGAAAATATTTTCTTGTTTCATACTTTTGAGAGTACAATTTTCGAGTAGTGGGGTTATAGTTATTGTACTTTTTTTTTAGTTGATTCGATCCCGACATAACCACCACAGGATAGGATATTTCCACACCATTAAAAGGCATCCTCTGTTTGTACCGCCATACCTTTAGTCATAAATATTTTAAGCCCGCCTAAAAAGAAAGGTCTCTCTGGGACTATCATCGTCCTCCCCGGTTGTAATGTTTGCTTTAGCAGAATCGAGGGCCTAGTTATATCCAAACTTGCGTTTTGGATCTCATTGTCCACCCTCCATATTCTTCCTGATTAGATATCCTCCACCATCGGGAGGAGGGAAGTTTTGCCTTGCCTCGAAGTAAGTACCTATCCGGTACTTTCGGTGACAAGATTTCTCAACATAAAAGTACCTACCGTGCTGTATGATAGCTGGATGGGTGATTACAGCCTCGAATTTATCTTGTTAAATTTCTAGAATTCACCATTTTTTTGTGATGAGAAAAACCTACTCCACGATGCAGATCGAAGTAATAAAATTAGAAAAATGTTAATGAAACAGCAACAACTTATTGCTCTTCAAAACAAGGAAAAGAAAGTGAAAAATAGTGCGCTTAAAAATTATGTGAGTAGAGTTTAAAAAGGTACATAGGTATTAGTTAATAAAATATATTACTATTATTAACATATTATGTCCATATGTGCGTACCAGTAGGTCCTATATATAAGTAATAGTACATAGTACATACGTAGCATAGAATAAAACAAATAGCACGGGGTAGAGGGTAAGGGCCCTAGCCCTGCCAACCTGCCTTTGCGGCCCAAGTGATGGTCTTATTCAACACAGTAGGCAAGCTTGTGGTTAGGGAGCTGGGCACAATTCCTCAACATCTATTGTATTTTATAAAACTCTCATTATTATATGTGTTAAAATACCAGTAATGAAAAATTGGTTGTTTCCTCGTGGTCATACTAGTTTGTCATACCAGTATGACCACGAGGATATAAATGTCCTCGTAGTCATACTAAAACCTAATCTATTAGAAAATTGAGTTTACTTCCTCCTGTATATATTGGTATACAAACTTTTCCGCGTATGACCGCGTATTTCACTCATTAAGAATAAAACAGAATATAGGCAATAGAGCAAATAATTAAACTGTCATTCTGTTACGCCATCGAAATTGTGTTTTTCTTTCGCAATGGAAGAATTAGTATTTTTGAAAAGAAAAAGGGGACAGGTATTGTTATTTAATGGCCGCCAGCATTACAAACAGCGTTCGTATAAAAATGGAAGTACTATTTGGAACTGTAGTCGCGTTAGGAAAGATAAGTGCCGGGGTTCAGTTACTATTAAAGTAAGTTTATTTATTTATATCTTCCTTTATTTAACTTAAATAAATTATTATCATATTCCTTGCGCATTTCCAACACTTAAAAATGCATCAATTATTTTAAATTTCTAGGGTAACCATGCGGTGAAATCGACAGATCATACCTGCAAGCCTGACTTTACTAAAAATGATATAGATGTTTCAGTGGATAACATGAAAGAGCAAGCCCGACTTACTGATACTCCGATTCCTCAAATTTATAATTTAGGTATTAAAACTTTAAAAAATAAAGGTGCACATTTCATTAAGCCATTACCTACGCTACAAAGTGTAAAAACATCTTTATACGCACAAAGGAATAGATCATGTTTTAAATATACTAATGATGTATTTATTCCTGAAAAATTTGAAAGTTATATTCTGGCAGACTATCATGACTTAAATTGTCCTGTTTTTTTCCGTGGTCCGGTTCGGTGGTCCGGTTGACCGGACCACGGGTAATCAATTTTTTCCGTAGTACGGTCGACCGGACCAGGGGAGATTACTTATTTTCCGTAGTCCGACCGGACTTAACGTAACAAAAACAAATGAACATCATTAAAAACAAGTGAGCATTGACAAAAACAAATGAACATTGGAAATACAATAATTTAGCATGCGTCGCGATAATCCTCCACATCGCAGTCATCATGCGGTAATGTCCCGAGAAGGCTGGCAGCAATGCCACGTTGAATGGCAATACTTATCTTTTGGGCGAAAAAAAAGCAGCACTCTGATACCAAGATGCATCGACAAGCCGTTTTGCACTCTCTTTATATTCATTTTTGTTTGAATTAATTATTATTTTTTACTTATTTAATGTTGGCAAGTTTTTCTAATGCATGACCCAACACAATGTCTTCATTGATGAGCTGTGATTGTATGTTGAGTATTGCGTTATCTTTATCTACGTCTTCCCGTTTACGTTTTTTATTGTCGTTATTTTTGGTTTTTATATGTGTTTCTGTGTCTAATTTTTCCAAATAATTTAGGAGACGCAATATGTTTACCGTGCTTTTGTTTATTGCACGGTTTATTTTAGAATTCCAACTTTCAACTGAATTATTTGTTTGATGTCGATGACCGTACACACTAATATATTGCCGCAATGCACTATTTATCCAGTTTTTCTCAAAATAAGTGAAAAAGTCATTCATCTCAGTTGTTGCTTCCGATTTAATGTAATTCCAACCCTCGATTATACTTTCATCGGGCAGAAGTGGTAATCTGGAACATAAGGCTATAATACGTCTGTCCACTGCTGTTTTTCTATAACCAAGACTATTGGCTTTACGCCACACGCACCGTGACCAGTGGTAATAACATCCGATTAGTGTCACCCCAGGAAATATTTTGGTAGTAGCAGTAATGTAAACACTATTTCGTAACTAGCTTGGGTCTTGTTGTTCATAAGAACAAATAATAATGGTATTACATTAGTTCTTTCAATTGAACTATCGATTTCTCCATGCACAGATAATAATTGGTAAAATGGTTTCGGGCAACTTTGATAAGTTGCATCAAAAAATATCTCTTTTATCCCACGAATTAAAACTCTGCTTTCGTAGGAGCAAAAGAGTTTCAATATAAGAATAATACGAGAAAGAACTAATGTAATACCATTAATACGAGATATTGAGCTAGCAAAATCTAATACAAACTTCCTGAAACACTAACCTGATGCTCGAGATTATACTAGTAATAAGTTATTAGCAACAGCAATAAATCTAAATTTAACCCATCCTCCATAGGCCGGCTGGTCGGACTACGGAAAATAAGTAATCTCCTCTGGTCCGGTCGACCGTACTACGGAAAAAATTGATTACCCGTGGTCCGGTCAACCGGACCACCGAACCGGACCACGGAAAAAAACCGAAATTGTCGAATCGTAGCATTCGCTTCCCAAGAAGCCCGAAGACAGATTCTAAATGTAGATGAATTTTTTATGGATGGAACATTCAAAAGTTGCCCTAGGCCTTTTGAACAATTGTATTCCATACATGGAGATATCAGTAAACCATCAAAGGAAACCAATGTCATACCTCTAATTTACGTGTTAATGTCGAACAAAAAACAAGAGACATACAGGGCTTTATTTGAGATGATAAAATCACAAATTACGGGATGGTCACCCAAAAAAGTCCACCTTGATTTTGAAATGGCTGTTTCTAATGCATTATTGCAAGTATTTCCTGAAGTACAATAAAAAAAATGTTATTATCATTTTACAAAATGATTGTGGAAAAGGGCAAAAGAATTAAAGTTTAATTCCAAAGTCGAAAAACGAATTGTGGGACTATGTACCGCGTTGCCTTTGTTGCCAGAAACACAAATAGAAGATGGAATAGCGTACATAAAAAACAACTGTGATAGGGCTGAGAAATTAACAAAGTTCCTGAAATACATGAATACGACCTGGTTTAACACATGTTCTAAGAAAGAGTGGTCCGTATATGGTGAACGC
Source organism: Eilema caniola (assembly GCA_949126895.1). Taxonomy (NCBI): domain Eukaryota; kingdom Metazoa; phylum Arthropoda; class Insecta; order Lepidoptera; family Erebidae; genus Eilema; species Eilema caniola. The sequence goes on from OX421470.1 coordinate 23,150,794, forward strand.
CACAGGACTAATAATGTGGTGGAAAGTTGGCACTCCCAACTTAATAAAGAAATAAAAAAGCGATCTCCGGTATCAATACTGCGTTTGCTTAACGTTTTAAATGAAAAAGAAAATGATATAAGGGAAGAGGCAAAAAAAAGACGCCAAGAGTATATTGATCGTGATGATTTCATTACAAATTGTCAAATGGAACTCATACATGGAGAGATTTGTATTGGTTTTTTTCTAGAAAAATTGCGATAAAAGTCTTTTTATTCTTAGTTCTGTATTTTAGTTTCCTTATTTTTTCTAAAGGGGGTGTCAAAATGATAGTATGACTAAGAGGACATTTATATCCTCGTGGTCATACTGGTGTGACAAACTAGTATGACCACGAGGAAACGGCCGAAAAATTCACCTTATCTGATATAGTAGTAGGAACATTTTTAAATTACTCACCCATAGCCCTATTACGTGGAACTGTTAATCATAGTTGGCGTAATGTTGGTGTTGATGAGCATCTACTTACATCCCTTCCGGGATATAAAGGCGTAACTATATGTATGTACCTAGTACAATATAAGTTATCTACTTCATCCTAGCATTATTCCCAGTCACATTTAAAGCTTTAACCTTGGGTCTCTGCGGGTTTGGCTAATCTTCGATATTTTCCGTGAGGCAACTGCCATCGAACCTCCACAACCCATTGTCGATATCGAAGTATTGCAGTGGACTGGTTTAGGACTTCAACTATCTGTAACGACTGCCATAGATGTTCGTATGACAACCGGGGCCGTCTACTTAACGCTCTCTCCGAGGCACGAGCAGACCATGCAAATAGCATTCTCATGCTATGCATGACCATATTCATGCGTGCAAATATTTGCACTGAGCAGGAATTGATCCCGCGCGCCTCCTGCGTGGCAGTCGCGTTCACTACCGCTACACAACAAATGCCGTCAAAATATATTTTATTTTAATAAAATTATATAGTGTTGGATGGCAGAGAAATAATAAGAAATATACAAGTATCTCCACACTATCTCATCCGAAGAGTGTCGTAACAGTCGACTAACGGAAAAATACGCAGACGATATCACTGCGAGAGAATTAAAATTTGAAATAAAACCCAGAACTAACCCGTCTGGCCGGTAGCGTGGTTACAGTAGACCAAATACCTACCTCATTGGTTTATCGATTGATTGAATAATATTCATATTGTTATAGGTTTTAGCTCCAATACGCAAACTCCAGAAATTGGCTGAATGGGCGTCCTCGTGATAAATGTCTGCGAAGTATCTACTTATTATAATGTCTGCAGAGGCGGGAAGGGGGCCAATGGTTACAGAGGCGGCTCCTGACAGAGTTGCGCGAATAAATAATAAATTATACAAAGAAAGATGAAAACACCGTAACTCCAATGAATAATTTAAATAAATCCATGTGGAATAATTGTCAAGGATCAATGTTATGTGAAATAATTACATGTTAGACGTTCTATTCATTATGTTTATTAAACATTATCGTTTAAATCCATTACTCTTTGTTTTTTTTACTTTTTTCTCGTGATATAAATCCCTATGTAGGTATATAAAATTCATTCACAATTGCCAATTCGTAGAGATTTCATTTCAAAAGTCCAAAATTAAGTGGCTTTTTGCAGAGTAAAAGAAAAAGTATTATGAAACTCTTTCCATTTAATTTTGGACTTTATTACAATAGAAATGTAATGCCATTTTTGCAGCATTTGTGGCATGACAGTGGTTTTGCTTAACAGAATCGAGGGAATCGTCAAATATATTTAAAAGAAAAACAGCGTGGCCCGTTTCGACAGCTAAGTATTTGACATAGCCAGCCATGGCGAGAGTTCGATTCCCGCTCAGTAAAAATATTATACGCCTATGGGTATGTTAAATGTATATTTGCATTGGTCTGGATGTTTCTATGTAGGTAGATAATTATAATTTAAATGATAGTGTAGACCTATTCTAGATCATAAAATTGTAAATTATTGAGCCCATCACACTTATAAATACGTTTTATTGCAACGGCATAAAGCCTAATGTCGCATGACTGAGAAAGTTGTCCATTAATTAGCCCAATGAGATATTAGGGTCCTGCATTGGCGTTATTAGATTAATTGTGAATGTACAATTTAGTGGCACGATGATGTGTGAACGTATGATACCTAATTTTGAGTGTTGGAGTTATTTTTGGAATAATTAGAAGTAAAAATGCGTATATTCGGTAAGTGATTTTTAAAATTTACTTAGAATATTGAATGAAATTTTTAAGCATTTTAGCATATATAATTCAAATCGATTAGGATAGGAAAAATCGATCGGTTCGGGCGGGACTCGAACCCGCGATCTTATAGGGAGAATGCTCTGACCACTAATCTACCGAACCATACCTGAATCCATCCAACTTTTCCCGTAAATCCGTCGCCTAGATGTTAAAAAGCTGAGGTGTACACACGATTCAGGCAGCATTACCAACAATGACCACGTGTCACAGCCGTGCTCTAAGAACAGCCCTATTTGAGGCCTGCCTTTCCAACATAACCGACATGCTGCCAGCTTTAAGATGACCTCCTTGAGTATCTTTACAGTGATTGTCTTGCTGTTCCATCATTCCCTCTGCGATGAAGACACCCTCTGCGATCGCAGACCCTTGGGAACGACCACGGAACCGCTGCCAGCTGACAACCGCTTTCAGTTGGAAGTAAAGGATCTGAGGGAGAATAAGTACATTCCAAAACGACAGTACGAAGGTAGTGATTTTAATTTCCTTAAATTCCTTGTCCAGTGCTGTAATCTCGATAGCTACAAAGGTTACATTTGCATGACAAAAACATCCATCTTTCGTGTATGAATTAGGGATATGGCAGAGGCTATCTGCGGAGTGCGGCTTTAGTTGGTTTGAGTCCGACATAACCACCCCCACCAGTACCCGTGGGGATTTCGGCACTTTAAAAAGATGATGATCTAGACAAGTGATAGTATGAAACATGGATGGCCCGGTGTCAGTGCTGTGCAATGGTGGCACTCAGTTTGACGGTCTCATCAGATGCTTTTTCATGCCCCGCTTAAAGGAACCAGGACTGTAGGAAGAAGGGAACACATGAGCTGGCAAGGAATTCCAGTTCTTAATGGTACGTTAAAGGAAAGAGTCACTGAAACCCTTGGTTCTTGATGGAATATTCTGCATCATCAGTCTAACTACGAAAGGATTTTCTGTTTCAGTTCGACTTTTTTCCCGAGACATGGTAACTCCTTTTATTGCCTTCACGATTTCCCTTCGAGAAGACACCAGGGCCAACAAATTGAATCCTAGAAAGCCGTACTTGCTGAAGGCTGGTTTCCTGGAAACCCATAGTGACTTCAAGAATGCCAAGTATAGTGCTGTATGTAATAATACTATCATACAGTCGGATATCACTCCGAAGACCGAAATAAAGGTAATTTTTTTAAATACTTAGCTGCCAGGATGACTGCTCCTCAATTTTTTACTGTCTAGTGGGGTGCAGTCAATTTGGCTTATGCACGAGTGCAACACCAGGGGCATTATACTCATGCTACTGATCTTATAAGAACCTCCTAAATTCTAATGTCTGAAAAATGATGTGATGAAATTTGTGACTTTGCTAAGATGACAGTTGATCAAGCTTGTGGTTAAGTAATTCGAGCGACACGATGCTTCCTCACAATGCTACGGGTATAGAATACACATAACATTGATAGAGGTTTCAATCACAGGTGCTGTGGACAGCGCCAGAAAAAGACAATCAATGCGTTACCGTATTCGCTTTGGTGGCAGTTCAACCAACGGTATGGTACAGCTTCGACGGACCGCTGTCTAAGCGAGTGTGTGAGGATAGGCGCAAGGCTGATGACATGCAGCCTATGGAGAACGATAACTGTCAAGTGTGTGAAGACGCCAGATATCAGGTATCTACAGCCATTTGGTCTTTTTAAAGTTAGGTTCTATTAATGTCTTCTTATTCATTCGACCACCAAACCCGGTTACATACAAAGCTTGCAATTTGGAGCCTGGGTTCCGCTCTGTCACTTCTTGCTTTTATTATTTGGTTGCCTTTGGTCTTTGCTGGAGCGACAGTTATCTAATAAAACCATAACCCCGTAAGGAAAGCTTGTGCCAGACCCTCGTCCACCAATCAGCAGATGTGCCGTCTCTCAGGTGAGGTAGGCTTAGTCCAAAAGTCTCGGTGGGGCTTCATACATTCAATGATTGCAGTCGCTTCCTTAATAGCCGTAGATATAAGCCTAACCAGAAGGAGGTGAAGGAATAAACGGACACCGGACTCTATATACGGTGAAAGCCTCGAGTGCAATCGGGAACAATGTTACGATGATCCTGATGAGGCATAATAACGATATCACAAAAAACTTGATTTTTTCCAACAGTTGACCATCGAAGGGATGTGGTCTCAGAACACGCACCCCTTGATGTACCCTAAAGAAGGCCTGGCCAAATTCAGCGACATTGTTGGAGCGTCACATAGTAAAGAATTCGATCTATACACGTACAACTCCGAGGCCTCAGATGGACTGAAGATGTTGGCTGAACAAGGAAACACTACCAAGATGGAGTTGGAGATTCTAGATATGGTAAGAACATATAATGATGTAATGGATACTGAGCGAATGACACATCAAGTATGTAACTAATTTAAGGCAAGTGTAAGTAGGCAGGTAGGCAGGTGGCGAGCTAGTGGCGGCCCTGGGAGTGGGAGTGAGAGTTCTCACATTCGTCACCTTGCTCGCGGGATTAGCGGGACCGGGAGCGAAGACGACTCGCGGCCCTGGCTGCTCGCCAATTGAGGCAACTCGAGTGTCGGAGGTCGATGAATGACCTCCTTCCCCAATGAGCGCAGGCCTTGGGGAGACTGGTGGAGCCGCCTGTCACCCTAGCATAAGCAGGCCACGGCGGCATGCGTGGTATGCGTGGGGATTACCCGCACGATAAAAAAAAAGGCAGTTGGCGGGATCGTCATGCGCATGAGGACTCTGGCGAAGGATGCGGTTGCCTGGGATGAGTTGGTATTGATGTATCCCTGGGGTCACCGCGATTCCCATTACCGATGGGTTATCAAGAAAGCGGAGATGGCCCTGGTCCAGCCGAGGTGCGGGGGATATCCCTTAGACAATCTCATATTCTGGCATCTGAAGACCCAAGATAGTGTGTGCCGTTTTAGTTGGTTCGAGTCCGTTAACCGTCTCCACCTGGCGGCAGGGTGCCATCCAAGGGGATTTTCCTCACGAAAACAAAATGTTAGAAAAATTTCTGAATCTGAAAACAGTTACAAAAATGTAGGTACTGCTTACCTTTTCAGGGTGTACTTACTTCTTACTTCCCCTAGTATTTCATAAGTGTAATTATAAGTTAGATCACTATGTATAAGTGCACGTCTGTTTCAGTTAACGGACACTATCGACGGGACACAGATCCGCACTCTGATCAAAGCTACGGCCCCACCGCGTTCGAACATGCTCACTACCACTAGCTTCAGGGTGACCCGCCGCCATCACCTAGTTTCCCTAGTTATGGCAATCTTACCTTCTCCCGACTGGTTCCTCGGAGTGTCTAATATGGAGCTGTGTGACGTCAACACCAAAACGTGGGCGGAAAATGTTACTTTTAATCTTTATCCATTAGATGCTGGGACGGACAGTGGATTATTCTTTGAGGTTAGCTAAACAGTTATGGGTAAGTTATAAGTAATATCCATAATGTAATCCTGAAACTTCATCCCACCCTCGCTCAAGCTGTGAATTGACCTTCTGATTGTGGTTTCCGAAGCGATTATAATATGGGTTTCTTCAAGAATGTGAAGGTTTCTAGATGGCAGTACACAGTGACCACTTTTGATAAAGTGGGCCGTCTGCTTGTCTGCTACCAAAATCACTCATCATCATTGTTTTAGTATTGTTCCACGGTGCATGAGAGGCTTAGACTGGGAGCCCATAGTCTATTTAATCCGCCTTCTTTTGATTTGATTCATACGGCTTTCTGCCATGACGACTCCTGTCTGACCTCTTAACCCTGAGAAGAAAGTCGGCGCCAGAGCCTCGTCCGCCTATCACTAGGTGTTCCGGCTAGCAGGTGAGGTTGACTGGTGCCTTGAAGGTGTTTGTAGGGCCCTACACACCCAAAGGCTCCGTCACTGACAGTATTTCTGTAAGCATCTCAGCCTTACAGCCTCTACCTTTAAAACCAAAAGGCATCTTTGATTCATTCAGTCACCCAACGAGGAAACATCACCACCTCATGCGATATCAAATGCAGAAATTGAACCAACCGTGGACAAAGAAGAAATGAAACCATTTGCAAGGTTACTGTTTCATCTGGTTCGCACTTACAGTATGGCCAACTGCTCTGAAGAATCACCGGCCACTGAGGAAACAGGTACGTCTGACTGTCAATCAAACAATTTGCCTATTGCAGTCCACTTGTGGACATAAGTCTCTGCCAATGTTGGGAGGCTATGGCCTACTGTTTCCCCGCTGGCCAGGCGAGCTGGTACAGGGTTTTATTTCGAGTTTTCCTTCTCTCGCAGTGATTTATCGTCTACGTATTTTTCGACATCATTCGGATCAGATGGGGTGGTGATACTTGTATTTCTTTCTCCGTCACCAAACGTCCGACTGACCCAATAAGAAAGTTTATTTTTAATTCTTGGATTATGACATATGTCTAAATATGGTGTGGTCCCCCCTCCCGAGGAGGGCCAGACCGAGAGGAATGGCCCTGGGTTAGCCGGGGTGCGAGAGATATGTCAAAAGACAACCTCGCCTTCGGCCTAGCACATTGACCCACAGACGGCGTGCGGTTTAGTCGGTTCGAGTCCGACATAATCTCCCCCTTCGGCTCCGAAGGGGGGTGGTATCCGTGGGGATTTCCCGCACGTAAAAAAAAAAACAAAAAAGAAACCTATGTCTAAATTAATGAATGGTCAATGCTAAAATAGTGATCTTCAGTTCCTCAATAGATTATTTTTCACAGCCCGTCTATACGAACTTGGAATTTGTAGGATTTTTTTTCCAAATTAACTTAATTAAGAAACCATTGCTCATAGGTGGTGATACGGATGGTGATAGTGGTGGTGACGGTGATGGAGGTAGCGAAACCAGTGAGCCACCAGTCGTAATTGATAATCAACCGCCAACGACTACCACGAGTACTACGACCAGGTGAGTTATTTCCTGTTGCTTACCGGGTAAAATGGGGTTACCTGGACGCGGGGGTAGGTGGCTGTGACTGTGGTACACCTTTGCACTCGATGGACCCCCTCCTGTCGTGCCTGCTGTACCCTACAGCTGCACAATTGCCGACCTAAATGAAGCGACAGAAGGTGCGTTCAAAGGCCTTCGAAAGTTTTGGGCTGGGCGTATCTAAGAATTTCAACTGTGTTGCTTCGAAACGAAGAAGATTGCTTAGTAACCTATACTTATACTCAGCGTCTTTGAGGAGTGCTATTACGTGCTATATTTTTTGTACGGGAGTAAATCCCCAAGAGCCATTGAAGTGGCAATATCAGAATCGAAAGGGGTAAAATGACGCGGTGTTCCGGTTCCGTGGGTCTTTTACCTGAGATGGAAATAGACACTAAGCCGAACTGAGAAGCGTCCCCTTTTCTTAAGTTGGTTAATTACATTATCGTATATTATGAAATAGATAACTAGTGGGTATTTTGTATGTTCAGGGGGAAGTATGAAGAATTTTGTATGTACCGAAATCCCCGCGGATACCCCCCTACGGTCGCGGCGTAGGTTATATCGATGGTGAAATAGTCGGAAACATATCTCTCGCAACCCGGCCGACCCAGGGCCATCTTTTTAGAGATGGCCCCTTTCGGGTGATGGTGACCACGTGCGGTGTCCCCAGCGAGCCCCCGGGTATGGGGAGGCGTACTTTACGCCACCGCCGCGGCCTGCTTCTGCTAGGCTAGAGTGACAGGCGGCTCCACCTGTCATTCCCAGGACCGCGCTCATAGGGGATGGTGTTCGACCATCATCAGTTGAAATCCTTAAAACTACACTGTAAGTACCAAACTACTTTTTAACGGATTGTATGAAGACGGTTGGAGCGTACCACCAGCCTGGGGGTTTTATTTCATAATAATGCCCTACGCCCTACCCTGTAGGTAAGTAACCCTGATAGGAGGTACCGCTCCATGGTTAATGCACTTATTTTTGTTCTAGTGAGCCACTGCCAACTATGGACCCGGAGTCAAAAGAAGCGAAGTGCCATATGACCACGTGGAGTGAATGGGAGCCATGTGATGGGGAATGCATAAATAGCCAAGTAAAGGGATACCAAGCACGGTACAGACAACACCCCATGGTGAGTAGATACAATAGGTACTATTCAATTCTTCAGTAAATTCAAAGTAAATAATTTTATTCTGTACTAGCTTTTGCCTGCGGCTCCGCCCGTGTGGATATCGGTTATCGTTATAATATCAGTTATCGTTATAAATAGTAGCCTATGTATTATTCTGATGTATTAGCTATATTATTATAAGGTTTCATTAAAATCCATTCAGTAGTTTTTACGTGATTATAATATTATTAGGATAGACCATTAAAATGGTACTACACAAAACTTCATAAATTCTAGTTTAGCAATAGGTAACCCGGCCCCGACCTGAGAAGACACCGGCAAGAAACTCAGCAGGCATTTTAGTACAACCAGTAATCATGGAACGTCTTCTACTTAATGGCAATCGTTCTGTAGTTGGAGCCGTAAAAAAACGTACAGCTAGTCTAACTACAGAACTTTGATATCGCTAATGGGTTATGGAGGTCAGGTGGCAGTCACTTTACGGAAGCCTAATAGCAAGTAGATTAATAAGCGGACCCCGGACTCCAAGGTACAGATGATGATGGTAGGCCAACTCAGTCCGTGTTTATATTATACAGAAATAACTTTTCTCAGGATCCAACCCCAGAGTGCATCGAGGACGTCAACACGGAAGACTTCCGACCATGCACAGAAGATTGCGTTGAAGAAGAACCACTCCCTGATGAGGAGGTGGAAGAATAGCAGTACCTAAATAAGTATAATAACTTGTACCTTAACTTAATCATTTACTAAGTATACCGTAGACCTATAGGATTTCATTTTCAGATATTGGTATTTTTATGAGTTTTTACACTGTTCTTGTAATATAGTTTATTATAAAATTATACTTATGTTATACATAGACAATAAATTTAATTAATGATGGAAGTGTTGTAAGAATATGCAATTTATATTATTTCAAATTCTTAATAAAACATTAGGTACCTATTTGTATGTTTTTTTTTACCCGACTGCGTCAGAAAGAGGGTTATGTTTTGTCGAGGTATGTATGTATAATTGTTTGGCACGCTTGCGTCCTGAAAGGCTCGATGGATTTTAGCTTGAGATTTTATACTGTGAGCAGTGAGAGTGACACTGTGTATATCAATTTAAAAAAACGAAGCGGCGGGTATTGGTATAAAAAAATCACTCTTTATCGAGTGGGGTATCAAACTGAATGAAATTAAAAGACGATTGCAAAATTAAATATTTCATTAGTGAAAAGTTTTAATTTAAAATAAAATAAAATTAATAAAGTTACTATACAGGGTGTATTTTTGAAACGGGGCAGTAAGGGCAAGTACCTTAACCGTTGCAGTTACAGCAAAACGTTCTTAGAAGACCTTCCCTAACTTTTTGACATATTTTGAACTGCATTCACAGATTTTGTAAAAAACTTACAGTTGGCAAAAAAAAATGCAAAAAGTCCAAAAATTTTTTTTTATGCCAATCGATTCTATTTCATGTGGGGATCAAAAAACTCTATGAGACCATTTTAGCTTTCAGTACTAGGAAAGACAGAAATCGCCAAAAACGTTTCCCATACATTTCGGCAACAGAAACGAATTTCTACGATGGTCTAACTTTTTGTTATGGCCAGGAAGTGGGTAGAATTGACTGTAAAGTAAATAAAAAGAATTTTTACCCTCAAATTTCGAATTTGATTCGAAAATCTGTGTGTTATTCTTAGTTTCAGCTGAGAAACTTCGTATGAGTTAATAATTAAGGATTTTCGCTAAAATGTCTTCTAATCGTGAAAAAATTGACTTATTAGAAGCGTATTTTGTCAATAATCGAAATGCGGGAGCTGCATTAGTGTGGTACCGCAATAAGTATCCGTTGCGGCATGTGCCAACAAGAAAGGTTATTACAAATCTTTTGAAAAACCTGGAATTGCAGGGTTCTTTCAAAAGAAAGCGGCAGCCTCGTGTGGACATGGACACGGAGATTGCGGTTCTAACTTATGTCGAAGCATATCCAGAGGTATCGTCCAGGCAAGTCGCCCTTGAAGTAGGTGTATCCCACTCCCTTGTGATAAAGATATGGAAGAAATACGGCTACAAGTGCTATCGATATGGGCGCATAGTTCAAGTGTTACATCCGGGTGATGATGTTCGAAGGCTTACTTTTTGCAGATGGCTAAGAGGAAAAATAAGCAGAGATCATGAATTTTTAAATTACATACTGTGGTCAGACGAAACGAATTTTTTCAATAACGGTATGTACAACAGAAAAAATCACCACTATTGGTCCAAAGAAAATCCACTAAGAGTTACGGCAAGTCATAATCAGGTTCGCTTCTCATTCAACTGTTGGTGTGGTATAATGTCCAATCGAGTCATAATGGTGGAATTTTATGAAGGGAAACTGAATTCTGCCATGTATAATGAAGTCATTTTACACCATCTTGAAAACGAGATGGACGAATGGCCCCTGTCGGAATTGCGAAAAGTTCATTTTCAACAAGATGGTGCTCCGCCACATAACAGTCACCTTCCACGTTCCAATTTGAGCCGCCTATTCGGTACACAGTGGATAGGTTAGGTACACATGGTCCAACACAGTGGCCACCTCGTAGCCCCGATCTAACACCACTTGATTTTTTTTTATGGGGCTTCGTGAAAAACGGGGTGTATAAGACTACGTACGCCAGTGTTCAAGAGCTCAAGGATGCATTAATGACCATTTTACGTAATATTCATCCCAGAACATTATTAGCCGCCATTCGTTCAGTGCAAAAAAGGATAGACTTATGTATTCGTGAAAATGGAAATCATTTTGAGCAATTTATTTCATAAACCAATGATTTTTTTTATTTAAAAAAGTTCAAAATTTTACCTGACCTATGAGTTTCGAGTTGATTTATCATATTTCCGTACTAAATGTATGGGAAAGGTCTTTGGCGATTTCTGTCTTTTCTAGTACTGAAAGCTAAAATGATCCCATAGAGTTTCTTGATCCCCACATGAAATAGAATCGATTGGCATAAAAAAAAATTTTTGAACTTTTTGCATTTTTTTTGCTAACTGTAAGTTTTTTACAAAATCTGTGAATGCAGTTCAAAATGTCCCAAAAAGTTAGGGAAGGTCTTTTAAGAACGTTTTGCTGTAACTGCAACGGTTAAGGTACTTGCCCTTACTGCCCCGTTTCAAAAATACACCCTGTATACTAAATTAAAAAAAGAAAACTAAAACTAAAAGTTAAAATGCGTCGTGGATTTCATCCGCATCGTATGCCTCTTGTAGGTAGCGTTCCCAGAAGAATGGCAGCAATTAAAATATTTTTTTTTAAGTAAAAAACCTGACTTATGCTGAAAAGATCAGACGAGTGCACTGTGTGTATGCATTACGTTGCGTCTAATTCAGGCGCGGTCGCAGCCTGCAATGTCACTTCGACATCGTAGCAAGCTCGCAGACGGTGCCACCGTCTCGTGTTATACGGATGACACGCTTGTGACGGTATGTCGTGCTGCACACCGCGAAGTGACCCGGAAAGCCACGACCTCGGTTGTATATGTCACAGAGCATGGCCGGCCTAAATTTCGGGTATCATCTCCTAAGTCTGGCCCCCAAATCGAAGGGCACAGCCAACGCTCCGGTGCGGCTGCTGCCCATCATGAGCCTTTTGGACTACTATGTTGAATTTGCAAAATGATTAATCCCCAAAGAGGGCCGGATGACTGTAAAAGACTTTCCACGGAGATCGTGTGGTCCATGGCCCTAAATAAGTGGCCCATATCGGCGGAAGCCCTGAAGGTCAACGAGGCATGGCTTTCACCGTAACCACAACGGGTACTGGCCAACAGGGTCATTATGGGATGCCGCACAATATCCTTCGAGTCGGTGATAGTCTTCTTGTCAGAACCCTACCATGAGCCCTGAAGGTGATAGCCCGGTGACGCGGAAGCAGGGATGGGAATCCGACCCTCGAGAAATTGAAGTCGTGAAATCCCAGCTCTACCAGTTCATTGGTAGTGAAGTGAAGCAACTACTTGGGTAACCACGCGTCGGGCTCGCCGCGGTGAGAGCGGGGATAAGACCCATCATGGAGGAGTGACTAGAGAGGCCACACGGAAGCTTCACGTACCCCGGTTGACACAGGTGATTACTGGGAATGGGGGTTTCGGGGGTTATACACTTAGGGCTCAGGGACTCAGGGCTACACACGTTGACCGAGTACCCGACGAGGGAGACGCCGAACCTGGTCCTTATGGCGGACCTAGGAGTGGGGGTTCTCTCGCTCAGCAACTTACTTACAGGGATGGTGCGGTGCATGATCGCGTGGGCTACCACCTTTTGAGAGCAAATGATGCTCGAGAAGGAGGCGAGGGAGCGGGTCCGGAGGAGACTGGGTTGACCAAAGAGCTCCCCAAGTAGCATAAAAGTGCATTATAATTTATCACACTAGGTCACATTGGACATATGAGCATTTAAAATTAGTTATAAGGGTTTACTCCAACTGCAACAGCTGAATATCAGAAATTCAGGCCCAATTTAAAACATTCTGCTGAACAATGACTTTATTATATATCATGAAGACGCCACTATAGTGTTCTTGATGTTAGTATTGTGCATCGAAGTTGTATTATTAAGCCGTTAGCAGTTGTGGACATTGTAAGCATTATGAGAGCATTTTGGTAGATGCACATTATGGTTATTGTCATATTAACGGTCACGCGTGGATCGCTAAATTGCTTGCATATTAAGGTAGAACATTTGAACTATTATAATGCAAGCAGTTTTTCAGTGAATCTTTTAATGCATCACGCTGTATTTCATTGAACTTCGACGACCCACAGACGGCGTGCGGTTTAGTCGGTTCGAGTCCGACATAACCTACCCCTCCGGCTCCGGAGGAGTGGGTATCCGTGGGGATTTCCCGCACGTAAAAAAAAAAAAAAAAAGTATTCTTCAGCTGTTATGACTGCTCCTGCTCATATAACGGCATTTATGTGGTTCACGAGAACATTATTATAGAGCGTTTCTGCTGATGTATAACAGCAAACTACTTTAATTCGTTTCACATGCACCTCTCTATTCATGACTAGGCTGTATAATCAGACTGGCTGCGCACTTATTCTAGTGTTGATATAAAATGATTCTTAATCAGAGTGTTTTAATGCCATATCTGGTATTTTTGAGATTTTGTGAACATTCATATATATTCAGTTAGACGTTCACTTCCCGGTGGACGCCATTACGTGAACAAATAAGGGCTCCTAAAAGCGTATAAAAGGTAAATGCATAATGAGCATGAATTCAGTTCACTCGTGAGCATTCGAAGTAAATGTGAATCATTATTACTACATAGCATTGCCATTGGCTTACTTCCATGGCACATAAACCACCCTTTCTTACTCGTTACTGAATTATTATGGACAAGTGAACGTACATACAGCATATTGCATTTTATTGTAGTATATACGTTTCACATTGATTTTCCACCATTTTTCATTTTTATAACCTATAAAAATATACTTTAATTGTTAACTTATTTTAGTTTTTAGTAACTGTACAACTGAATAATTAAGCTTTAATTTTAAGTTCTTTACGCACACAGAATTTAGTTCTAACTCTATTTCCAGATAAAACAAATTTAAATTAATTTGTGGACCAGTAGACCCATATCTGGTTTTAGTTTTTCTGTTAAAACATTCATATTTTCGGGGCGCGTGAAAATTTTCCACTAATATTGATAGTATTTCACCATACACTTGCATTCCCAATAAGATCTCACGTAAGAATTATGAAAAAATAGAGTTTAAGTTATATAGTAACTCTCCACCATTCTCTCCGCAATACTTTGTTTGGCACCATTTAAATTTACGTATGTAATATTGGAGACGAATGAATTAATTAAAGACACAATTTTATCCAAAATTGTGCTCTCAACAGTATAGAAGCGTAAAAACTGTTCCAATTAATTGCATTAACTGCCTAAGAGGTAACACACGCCCTCGATTTCAGCAGATGTTCAGCTCTTGGGGTAATTGTGCCCCAATTAATGCTTATATAACGTCGTTAAGATGCAATCAAACAGGCAGATAAGAACTAATTGCAGTCAAATTTGTGCCCAAATCTGAGTTATAGCACCGTAGGATACGCATCCTCTGCTATTATGCAGCTAACTACCTACAACTGCTATCATTACCTAGGTGAACCGTAAATCTGTAACTGTACAGCACTTGTGTGCTACTTGGGTCGTGATGGGCAGTCGCAGTCGGGAGGACGCTCAACGACCTCCGTCCCCCATGACGGATGCTCGCCTGACGCTCAATTGAGCCTTCGGTCACCCTAGCAGAAGCAGGCTGGGGCGCGCGCGAGGCCATCTCGAAACCGGAGACGTCCTTGGTTCAGCCAGGGTGCGAGAGATATGCCAACCTTACCTCCGATTACTGATTACCCAAGACGGCGTACGGTTATAGTCGGTTCGAGTCCGACATAACCACTGCTTCAAATCTCCCGTCGGATTTTGACTCGACGAATAAGTTGTAAATACCCTTCAGCATTTTCCCGTTTAGGTAGTAAAACGCCCATTGTATCTTTAAAAGCATCTGATGCAATGTTTAAAGGTGCGACAAGGGGCCGAATGGGGCATGGCCCCTGTGACCCTGACGAGTGAAATATTTGCATATTGAGCGGGAATCGAACCTGTGCCTCCTGTGTAGCAGCTGCGTTCACTACCTTCACGCCACAGAGGGTGCCTGCAAGAGCTATCTACTCGTACCTAAATTGTAAACGTAGATACTTAATTCTCCAATATTTTATCAAATTAACTTAAAGTTAAACCAACGGAATTTCAAACTAAGTTTTTTTCACATGTAAGAAATTTAAAGACCGGCACACTTCACTACCTTTAGAAATACTGGTATAATTTACACTAGTAAAGTACTGATAAACTATTAAATAATAATAATTCCACATAAAATCATGATTCCTATATTTTCATTAATCGATAAATGACTTTTTAATCTATCAATTTTATCAATTTAATTTTTTTTGCAATTACTATCTCCATCTGTCAAAAATACATTTCATGTAGATTTTGCTTAAAAAGTTTTTTTTTAATAGGCAACACTGTTTATTCCACTTACGTCACCGTGTGAGATATTCGTACAAATGCAGTTTACATTTAGTACGAATTTTGCAAAATATAGCGCATAAACAGCTATATATAATTGTTATTATGCTAACCAAAACTCCACAGCCTGCATACAAGAAATTTATCAAGTTTTCTTTGAAGGCTGTGTTGTTGGTCGAAGCTGCAGGGTTAGCCATCTCGTACGGTGTCTGGCACAAGCTAAATACCGACCGCGGTACGTAAACTCTTGTTGTTTAAACAAATATCTGCATTTCATATGTAAACTTAATACAAAAATATATAAATTTGGTCGTAAGATACGGATCAGTGTTGTCATAAAATCCTATGAGCGAGGTACATCGATGGATCAACGGCTCCTTTTGATCGAATTGAGAAAGGGTAAAAAGGAATCATAATAACCGCAAATAGCTTGTGGTAATGATCTGAAAGGACCAGTTTTATGCCTGCGTGTTTGTACTGAATTCACGGATAATATAAACATTGAGAAATTTATTTGTGAGTGTATGAGTAAGCCAGGTGTTTTGCTCATAAAATTATGTTGGCATGGAGATACAATCTACAACTGCATATCATATAAAATCGATCCATTCCAGAAGTCTATCGAATTATCAGAGTGAAATGTTATTCAGAATTTTAGTTGAAATTCAGTCAATTTATACAAGAAATAATATGTATGTATGTACGTATTTAGGAATTTTGTGTTTTAATTTATTTATAAATCTTTCTTACTGCTGCTATTTGGACAATGACAGCCTGTTGCTAAGCTTCTACCAATGGTAATTTAATCCTAAACCATACATTTAAGATTATCACAGTAGCACCAGAATTTTAAAAAAAGCCAATATCAAAAGTAAATTAAGAATGTATTATTGACCATACATTATTATTTTCCAGATTTCCGTCTATATATGTACAAGAACTACAATTGGGCGTTAGACGGTTATTACGGAATTGGTGAAAAAATTGCTAACAATAGAACTAGGGAATTAGATCAGCAAATTTGGATAAACGAGGGCAAAATATAAAAGCGGTGAGATGAGTATTGCTATTAAGGCCGCTTTCTGGGTGGCTACATTCGGAACCATCGGTTACGCACTGTTCAAGGTGGTCAAACCTGATGATGATCTACTTAAACAGGTCCTTACCTTCAATATTTGTTGATTGTGGTCACTGATCATTTAGTTTGTTGTTTTATGGGACTAATATAATTACGTTGTCTGTCGCATGTCCTGTCTGTGTTCACTAAAAAGAATTTCTGGCTTTGGGTTTGCGTGTTTGATATGTAATAAACAAATTTGATTCCATTTATGGACATAGAGTCAAATGAGAAATTTTTTAAATATGTTTTTAATAATAAATGGGTATGTGCTCAGGGCTTTATTTAGTGTATATTGAATAGTGTACAGTAAATACAAAATCTATTGTGTGTTGTTACTTGTTACCAATGGTAAGAGTTTTTACTAAAAATAGTGAAAAAATGGTTGTCTTATCACAATATATTTCTTATAAATATTTGTATCTAAATTCAGTGTCCCTACCATCAAGTGTTCATATTACAATTAAAATTTTCATAAAAGCTTAGTCATCAAGTTTGATCCATTTTGATATACAAATCCTTTCATCATTAAATCATATATTCAATCAATAAATCATTCATTATTAAACACTCATTTCATTGCTAATTGCTTATCTAAAATGTTATTTTGCAGTTTGACACCGAATCCAAACACACCGATGCTAGAAAAGCAACTCGTCAAACACTAGAAGTGCTTAAAAACGCAACAAATCAATCTTCAGAACTAAATAAAACAATAGAAGACCTGATAAAAAAAGGAAAATGAGTGATAAAAGTTCGGTATTAGAAAGGCTAAGTAGGAGAGATGCACAACGGTTAGAAAAATTACAGAAAGCACACAAAGCAAGGGAAGAAGTAGACGCCTGTGATGAAAATGAAGACTATTTCTCTGGCGCCTTCAAAATCAAATCAGAATATGTAGAAGACCTCCTAACTCAAGTCCCAACTATGGAAACAAATGCATTACCTTTACACTTTGATAACATAAAACGGGAAGTAAACGAATTACAAAAACATGTTGTTACATCATCATTTTTTCTAAAGGAATTTAATATGCGAAAATATTTAGGCATTGTACAGAACCTACAAACTAAATGCTATGAATTAGAAGACCGATATGTTCCAAGGAAAAAGTTTGGGTTCTCAAAGAAGAAGCTTCCTAAGTCCCACACACAGAAGCAAGGGTCATTGGATGAGAATGACGGTGCCGGCAAGACTGATAGTAACAAATGGGATGAAAAGCTTTTTGGGTTCGATTCACAGGAGAACAAAGTGCTATTGCTTGAAAACGATGACTTATTTCAAAGGGATGTTGCACTACGGAACCTCAAGAACTGTACAGTTGGTCTCAAAGGTGTTATGGGTACGTTGCATTTAACTAATTTAGAAAACTGTCTTGTACTATCCGGGCCAGTGACCTCATCTGTATTCGTTGATAAATGTACTAACTGTAAGATAATTACAGCGTGTCAACAGTTACGTATGCACACGTCAACTAAATGTGACATTTATTTACACGTCACTAGTAAAGGTATTGTTGAAGATTGTTCTAGCATTTACACAGCTCCATATAATTTATATTATCAAGATTTAGAAAAGCATTTCAATATGTCCTCTTTGGACCGAAATTCGAACAATTGGGACAAATTGGACGATTTTAATTGGCTGGCTCCAGATATTCCTTCACCTAATTGGTCTGTTTTGGACGAATCACAGCGTGTTACTAGTTGGGATGAGTGGTGGTCAAAAATTCCTTCCTAGTATGTAATAGGTAGTTTTATTAAATTTGCAGTGTTATAATAAAGCTGATAATATTCCATACTTATTAGAATATAAAATCTACTAACTTCCTATAGATGTAAAATCCATTAAAACCAAGGGATATAAAAAAATAAGAGGAAGGATCCTGAAGTTACAATGCTATGAAAAGTTCAACATTATTCAGACTACAATTGGCTACTAAATTACATTTAGGTTTAGCCCTATTTTTGTACAAAATTATAACCAATCACATTCCAGTATTTGGAAGGTGTTTGGTCATAATTTAGCGACAATTGTTTCCATACCATCGAACTTTAAGGTTACTTCCTATTGATTTAATATTTCTTGATTCATGCAGTGAGAAAATAAATATTTTGTACACTTTCAGTACAATGGGTGGTATATTAGCTACAACAAATCTTTACAATTGCACCATATAGTTAAAACTATTGATAAAACGATGCACATGTGTGATAAAAACTGCAGCTTTTCATTTTGTCAAGTATCCCATCGATTTATTGATGCAGTTTAAACAGTACCGTGCGGTCGTAACGACTTATTGTAGTGGGCGTGCAAAACAAAAAAAAAGCTACATTTTATAAAATGCGTCTTTTGACTGGCAAATTGTTTAGAAATTTCAATCTTTATATAACAGTTTGTTATAAACATCTAAAGAAAGCACAAAAATATGACAGCAAAGGGACTGCTTATTTTAAAATATTTCTTAATAACTAACTAACTAAACAATTGGGACAACCCAGAATTCTTAAACAGATTTTTTCTGATGAAATCCAACCTAAAACGTCAAAATATAGTTCAGTTTCAATCATTGTAAATTCTTACTTAAAATTCTTACTTACAAGTACAGAGTACTTTTAAATTTTTATCTGATTTCTTCATCCAAGTGCCCTAAACCAGAACCTGTTTCGTCTACTACGTCTTTTGATTTAGCATATTAAAATAAAAAGAGTCCTTTTTGAATGTCTAAATCCTGATATCTTTTTATTAGAGTAGCTAAAACCGAAGTTATAGTTTTAATATTTTCTAAACACGAACGGTATTAATTACTCATAACTACTCTATGAATATCTTTCCCATGTATGACAGAGATAGCGCAAATCAATCCAAGGTGAACTCCCACTCCTGATGAATCAAAAGTGTAGTATTGTACATTGAATAATATGTTGTGTAGAATATTTTGTTTTAGTTCTGACACGATGTTAATAACTTTTATATATTACTATTGCCATGCTATTTAGAACACTGTAACTGCATTTAAGTATTGTTTAAAATCTCTCCGAAGTGGCCTTTCGTATGTTATGTAAACTATTATAAAGCTTTTTACGATGTTAAACGTAGATTCTGGTTAAAATTCAACAGAGAGCTATTGAGATTTGTTAGAAAGAAGAAATACTATGCCAGTACTGCACATTAATCATGTTTTAAAAAGCTTACTTATAACTTGTATTTATATTGCCAAAAATTGTCACATAATGTATCTATATTGGTGAAATCTGCTCAAATGCAACATTATCAAATTGGCCATTATAAACAAGCTTTCACTTGTAATGAAGTATTATAACGAATGTTATATTAAAGGGAAATAAACGAGAGAGTTTTGGCAAGCATTCTATTGAGCGTTCTCGCGAAAGGACAGTACAATTGCATCGACAGGAGCATTTTCTAGAACGATCATGAAACTTTTTGTAGCGATATTCGGCTCTTAGCTTGCCTCGGTTCGTTGTTCAGTTCGATAAATTTAAAAACGACATGGTGTGAAACAAGTGAAAGCTTGAAGTCTATCAGCACCTTAAGTGGTCGTAGAATTTATTTGATATTTATATCTATATAACTTGTACATTACACCTTTATTTTTCCTACATGAACACAAACGGTGTCCGTTTGCCATTTACTGCAAATTGCCACTTAGATTATTGCAGTTATTGGTACATTAATTTTTGATGTTGAAGTTTTATCCAGTACTGGTTGGTGAAGTGAGCCATAGAAATTATGTTAGCAAAGATATCTGCTTATTTAATTCAATACATATATAATTTATAAAATAAATAAATTTATTAAAGCCTGTTGTTTTACTTTTACCCTTTATCAAAATTGGTCTTAGGGCCAAGATCCAAAGAAAGAGCGGCCGGTAGCTGCATTTTGAGGCAAAATATTTCTAACCATTTTGAATTATATCTACGGGAGAGTAAGATCATAGACATTTGAAAGCCGCTGCGGAGCATAATGAGCAAAAAGCAAAATGAGCATCACAATCAAAATGAGCAATACGCAAAATGTGCAAAACGCAAAATGAGCAATAAAGGCTTTTGCTACTTATTTTCTTGAAAAAAGTCTCTGAATATACTTGATACTTTATTTGAAAAATATTGTTATTAGCTTAATTCTGAATTCACTCATAATAACGAATAAAACATAACTTAACCTTATATTTTTAAACGAGAAATGGAATCTCGGAAACCGCTCCAAAGATTTTCATGAAATGTAGTATACCTACAGGGGGTTTCGGGAGCGATAAATCGATCTAGCTAGGATCCATTTTTAAAAAATGTCATGTTATTTAACGGCTTTAACGACACAACAACACTAAAGCTTCCAACAGATGGCGTTACAAAAAAAAATACCGAACGAAGCTCGGTCATCGTACTAATAATCTTCGTATAATATAAAAATGAATTGTAATTCTATTAGTCTCGCCAAAACTCGAGAATGGCTGAACCGATTTGGCTAATTTTAGTCTTGAAATATTTGTGGATGTCCAGGGAAGGTTTAAACGGTGAGAAAATATGGGAGATTGCAACTTTTTTTTATTGATTCTGAGGCGGTATTTTCAGGCGAGTTTGCCGGGTCAGCTAGTCTTATAAAAAAATTATTGAACTTCGTAATAAAAAGGAGAGTTCATGTAAGAACTCCTTATAAAAATGAATTACCTTAAATTCCTAACAAAACGAGGCACCACGTCTCTGCAACACGCAGGACCCTATGATTTTGTCTTTAAGGATTGCGGAAAGGCGGGTAAAAAGATACCGCTTGCTATCCATCTGGTTTCGATCTTTTCAGCAGTAATCGGGTAAATCGTTTATTTTATTTTACATTATTTTTTAATTATTTAATTTATTCGTCTCATTTTTACTAAGTCAGATCAGGGTTTATGCTCCGAAGGGTTTTTATTTTAAATCTTGTGTGAACGTGGCATAAGAATTTATTGCTCATTTTGCTTGTGGGTGCACATTTTGCACTTTGGTCATTTTGATTGTGGTGCTCATTTTGTTTTTGCTCACTATGCTCCGAAAAGCTTTGAAAGCGAAGGACGCGGCGCTGCGAGATGTCGCACGGCTGCGCGAGCCTTCTCGTACTCATTTCACAAACTCAGGCCGCTGCACTTTCAGTGTGGATTGACTCTACATGTGTTTTAAATTGACAACAATTACCAGTGACGTCATCGTTCCCACGTCGCGTCGAGTTCTTGTCACGTTGGATGTGCAGTTGCGTCAACTAACAGCAAAAATCGCACAGGGCAAGAAGTGTCGGTTATAGACCGCAGTCGTCACTCTGGTAGAAGCAGGGGAAAAGGAAATAAAAAGGCCTTATTTTATCATAATATATATACATTTATTAAGGCTCATAAGAGAATAATTTAACGGGTTAGGCATACATACACAAAATAATAAGTCTACCTGGCAGTAAAGTTATCTGTTTTTATTTACACAGGTAATTTTAAAAATTACTAAGTTAAAAATCGTTTTTACTTCGTGCACATTTTACAGAATCTATCACTTTAACACCACGTCCACACGGTCAAAATTCGCTTGGAAAAAATAAATTTGACAGTTACTTAGTTTTCAGTAATGGCAACACAGACGAAAGCGTCTTCAGAAAAAGGCGCGGGTCAAGTCATTCACCAAAGAGACGTTGATTAACTCACTCACAATTAAAAACATCTTGTACAACAATCCCTTTAAAAACTTAATAATAATAAACTATTTTTTTAAATTTCACACTTCAGCTGAAATTACGTAAGATTAAACCTGGACTACGGTAGGTTGAAGGATACCAGTCACCTATCTTATTGTAAATAAAATGAACAAGTCATTAAATAAATTAGAATATATTTCAGTTAAAACTGGGATTACGAATTCATAAGAAAGTTATGATATGAATATGACACTAGATAATTTCATAATCTCTTTACAGTAAAACAGGATGAATAAAATTGAAAGGTAAAAACAAAAAGATCATAAATTTTGTAACAAAAGAAACAATATATTATTTTATATAGTGTACAGTCCCTTTCAAAAGTGGTAAAGACCCATTCCATTCCAGAATTTAGGTATATACATTATTCTATATTTATATTCACTTTTACATTTCTATTCATCCGCGTTTTTACTTACAAATACTGATGAAACTAAAACAGTATATATTATATTAGAAGTGATAGTACTAGAATTACAGATTTTAAGAACTATATAATAACATTATTGTGAACACGATTCTGCATGATTTAGATATCACGATATTCCTCGTTCTTACCAAGGTATAATACTTGTTTTCTACGCATTTTTTTAAATTGTAATTACAGTCACACTTGTGTACAAGAATAATAACATATTTTTGTCAAAATTTATAGGTATCAAATTGTACAAAATCACTCCATTGAAACAGTTTGGTATAAAACTTGTATAATATATATATATATAATTTGTTTATTGGTGTAAACGACAGAATTTTATAAAGAGTAATGTAAAGTCAACGAGTAAAATAGCGCCTAAAATTTTCATAAAAGAATAAATAAAAAATGATATATTTAAATGTTGTCCACGGCGGATCATAACAACCATTTTATTATTGATGCATGTACTGCAATATAGGAAAGGTTTGTGAACATAGTTAAAAAACTTTTGTCTTGGATTGTATCTACTAGCAAAGTACCTAATTAATTTGACTATCTTGTTTTGTGCATATTTATTGTGTATTTTAGTTAATAATATGAGTACTATTTTTTTATTGTGACAAAAATAATTCAGTAAATAAATTTAATATCTACTTTCAAGCATATTTATTATGGCATATTATAAATTACTGCTCATAAGATAAGGGTAGGGTCCGAAGACCGAGTACCTTACAATAAAGAAAAGCTATCTGAATAACGAATTGCAATATATGAAGAACCTTCTATTATAACATTTTAACTAAAATTGTAATGAAAATCTCATATCGTATTCATGAAAATTTGTTCACTCCGATAAGTTATTGGAGTGAACAAAATTACAAACGATAGCAAACGGTGGGGTAACTGGGAAAAGTTAAATTGTTTAGATTTTCTCAGTTACCCCAAGTTACCCGGTGAGGTAACTACACTGAAATATTGAATTTCGACCGACTTGAAGGATTTACTAAGGGACAACTTATTATGCCGAGATTATTTCGATATTACTATACTATATTGAAATTAAGAATTATGACATCGTCAACTAGTTCATATACACTCACTTTTAACATTCATAATTTATTTACATGTAAAATAATTATGCAAGTTGTGTTGCCAGTTTATTTATCGTC
This sequence comes from Eilema caniola, assembly GCA_949126895.1. NCBI lineage: Eukaryota > Metazoa > Arthropoda > Insecta > Lepidoptera > Erebidae > Eilema > Eilema caniola. The sequence goes on from OX421470.1 coordinate 23,174,657, forward strand.
TATCTATTAAATGGTTTATTAAAAATATATAATTACGGTTAATTAATTTATACTTTACTTAGATTTACAATTATATATTTCTCAAGCGCATGGTCCATGTAAATAAATATATGAGAAGCGCATATATAAATAATATTGCACAACTATTTAAGGACTTTGTTTATCACCAATCTGTCATTGAATTTGAGATTCATTATAATTGCTAGGTTGTTTTTTCCACCAGAGATGTGCTATGCAGCTAAGCTACGATGATGTAAAGGCTAAGCTACGAAAGTTTGTGACCGCCACTGTGCTATATGCTATGTAACTACCGTAGCGAGTAAAATTGGCTATGAAGATACGCAGCTCGAGTTATGCTGATATCAATCATATGAATAATTGATCGTACAGAATGAAAAACTTTCACTAAATGTTACAGTACGAATCTAGCATCCAATCGAAGGCATCCGAACCCATAGCATGCATCTTTCTATATAAAAAAACATAGCAAAGCTGAATCCGTTTCCACCAGTGCATCTTATGGGGAACAATAAATTGAATTCGTGGATATCAAACGCATTCATAGCAACGTAGCATAGCACATCCGTGATGGAAAGGAAGCCTTAGGGTATCTTTTAGCATCACGAGACAGTGTTGTTTGTGTACACCTCATATTTAAAAAATAGAGAGCTTTTCACCTGTACCATTGCGTGACGTTCTCTCTCACAAAACACCGATAGTAGAAATAAGATGCACACATTCTATTCAGAAATATAATGGTAGAATTAAATAAAAAATATTGGCAAGTCACTACTGTCATAGTAATCGAGTAGGTATCAGCAAAGAAAAAAAAAACACAAACAGTCGATGTTGCATAATTCAATTTAAGTGCTTTTTCATTAGAAAAAATATATGAACAAAATTAAATCAACCTGTCGATTGTCAAGGCAGAACAAGTATACCACGTTATATACAGGAATTAACCCCGATTCTGCTTATTATCCAGCACTGGCACTACAGAATGCCATTAAATTGTAGACTTTACTGATATAGACTTGAAGTCCAAATTAAATGAAAAAGTGTTTATTCACTCTTACAAGATGCCATTTAATTTTAGACTTTAACCGTGTAATACAGTAAAGTCTAAAATAAAATAAAAATTTTTGGCTAGCAGGATTGAGATGCTGGTAAGTGGTACGATAATGAATCATCTATATACGTACGTTGTTAGTAGGATTGAAATATCAAACTTGTGTTACAAGAAATGGTGATTCTTATATTTTTACGGAAATAAAAATGAAAGTTAACAACTATCATTATAATAATAGCGAAGTTTGAGCATTACAAATGTTTTTAATAAGGCAGTAATAGTTACAAGGAATGTTTCACACATATTTAAGTACAAATTTAATGTTTAAGACTGGAAATATGTTAGAGATAATTTGTGAAAATGGGATATATCTATAGATGCTTTCAGTCTTTATACATGTAGCAGACACGTCTGGTACGAATGACGACAATCATTCAAGTCATATCGTCATTGCTCGCGTAATAAATATTACTTTTATTCCAAAATATAATATGTAATAAATATTTCCCATCTTCGTCGTAAAATTAAAAACACATTAACATATTCTTTATCGATAGCACGAAATATAAAATTGGCTACTAACTGACATTCACCTAGGTCATCCGCGAGGGAACCCCCTTGTTTCCCGCTCGGCGCAGCGGACGGCCTTAACCTTGTTTTCTATTGACACTGGTCTTTGAGCTCTTTTAAAATTTTATATTCCGTGAACGATAATAACTCGTGAAACACATAATCGGGACAAACTTTACATAAGGGCAATATTGCTGTGACATTCGGTTGCGATATAAAGACATTTATCATAACAACATTGAACATTTTGCCCCTTTCGTTCTCACTATGAATAAAAGAGATAAAATATTCAAAAGCTAAAATGCAGTTTTACTGTATTCAGAACTTTCGTGTCTTTTATCATAAACGTTTATTCTGATAGACTAAAATAATCTCTACTATATATTAGACTAAGCTATTATCTAAGAGTACTAGTATTAAAAATCAAAGAAATCCAGTAATTAATAAAGGGTAATATGAAGTTGAAAAGGATAACAGAAATTGTAATGTTAGCTGTGTTATAATATTTATGTATTATGATCAATTCAACTTATATGATCACAAGGTTTAAACATCGATTATTCTGTGAAACGTTAGGTTTTAAAAGGTTATGAAAAAAAAAATGACGGGACAGTGTTGCCTGATCGCAAATATTTGTTACTATTAGTAGAAAAGTACGTGACAAAGTGAACAGAACAGATTTTCATGTTCTTGTTCTCTGTTGACAATCATGTCACTGTTTTGTATGACGTAATTGGTGACATTAGTTGCCACACCAACAAGGCCACTTTCCGTATGTACTTCACTTATCTGTCATCCATCAAAATTAGTATGTTTTGTTAGTTTTTAATGAGAATAGCTATCGTTACTATTTCTACGGAAGTCGGTCGTATTTATAGTGTGTGTGTATATGTGTGTAGTTTTAGCTTATGACTTCACTCGCGTTAATACTGTTAGACTTACTCACGCCGTAGAATAATAGTTAGAATACGGCCACCCCAACTCTTCCTGTGGGTGACCTAGAAGGCGACTAAGAGATAGGGCTTCATCCGACAGTAAACATACAGTCCATGACTTAGTACCTGCTTGCCGTCAATAGGCTCGCACCCTGTTACGTGGGATCGAAAATCATAGTTGGCGAAGTGTGGGTTTTAATACACCTCTGCCTACCCCTTCGGGGATTTACAGGCGTGAGTATATGTATGATAGCAGTTTGTTTGGACTCTCATTTTCAATGCTTGGAGGAGGTCATAGGCCAATTATCATCTTAGGAGCCAAGCAATAAGAAAAAAAAAAGTCAGAACGAGGCGGATGGGCGGTAGCACGAATAGATCAAGTATGAAGTAAAACCGCGGGGCACGACTAGTAATTATACACACAAACACACACACACACGTACTACATGATAATGTGACAGCATTAGAAATACACTGATATTTTAAATTACTTACGCGGACTACTCAATCATAGTCATCGTCCCTGAAATGTCAAATTAAAATTTGTTAAAACGCTCTTGAATTAGTGTTACTTTATCCGAATTTACTTACAGTGTATGTTGTTCGTTCCACTTAAAGAAACTCACGTTGGGTTTTATAGATGAGTTTGTTGTTTTCAACTAATGTTAGCAGTAGCCCAAGAGAATGTGTTATCGTGTTTATATAATAATCGCAATGGTCCACGACTGCTATTACTATTTAGATAAATAGATTTTGCCCTCATCATTAACATCGTTACCCCCGGGTCCAATATTCGATCCTATATGCTCAAATCTCTTTTGATACCAAAAAAATACCTCCTTATCAGGAAAACGACGTTGATGGTCGGTATATACTTTTGTGTAGTTTCCATAAACATTTTTATTATTATTTTATTCAAGGATCACGTTATCAAATGCTATGACTAGTCGTGATCAGTTGCAATCTGATATCGTGATCCGTCACGACAAAACCATGCCTTGTTTAGAGTTTAATGTCGTGTTTTACATATCGAAATGTGGTTGAACTTTCTTTCTTTGGATAACTGTTACGGTGTGAATATTTGAATACCTTAATCAAATTCTTAATTATTTTGTGTCCTGCTACTTTTTTATACCACTTAGGTGGCAAACACACGTCCCACTTGATGGAAAGTGTTTACCATGGCCTATAATAATAATAATCGTTTAATAATAATAACCTATGGATGTATGCAACACCAGGGGCGTTATACTCGTGCTGCCGACCCTGAAGAAACCTTCTAATACCCGTCTTGAAGAACCCTATGTTGTAGTCTAAAACTCATCCCACAAAGAAAGTTCATTCCACAACCGGAGCGTGCGTGGGATGAAGTTCGAGAAACGTTTAAACCGATCGAAACTACATAACCCACAAATATATGAATCCATCAACATTTTTCAAATTTCTTGCATTGCCCCCTTATATTTTCAAAGGCAATCCAGCAGATAAATGCCAAAATATCGCAACCAACTTACTCTAACGTACCAACACTATGCTTAACTAATCTTACCAATTGGGTTTCTTATGCACAATGAACCACTGTTGGTAGGTGTTGTTGGGGTCGCAGGGGGCTAACCCCAGTTGCCTCGAGTGAGGTTGTAACGTGAGGCAGTAGCCGTGTAGGCGGTGGATTAAATGGCTGTGGGCGTCATCGAAGCTGGAAGAGAGAAGAAATTTAATGAAATTAGTTCCTATTGAAGTTCAGAGAGTTCAGGCCTTTCATTTCTCGTTCGATCGGAATGAGAAGATACCAGATGCCAAAAAGTGAACCGATCGAACACTCTTGGATCCTTTCATTAGTGAATTCAATCGGCATTAATGAATCATTTTTTGTTCAGTTGTGTCACTTTGGGTGAAAGGCATTTTCATTGAAGATATTTTACACTAGAGCGATGAATTGCGTGGATATAGTTACCCTTACGGGCATTTTTAACCCCAATCGTTATAAAATATACTCTATATGCGCCGTACGCGTTCTTTGGGAATCCTTTGAGGACAGACGACAAGCTATATTGATTTGCTATTGATTAAAAAGTGGGACAACTATCGATCTAATGTTCAATTTGTATTGCACTGTATTGATGTGCGCATACCATCGACTAATTAGTCGACCTGCGAGTAAGATAATCTATCACTGAGTACAGAATGTACGTAGTAGTATCCTCTATTTTTTTATATGTCTATAAAGCAAAGCATCTACTAGAATTTTCTTGTTAATTGACATTGTTAACTGTAGTACCTTGCTACGGGCGAGGCTGAAATAAAAGAAGTCGATCTAAAAAAAAACGACAATCGATTGCATCGATTCTTTGCGCATCAATTGATTTCATTCATCAACTGTGGTTTAGATGTGTGGAAATCGCGAGAAGACATTACAGGTGAGTTTTTTTTTTTAAATCAGCCTCTCTTATTATAGCAACGGCCAAGGCAAGGTGCTGCCAGTTAACAATGTCAATTACTTAACAAGAAAATTCTAGCATGTGCTTTGCTTTATATACATTTAAAAAAAATAAAGAAGATACTGCGTACATCCTATTCACAGATTATCTTAGTCGCGGATCGACTAATGAGTCGATGGAATGGCCACATCAATACAATTCAATGCAACCGTTAGTTGTCCAACTTTTTAATCAATAGCAGATCGATATAGCTTTTTGTATTTTTTATCGAGCAACTATCGAGTTGATACTATGCGCGCTTCAATATATTCCTATGAAATTATGACATTCGACAAAATAGTCGTTCAATTACAAGTTGTATATATGCGGTAGGCCTTAATCTAATAATCATATTATATCAAACCAATCCACGGTAGGGCTCGTTTCTCTCGCGAATGGGGGTTAAGATATATGCCGGTAGCCATAAGCTGTGATGATGGGGTATGACGTATGTCTTACCTCCAGGGCCCGTCGACGGTGCCGAGACGGCAGAACGCCTGCTTGACGCTGTCGGCGTCGGCCTCCACACAGCGCTCGCCCACTCCGAGCTGCCCCGCCTCGTTCAGACGGAACAACTGGCTGTTACCCGCACCGTGGCATGTAGATGTGCCTGCAACCGACCACAACAATCTATCAGTCGATTCAATCAATCAATTAGCCCACTGTAGTCCACAGTAAGAGGTAGGACTCAACGGTATTCCCGTCCAATTGAGCAGTCCGACTGGGAAAGTACCTTCGCCCTACAGAATACCTAAGGCCTAAGGCTTGTCCTGCTTTATTTTCTACACTGATGGCACAGAAACTCTCTGTTCTAACAGGGTCGGCAGCGCGAGTGTGACGCCCCTGGTGTTGCACTCGTTCATAGGCCACGGTAACCACTTACCATCAGGTGTGTGCTTGTCTGCTACCTAAGCGGTATAAAAGAAAATAGAATTGGCCGGATTCCGCGTTACTATTGAGTTTTTGGTAACAGAAGTATACAACAACGAGTGATCTTAGGAGACCTTATGAATAGGATATTATAACATAGGTGCTGGGCTCCCTTGTGCCCTCTGGATGACCGCAAACATACCCTCTATTACAAGCAACATTAGTGTAAGCATATAAAAAATAAAACAAAAACGTTACCTATATAAGCTGGAGCTGCTTTCCCCATTGTGTCTAGGCAGGCACCGGTAGCTTTATTTTTCACCATACCCCAATGAATATTCTTTGGTAGCTTAGGGAACTTGTCATACACGTCATAAGCAACATTCTCCATAAACCAACTGAAAGGCTTACACTTCAAACGATCTCTTAAAGCAACCTGCTCACTTATATCGCCCATATCCAGGAACCTTGCCATAGGTTCTCTTGTATAGAAGTACTCTTTATGCTCCTCATCAAACCAGGTCTCGATAACCCTCTTATAATTGATTGTGATCAAGGATCCCTTACGGTTCTTCGCTAAATTGCCGAAAGAATACGGCATGAATGCTCTGTAGACATGTCCGACTCTTGAGCAAGGTACCCATTCGACACTGCCCCCACACTGCCAGATCTTGAAACTTAACTCGAAGTTTTCACCACCCCATACGAGCAGACCAGGATCGTAAGCACCAATTTCGAGGAAATATCTCCTATTGATGGCGAAAAGACCTCCAGCGTGTGTTGGACTTTTGTAAGGCTCTGATGGGTGTTTGTGAAGAGATGCTTCTTTCTCTGGCACCTCATTTTCTTTGTACAGCATTCCCCATTCGAAGATACCTCTGTAGTTTGTCCCGTGTTGGTATACTGGTCTATATTCAAATGTCCTGTGGTCGACACCATCTATGACTGGCACTGTCATGATTCTGTAGTCTCGGTAGATGGGTGCTAGTAATGGCGGTAGCCAGTTGAGGTTGACTTCGCAGTGAGCGTCTAGAAAGACGATGACGTCACCAGTGGCTTCTTGGGCGCCTCTCGAGCGAGTTCGGATGAGTCCCTCTCGTTGCGCATTTCTGATCAGGCGCACTTTTCCTTTCCATCTTTTTATGTAGTTATCTAAGTTGGTTTTCAAATTTTCTTTGTCTGAGAAGTCATCAACCTAAAGACAGAAATGTATAAAAATGACTCATGCGTAACAGGATTATAAATGGTATATATATTATATATAGATAGGTGTAGGTATATTATAAATAGGTGTTTTTTTATATAGGACATGTCAATATGACTTCACCTCGCTTGATGGTAGCCTGAAGATAAATATTAGGCAGAAGTGTTACCATTACAGACACTGACAATGTTATTGGTGGCACTCAGTTTGAAGGCCCCTTTAGCTGCTTTCACATATTTGTTTGAATCTTAAAGAGGATGTTTTACAAAACAGAAACAAGCCGATTTTAGCAAGATTCTCACTCTTCTTTACATACGTGTAATTTGTGAATATGCGATATAAAATATTGCAAATGCAAAAGCAAATCTATGGCAGCATTTAAATGTTTGCAGTTTCATTTAATTATTGAAATTCATAATCTACTATTGGTCATGTTAACTAGTTTAATTAGCCGTCCAATTAACTGCCTAGGCAGTTAACTAAACGGCACCATTCCATTAACGGCCTGAATGATATTCAGCCGTCCCGTTTATTACATTATTTAATAACCTAGCTGGCTATTGCTTAGGCCAATCGTAAGATGGGGCACTACTTCGAAATGAGATAGAAAATTACCTACATACAGACATATATATTCTTACACCTGTAAATCCCCGCGGGGGTAGACAGAGGTGTATTCACAGAAAATTTGTGATAGCTTAGCAATCCGACTTGGTTAGGTAAGGTTAGATAATGTGTTTTTTTTTATAACCTCTATTACACAATTGTACAACTGTACAATTAAATGGCTAGGCAGGTAGTTGAACGTCATCGATCCAATTCAGGCCGTTAATTGAACGGCGCCGTTCAGTAAAGAGCCTTAGGCAGGTAATTGAACGGTTGATTAAGCTCGTTGGCGGCGATATATATACGGAAGTTGTGATTTTCAGACTGTTCTAATTACAGATACTCGATATTAGTCAGCGGTATTAGCCAGCCAGTGGGTTATGGATGTCAGATGGCAGTTTCTTCAAGGAATATATCGGAATTGTAAGTTGGACTGAAAGCCGATAACTGAGTTGGGGAAATTACCCTAGGAAAGCAGCGAGCGTTAACATTTTCTTTACATTATTGCAATAAAATAAATGAATCGTGAAATCAATTAAGCATATTAATTACATCGGTAATGTGTATACCCACACATTTTATGGACATAAATTAGTTATTATCGCACGCATTAACGTGCAGTAACGTTAAGTACTCGCCTTAAAATATTAAAACAGTAAACGTGAAGTGGTAATGTGGTAAGTGGTAACTTATAACATGACTGTTCTTATTTATGGACCTGGGTGTTGCAAACATCGAAACAATCAATTAGCCTTTTTTATAGTGCGGTGATACCAACGAATACTCCTCCGCCGGAGTCGGGGGGGGGGGGGGGGGGGGGGGGGTGTAGTGTAATGTGTGTAATGTCACACTCGAACCTATTAAAACTACACGCGTTTGGGTCTTCAGGTACCAGAAGTAAGATAGCTAGGCACATAGCTCTCGCACCCCGGAAGACCCAGGGACATCTCTGGTTGCGAGATGGCCCCCTTCAGGCAATCAATAAGCCTTTTGTAGTCCACCCCTGGACATAGGTCTCTCCCTTTGTGCGCAAATACAAGCGAGTTTATGTTTTGAATTCTGCGTTGTAAAATCCATATTAATATTGTGAATGCGAAAGTAACTCTGTCTGTATGGTTACGCTTTCACGCTTAAACCACTGAATCGATTTTAATGAAATTTTGTATAGGTGTAGATTAGGCCTTGAGAAAGGACATAGGCTATGTTTGGTCGCGATAACCGACATCCATGCGGATGGAGCCGCCGGCAAAAGCTAGTATTTGATAATTAAACCAGAGGATGACCTTTTTTTAATATAACTCATAATCTATATTCTTCCAAGTTTTAAATGAATGGTCACATACATTGGTAGGCAGATGTGTCATTAACCAATTAAGCCAATTATGGTTTTCGGTCTCACGTAACACGAGCGACTGTTAGTAAATTTAATTGTCATGGACTACAGGTATTAACTATCAGATAAAGAACAGCGAAATGCCTTATTCTCTTATTCGCCTCTCATAGAATCACATTCTATGAGACTGGTAAAATGTGGGTATATAATATTCCACACCTTAAACCCCTGCTTGTGCCTACGTAACGTATATGCCAGGTGTGGATATACGAGAAACAACATCTTAAAATAGAGATACACTCGTGAAATGAATATTAGTGAATGATATGACCTGTTTATCACGAATACATATTTTAGTAATATCCATCGTGTAATATTTTTCATTGCGTTACCTTATCGATACGGTAATATTTACAATCATGTTACAACCATATTTCGTTCGAGCGAACATGTTATAGCAATTGAATCGTACAAACGACCTACTGTTAAACTATTTTACGTATGAGTAATTTTAATGTAACAACTTCGTTAGGCGTTTTTAGATGAACAAAAACTGTGGAACTCGCATCACCATCACATAATGCTTAGGTCGTAACGTCACAACGACACAATTTATATACAAACTAGCTTTTGTCCGCGGCTACGCCCGCGTGGATGTCGATTATCGCGACCAAACATAGCCCTATGTCCTTTCTCAAGGTCTAATCTACGCGTATACCGAATTTCATCAAACTCGGTTCAGTGGTTTAGGCGTGAAAGCGTAACATACAGACAGACAGACAGACAGATAGACAGACAGACAGACAGAGTTACTTTCGCATTTATAATATTAGTATGGAAGTATGGATTAATAAATTTTTACTTCTATCCGCAGTCCCCAAAGAATACCCAGCAAGGGCAGTGTGTATCTACCTCAGACCTATTCTTTTAGTCTGAGGTATTCACTGTCAGGTGAAGATCATTTCTCATAATAAGGCACTGGTAAAATGTGGGTGTACAATAGATTCTGCCCAATCATTCGTGGACATACGCTAGTTGAGCCTATTTTAGCTAGGATAGAACATTCAGAAGACAAATACTACAACAATTCTTCAGCAGAAGACAGATAAAGAGAGTCATCATTTTCGGAACCTTTTTCCATCTCAGTTGGGAACGGCTTTCCAGTCTGCCCCGCCAGACAAGTGGCAATTCGCTAGTCGGCGTTTGATGGAATAGAATGACGAATGTATGGGATTACTTAGACGTATTTGTCAGTGGTTGCCGGCGTTTGGTGGAATAGAATGACGAATGTATGGGATTACTTAGACGTATTTGTCAGTGGTTGCCGGCGTTTGGTGGAATAGAATGACGAATGTATGGGATTAGACGTATATGTAACGACTTCCATAGATGTTCGTATCACAACCGGGACCATCGGTGACGGGAAGAGAGTGTAGGAGTTGATAAAAATTAGCCATTTCCGTAATATGTTATTAGCGCTAAGTAAAGATAATTCGCTTCAACAATGAGCGTTATCGTAACGGAGTGAGTTAGGACAACCATTTATCAAAACAAATCAATCTAATTACGATAACTGTGTCTAGGTAATGGGAAATGAGGCTTTTATAGATAATAGCCCTATAATCAATATACTGAAGGAGTGCTATTCTATCCATCTATACCTATACATATAATATTTATTTATACATTAAAATAAAATTTGAGTGTCTGTTTGTAATATTGACATAACAGTTGTTTACTACATGCATATGAATATAATACGGTACAAACACAAAAATATCACTTTTTACAATTTTTACACTGAAAAAAATGGTTACCAAATTAGTAAAGGTTGGCTGAATTACATGAAAACTATGATAAATATAACAAAAACTCGCTAAATTTCGCTATTGAACTTACAAAACAAAAAAGGTTGAATTTGGTACCAGAGTTTTGATATAAATTAACAAAGAATATTGTACATTCTACCAAACAAATGTCAACCTATTAGTCTGGTTGATGTTATCATAAAAATATGATAAATATTACCAGACCTCGCGGTTGAACTTACAAGACTAAAACGGTTCTGGTCAAAATATAGTCCCTAACAGAGTTCATGGTGTACATTACCAAAGAATATTGTACATTTTACCAAACAAATGTCTACAAATTAAGTCTGGTTGATGTAATCATAAAAATATGATAAATATTACCAGACCTCGCGGTTGAACTTACAAGACTAAAACGGTTCAGGTCAAAATATAGTCCCTACCAGAGTTCATGGTGTAAATTACCAAAGAATATTGTACGTTTTACCAAACCAATGTCCACAAATTAAGTCTGGTTGATGTAATCATAAAAATAAGATAAATATTACCAGACCTCGCGGTTGAACTTACAAGACTAAAACGGTTCAGGTCAAAATATAGTCCGTACCAGAGTTCATGGTGTAAATTACCAAAGAATATTATACATTTTACCAAACCAATGTCCACAAATTAAATCTGGTTGATGTAATCATAAAAATGTGATAAATATTACCAGACCTCGCGGTTGAACTTACAAGACTAAAACGGTTCAGGTCAAAATATAGTCCCTACCAGAGTTCATGGTGTAAATTACCAAAGAATATTGTACATTTTACCAAACAAATGTCCACAAATTAAGTCTGGTTGATGTAATCATAAAAATATGATAAACCTCGCGGTTGAACTTACAAGACTAAAACGGTTCAGGTCAAAATATAGTCCCTAACAGAGTTCATGGTGTAAAATACCAAAGAATATTGTACATTTTACCAAACAAATGTCGACAAATTAGTCTGGTTGATGTATTCATAAAAATATGATAGACATTACCAAACCTCGCGGTTGAAATTACAAGACAAAAACGGTTCAGGTCAAAATATAGTCCCTACTAGAGTTCATGGTGTAGATTACCAAAGAATATTGTACATTTTACCAAACAAATGTCCACAAATTAAGTCTGGTTGATGTAATCATAAAAATGTGATAAATATTACCAGACCTCGCGGTCGAACTTACAAGACTAAAACGGTTCAGGTCAAAATATAGTCCCTACCAGAGTTCATGGTGTAAATTACCAAAGAATATTGTACATTTTACCAAACTCATGTCCACAAATTAAGTCTGGTTGATGTTATCATAAAAATATGATAAATATTACCAGACCTCGCGGTTGAACTTACAAGACTAAAACGATTCAGGTAAAAATATAGTCCCTACCAGAGTTCATGGTGTAAATTACCAAAGAATACTGTACATTTTACCAAACAAATGTCCACAAATTAAGTCTGGTTGATGTAATCATAAAAATATGATAAATATTCCCAGACCTCGCGGTTGAACTTACAAGACTAAAACGGTTCAGGTCAAAATATAGCCCTTACCAGAGTTCATGGTGTAAATTAGCAAATAAATTACTATAAATTTAAAATTTAAAAACACCCCTGACACAAGTAGCTGATCATTATGAGACCCTCATTTAATGAGTCACATAGCAAAAGCTGCCAAAACTGAACATAACAACAAAAGGAGGATGGCGAAATTGGACCCACCCGTTTAAAAATTAACTAAGCGCCGTTTACGTGCTAGTTTGTGTTAATTATAATAACAAGTTTATAAGAGTTTTATTAAAAAAATATTGAGTCATTAGAAGTTGGGAATCAAAAGTACGAAGTGATTCTAAGCAATGAAATGCAAGTAGTAGAAGGAAGATTACCTCAGACATTATAGCAGTAGTAGATTTTTCTTTTGAGGCATGGATCGATAATGTGCCCAAAGAATTTGCGAATTCTTTCTAGACAAAGGGTTGAGAGCCACCTGAATAACCCATAGTCTTTATTGTTATAGGTAGACTGCGGATTAGCCGTTCACAGAATATACGTTTACATATTCAACAAAATACAAACCTATTTCTTTCATATTTTCATGTACTTAAAGAGATCAGTGATTTTATTTCAGATTATATAGCAGTAAAACGTACCTACGTACCTACCTACGTAAATTTGCGTAAGGTAACCGACTTTGATACGTACGGCTTGCAATAAAAATACCTATAGTTACTAACTTAGGTAGGTTGGTATTTAACTACTAACTAGGGAGGTGTAATGTAAATAATAATGTATTATACATATAAACCTTACTCTTGAATCACTCTACCTATCTATTTAAAAAACCGCATCAAAATCCGTAGTTTTAATGATCTAACCTTTACAATAATAACGTGTAGCGTAGAAGCCGCGTCTGGAACAAAACACGAGCGATATCGTGTGTCCACTTCATTTTATTTGTGTGCGTGAACTGAATGCATCTAACTTACACAAATATGGCTTTCATAGTTACCATTACTAGGCCGTTAGCCAATTATTACGGGAAAACGAATCAAGGCAAGTATTTATATTATCAAGAACTGGATAAGATGACAAATGGGATATCGTTTAACGCGTTTAGAGTGTTTGATGTGTGATTTGTTTTATTAATATTATAGGTAGGTATGTAATAATTGCTGACATCTAAAAATTGGTTTTGATATCGATTATTAGGTAGTAGGTAAGTGTTGTGTGTCGCCACCAGTATCCTATTTACAAAGACTAATGGGGGAAGTGACTTAGTTTTATACTATGTACGCACGACGGGTGATCAAGCTATACAAAACCAGTTTATGTGAATCTCATTGTACAGAAAATATAAACAAAGCGAGGGCACGTTATACTGCAAATGTAAAGCTTGATGTGCCACCGTGTGTACCTAGTGATCAATGAATCGTTTTGTCTTTACTTTAAAGAGCCCAAACTCGGTACGATTGCTTTATTTATTGCAAGGTTCCTAGGGCCACATTCCGGCTCCATCATCAGACCAGTCCCATGGTACTTACCATACTTATTATTGTATTGTTTTCGAAGTCAAGTAGATAGGTAGGTATGCCAAATTTCAGCTCAATCGGTTGACGATATCTGCTTCAAAATTGAGTTGCAGGATTTCACCCGAAGAAACATTCCTATGTAGGAACCATTATACATATCGTCATCTATTTTAAAATTATTTTCACTTTATAATAAAGTACGGTTGGCAACCCCATCGTAGAGTTGGCGCTGCTTGCCCCTGCCCCCACTTCCACACTCGCCAGTCGCCAGCGCGTCGCCCGCGCCGCGGCCGCGTGCCGTTCGTTCTTTTCGTGCGAACTCTCTCGCCAGCTAGTTGCTTCGCTGTCGCTCAAGTTTTCTCGCAGTGCTTCACCACACGTAAACGAAAACAAATTTACTGGCACGGCTAACGTGGCTCTGGTACACTCGACATTGGTGTGTCGCCATTAATAATTTTATAATACATTTTACTTGGCATTGGTGAGTTGCGGCGATTTGCTGCAGAGGCCATTTCGAAGAAGTTGAAGTTAACCTCACGTAGGTACATTGTAATATTATTAAAATGGATAGTGACCTTGAAGAAGAAGGTGTCGCCGAATATCTGAAGGAATGGGCATTATCTGACGAGACAATATCAAACTTTGAAGGTGAGTGCCTATTTTGATCGATATTATATACCTATATTTTTAATAATGTGTGTCTCAAGATGGCGCCATACCTGTAAGTTGTGTTGTATAATAAATTAATTTTGGTGGTTCAATGTGTAGTATTGTACAGTGAACTAACAATTGAGTGAATGGCTAATGAAGAATTCAACTTGAAACGGAGATAGCCCTTCTTTTGTCAAGGCCCGATATCCTACGTGTTTTTTTGTAAATCGCCATCACTACTAAAGGGTCAGAGTTAGAGATGGCCGTTTTTGTAAAAACGTTTTAAGCAACGATGCCAGTGTACGATGCCGGCATCCGATGCCAAATTTCGTGAACAACGGATCCCCGTAATATCCGATGCGAACTTTAACGAATGCGAGCGACCGAGATGTGTGAGTCGTGTGACAGAAACCAAAGAAACGAAACGATGAGTGAACTGGTGACGGATGGCGACCAATCAACAAAGTTTTACACTCCCTTTCTTTAGGTACTAGAATAACTTGTGGCAACTTTTTTACATAAATACATTTTAAATAAATAATCAAGGCTAACTAATTGACTAACTAGTTATTCAATTTATATTTTTTGTCTTCAAAAAAAGTTTCTAAACAGTAAAATCTTTTAAAACTGAGTTCTTAAATATAACAATATTAAAAGACACATCAAGATTGTTTATGTTTATTCTAGTACCTAAAGAATGGGACACAGTTCATAGGTACCTTACCTACGCCTACGAATTCTACGAAACGCGTGCTCGGATCCTAAGCATTTGAATACTAGAAGCTACTTTGCGTTTCATTTACCACCAGGCAAGGTGAAGAAAAATTTACATGTCCTATCTTATTAAATACAAACAAAATAAGTGGATAAATGTGGATGAACAGTATTTTAAAATAATGTTTGATGTTGAATTGTTGACCTATTTGTAGTGAGTAGGCACTTGGTAAAATAACTACGCGTAGGTAGTTTAATTATGTTATATCTACATTTATATATAAGTATATATATATATATATATATATATATATATATATATATATATATATATATATATATATATATATATATATATATATATATTTAAATCGCTGAAGACTTGTTGCGTCTTTTCAAAGTCGAACCCAGCGGCGTCTACCATTTCCAATGACTTTTTAATTGTTATTCGTGCGAATATAGCTACATTGCTGTCATGTGAATTCTATTGTCGACGAGAAATTTTGTTTAGGTACGAAAATTAGATATTCATTTTGAAATAATTCTCGCTGGTTTTTTGCATCCGTTGTCGATGGAAATCATGTGACACATTGTATATTTTTGTATTCGTTCCATGCATTTAATCGTTTTTCCTACATCCATCTAAATGTATGGATATATTGATACCATATATTGTACTATATTAATTCCATGCATTCTACTAATTTAAGGACTCCTTACTATATTTGAGATTATATCGGTACCGTATATTATTTTTGAATGTACGCCATAAACTATTAAGTTTGTTGCTTCCTCCAAACCTTATATCTATACATACATAGGTACCTAATATAATAGATCCCAATAAATTTATTGCGGGACGTGTTCTCTGTCTACCCCAATAGGGGACAGGAGTGACGATATGTATGTATGTATGAATAGGAAATCATCTCTTTTCATGAAGTCGATTAAAATAAAATAATAATAATTATAAATAATAATAAAAATATAAATAAAAATATAAATTTCCAGAGCAACGAGTGCGGGATGCATCGTGATGTGGTGGCAGTAGACAAGGGTCTCACTCCGCTCTCCTTGGCGAACGAGAACTGGCGCAGACCGACGGTTCTGAGCGTCACGGACCGCAAGGCCATATGGGAGGGCAAGGAGCTGCACGGGAGGTTCTATCGAGCCTTAACAGGGCCCGATGTAGACCTCCTGGCCTCGGTGAACTGGCTACGCTTCGGGGACCTCTTTGGGGAAACTGAAGGGTTTGCCTGTGCAATTGCTGACGAGGTCATGATGACGAACAACTATCGGAAATATATCCTGAAGGACGGTACGGTCGACATCTGTCGGGCATGCCGCCGTCCTGGAGAGTCAATCAGGCATATTATTTCCGGTTGTTCTCATCTGGCCAATGGCGAGTACTTGCACAGGCATAACCTAGTGGCCAGGATCATCCACCAGCAACTTGCTCTTCAATATGGCCATGTTGAGTCTGAGGTGCCGTACTATCGGTACACACCGGTGTCGGTTCTTGAAAATAGTCATGCATTGCTCTACTGGGACCGCTCTATTATCACTGACAGGACTATTGCTTGCAATAAGCCTGATATCGTGGTGATCGACCGGCCCCAGCGCCGGGCAATGATCGTTGACATCACCATTCCGCATGACGAGAACCTCGTGAAGGCTGAGAAGGACAAAATCAGCAAGTACCTTGACTTGGCTCACGAAGTAACCGCCATGTGGGATGTTGATTCAACGATCATTGTCCCGATAGTCATTTCGGCGAACGGGCTGATAGCGAAAAGCCTCGACCAACACCTCAAGAGGCTCTCGCTAGATGGTTGGGTCAAGGGTCAGATGCAGAAGGCGGTCATCCTCGACACGGCACGTATTGTCCGGAGGTTTCTCTCTATGTGACTCCGACCGCCGGTAGCTTGGGCCCTGCTCCGCTATCGGTGGCCTTCTATTTTTTATATTTTTAAATAGATGTTTTCTTTTTGATATTTATTTAAAAATGTAATTTATAAGTAGTTTTAAATAAATAAAGAGAAAATAATAATAATAATAATAATTTGATGGCACAAATTTGTCACAAATTTCGACCGGGTGAGTACCACCGTGCACTTTTGCGAAAAACCCTCCATAGTAATCCAATCTCGGTTGGATTGCGTTCAGGGGTCAGCAAGTTCATAGCCGGGCAGGGGGGATTGAGGTCGCTGCACAAGTGGGAACGGTGGGTCTTGGCGTAGTCTAGTGGGGGACGGCGCGGGGCGACGCGCCGAGCAGGGAGACCTGTAGAAACGGTGGTGCCGCTGGCCGCCCGCGGCATAGTACAGGGGCCCAACCGGGACTAACCACCCTGTAGGCTGCCCCACCAGGTCGCGCATAATCCCGATATGGCTCGTCGTGCTGGTTGGTGACCGGACGAGGGAGCCCGGCGACCATACTCGGGGGGGTACGGGCGCCCTTCCGTTCAGCGCGTCGGCTCTCGCCAAACCAATATCCCACGCTTTGTCACGCGGTGCTGCGGCAACAATCGCCTCTTTTTGTCACGCCTTCCCTCTTCATCCTCATGGCAGCGCACAACAACAGTAGATTGGTCTACACAGCGGCAAGAAACTCTCCCTCGGGCTCGCTATTTGAGGTGGAGTCCACGAACATCTGTGGGCTCCATACAAACCTCAACGCCGTCCACCAACACCTGGAGACGGCGAAACCAGCAATGCTGTTTCTTACGGAGACACAAATACGCCGCCCTGATGACTTTCGCGCAAAAGCCGGGTTGTGTGTGTATGTCAGGGCGGATATTTGTTATCGCCGTTTGCGCTGCCTAGAGGACCCGTCCTTTTCCACCCTTTGGGTACACATAGACCATGGCTCTACGAGTCAGATCTATGTGTGCCTTTACCGCTCCCATACAGGAGATACCGAGACAACTCGACTCTTTGAATACCTCAGTCAGGCGGCAGATGATGCGCAGGAGCGGTTTCCGAACGCTGAACTGGTGTCTTTGGGGGATTTCAACGCCCACCACGAGATCTGGTTGGGCTCCGCCAAAACAACCCACGCGGGAAGAGCCGCCCATGCATTTGCTCTGACGCATGGCCTGACCCAATTGGTACACGAGGTCACTAGGATACCAAAAAGGTCGGACCATGAGCCCTCTCTGCTAGACCTCCTGCTGACGAGTCACCCGGACCAGTACAGTGTTTCGGTGAGCGCCGCTTTAGGTGAATCCGACCATTGTCTAGTCCGTTCCGAGGTGCCCATTATAGCGCCCCCACGACCCGCGCAGGGGAAGCGGCGTCTGGACTGGGATGGACTGCGTGATTATTTTGCATCCGTCCCGTGGGTTGAACGCTGCTTTGAGAGTAAGAACCCATCTGAGGCCGCAACTGCTGTGGCCGGTGAGATCAGTCTGGGCATGGAATATTATATCCCCTACACTGATGTCACCGGTGTACGCAGAGCGCGTCCCTGGTTCGGGAGGGACGCAGCTGCAAAGGCTCGAGGGTACTCGTGACCTCAGGATTTCCGATAATGCGGACCGCACGTCGCTGCAACCTGTCGAGAGCATCTAATGCGAGCAGTATTCCACGCAGGAACGAATTTGTGTCTTGTATAGAAGACACCGTTGCTCCGGCGTGAAAAACCGTCTCACTCTGTTCAGGACTCCGAGTTTACGCGAGGCTGTTTTGATGATACTCTCGATGTAGTTTTTGTTATTTAGTTTACAGCGAACATCCATACCGAGGATACTTAGGTTGTCCTGCAATGGCAGTGGCGTGTTCTCAAGAGTGGGAAGGGGAAGGAAAGGAGATATCTTTGCTGTAAACGCACATTTCGTCTTCTTAGCATTGAACTCTACCAAGTTCTCAGAGCCCCATTGGGAAACGTGGTTCAGAATCCGGTCAAGCTCAGTGAAAAGAAGCTGCCTTATTCCGCGAAATCCAACTGCTTATCCGCAGGATGTCCATGATAACTTCTTAGATACCCCTCCTTACATAACTCTTCATACTTTGAACCTTCCTTACAACATGACTTTACTCCCTTCTCATAATATTTTCATACCACGACAGTCGCTTGGTTCTCAATTTTTCTTTCACTGGTGCCACTATCAATCCACACATCCAAATTTAACATTCGGATTTCCGCCACATGCAGTTGTCTTTCATTCGTCGCTTTCACGGAAAAACATGTCGATCCATACATTATGGCAGGTCTGAACATGAACTTATAGAGTTTCCCCTTAAACTTGAGGGGAAATTGGGGATCACATATTGTGACTCTGACCTGCCGCCATTTCATCCACCCTGCATCTATTCTGTGCTTCACTGCTCGATCCGTTTTACTTCGGCTCCCTTATCCAGGCGGTTGAGGCCGCCTGGATAAGGGAGCCGAAGTAGCGGAAATTAGAGCAGACTGGTATTGGTGCACTATCTAATACCATGGGTGTAAAACTGGAGAGATCGCCGAAATCACAGAACATTCAGTCTTGGTTCTACTGCGCGTAAGAGCCCTGGCGGAGGATGCGATCGCTCGGGGCGAGGTGATCATCAGCAAACAGCATACATCAGGAGCTCTCCTCTTGTATCTCCAATGTCAAGGCATCCATTATCAACAGGAAGAGATAGGAGCTTCGCGCCGAGCCCTGACGCAAGCCTATCGCCACATTGAACTCGTCGGCTTTGCCGGCAGCGGATCGTGCATAGGTTCTTGATCGTCAGTACATCGCACAGATCTACTCTATGTACTTCCGCTTTCTCTTTCAAGGCCTACCATAAAACCGTTCTGGGTACCCGGTCATATGCTTTCTCGAAATTCACAAACCATGAGTTTTCACACAGTTGGCGAAGAGGAAAAATGGCATCTGTGGTCCCGTGGCCATGCTTAAGCCCGAACTGGTTATGGGTAACCACGCTTTTGCCTCTCGTAGACGCTTCTCTATCACTTTCTCCCAAACTTACCATACTTTTTTTTTTTTTTTTTTTTTTTTTTTTTACGTGCGGGAAATCCCCACGGATACCCGCCCCTCCGGAGCCGGAGGGGTGGGTTATGTCGGACTCGAACCGACTAAACCGCACGCCGTCTGTGGGTCGTGGTGCTAGGCCGAAGGTGAGGTTGTCTTGCGACATATCCCTCGCACCCCGGCTGACCCAGGGCCATCCCTTTCGGTCTGGCCCTCCTCGGGAGGTGGGGACCACGCCGTCCCCGACTCAACCCCGGTGTGGGGAGGCGCGCATCGTCCTACGATGCGCGCCGCCGCCGTGGAAACTTTTTACTGTGTGACATGAGCTTTATTCCCCGATAGTTGTCGGGGTGTTACACGTCACCCTTATTTTTAAAGATGGGAATTAGTTACTAAATAGGTGATCCCAAAATATTGTATGTAACCTATACAATTTTGTAGTATTATTAATGGAACCAGCTTGGCTTAAAAGTATTCAGTGGGGCACGAAGGGGCAGTGTGGAAATTACCGGGCCATGGCAGAACAATGTTTAGGAAACACTGCTTTATAGTGTCATTTGTTTGAATTTTGAATTCTAGTGGGCGAAGTTTGGTAAATGTTGGATATTTTACCTTTATTTAGTTCATGACTGACATAATTATTTAAGAAAACTTGTTATTAGAATAGTTTATTGGCCGATTATTCCAAACATTCGGTTGTTTTTCAGCATTTCAACAATAGTTTGCCATTTGAATGAAAAAAGAAAACATTTTTTTTTTAATTTTGAGTTCCTAACATTTTTGTAAAATTTATGCCTGAATTTTTTATAAAAAGATACGAAATAGTAAAAATCCCTTTTATTTCACTCAGTTTTGCCATTTTATAACTAAATCTTTAGGTTCTTTTGTTTCTTGTACCCCCTTAGTCTCCGATTTAATTAACTCGTACGACCCATTGATGATCAGGATTAGTTCTTTACTACATATCTAATTTTATCACAACCAATTTTTCGTGACTATAAAGTACTTCAGTTAAAATTTTATGGGTCGTTACGGACACTCATATTCGTCAATTATTAAGTTTGGTTTATTTTCTTAATTGCAACGGTCCTTTACGACAATTGACCGGTATCGATATTTATACCACAAGCGTTATTACGTCCGCGATGGCCGGCAAAAAATATTAACAAAAACATGCCGCTTGCAAGTCGCGTGCGAACTCCGCCCCCTCACCTCTGTCACCCCCGCGTCTCCTCTGGGACGATGTCGTTTTGTGTGACGCAATTAAATCGCACATTAGAATTGATAAAAACTTTTATTATATACAGGAGCCACATTATCGGCGTGTTATACGTAAACAAAATATCGAATATAACGCCACTGATATACGGCGCACAGGAGCGACCTCCAAAATTCGCGCGCCAAACAGCGGAACTAAGAAATACGCCGAAAAGCACTCCGGTGAAAAAACAACGTCCATGCCAATATTTCACCTAGCCATTGTACGAGCCTTAACACTATTTCTGGCTGAATTTGAGAGATGGTCAATCTTGCCTCCGTATACAGGATGCAAAAAGTCAGTCGGACGCAACATCATCGGTAAAAACCGCCATGTAGGACGTTATATCAACTCCGGGATGCAAATATATATATATATATATATATATATATATATATCTTATATTTATAACATCAATATAAGTAAATTTAATTAGTAAGTATAGACAGTACCTACCTTCATAAATAACTCGAAAGAGGCATTAGGTAGGTACTTCTTTATCTTGTTTATCTACTTACCAGCTAATAATGATTATTGGTGGTTATGATATTGTAAAATAATTAATAAAAATTGACCTACATATTTTTTAAGAGTAGGTACAATCACTCATGGATATTTCATTAGGTACGCTCAATCTATTCTTGTGAAAGTGATATCTATGGTACGAAATTCCCGCCACTTGTTCAAGGTTATGTTTTGATTTTGTCATTCATTTCATTACGCATGAAGTTTCAAAGAGAGCGACATTAAGTTTAACATATTTTTCCTAATACCTACTAATGTAATGTACAATATTTATCTAAATATTTTACAAAACTCTAGGTACCTAGAGTTTTGATTTGATATAAATATGTACTTACATATTTAAATCAAATCAAATGGTATCGTTAGTTCACCGTTACCAGAAACTTATCTAATAATATAAATAGCCGGCAACGACAAAGCATTAGATCATTTGGAGAATGCATATCCTTATCCAAAACATTCAAAAAACGATGCCAAAAAGAACGATGCCGGCATCGGATGCGGTTTACGAAATATCGATGCGCATCGATGACAAAATTTAACGAAAACGCCCATCTCTAGTCAGAGTATAGAAGGGAGCGATAAGTATTTAGGATGCCTAGATATTTACCTAGAAATAGCGGTTAGGTACCTACCTAATTAGCTATTTTTCCTTGATAGATTTACAAAACGAACTTCAGTAAATTTTACCAGATTAGTTTGGTTGGCATACATTTGCCCGTGGCCGTACCTATTTTTCTTTATTCATTAGTTTTGCATAAAGCTCTATCTACTTGTTTCTTTACCCAAAGTCAACTTAAACTACACAACACTTGCACATTAATAGCACATTTAAAACATAAGATTAAGTGTACATGAAAGATAATTGTATGGAAATCACGTTATAAATAAAGGCTAGACTAAATTTGATCTATTGTTTACCAGTATCAATTGAAGAATATGAAGAGTTAAAAGTTTGGCTGAAATACAACAAGGAGCCAATGCCCGTAGTAATCGAGAATTGGACGAAAACGTCCAAATTGCGCCTTAAGAAACTACAATCCGAAAAATATGCAAACATACATGACATCGTGAACGATTGGCCCGCTTATAAATTGAGTTTCGGATATAAGTTGGTAAGTTGTGGCCCATTTTACGATCATTTTATTAGCTTGACCCCCTAGGTATATTTGTTTGTTTCAAATCTTGTGAGCAATATTTGAACCACTTCCCGCGGGGTACCTAATTACTATTGTTATATTAACCCTTTGACCACCAAAGACAGACGCCAACGACGTCCGTCTGACGTCGAATCAAAAACATTAAAATTCAAACAGCTACATGTGTTTCTCCATCCCTGTTAAATTTGGAGTAATTCAATTTTGTTCCGTTTTGATTTCACTTATGCCTAGGCCCCTTATTCTTCATATGAGCCGATCGATGCGATATCACTACCATATGTCCACTTCAGCTCTCAACGCCAACTAATATGAAATGTGCTTTTCCAAACAGGAACACCCCCATTGGATGGCGTGGCGTTGACAGATAAAGTAGACTTATGGTGGTGACATTACGGTGATAACGTTTTAAGGCAAGTATATAGCCGTGAAACTAGCGCCACTTCGGAAATGTTCTTATATCTCCTAAATTAGATCAATTTTCAATAATTTATTAATAAACTAGCTTTTGCCCGCGGCTCCGCCTCCGTGGATGTCGGTTATCGATTAGTGTTGAGCCGACGCTATTGAGCATTAAATACACCTCTCTACTAAACTTTGTCCTCTTAATTTTTAAATTCTCACTATTTGTCGTACCCTATTCACCCCCTTTTTTACGCGATTGAAAAATGAGAAACTTTATTCCCCTAACCCTCCCCTAGCTCTAATCCATCTCTGTACCAAATTTCATAAGGATATTTAAAAATAACAAATTTTCATACAAACTTTTATCTCCCATTACCCCTCCTCCCCTTTAACCCTTTATTTCGCTATGATTAGCCATAGCCATTTCCAAGTTTTAGTCTGTCTCTGTGCCAAATTTCATTTGGATATCGTCAAAAATGTCAAACTATCATCCAATAGTCCTATTCCCCCTCCCCCATCTTCTATCCCTTCATTCGCGTTAAAAGGTAGCCTAGGTCCGTTTCTAACTCTAATCCATCTTTATACCAATTTCATCAGAATATCTTCTAAATTGATAAACTTAGATCTCCGAACGCGGTCCCCCCCCCCCCCCCCCTTTACCCCCTTTTTCGCGATACGAGGTAGCTTATGTCCATTTCCAAGTGATATAATTTTAAGATCTATTGATTATTTAATTGTATTTTTAATTGGTTAAATAAATTTTATGATTATACTAAAAATGAGTTTATTTTACTATAAACCACCGTTTTTATTAAGCCCTTAAAGTTATTGGTAATTCGACGTACCTATTCTAGAAACTTCTGATTTTCGGCTAGCCTTCATGACCTTTTTAACTGCAAAATGTGAACTTTACTGTATATATCCCTAATAATAAAATGTTGAATTACCAATAAGCCTGTATATTTTTGAAGTGTTTGTCAGACGGTCTCTAAACTTTTTATATTTTTCAGATCTTGTATTGTATGGTTTTTTCTTCTACTTTATTTTTAGGGTGCGGTATCATTGAAAATTAAAAACTTAGTAGCTAATCTGCAATATTGCTGACATGGTACACACGTACTTTGGTGGCCACTGCTGGCCACGAAAGTAGTACGTAGTTTGAAAATCTAAACTGCAATACGATTTTACTCCCATACCCTGTCAGCAATATTGCAGATTAGCTACTAAGTTTCTATTTGGTAACATATACCAAAAGGTCCTGTACATTTTACTAGTGTTAGTTTGATAAATTAACCAAACTAATATCAGTAAAATTTACACTATTTATTTGGTATGTTTTACTAAACTAAGAAGGTACAATCAGACAAGCACTGATAAAATATTGGTAGATATTACCAGTTAAAGTTTGGTAATAACTAGAGTACAAATCTGTTAGATATTACCAAACAAATCTTAGGAAAAAATACAAAACAAACATGATAAACAATACTAAATTGTATTTGATAAAATCTACGATACACTTCTGGTAGTTAATACAATATTATCTCTGATAAAAAGTACGATTCATATCTGATAGATTATACTAAGCTAACCTTGATAAGAACTGCATTACACATCTGGTAGATATTACCAAACAACCTTTGGTTGTAACTAAAATTAAATCTGGTAATTATTACCAAATTAACGATGATAAAATAGACCAAACGTGATAAGTAAATACTACAAAATGTTGATTGTTAGAGTTTACCAAATAAAATAGATTATACTTACGATTTAAGTTTAGTGTTTTCTATCAAACTGATTTAATACATTCTACCATATAATAAGTGCTATCTACCAAATTTTTGTTGTATATTTTACCAAATACCTTTGCATTTTCTATTAAACTACATGCGGTAATTTGTACTAACAAAAAGTAACAGTAGAACATGCAAAATGTATTTGGTAACAAAGACAAGTATGTTGGGTATAATATACAATATCACTTTGGTAGATTGCAGCAAACAACATTGTAATTTTTGACTAAGGTACTTTGATAAAAAGGATACTAAAGTATTTTTGTAAAAATTATACCAAAGTAATTTGGTGAGAAATTTTACCAAGTTTCTTTGGTAAAAAATTATACTAAATTACTTTGGTAAGAAATGTTACCAAGTTATTTTGGTAAAAAATTATACTAAAGTACTTTGGTTGAGAAATGTTACCAAGTTACTTTGGTAAAAAATTATACTAAAGTACTTTGGTGAGAAATGTTACTAAACTACATAGGTAAAAAATGAACAAAACATAGGTGTAATCTACCAAATAAATTTGGTACAACACCAACATAATAAGTTTGGTAAAATCAATAAAAATTCGTGATAGGACCGAAATCAACCTAAAACTTTGGTAAAGTTTACGCAAAATCTGTTAAATCCAACCTATCATTTTTTTCAGTGTATCTGTCTATCTATCTGTTTGTTCCGGCTAATCTCTGAAACGGCTGGACCGATTTTGACGGGACTTTTATTGGCAGCTGATGTAATAAGGAGTAACTTGGGCTACTTTTATTCTAGAAAAATAGCGTAGACTCAACACTAAGTGATAACCGACATCCACGCGGGTGGAGCCGCGGGCAACAGCCAGTTATAAAAATAAACATCGTTGACGTAGAAAGGATGAATGGTAGTGCAAACAAACAGGATTGTGCCTATAAATCGCAATAACATCAATTGAATTCATTTATAAAGCGAGTGTCGACATTCGAATTCGTAATGCAAACGCACCGAAAGAATGGAGCATTGCGATTGGTTCACAGTAGGCAGGCGGCCAATCGCATTGCTCCGTTCTCTGTGCCCCGTGCACGAATAACATTCGAATTCGTAACGTAAACGTACCGAAAGAATGGAGCATTGCGATTGGTTCACAGTAGGCAGGCGGCCAATCGCATTGCTCCGTTCTCTGTGCCCCGTGCACGAGTAACATTCGAATTCGTAACGTAAACGTACCGAAAGAATGGAGCATTGCGATTGGTTCACAGTAGGCAGGCGGCCAATCGCATTGCTCCGTTCTCTGTGCCCCGTGCACGAATAACATTCGAATTCGAACGTAAACGTACCGAAAGAATGGAGCATTGCGATTGGTTCACAGTAGGCAGGCGGCCAATCGCATTGCTCCGTTCTCTGTGCCCCGTGCACGAATAACATTCGAATTCGTAACGTAAACGTACCGAAAGAATGGAGCATTGCGATTGGTTCACAGTAGGCAGGCGGCCAATCGCATTGCTCCGTTCTCTGTGCCCCGTGCACGAATAACATTCGAATTCGTAACGTAAACGTACCGAAAGAATGGAGCATTGCGATTGGTTCACAGTAGGCAGGCGGCCAATCGCATTGCTCCGTTCTCTGTGCCCCGAGCACGAATAACATTCGAATTCGTAACGTAAACGCACCGAAAGATTGGAGCATTGCGATTGGTTCACAGTAGGCAGGCGGCCAATCGCATTGCTCCGTTCTCTGTGCCCCGAGCACGAATAACATTCGAAATCGTAACGTAAACGCACCGAAAGAATGGAGCATTGCGATTGGTTCACAGTAGGCAGGCGGCCAATCGCATTGCTCCGTTCTCTGTGCCCCGAGCACGAATAACATTCGAATTCGTAACGTAAACGCACCGAAAGAATGGAGCATTGCGATTGGTTCACAGTAGGCAGGCGGTCAATCGCATTGCCCCGTTCTCTGTGCCCCGAGCACGAATAACATTCGAATTCGTAACGTAAACGCACCGAAAGAATGGAGCATTGCGATTGGTTCACAGTAGACAGGCGGCCAATCGCATTGCTCCGTTCTCTGTGCCCCGAGCACGAATAACATTCGAATTCGTAACGTAAACGCACCGAAAGATGCTCCTTAGCCTTGCGATTGGTTCACAGGAGGTAGGCGGCCAATCGCATAGCTCCGTTCTCTGTGCCCCGAGCACGAATAACATTCGAATTCGTAACGTAAACGCACCGAAAGAATGGAGCATTGCGATTGGTTCACAGTAGGCAGGCGGCCAATCGCATTGCTCCGTTCTCTGGTTAGGTTTACGTTACGAATTTGAATATTATTCGTGCTCGGGGCACATATGCAGGACATTATAAAGAAAGTAATATTATTTCAATCTTAATTTACTTTCAATCATATTGTGAATTCGACTCCGATCGTTGTTGTCCGTCAACAGTGGCGTAAATAAATTATACGAATTCAATGCAACCAATAAGATTGGCCGTATAAAATCTGAACACACTGGCATAAAGCGCTTATTAAAGCCGGTAATACAAATAGCGTAACATATTTGGTTGATTGCAAGGTTGCTCTGTTATTAAGATTAAAACGATAGATTTATGGCACCATATTTCACAGTTAACAAGACTGAATTAAAAGCAATAACATTAGGTGAATTACGTCAACATATTCTTGTGCCCGTTTCAAAATTGAATGTAAACATACCTACTGACCGAGTGGAACAAAGCGGATTAGGTACGCCCTGTATCGGAATGTGATTAAACCACACACTATTTTTCATCGATTGTCCAAAAAAATCACAGACTTTTTAGACGCTGCGTAACATGCAAATAAGCCTTGAAACGTCTGTGATTTTTTGCTTCCTAGTTCGTAACTATTTTTCGTGCTGAAATCACCTCTGGTACTTAGTCTGGAAGGTGCGGTTATGTCGCATACCGCTTCGTGTCTTCAGAGGTTAGGCTAACCTTTCCCATAAACCACTTTCCACGGCAATAAACGCAATTTTTATTTGTGTATATTATCTATATAATAACAACAGCGTTGTTTCGTGTGTAGCCGTTGAGGCGATTGTATACAAGTTGCGCTAGCCGACACAGAAAAGATAAACTAAGGCTGTGTATATAGGTACACACAGCCTTACTTTATCGACAGTACCTACAGTAACCGACACGAATCGATATCGACTGGGTGATTGTACTTGTAGAATGTATCCACAAATTTTATTATGGTTAGAAATTTTCACATGATATGCAATTTCGAAAAGGGGTACATTCCGTATAATTTTACAAATATTTGGTTGATATGAAAGAAATATCGGCAATTACCCGAATTCAATGACAGCCACCATGGCATAGTGGTAGTGAACGCGGCCGCTAAGCACGCGGCGCGGGTTCGATCCCCGCTCAATAAAAAAACATTTGAATGCATGAATATGGGTATTTGCAATGGTCCGCCATGCTGACATCTATGACAGTCGTTACGGGTAGTTGGAGCTCTTAAAAATCCAACAACTGGTCTAACAGCAATGCTTCGATATCGCCTTTGGGTTCTGGAGGTCAGGTGGCAGTAGCTTTACGGAAAATATCGAAGTTCAGCTAAAGCCGCAGTTAGACTGGTGAAGCGGACCCTAGACTCCAAGTTGTTAGCTTCTGATGCGACTGGATAACCGCTAGGATGAAGAAGGTTGGGCAATTACTCTAATCGAATCTACTTGATTCCGAAGTTCTAGGAATGTGAATTCCGAAGAATTATTATCAATAATAATATTATTATTCCCTCTTTATACATTTTGAAAAAAAAAAACCTAAAAAATATATTTTATAATAATATATAAAAAAAATCTATTTATAATTATAAAAAAATGGTACTGCTCCAGCATCGGGTATTATTATGTCTTTGGAATTCTATGAATAATTTTATGATCCGAGTGTATCTGTCTCAGCTAGTGGGAAGTATGTAGACATAATGTGGGTCTACCATGGCATAAGTAGATACAATAAAATGTATTGTATTCTACAAATGTATTGCCACTTGTCTAGAAGGACTGACCCTCTACACAAGTGGCAATACATTTGTAGAAATAGAATATGTACATTGATTAATGCATATAATTAACATAAGTTAACGACTGTCATACATCTTGATAAACGTTAAATTACGTGTCAATTCCATACATTCATCATTCTATATACTGCAATACCTCTCTTCAGAGCCTTCCTTACACACATTTGGCGCATTTCAAAAGTCAAAAGTCTTTATAAATACGGGAAGCGTTATACTTACCAAGACAACCTCGTGCAGTATATTAGGCGGCGATCTATCTATAACAGTGTGGACAGTTCGCATGAGGACTGAGAACCCTTCGTTGTGGAACACTATGATGACTGAGGTGCTCGGCAATTCTTCGGGATAGTGCCAGTATTTGCACTCGTCGAGACGCGTGTCCGGGATTGATCTGATGAATGAAATTTAAATACTTATTACTTAATTTAAAAACTATGTGATAACTAGGTACAGTCAGTGTCAGAAATATCTTGACAAGAAAATCTCAAAATGATTTTAAAAAAGAAAATGTTTTATTGATTTAAATTGTATTATTGTCCTAACTAAAGATGTGTACCAAATATCAGACAAATTCATTACCAGGAAGAGAGGAAAACCAATGAATTAAGATCATTTTGAGAACGGATCGTTCCTGGTGCAGAGGCTGGGCATCGCAATCCAGCGTGGAAACGCGGCAAGTGTGATGGCCATCTTTGTACCGGGAGAGATTTGGGGTGGGTTATTCGACTAATACCAAATAGTAGGTACTAAATTTGTATAATATACTTGGAATTAAGGTGACATAAAATGTATTTATTATTGCATTGTATTTTGACAAAATATTAATTATACATTTCCAATGTGAATGGCAGGAATGTGAATCAAGTGTAAATAAGTAATAAATTAGTATTATGTATAATATTTATTAATTAAAATGTCTTTTGAGAACTTTGATCATCAAGATCGCTGATGCTGACTGTACCTACTTACCATCCTTAGTAGTAGTACTTTAAAAGTAGCCGAAACGAGATCTTAATAATCCATACTAATATTATAAAATGGAAAGTGTGTGTGTGTGTGTGTGTCTGTTTGTCCGTCTTTCACGGCTAAACCACTGAACCGATTTTGATGAAATTTGGTATAGGGGTAGATTAGACCTTGAAAAAGAACATAGGCTATGTTTGGTCGCGATAGCCGACATTCACGCGGGCGGAGCCACGGGCAAAAGCTAGCACCAAATAAATCGCAATGGAATCTGTTATGTGGTTTTATTTCAATTACGTATAGTTTTTCAAAGTCGTGCGATCTATTGACATCATGTATACTGCTACATAAATACAAACAGACACTTGTATTTCTAGAATGAATACCATATTCATTTACATTTTCTGTCGTTTCGTTTCGTGAATATTCATGGTATAGTTGCTATTTTATTTAAGATTTACACTAAATACTATTGGATTTAAACTATTATTTGAGCAATAGAGCCTGTAATATGCCTGGCGCTGGCACCACCGTCGGGTCCAGGCAGAAGTGGTAGGCCCAAAAGTCCTGGCTTGACGTCGTGCAGGGTGACATGCATGCAAATGGTCTCACTGACGCCCAAGATCGTGCGAAGTGGAGGAGGAATAGCCAGAAGGCGGAACCTGAGCTTCGAGAGCATTTCGTAATCGGGTGCAATCTGGATAACGTCTGAATGTCGATGTGTTGCTGAGCAATAGAACCTTTTCACCTAAATAGCAAGATTTTGTCTTGCGAGTGAGTTATGAGATACCTAAGATCTTATCCACGTTAATGAAGAAAGACCTCAGTATAACCTTCTGAATTTATGTGGACTAATACAGCCAAGGACAAAGTGCCAGCTTGAAGACAATGAGTTCGTCTCCTATTACGTGGCATTGAAAATTTTAGTCGGCGAAATATATACACACATATAATCACGCCTTTATCCCCGGAGGGTACGGCAGAGGTGAATTGACACCCACATTTCACCAATCTTCATTCGGTCCCACGTAATAAGGGGTGAGCCTATTGCCGTATTCCGGGCACTATTGTTGACTCGAGTCATGCATCTGAGGCTGAGTCTGGGCTGTACATATCTGTTTGATGTTGGAGTTAATCAGCCCTATCCCTTAGCCGCCTTGTACGACACCACATGGGAAGAGAAGGGGGGGCCCAAATTCTACTCTGCCGGGAACCACGCGGCGGCGAAATGTGCTAGTTAATATAGTTAATACACACTTTCGGGGAATTACATACGTGAATTTATGTATGTATAGTAGATTCGTTCTGATACAGATAGCCATCTGTAACCCTGCTTATAAACACCGCACATTGTGAAAACAAATCGTAATAGGAAATAAAGCTAAACAGTTAGGTACAAAGTTATGTTCCTAGCGGCGAGAATAACTGTGAAAACTAGTTCGTGTTGTTTGTGCGAATATACTAGTGGAACATAAAACGGGTATAATAGAAATTGTATACATAATGTGTACCTATAAACTGAAATGTTACACTGCAATATGTATTATACCGTTACACATGTGATTTATCATACATCACGATCATAAAATGCAATACCTCTCATTATAACCTTCTGTGATGTGGCGGTATTGAACACGACTGCTACACTGGGGGTAGGGTCCGATTTCCACTTAGAGCAAATATTTATTTGCAACAATATGACGTGTATTTGCACTGGTGAGCGACTGCCATGAGACCTTCATAACCCATTGTCGATATCGAAAAATTGCAAACAGACCAGCCCCTCTAGACAGCGGGCCTGAGGGTGACGGATCGAGCCGCTCGTAACCCTAGCAGAAGCAGGTCACGGCGCAATGCGCGCCCCCCCCATATCGGGGGCGAGTTGGGACCGAGAGGAATGGCTCTGGGTCAGCCGGGGTGCGAGGGATTTGTCGCCTGACAACCTCATGCGGTTCAGTCAGTTCAAACCACCCCCTCCGGCACAGGAGGGGGGGGGGGGGGGGTTAACCGTGAGGTTTTCCCGCACGAAAAAAAAGCCCCTCTAGACAAGTGGCATTTCGTTTGGTAGAATAGAATGACGAATGTATGGAATTTGACGTTTATGACTTGCCGTTAACGACTGTCAGATAGATCAAATCCCATACATTCGTCATTTTATTCTATCGAAAGCCGTCCAACGAAATCGCACTTGTCTAGAGGAGCTGTTGTTTGACTTTTGAGGGCTCCAACTACCAGTAACAACTACCATAGATGTTCTTATGGCAACCGGGACCGACGGCTTAACGTGCACTCTCTCTGAGGCACGGTGAAACCTATGCACATATCCATATTTATGCATACGAATATTTGTACTGAGCGGGAATCGCACCCGCAACTCCTGCATAGCGGTCGTGTTAACTTCCGCCACGTCAAAGAGGCTGTTGACTGTACTGTGTACACCAAGATCTTACCGGTTCATAGCAATGTCGTTGGAAGCGGCGATATTCATGCCATACTCGCTCTCAGACTCAGCGACGTCATTAGCTCGGTCCTGTGACATGTGATAAGGACGCCCCTTCTCACCAGGCCCGGTAACATCTTTTAGATCTCTGGGCTCGAAGTTACCAAGCTCTGAAAAAGAAAAACAGAATTATACCTACGTAACAAAAATTTAACAATAGAAAGGTTTAAATTATGAATTGTTATGAAAAAGACCCCTCTTGCGTAGTGAAGTGTATGCATATTTAAAAATATAACGCCAGTAACGACAATTATAGGGGAGAAAAAAAGGAAGAATTATACAGATACAGTGCAAAAAAAATTAAGAATGAGAGGTCTCGGGGGTCTCTCGGTAGTGGCTCCCTTCCAGCTTGTTCCTGGGATACTGGCCATCATTGTAATTGAGCGAGGCAATTCTGTGGAGGCACCGATGCTACCTTTGAGCCGGGAACGATACGGGCCACCCCGTATCGTTCCCGGCTCAAAGGTAGCATCGGTGCTTGCTTGTTGACCAACCACAGATGCACTCCGGTCTTTTTATTTGAATGTATTGTTATTAAATTTCAGAATGAAACAAAAATATTTGGGAATATGGGAAAAAACTAGAGACGAAATAGGCACAAACCGCATCTGTACGGTAAAGGATAAGAGGGATATCCTAGATCCTTAGTCTTTGATTAAGATTTGGTTCAATAAATTTTAATTAACTAAGCTGTAATTGGCCTATCTAGAAACTAGTCAAGTATTATACCAACTCTGATGTGTCAACTTTCATTTCCACACTTTTTAATAATATCCTCATTGTTCTAAAAGTTAATTTTAATATTGTTTTGTCATGGAAGCAAGACGAATGATATAATTATTGTCTCCTCCTGAGAGTTAAGTGTGAAATAATGTACACTGTGTAGGTAATTAGACATTATCACACGATTACCGTGATATACGCATATCGTGGGATAACTAATACTAACTAAAGCCCCCGGTACACAATGGTCAGTGATGGACCATGCTCGGCAATGCAAATAGTATGATTATCCGCATTCTAGATTCCTCACAAGCTAGGTAATCTATGCTTACCATGGGTCTAGATAGCGTTGTGTGAAATTTTGTGGAATTTTTTTTTATAGGCCGGCTGCGGGCCCTCTCATGTTGAGCGTGACTGTCAGCCAATGTTTTTCTTTCTCCTTTTTTACTTTGTCCCTCGCTATGCCGCGCGTAACATGCGAGCAGTACAGCACTCGCGGTTCGTATTTAGAGTACGTATGCATAATTTTTTATAAGAGGAAGTTATTTAACGTCCCAAGTCAGGTATATTTCTGAAACGTATCTAATAGAATGAGTACTCATATAAAGTTGTTCGCATGTACTGTACAGATTATGTAGTTTGCCCCCTCCAGACAACTTAGCTGCCAAATAACCCTTCACCAGACACCTTAGTTACCGTAAGCACAATGTGATCTAGGTACGTGAGCAATGATCCCAAATTATGTAAAATGAGGTAACTAACGTTTTCTCAATACGATCTTAATCTCAAAGGTGTACTGCGTTGTTTGACACCATTCATATTTTGTTCTCGGTAACTAGCCTTAGAGTTTAGGCCAATTGTCACGAGCCATTTTCGGGCGCGATTCAGGGTAAATGTGTTTCATGGCAATAAATGTTCAAAACTATGGACGTACGTCGTAAATGTAGCAGGCACTAAAGGAATGGACCATCTCAGCCACTCCGAATGAGTAGTGCAAGACGCCGGACGCCCACGTACAATCGCGTCATCGATAAAACTATGGGAGTGCCATATAGGAACTATTTTCGCTACCTCTTTTGAAGTCAGCGGCGAGTGATGCGGCAGCGCAAGCGGCGCGACAAGCCTATGAAAGGGGAAGCAAGACAAGAAAAAATCTCTTTGGTTTGCCGCGACGCTGCCACTCTTGCACTGCTTACTTCGCTAAGCTGATTTTTAAAACCGTTTGTCGTTTTCGCCGGCGGTTACACAAGTACCTTAACATGCATACACTTTAGCTATCAGGCAAGACGGCGTCGTAAGAATTCCATAATAATTTAAACTCTGAATAGAAACAAGATTTCAAGGGTCTTCGAAATGTAAATTATTTAACGATACCACGTTAGTTGACAATTGCTTAATAATACTGCGCTGTACAGAAAAAGACCATAAAATCTCAACCAGAAAATACGTACTTCAAGAGTACATTTTAATAATATAATTATCGAAATAGCCATAATTATCTACTGCAATTATACTTATGTGTGTTAAGTACTCAATGTAATCAAAATCTTGTTTGTAATCAACTTTTGATTCTTATCAAATATTACACCAAAAAACACTTAAATTATTTTGTTTCTATCAAATGTACCATCAAACAAAACCTTCAAAGATAAAGTTTTAATGGTTTGGGCCCAGTTAGCACATTATGCCGGTTGTACATGTTGGGTCAACATACATTAATATATGCCACATGTATATTTTGGAACTTCCATGACTTGCATATAATAATTGCTTTATTAGGGATATTGTGACCTATATTGCGTATGGAAAACCAATGTGTACAGACGGCTTTATTCAAATTAGCACATTTTTGTTTTACCAACACATGCAATAAATTCATTTACTTGGAGAAATGGTAAATAGTAAATCTTGTTTATTGCAGCTTAGTTAATGAACAAAGAATGAGAAAAACATAAATCCCAACAATTCATAAAACAGACACAATGCACTCCACTGCCATGGTTGAGGTTCTTATGCTATGTTGCAGCAGCTTTTTTTTAGACCCAAACAAGTAAAGTCTCCACTACCAAGCAACACTTGCCTGTTGCTGTGGTACAAAATAAGAGGATATTGGGAAGAAAGGGGCCTAACTATAGATATGTACATAAAGGCTATATATTTTCACATTTGATGCAAGTTAAACTGCATTAGCTCATTTTACTCAATTACTTTCATTCAGCAATTTTAGTTAAACAGATTTTATTGAAATACAGACTGCACATCAACTAGTGGAGATGGCTCAGCAAGAGCTGCAAGGATTTTCTTGCATATATGAAAAATCTAACTGACATGACAAGACAGCCTCCGTGGTGTAGCTGTAGTGAACGCTGCCGTTATGCAGGAGGTGCGGGTTCGATCCCAGCTCAGTGCAAATATTTGTATGCATGAATATGGGTATTTGCATTGGTCTGGTCATGTCTCGGAGAGCATGTTAAGCTGTCGCTTCTGGTTGTCATGTAAACATCTATGGCAGCCGTTACGGGTAGTTAGAGCCCTCAAAACCCAATAACTGGTCTAGCTGCAATGCTTCAATATCGCCTTTGGGTTGTGGAGGTCATATGGCAGAAGCTTCACGGAAAATATCGCAGTTTAGCCAAATCTACAGTTAGACTGGTAAAAATCAGACCCCAGACTCCAAGTTGAAAAGCTTCAGATACGACTGGAATTAACACTAGGATAAAGAAGAGATATGAAAAAACTATCATAAAGTATTTTTAAATACAACAAGCAACAACTAGCACATTTGCTGGACTACAGATAAGTATAGAGTACTCAATCTTCTTCTATATACTTGTTTACACAATACTAGATATTATTACGTTATCACGCGTGGCATTTAGCTTTTGAAAGTAGACACTTCATGCGCGGTAAAGACAATACTATAGTTAAGAGAATATTAACTAATAATAATATACTGTGCATGATACTTTCTCAGCACATTAGGACTCCATCATCTCACATGGTGAGGATATTACTAGCATACTTTACTAAAAGTTACCTATAAGATTCAAATAAGAATGTTGAATGTAACATTTACAAAACTCAAACATTATAGGTAGTTATTTCTACGTTCACTCTGTAAATAAATTAGTTACATCACTCAATTGCTATTATACAAAAGTAAACTCTACAATTGTTCAAACTGATGTAATACCATAAATACTCTTTGGTCCAGCGAGTCCTGTAGAATTTAAATCTAAATCGGGAAGAAAATTTTTGTACTGGTGGCCTAAAAAGGAATAAAAATTATTTCTATGTATTATAATTATTTAAACTACATAAAAAAATATTTGTTTTAAAATATAATACTTAACCTAATTAATGAAGTTACCAAATAACTGAAAACATACAGCAGAAAAACAAATGTTTGATCACAGAACAGTTTCATTGTTATTTAATAAACAATTAAAAGATTTAACTGTTGACTACAATGGAAAGAAAAGATAAATTCGGTAACACAATAGTTTACGACACAGCTGTGAATATAACGATACATAGGCAATTGTGCACTCGACAAACATGTATGCGTTATAAAAACATTGCGAGCAGTAATCTCCGCTGCCGGTTGACTGGGCCACATAACTGTACTTACTATAACATGCGTTTACATCAAAATATACGTGATTTTTACTAATAAACTTCTTTACCTGACTTCAGAGTTGGGTAAACATTTTGGTGGGACTTATAGAATGCTGGCTGGGAGTCTGAAATTAACACACTCTTAGATTCCGTACCGACGTTCTCACTGGACCACTTGTGCAAGGCGATCAATAAAAGCAAAAGAATAGCACACGTCCCTCCCATACGAATAATCCTCCCGCGCCTTACGTTAGTGATCCTCATTTTAAAATTTAACCCTTGTGCATAACAAAGATAATTTTATAAAATTTATTTGAACGACACGAAAAATTGTCGACGATCGACTCGCGGGTGACGTTATTATGACAACGTCAACAAATGCTGCCTGAATTGCGTTTCGTTTTTGCTTTAAGTTTAATTTGGAGCAATCTATCGATTATTTTAGTTGCGAAACCTTATTAATTAATAATATAAACTCACTAAAATATATTCAATATTTCGTGCAATATTCTCTCTCTATTGTGATAATTTATCTTTATAACCACAGAATTTGCTTAATGTACTACACTACACGGCCGCTTACCTGTTGTCATCGAAACTTAGTCGTATATCACACTATGAAAGAAAACAAACGCTACGAACGACACACGCTACGACTCAATTCATAGTGCTTATTTCTTGGCCTCCGTGGTGCGCATCCTACTTAATTCTTTGCTGCACCTCGCCATGGCGGAAAACTCTTCGTTTCATTTCGTTACTACCGCTAGGAAGGGTCACAGAAACTCACAGACCACAGGCATAGCGAAGATAGTATGAAAGTGAAGTAGGAATGTGTGTAGAGTGAAAGCTTTTTTTAATTGTGCCCAAAATCCTCACGGATACGCTGTCCCCATCTAGCCCGGATATGGGGTGGTGCTTTCGGTGTAAGTGCTGCTGCCTGCTTCTGCTAGGGTGACAGGATGCCTAACCCAGCACCCCTAATATACGATTAAGTTATTATATATATATATATAAATTTTTTTCGAATTAAGTATTCGGTTAATTTTGGCGGAGTGCTTATCTACAAGCAGTTTCATTTTGGTAGGTCATATTCTTGTCGATCTTTTCAACTGAACTTAATAATTGTTTCCATTAAGGATTCAAGTTTATTTATCAACAAGCATCTACATCATTATCATCAAAATTATACAATAAAATATCACAATATTAAACTAATTAAAATGTATGTTATCACAAAAAGTCAGCGATTACAAATCTTCGTGCTCGTCCTTAAAATAAAGGTGTGCCCAGACCCGTACCCGGTGCGAAAGTGCCCATCACGCTAGCTGCGTTGCCTCTTTGAAATGGCGATGGCCAGCCTCTGCACCAGGTACGATCCGGCGAGGGAGTCGCCCGACTTCTCCCTGATCCTGTGCCCGATGTCCTACATAAATCTTTTTGCCTCCACACCCCAACATCCCAAAGTCTCCACTACGAAAGGAGCAAACATATACCGGGCCTGCAATGCCTCGTACTTGAGCCGCTTTCCGTCGGCTGCAGCCTCGGCGGTCGCGGCCGGAAACCGGACCGTACGGCCAAGGTGCTGACGCACGTGGCGTCCCATTACAGGCACTTACCATTCCTTCAAGGCACCAACGTCAAATCATCGGGTCTCTTGCCATCGGATCTGCTAAGACCGGGCGGCTCAAGCACGCAAGGAACGTCCGGAAACCAGGGCCCTCCGGATTATATCATTGAGGGCATGATGACGCGAGAACCTACCTGCGCACCTACGACAGCTCAGTGCGTGATGGCCATCGGCTTCCACCGTGGAACCGCAGGTGCATATGTGGGATTCACACACCCTGCAGCCCAGGCGGAGTGCCACCGCCACACGTAGAGAGTTGTCGTCCAGCCAGGTGCCGAGGTGAGGTGAGGGTAGTGCGTGCTGCCATGCCCCTGACTCCGGCTGAGCCACCGCTCGGAGTCTGGCCATATCGGCCCCCGAGGCACCCTCTAACAATTACGCCCTAACCTGCTCCGCATCAACGTCGTCCCACGCGCGCTGCACGCCACGAGACGCAGGGCAGTCCGCCCCCAAACAGCGGGCCGCCCAAACTGACTCGGCATCCGCTGCATAAGGCACCCGCGCCCTGCCACCATCAGAGCCCAGGATTAAGGTGACAGGACCAGACACCCCATGCGCCGACGCCAAGAAAGCCGGCACGCCTACGTCCCCAGCGAATCGCACCTCCACACGCCCGTACCTAATAGAGAGTGTCGCCTGTCTCCACTGAATCCCATCGAGGGCGACATTTAAGATACACTCAGTAATTGACTTTAGTGTATCGTCGAACTCCGCTACCTCGGTGGAACACAGCCTAGTGGGCGCTGTCCGCAACAGATACGTGAGCTCCGGGAGAACGAAGCACATACGCAGCAGCACGAGCGCCACGTGAGCAGACAGGTCCATGAGATGCTCTTGAGCCGCTAATAGGAGGTCCCTACGAGAGGAAATAGCTTCTGGGAGCCCTTCGGGGAAGATAGGCGAACCTAAAAGGAAGAAAGAAGAAGAGGACAGCACTTTGATGTCGGGCAGTAGAGAATTGAAGAGTCCCGAGTCTGCGCGGGCCACAGCACTGCAGGGGAAAAGGTCGCATTTTGAGGGGTTCACCTACAGACCCAGGGCTTTGAGTATTTTCCTGGCTGGGATTAGAATCTCCAGATCCTGATAAACTTCTTGTGGTGAACCCCCCAGGGTCCCGTCGTCTAGATACCATAAGTTCAGCTCAGACTTGAGTTCCGTAATGACCTTATGTATCGCTAAGCTGAAGACGAGGGGCCCCAACGTCCCCCTGCTGCGCTCCCACTTGCGACGAGATCAGACTTTCTCCAAAGAAAATTTCTCCGGAGCCCAGTTGGTGTGGCCGCAAGTACTCCGCCATCGCATCCCTTACGGGGCCCGACAAGCCAACCTGGCCGACAGTCTGCGGAACACACTGCCAATGGCTATTGGTCTGATTCCACCGTCCTTTTTGCCGAGCGCGCAGAGTGAGCCCCCGTAAAGATAGGCATACCGCAGGTTAAGTCGGCCGCTTAACAGAAAGTTGGTCAACTTTGTCAGGCATTCCATCAAGCGCCGACGTGAGCGGAGTGATTAAGGATAGGTAATAAAACTGAGAATGATGATGTCAGAACGGTTGTTTCTAGTTTCACGAATATTTAAACAATATAAGAAATGGATCTTCGTCGTCTCGAAAATATTTTCACCCGTATGTGTAGGTACGTATCACGATCAAATCACGATATTACAATATCGTTCGTATCGGAAGGTCTCCAACCAGTTCATCCTGTCTGAAAACGTGAGTACTACAGCTAAATTAAACGTAGGTCAGTTGACTCCGATTTTCTAGGTGAAAGCCTCCGACCTGATGGGTAGGTACAACCGGGGACGTGGATGATGATGATCGATCAATCAGTTAGCCTTCTGCAGTCCACTGTTG
Source organism: Eilema caniola (assembly GCA_949126895.1). Lineage (NCBI taxonomy): Eukaryota > Metazoa > Arthropoda > Insecta > Lepidoptera > Erebidae > Eilema > Eilema caniola. The sequence goes on from OX421470.1 coordinate 23,215,368, forward strand.
GACATAGACCTCTGTCAATGCTAGGAGGTTTTAGCCTGCTGTTTTCACGTTTTTCAGACGGGTTGGTGCAGGGTTTTATTTACCGTTTTCCTTCTCTCGCAGTGATATCGTCTGCATAATTTTCCTTGAGTCGCCTCTTACGACACCCTTCGGATGAGATGGGGTGGTGATACTTGTATTTTTTCCACCACACGGATAATGATGATGATGAAGATAAAAATGAGCACGGTATGACATGTCAAATACGTAGTTACTTCTTTTTATTATTTAATATCTTTATTTTTATACTTAATATAACATAATTACATATTAAGTTTAATCAGTCATACACAACATAGCATTTAACAGGTGCTAATGTCAGGTAGGGTCTTCCCCTTACAGTGGTTGCGCCACCCGTACCATGCCATGAAGTTATGACGCTTGAAAACCTTCTTTGCGCACGTCGAAGCTTTGGTGATGTCGTCTAACAGCATATCTGGAAGAAAAAAAAAAGATTTTATTTATACAAGATGTACAAATTTCTGAAGAGGAGACAGCGTAGGTATGTGTCGTGTCGGGAGTGAACACGATTTTGTAGTGCAAATATTTCTAAGCATGAATATATTCATTTGTATTGATCTGTGTTTTCGTGCCTTGGTGAACTTGGAGGGTACGATAAGCCATCACGTTCGGTCCCGGTTGCTATACGAACATGTATGATGGTCGTAACGGGTAGTCAATAGTCCGACTTGTTTAATTATAGAACTTGGATTTGGGGCTTTATTTTGTAATCATCATGATCTATGCGTTTGTCCAGGCTCCCGATTCTGCTAATTTTATAATATAACAACACCACCGTCATACCGCTGACATTGCATAAAATGTCATTAAATTTTAGACTTTATTCATATACATTTAAAGTCCGAAATGAAAAGAGTTTATGACATTATTAATTTACTCTACAAGATTGTCATTTAATTTAAGACTTTAACAGGATAACAGCAAAGTCTAAAGTTAAATGGCAGTGGTTACAGTGTCTGTGGAACTAAAAAAAAATATATTAGAAGTTTAAAAATTAATTGAATCAGGGCCCTGGTCCCCGATTCTGCTAATTTTTGACACCACTATCATACCGCTGACATTGCATTAAATGTCATTAAATTTTAGACTTTATGGCCGAGTATTAAAGTCCAAAATGAAAAGTGAAAGAGTTTATAACATTTTCCCTTCATTTTAGACTTTAACAGTATGAAAGTAAAGTCTAAAGTTAAATGGTATTGATTACAGTATCTTTGGTACCACAGTAGTTTTGCCTTGAAAAAAATAATAGGAGAATCAGGCTGCTGGTTGCACGTGAGATGCTCATCTCGAAGTCCGGGGTCCGCTTTCCGCTTCACTTGAACAGCTTCCGTAGCTTGACATAAGTAAACGCAACTGATGCACGAATATTTGCATTTGTATTGGTCTGTTCGTGCTTCGGCAACCGCGACGGACGGCTTAACGATTAAGCCGTCGGTCGCAGTTGCCATATGAATAGTGCAGTTGTTACGGGTAGCCGGAGACTTTTCAACAATTATTGGTCTAACTGCAATGATTTGATATCGCCAACGGATTGTGGAGGTGACAGTCGCTTTACAGAAAATATCGAAGTTTAGCCAAAGCCGCAGTCAGACTGGAAAAGATGACCCCGGGATTCCGAGGTGAAATCTTCGGGTGCGACTGACATTAACGCTGGAACGAAGAAATGCTCAAAGCGGAGGTCAGTAGCTCAGTAGTAAGAGCATTCTCCCTTCAAGAGAAAAGTCGCGGGTCCGTCCCATCTGAGCATATTTTTTCCAATCTAATTTGATTTAACCTTCACTCTCTGTCCATCTGATTCAGAGGGACAGTTCGACTGGGGAAGTACCTCCGCCCTACAGAATACCGCGACCCCAATAACCTTGTGTTGTGTTGTGTTACAAGTAGTGTAGCCAGAGCTCACTAGAGAGTTTTTGTGCTGTCAGTGGAAAGACTAAAGGCTATTTTATGCTTTGTCTTCTACACTGACGGCACAGAAACGTCTTCTACACTGACGGCACAGAAACTCTCTGTGTTTATAGGGTCGGCAGCAGGAGTGTGGCTCCCCTGGTGTTGCACACGTCCATAGGCCACGGTAACCGCTTTTCATCGGGTGGGCCGTGTGCTTATCTGCTACCTTAGTTGTATAAAAAAAAGAAATTTGCGTGATAACGTATTCACAGTAACAAAGTAAAATATAAAATAGGTACATATTGACCTGCACAAGTGACGTTGCAGTCCTTCCCAGCGGTGTTGGTATTACTGCACCAGTACTTGTCATTGATCTGGAATAGTCCGTAGTCCCTGGAGCCGTTCTTGTTCACTGTGCCCGTCTTGTGAGTCTTTCTGCCGCTCTCGTTCTCAATTAGACAGACCCCTGGGAAGGTAATCATAAGATAAGATTTTAGGTAAGTTTTAAGTGTTACAAAAGCTCTATCTATGGGTTCACGACAATCGGTCGACATATTATTGATCGATATTATGATTAGTCGAAACAATTTTGGTCGACATGAGCTTAGGTCGACAATCGCTACGGCAGCTAGACCCCTAAAAAGAACAACAACTGGTGTAACTGCAATGCTTCACGACAGATTCACGAAAGATATTGAAGTCCAGCCAAATCCGCATTAAGACCGGTTAAGCGGGTCCCAGATACGAAGATGAAGAGCTTCGGATGCGACTGGAATTAACGTTAAGATGATGAAGACGAAGAATGTCACACCCCGGTATCGAACTTTGAGTCCGTCATAACCGCTCTCGCCGACTAATTTATCCGAGGGCGATTACCGCATGAAAAAAAGTGAGATACTCACAATCTCTCATTTGGTCTTCTGGGAACCCTTGCCGCCTCAGTTCTTGTACAAGTTCGCATTGTGTCGCGAAACGTTTAGCTTCACAGTGCACGCAGATGGCCGCTAACGCAAACAGGAAAACTATCAACTTCTGCATTATTAAAATGTAAAGATGTACCGCTAAAGGGAAGTAGCAGTGTCCACGACAGAATTGTGTCTGAGCTAAATGCACTGCGTCCCGTTTTATATTCAGCCGGTTTCTTTAGTTCATTGCCATCATATAAGAGTAACAGTGAGTTCTTGTGGATGCGGGGATTCCTTTTTATCGATGCGCTCGGGTCAAAAGTGATTCTGATGTCATTGCGAGGATAAAGTAAATGCTACTTATTATTAATGTGAAATACTTTGTTATTCAATCGTGCTCTAACGTATCGCTCTGACATGTATGTATTTATTTAATCGTACTCTTAGTGCGAGTGCCCCATTCAATTTCATGACAGCCTCTGTGGCGTGGTGGTAGTGAACGCTCAGTGCGAATATTTGGGGTTTCGTACATAATACCGAAAGTTAAATAATCGAATAACAATAGGTCGGCAACGATTGGTCGAACGATCTAATTATCGCTGGTACGTTAATACGTCGAGGTATTATTACGTGGAAAATGCAATAGGTCGACAATGATTGATCGAAAGATTTGACATGCATTTTCCACGCAATAATACCTCGATGTATTAACGTTTTGACCTAAACTAGCGACAATTAGATCGTCCGACCAATCGTATTCGACCCATTATTTTCGGTATTATGTACGAAACCCGAATATTTGTATGCATGAATTTGCATTGGTCTGGGTGTTTCTATATATATATTTACAAATAAAAGTATCTAAGTATGTTTATCCGCATTCTGGATGCCATAACGCAAGCTAGTTAAGCTAACTAGATAGCGTTGTGTGAAATGAATAGGTATTTCTTTTTATTAATTCAAACTTTTGATTGGTTTTCGGGTAGGTATCCTATTGAACCCAAATTTCCTTCGAATACACTAAGTATATGAAGATCAATAGTTATTCCTTATTGTATTATAATTATTAGATTATCGGTAGTACGATTCATTTTCTAATTCACTTGAAATTGCTGACTACTGAGCGGAGCTATTAAATACAACGCTCGTTGTATCTAATGAGTGTTGTCTGAGTGAATTTGTGTGAGATCTGCGGTTTATACACACCTACCTCGTTATCTATGCGGTGCTTATGCGATAATGCAAGTTAATAATATTGCTTACTGCACAGTAAAATAATAATTATGTATTTTTGTGTACCTCGTGTCACATATCTTGGGCTTAACTTGCGAGACAAACGAGGAGCTGACTCGCATGGATTGTTTTGTTTTTAGTTGATGAATCAGAGGTCGTCCACCGCACCCTGTAGGTATACTCAGTGGCGTAACTATAGGGTGGCAGGGGTGGAAAAAAGCCACGGGCCCCCGACCAAGAGGGCCCCGGCCCAAGAGGCAACGAGCTCAGAAATAACCTAACATTTTTAAACAATATTTTGTACCTAGGTACAAGAAAATTATAGATATTTTTTTTAAGTAGTACTTAAAATCAATCAAAGTGTGGCACAACTAACGACCATATAGAAATTCAAACTAATCATCATAATTTCAACACATTCAAAACAAGAAAATGTCGATTTTCAGAATGCATCCATGGGTTAGTGTTGCAACAATATATCGAACTATCGATAGTACTATCGATACTATCGATTGTAATGGTAATAGTCACAATATCGATAGACCTATCGATTGTATCGATAATATCGGTACTATCGATACTATCGATAGTGTTTGATATCCAATAGTATTGATAGGCTTCAATACTATCGAAAGTATATTTCAACAAACAATCAATACTATCGATAGTTCTAGAAACTATCGATAGTATTGCACTATCGATAGTTTGCAATAATTCAATAGTATTACCTTTTCCATATTAACCATTTTGGTTAACGTTTCCGGTGAACTGCATGCGTAGAACAAAATTAATTATTTAAATTATTTTTCCTGAAGTTCCTCAAGACATGTAAAATGTAAAGTATTGTGTTGTTGTGGTTAATAATATTGAATATTTTTAAAAGGTAATACTATTGAATATTTACAAACTATCGATAGTGCAATACTATCGATAGTTCTAAACACTATAGATAGTATCGATTGTTTGTTGAAATGAGACCAGCAATTGTATCGATACTATCGATACTATCTACTATCGCCGATTTGAAAAACTTATATGTAAATCGATAGTGAACAAATATATGAATAAAATCAGCAGAAAATATGTGAAAAAAATATTATTTAAGATAAATAAGCAAAATGGCACTATGACACAAGACAGGCTACGGAACTTGGCTATTCTGTCTATCGAAAATTCTATGGCTCTGTCTTTAAACTTTGATGATGTTATAGATACTTTTGCGGAACAGAAAGCTAAAAAAAAAGCTAAAAAAATCTTATTAAAATAAATTGTAAGGTATTGAATTATAAATATTTGTATAAACTTAAGCTTCAGAAAATAAAACTTATTTGATATTCAATTAAAATGCACACAATATTATTAATAGTTTTGGGTAACTACTTATAGGTACATCAGTGGTTTAATAAAATTAAATTCTAACGTGACTATTTCTACTAGGACGCTGCAGGGCCCCATCCAAAAAAAATGCCACGGTCCTCAGATAGTATAGTTACGCCGCTGTCTATACTCAAAAGACAACATAAATATAGGGCGCGTATGGAGCACATTTTAAGTTCAAGATATATGTTCCGAGGTATATATAATAAGTATATCTGATTTCTGTATAGTAATACTTCAAAAATCTACAACAAAAGCACTAGTAGGTACATAACGGACAACCTATTTTTCTATATCTTTTTATTTCTCCTGTGTTCTGTGTTATTCCTATGTATAGAGATTATGTCAGTGAAATAAATCATCCATTTATTTAATTGGAAGAATATCTTTAGACTTATTAAAAAAAGTCAGTATTTTTAGATAAGACAATATTTTATCAAGTACTTTATTATCACAAGATAGGTCATGGTCTGTCTGCGTGGAGTGATCCTGCCCCTCTAGACAAGTGGCAATTCGCTAGCCGGCGTTTGGTGGAATAGAATGACGAATGTATGGGATTTGACGTATTTGACATGCGTTAACGACTGTCATATACGTCATTCCCATATATTCGTCATTCTATTCCACCAAACGCCGGCTAGCAAATTGCCACTTGTCTAGAGGGGCAGTAATCTATTAGGCTGCATGCTGCTCTCCCTGTCAGCCAATATCTGCCTGAGTTTTGGAGGATTTTTGTTTTATTAGGTTCTAGGCTCTAGGAGTATTCTCCCGGGTGATATACATTTGATAATCTACCGTTAGCCCGTTGTATTGTAATCATTTTGGTTACACAACAAGTCAATCAATCAAATTAAAAAAAAAACAAATCAATCCCACGCATGGAATGAGCTACCTGCTTCAGTTTTCCCAAGCGACCACAATTTGGGGTTCTTTCAAGTAATTCGAAGGTTTCTATAGGGTCAGCAGGGCGAGTGTAATGCCCCTGGTTTTGCATACGTCTATAGGCCACAGTAACCACTTTCCATCAGGTGGACCGTGTGCTTGTCTGCTACCTAATTGGTATATTAAAAAAAAACTCGACCTAAAGGTGTGGACTAAACATCAATCAGTCAATCTATATTTCAGTTCGATCTATATTTCAATTGACCTACCAACTAGTAGACAAAACTTTATAGGTTATTTTACGTGCGGGAAATCCCCACGGATACCTCTCCCTCCGGAGCCGGAGGGGGAGGTTACGTCGGACTCGAACTATCTTAACGGCACGCCATCTGTGGGTCGATGTGCTAGGCCGAAGGTGAGGTTGTCTCGCGACATATCCCTCGCACACCAACCTATATAGGTAAAAAACCGTGTAAAAAGTAAACCTATTATACCTGATTATTTTAATTCAATTTACATGTCATATACAAGGTTAACGGTATTTTTTGCATATTTAACGATATTACTAACGTTTTATTGCTCAGTATTCAAGTTCAATAACGTGTGCAAAAACAAAACGTCTTCCTATTAGAACCTAGAGTATACTTCGTTGGTAATCAATATTCACGTATTATTTTATAACAAATACAAACTAAAGTCAAATTGAGAATCTGTCACGAGTGATAGGGGACGCCCCGAATCTATTAACAATAAAAAACAAATGTTTCAGATTAGTCATCACTTCAATCAATATACAGAAAAAATGGCAATTTGCCTGTTCTTTGTTCATCGTAGGTACTAACAGAATATGAAGGCATGTATCTTGTTTGTTTTGTGTGATTTTATGTTCCAGTACATTTAGGATTGAACTAAGTGCTGCTTCGATACCATGAACAGTAAGTTTTGGCAGTCAGGATGGCAGTCGTTTCAGGGGAAGTATTGCAGTTAGACTGGAAAAAGGCGGACTCCGGAATCCAAAGTAGAGACCTCGAATGCGACCCCGATAAACGCGCGGGTCTGAGGGTGACGGGTGAAGCCGCTCGTCACCATAGCAGAAGCAGGCCACGGCGGCGGCGGCCATCGTAGGACGATGGGCGCCCCCCCATACCGGGGGCGAGTCGGGGACCGCGTGGTCCCACCTCCCGAGGAGGGCCAGACCGAGAGGAATGGCCCTGGGTCAGACGGGGTGCGAGGAATATGTCGCGAGACAACCTCACCTTCGGCCTAGTACTAAGAACCACAGACGGCGTGCAGTTTAGTTAGGGGATTTCCCGCACGTAAAAAAATAAATAAATAAAAACCTCGATAAATGCGGGGATGACGTTGATGAAAGTACACTAAAACCATAGTAGTGACGTGACACAAGCAGGAGCAGCAGCTGCGGGTCACGGAGATAAAAATGCTGCGGTGGATGTGCGGAGTCATGCGTAATGATCGCGTGAGAAACTCTTGCATCCGTGGCGGACTTAGTGTCCGTGACATCGCAGATAAAATGCAAGAAAGTCACCTTCGCTGGTGTGGCCACGTCTTTCAACAATGGCAACAGCCAGGCTACGTGGGTAACAAATGCCTAGCAATGGCGGCCCCGCCCCGGGTCGAGGTAGAAGGGGTAGGCCCGAGAAGTCCTGGCTAGATGTCGTGGGGGGTGTCATGCGGACAATTGGCCTCACTACCATCGACACCCAAGATTGTGCGAAGGGGAGGAGGAAGAGCCGAAAGGCAGACCCTGAACTCCGGGGGTATCTCGATCTTGGATGCAATCAGACACTAAACTGTGGAATGAACTGTCGCCTGCGGTATTTCCGGACCGATACGACCTTCAAACTTTCAAGAAGAGAGCGTACTCCCTCCTTAAAGGCCGGCAACGAACCTAGAACCCTTCTGGTGTTTTAGGTGTCCATGGGCGGCGGTGATCGCTTACCATCAGGCGATCCGTTTGCTCGTTTGCCTCCTATGTCGTAAAAAAAGAGAAGCTAGAAAAAACAATACATTCCTTTTATATACGGACTGTAGCGCTACGAGGAATATTGTCTAGTTGTTCATAAGGAATCTAGGTTTCCAGTTTCTATAAGATCAGTATGATCATAAAGTCTGTAGTTTAATTTCCGGACGTATAAAGTACTAGCTGACCTGCCTCGGCTTCGCCCGTGGTTTACTTCATAACTCCGTATCACCCCTTCAAACCATATTATGTGTAGAGGTATCCCGCAATTTATTAATTTTCAGATAATGTGTTTAATTTGTTAACATTCATGGTTACTGAGTTAAGTTGTTGTGTGATGATATTTAGCTTAAACCTTCCTTGATTAACACAAATCAATTCGAATTAGTAATTCCTGAGATTAGCGCTTTCAACCAAGCAAAAAATAAACAAACAAACTCTTCAACTTCATAATATTAGTACACTTAGTTTAGATATTATAATATGATACTGTGGTACGGGTTTGTACGGGCGTTATAATTATTATGTCCTGAAATTCGCTGCTGTCCGAGAGGTGACCCAAATTCCGAGTTAGCCTGTAAACTGTCTACAACTTGAAAGTTTAATTAGTAGAATGGGGCGACGTAATTAATGATCGCTTTGTTTAATTCTCGCTTTTCGAAGTTATGTATCTGTTAATAAATTTTGGTTCGAAAACAAAACTAGTCTCCTATGGATACCTCCTCATATTTACAGATACGTCCTCCTATTTAACCGAGATTTCAAATCAAATAATTATGAAAGGGCAGAAAAAGGAGTTGGAGCTTATTTATCTTAGTTCATAGGTTATTTAATGAATTTTTAATAACCCCCCCAACCACTAACAATCTTGCTATATTCGCTATCAAGACGTACTTATAAACGACCGTATTTTATTGCCCTTTATTGGTGCAGATATTACTAGTAGTTGCCTGGACATCATGTGTCAACGATCTAAAATTAAATCATAAAAATTAAAAAACAAATATCAAATTTAGAATTTAGGAAAAAACTGAACGTGTGGGACAATTCCTGACAGTTGACGTGAGGTCTTCGGAAGAAGCCAGGAAGGCTCCGGAACCTCAAGATTTGAAGAGAAGTGTTCTAGCTTCCGCGGTCCTCTGAAACGAGTATTGTATAAAATGAAAAAAAAAAACCTTGCGTAAAATCCCCTTTTAAAAAGGTCGTGTAGGAATGATGTGTTTTTTCCCAATAAATATCAATGTTACGGCAAAAAGTCGTTTCACTCGTAAAACTGTGGAGATCAAACCCCCGACTCTACAGTACCTACAGGTTGTTTTCATGTATGTTTTCAGTAATAAAAAAAATCAAGAAAGTACATACTCTCAGCATAAGATCAACCTTGACTAGCAAAGTACTTATAATGATCTTAATCTACTAATACATTTGTTGCGAGTCGAACTGTTCCATTGATTTAACACGGTCATGCGAACAACGTGTGTATACGTCAATAATTGGTGACGTTACCTTGGCACAACGTATAATCACTGCCATCAAACACTCGATATGTATATATGTATGTAGCCGCCAACTAGTTAAATCAGCCGTTCAATTAACTGCCTAGGCAGTTAACTAAACGGTACCCTTAATTAACGGCCTGAATGATGTTCAGCCATTTAATTAAACGGCTAGGCAAATAGCTTGGATCGATGACGTTTAACTACTTGCCTAGCCATTTAATTAAACAGTTAGAAAATGACTTATTTCTGCATGGTTATAAAAAGTAGTCGAATTGCACACTAATTTTCTAAGAATACACCTCTGTCTACCCCCTCGGGGATTTACAGGTGTAAGTAAGTATACGTATGTATGAATGTAATTTTCTATCTTATTTCGAGGTAGTGCCCATCTAACGATAGGCCTAAGCACTGGCCAGCCAGGTTATTAAATGATGTAATTAACGAGTTGGCTGAATACCATTCAGGCCGTTAATTGAATGGCCCCGTTTAGTTAACTGCCTAGGCAGCTAATTGGACGGCTGATTAAGCTAGATGGCGGCCACAAATAGATAGAGTATAACATACTACTACGACCCCTGGCTGTACGATTATTTTAAAGTTCGTTTAATGTGCCACATCACATGTCATCAAGCTTTAAAAATTCTAGTGCTACACCGTATCTAATTATTTCCATCTTCGGTGGCATTCCGTTTTAGTTGGGTACTTTCCTGCAGTTAAAATAAATAAATTAGCTGAACTTAATGAATTAAGAATAGTAAAAGAGTAAAAACAGTTTAGTCTGTTTTTATTTTATCGTTTTTATTTATTTTTAATCACCCACCCAACCTTTAATAGTAAATGATTCGACTATTAAATATTATGACGTCACAAATATTTTTTTCATACTATTTTCCTTATAACTTACTGTTTTGACGTTTAGTAAAAAGTAACTAATTTGACTAGTCAGTCAAATACCCAATTCTAAATACCTACTTTGGCGTGACTTTTAAAGTGATGGTACGTCACTTCGCTATATGAACGTCGACGTCTCTGGACGTACCTAAGTGCAATATAGTTTAATACATAATCCTTAGTTATTTGCAAACAATATTAGACGTCGCTCGATTTTGTATGAAAAAAAATAAAGTGCTTTATCACATATAGACGTATTAAAATACGTGTTAAATTGTGTTATCGTCCGAACTAAATTATTAGGTGTATACCAAATATCTCGGTACAATTAGTCAAAAGAAGATGGGGCATTTTATTTTATTTTATTTTATTTCATTGGGACACAAAACAGTTAAATATTATATTATACAATATGACAGTTACATTATAAAATTTGGTAAATGTATAACCCACACTTATGTCCGCAAACTGATGTAGAAAGTAAAAGAGTTAAAATTGTGCTAATCCCGTGCTATATTAATTCAAAGAAGTGAAGATATAGCTTGCAATTTTAAATTCATTGTGCGAAAGTGCGAAGATATCTAGGTGAATAAAGTGCTCGTTATCTATACATCTATACATATAAATAAAATCGGAGGGTCTGTTTGTAATATTGAAATAACCGTTTTTTACTACATGTATTTTCTAACTGATTAATGAAATGGCTAGGCAAGTAGTTAAACGGCATCGATTCAAGCTATTTGCCTAGCCGTTTAACTAAATGGCTGAAAATACCATTCACGCCGTTAATTGAACGGCGGCGTTTAGTTAACGGCCTAGGCAGTTAATTGGACTGCTGATTAAGCTAGTTGGCGGCGACATATACACCAAAATAACATTTTTACAATTTTTGTCTGTCTGTCTGTCTGTTTGTTCTGGCTAATCTCTGAAATGGCTGGACCGATTTTGACGGGACTTTTATTGGCAGGTAGCTGATGTAATAAGGAGTAACTTAGGCTACTTTTATTTTAGAAAATTAGCGTTGACGCAAGCGATAACCGACATCCACGCGGGCGGAGCCGCAGGCAACAGCTAGTAGTTGTCTAAAATGCGACGCAGAGGCGCGCGTGTTCCGTCGCAATTTGGAAGAGCCTGGTATTATCATTTTGTTTTAATTTGCTAGTCAAGATCGATATGATGCTGACTGTACACAACTGATTACAATAGGGTCTTCCCCTATTAAATTGGGATCGAAGAAGCGTAATGTAGGTGTCATGACATGTTCCAAGTGTATATGATAAAACTGAATATTTGGGATGAACCTTGGCCGTGAGTCACGGCAAGTGTAAACAACTTCAAGATAGTTTATTAGACATGCGGTCGTGTGATAAAAACTATCGGTCAAATCTTAAATTGGTCATTCATTGTCAGTATTTTAAAAGCCACACACTGTGCAGAAATTATTTTTGGTTCAAAAGTGATAATGAATAAAACATACGATTATAGGTTATCTTTATTTATGTTAGTTTTTTGTTTGTGCAGTGAAGCGAAATATTTTGAGACGAGATGTGATTTGGTTCAGGAATTGAAACGTCAGGGTTTTCCTGAGGATAAAATGGCAGATTGTAAGTAATCTTCTCATGTTGTTAGCTATATTAGCGTAGTAGATATCAAGATAACCTCACTTACAAGCCGGTACTCTTGCCGAGTGATTAACGAGGCTCTAACTAAAACTATCTGATCAGTGTTAGGAGCTCAAACGGTTATTCTTCCTATAAAAGCCAAGTAAACTACATTATGGAGGAGTAGGCGAGCGGAACGTGGGCTCCAAAGCGGATGGAATTAGAATTGGTACTCAAATTATGTTTATGATGACTGAAACACTCTCAAATCATTACAGTATGAATTCTCTAGTACTCAGCGCACCAGAAGATTTCACGAAGTGCGAACTTTCAGTGTTTATGACGTAAATACTATTGTGTAATCCTATTTCTACTAATTTAAATGTTTAGTACATATTCAATCGAAAGATGTTTGAATGCTTGGTACCTTTCAATCGAAAGATGTTTGAATGCTTAGTACCTATTCAATCGCGCAGAATCACGCTCAACCGGCTGAACGGATCTGGCTGAAATTTGATACAGGGATAGAGTATAGAATAGATAGAATAGAGTCTGGAATAGCATAGGTTACTTTTTATATCTGGAATAGGTTCCCATGGGTTGCAGAAACAGGATAATTGGGTATTTGACTGACTAGTCAAATTACTTACTTTTTACTAAACGTCAAAACGGTAATAATATACCGGTAGTTATAATAATATTGTATGAAACATTTAGTTGTGACGTCATAATATATAATAGTCAAATCATTGACTAAGGTTGGATGAATGATTAAAAATAAATAAAAACGATAAAATAAGAGCCGACGCAACTGTTATCAGCTTTTTACCATTCTTAATTTAATATGTTCAGCAAAATGAAGCGTCGGTAGCTTAGTGGTTGAGGAGTCGGCCTTACGATCGAGAGGTCCCGGGTTCGAATCCTGGCCACTACACTACCGACGTGAACCCACTCCTACGACAAGCAATTTAGCTTACTTGGAGGGGTTACAGGGAATATTAGTAATATCGATGATTTCGGTTGCTGATATTCTTTAAAAAAAGAAAAGATTTTTTTAATAACACGAAAATATCCAATTCTCTGAAGGTAGTGCTAAGGTAAATACCTAGTTATTTATACAATCTTTCTTTTCCAGGGGTTTGCCTCATCGAAAACGAGAGTGCTCGCAAAACAGATGCTGTAGGGAAACCGAATAAGAACGGCTCCAGGGACTATGGTTTGTTCCAGATCAATGACAAATGGTGGTGCAGCAATACCACGACGCCAGGACACACCTGCAAAGTTACTTGTGCTGGTAAGTACCTACCTTGTCTATCCTTCTATGCTGATTTACTTTCTTTTTTTTTATACCCTCCCTACCTCACAGGGTCGGTCAATGGGGATGCCGACTACGCTTTTATCCCTATAGAGGGCGCCTCGTAATGGCCAATGTTAGATGTCATTTACGTAGATTTCATTGTTTGTCTCTTCAAATCTGACAGCTATGAGTTTGTTATTGTCACAGAACAGATGGTTATTGTTGTTTGGTCATATGCTTCTGCCATCTACAATTAGTTTTGCGTCGGCATCCCCATTGTGAAATAGATATCGGTGTAGACACAAAAATCTATGTGGAGCATCCTCTGAATTCCTAGTCCTTACTTTAATAAACATCCTATCCTACTCTTTACTATAGTAAGGAGGTAATTATGAATCCAATTGGACGTTCCTTTCTTTCTATTTAGATAGGAATTTTTTTAATTGGTTCCGGAGGGATTCGAACCCGTGGTCTTTGCTCTGACCACTGAGCTAACACATCACGCCCGAACTAATCCAAATTGAGGTCAATCAGTCAATATCGTATTTGAGGAAATTTCTTTTTGTCTTTATATTTTGGTAGGTAGGTAGCCTAGTGGTATGGGTAATGGACTGTTGAGACGAGGTCTCGGGTTCGATCCCAGGTTTTCCATGACACACACCAATGACTTTTCAATGCTTTTCGAAGCTATGTGTGTATTTATCGCAGGTTTATAAGTGCCCAGTTAATGGCAATAGGCTCGCCACCTATTACATTGGGACCTAAACATAAACCGGCGAAATGTGGGTGCTAGCACCTCTGCCTACCGCTTCGGGGATAAAGGCGTGAGTTTATGTAAGGTACTTATAGTCCGGGTTGCCACCTAAGCTACTTTTTATCCTTAGAATAGATTCTCATGAGATAAGAATTAGAAACGGCTGGAACTGTGTGCAGCAGCTTGTATAAAAAAATTGAGGCTATGTCGTAACTTTTATTTACTTTTGTTTTGCAGATTTAATCACCGACGACATTACCAAAGCCTCGATTTGTGCTAAGAAAATTTACAGGCGCCAAGGGTTTTTGGCTTGGCATGGATGGGAGAAGCGCTGTCAACAAAATCTACCTAACATCACCATGTGTTCCGACTGAAGAAATATATTAACTACGATTCTCTTTTATTTTCAGTTTTAATTTTGTTTTTAGTGACCCTAGTGGCCTATTATTATAATTATCTACCTTAATCTAGTATAGCCAGTATTATTAAACGATTCTTGTATGCATTTTTTCAATTTAGATTGGAAAAGTAAATGTCAAAAATGGGATTTGTACCCGTAATCTATCACTTACAGGGGGAAACCTCTGACCAACTGTGCTACATGGACCACATCTTGCAAATTGGGTAGTTCGTATGAATATCGATAGTTGGCTCCACAATCACATTAAAGACGATTGTAAACACAGAAGAATATATTAGGAAAGAACAGCCATGTGAGCGGAAAACGCGTGGCAACTTTTTAGTAAATTCCTTTCCTACGAAACATGAACTTTCGAATGCTTACTCGACATGTAAAGGTTAGCTTGTAATAGCATCGATAAAAATACCGTGAGTATGAGATGTGCTATTTCCAACTGGAGAAGAAAATAAAAAAAATAAAGATATTTCTTATCTCTCGTGAGTATTTATTTACTGTGAAAATATCGCCACACGCGACATGCAGGTAGACATGGCCGTATAAACGCTCATAGACCTGTGGATTCAAAGAAATGGACGTAATAGGAATGTCAAAATACACTGGACGTAACAGAAATTGGACCTAAGAGACCGAAGGGGTTGTATACTAATATATTTCTGTGATTGTAGGTAAAAGAGAATTTCGAATTTCGAAGACGTGGAATTCACAAATAGCTCAGTCAGTGAGAGCATTCCCTCTGTAATCACTCAAACCAATCTCAATCGTTATTAATAGTTACTAATAGATCAAATGTAATATTTTAACGGTTTTCTCGTCGATGTCAATGTGTCTCACAAGACAATATGTTTCTAGAATAGAATATAATAGATTTACTGACTTAGAAAATTTACACTAACAAAAATAGTGCCGATGACGTCACTGTCAATAGATAGAGCGAGCGAAATACAAAATTAACGTTAGGACAGAACGGGTAGAAGCCATTGATCTTGTTATCCCTTACGCGTAACCTTTTTTGAGTTTGTCCATAGTGCTTATTGCCAAAGAAAGAGTAGGTTCTAAGTTTTCTGTAGACCGACAGAATAAAGATTTACTAATGTATGGGATTAATTGATTGATTACGTTAACGACTGCTCCTATCAATCATCATTCATTCATCATTCTCTCCTACAAACGGGCTGTTTCTTTGTTCTCTATATAGTCGGTTCAAGCCTCGAGAGACCATAGCCCTTCGACTGAAATTTTTCGAGAAGAGAAACCATTTGTTTATAACAAACTTTCGTTTTAACAGAAACAAGAGCTGTGATTATGTTGACGATTTTGTGATCGACACATTTAATTTTGATTTCAGTTTTCTTGCTAAATATTCAAATCGATTTAAATAGAAAAAATTGAATCGGTCTAGGCGGGGTTTGAACCCGCGATTTTTGCCTTACAGGAGCAATGCGTTGACCGTTAAGCTACCTGACAAAGATAAGGCAAAAATCGAGGGTTCAAACTCCGCCTAAATCGATTCAATTTTTTCTATTTAAATCGATTGATTCTTAAGTTAACCTTAAGTAGTTATTTGCAGAATTAGCCCGTTTATACGTGAAATGGACTAAAGAAATATGTATCCGGTAACATGTATTATTTCCGCTGAAACTTTCTAAAGTTATAAGTCACAGTCGCGACATACTTATCATAATTATTTTCACTGAGAACATCGTAAGATATAATCTAATAAATAACCTGCAGGGCTAACATGCGCGCCACGAGATAGCTATCTCGAGGCATTTTGCCGTTTTATGTCGATATCGACTGTTGGTAACATGGCAAATTTCATGGCGATCTGTCAGATGTCGCCATAACTCGACTACGAGAAATCATCTCTACTTAGTGTCTGCAAATTGTAACATACGTGCCCTTATTTACTCGAATTTTGACATTTAAAATGTTTTGTCTCTCGTCTTTCATTTGGTCGACGAGAAGTTATCTCGTGTAAACTTTTCTTGTGCTCGGTTCATTTTGGATCAAAATTTAGTACCTTTGTGCGACTGCAAGCAATTTTCGACCTTAATGACATTTCCTTTGTTACGTGTCTTTTCGCGTTAATTGATGACGCTGATCACGAATATAAGAAAAAAAATGGATAGCATGTCATGTCAATAAGGTCGAAAATTGTTTGCACTATTTTTTCTCGTTTTTTCATACCTAACATGCCTAACTAGTCTGTGCTTTCGAGCAAATGGCCGTATCGGGCCGATTTTATCGGATAAATGTTTAAAAAATGAGTATGCCATAGACAACAATTGAAAAAGTTTGACGCGACAAAATATGTCGGCGTTACTTCGCTCGAGAAGACTCGAGATGATATCTCATCTCGATTCGAGATATTTGACGACGCGCGCATGTTAGCCCTGCTGGATTTAAATTACACTCCATTATCCTTCATCATTCTGAAGGTTTCAACATACTTTAATGATACTCGGCTCTGTAATTTTACCGTTTACCTAGATTTGAAAATTCGTCTTTGTCCCTGAGGGAAATTGATATCTTCAAGAAATATTCTCTAATACAGCCTATTTCCAAATGAAATTCTGTCGAGTTCTTAGCGGTAACAGGAGTTCATTATGTATGACGCATTTTTTTTTAATTAAAATGTCAAATAATCAATTACAATTTGTACATCTTTATAAGTCATTTCATTTTTATTTTCTTACATACATACAGTTACGCCTCTACCCCAGTGGGATAGGCAGAGATCACCTGTGTCCACTTGCTACGATTCTTGCCTACTTATGTACTTATCTATATTTTTCGCTTTCGCGTTTAATTCTTATGAAATGATAGTCCTTTCAATGACTGAGCTTGGAGAGAAAAAGGACGTTTAGTGGTAAAATTAATCGGATTGATTAGTTACGAAATATTCCACCAACTTGACACATGTTTGGAGGTAGTCCATGTACTAAAGATAACCTGATTAAAGCCACTTACAGTGCGATAGAGATGGCAGAGTTTTATTCCAGAATAATTTAATCAAAATGGAATAATTGAAATGAAGAAGAAAAAGAACACATGTGTATTACTACACAAGACCTGGAATTCCTTCCTGTAAGCGAGGCGTGAAAAAGCATCTGATGAGGCCGTCAAGCTGAGTGCCAACATGGTACATGTCTGTAATGGTGAACCTCTTTCATGAGACTTTGCCTTCAGCTTACCATCAGGAGAGGTGAAGTCAACTTGACGTGTCCTATATAAGAAAAAAAATACCTATCAGATTTTTTTACTCACGAGTTACCTAAATATTCCACCAAGTGATACCTTATTACTTCAAGATTTAAAAAAAAGAAATGATTGTGGCCGAAATGACAGCGCCAGCACAGAAAAGAAAGCTAATTGCCAACGCTGAAAATTAAAAAAATACAGAAATTAAAAATGGCGAGGGTGCGATTCACGCATGCGTGTGGCATCGACTCGCGTTGTCGTAAAGTGGCGGGCAGGCAGTTTGCTGTGTGCATTGCGTTGGGATGTCCGCGTTCGAATGGGAGGCGCGGGATGGGCGCGCGGCGAAGCGCGCGTAGCCGATGACTCGGACTTCGAAGCACTTAAAAGTCTCTTGGCTGGCGAAGTAGGCTGGAATTTAGAGTACGAAAAGGACGGAGTGAAGGTTTGGACGGAGAATGCCGCTCACGGCGCGTTGCGAACTGTCAAGGTATGTTGTTGTCTTTTGATTTGAAAACAAATAGTACAGATTGGAGAAATGATATCTGCTTTCGTGTTTGGAGGTGGTTTGATAGGCTAATATAATTTTTAATATGGTAAATGTGTAGTCAAGTTAGTAGACTAGTTAATAAAAAATACAGATATGTACTTAATAAAATATTATTTAAATACCTACCGCAACTTGCGTTGTCCACAACTGCATTGGAGCTTCATTAGGACACTGCAGTCATTTTGAACTTAAAACAAGTTCCTAACTACTTTTCACCATAGTTATTTTGACTTTGAGCAAGAATTTAATCTAAAGTTGGAAGCAAACTTAATAGAATTTGCGCTAACATTACGGTTGCTCTTTTTTATGTTTATGATATCCGTGTGGAGCCGGATATCAAACCGCTTGTCGACGCATTTATGTTGGAGCTGAACCGAACCCATACGGTGTGTTCAATATTGCATATTATATTACTGGTAGGTCTATTGAGCGAAACGCCCGTCAATCGGGGACAAATATGTTCAACAGCGATGAGAAGAGGGGATGCTCTACTTTTTCTTGAGTAGTGCGAGGAGGTGAGAAGTTTAAGCCTTTAGTCCGTTCAGTTCACCCACACGAAGTAACACAAACAGTGTGGTACTTTTGCCTCGGCAGAACGCTGACCGCAGGCGAACGCCTCTTCCAAAGAAAATATGAGAGGCGTACCCGGCGTACTGTTTCTGTGCACTTAAGTTCAAAGTTTTGCTTTCAAAAAGGTACGCTTTCAGAGTTTTGATTTTAATATTGCATTTAATCGCTACCTAATTAACGATTTTTTTAAAATTTCTATGATGATCCTTTTTTCAGTTAATACATCGAAATGTGAGGGAATATTTCCACTGGAAAGAGCTTATTTACTCGGCGTTTACAGTAAAAATTATTATGCAAAATTATACGAAAAACACTACCAGCATACAGCAACAAGTATTTCACTAAAAAAAGTGTACATAACTGCAAAGAAATGGTTTTCAACGAAACCTAAAGTGTCCGAGTGGAGCGGCTCTTGACCGCTTAGGTATTTGAGATTTGAATATTGAGTAAAAAATTCGCGTTAATTTCTAGTAATAACGTTTACTTAGGACTGTTTGAGCATTTATGTATGTTGAATTTCATATGAGGTGAGGATAAAACAATCCGTTTATTTAAGAATGTTTGTATGATGATGGTATAACGACCTATTTTGAACATTTTTCATTAAAAAAAATAATACGTACTATCAGCTTGGGTTACGATTTCGCTCGGGAATGAATTCCTAAAAAATTCTATAACCCGATTGTGGTAGCTTTACATCAAATAAAACTGATTTCGCTTAAAGAAGCGTATAATATTAAATGCCGGCCTCTTCCTGTGAAGGGTTCAAAACTATAAGCATCTATATGAATATCTATGAGCACAGTAAGCTTTAAATAAATTGTGGGGAAGTTTTAGGGGTGGTCTGCTCAGTCAACCGTTTTTAAAATATTGTTAGGCATTGTTAGGCAATCGCAAGGATTACATATATATATATAAGTAATGCCTGTTATTCTTTTTTTTACTGTGAGGGAAAATCCTTCATGGATGCTATGCCGGACTCCTACCCACTAAAAACCGTCACGTACCGCCTAATAGCCTGCGGTTAGGAGCCCCGGGTAAGCCCTTGGAAGGATGTCCTGCTGCAGCTGCGGTAGTTCGGGTGCTATCCCGCGTCTATCGGGGTGTTAATTTTCGGGTGTCATCCCGCTTCTTGGGGGGGGGGGGGGGGGGGGCGGCGTGCGTGAATCCCTCACGTCACGCTGCCGTCATGGGCCTGCTTCTGTAAGGACGGTGAGCAGCCCACTCCCCGTCGGTACCTTAGTTGTTTAGGAGTCGGCCTTACGATCGAGAGGTCCCGGGTTCGAATCCTGGCCATTACACTACCGACGTGAACCCACTCCTAGCACAAGCAATTTAGCTTAGTTGGAGGGGTTAGAGGGAATATTAGTAATTTCGATAATTTCGGTTGCTAATATTCTTTAAAAAAAAAAAAAAGTACCCCGGTCATGGAGGCCGATGGTCTTCGGCGAAGAAACGTCGGCGGCACTCCAGCCGCCGATGCGGAACTCGAAGTTCTCACCCGCTCCTGCACCGCCGCCTTTTTAACGAGCATGAACTGCTCGCAGAAAGAGGCAGCGCAGTCCCATTTACTCCTGCTGGAGACCATGGCTCGCACGTGGTGTCGAGCGAGAGAGTGTCCACGTCCAGACCCACCACGAGGACCTGGCGCTGTTACGCCCACGCCGTGCATTCCACCAGCGTGTGGAGCGCTGTGTCGTCACTGCGGTCCTCGCAGTGCTTACCCTTTGGGGTAGGCAGAAACCATAAATGTTTTCATTTACTACGGTCTTTGAATACACATTTTGCTTTTACTTTCATAATTGTTTTCAAGATTTTCTCTGGTTACGGATACTCTAGACAAGCTCTTTCTTTAGAATGTTCTAGATCTAATCGATACACGCACGTACGCAACAAAATTGACAAGCTTAAATAACCAGATAACCTAATATAGGTACGCATAAATTACCTGTACCTTTATTCAGATTGACCAACCTTGACATTACTACGCGCGTTCGAATTAGCCGGCACATTTGAATTGGTTTAGTTATACCCAGCTGTCTCTTCTATTATAACCAATTGAAATTCATCGCCTATTCACGTTGCGACTGCGATTAAAATTCATTGTCAAGCGGAATAATATCCTTGCCTTTACTAAAGTGTTTTGTTACACGTTTAAATAGATATCGCTACACACTCCCCGTAACGAATAATTTACGAGCCACTAATGGCTTTTAGAGAGTGCCACAACTGTGAAGGGTGATTAAAAGATTTTGATATTAACTTTGGTGGCAAAAGTGGTCTATCAGGTGGGAAAATAATTACACCTAAGCCAAACTTGATGACGGTAAATTACTTATAAGCAATTCCTTGAACAAATACTGTAGTATTTATTCGGCGAATTGCTTGCTCCTACAATTTATTGAAGGAGCTGTTTTCTGTTACATATTTGATGGAGAAAAATGTGTTCAGAGGTGAACAGTCAGATCGATCTTGAATAAAAAGGTAAGTACTCAAAATGATCTTTAATCAGTCAATCAGATCACTGCAGAGTTTTTGTGCTGTTAGTGAGAAGACCAAAGGCTATTCCTGCTTTCTCTTCTACACTGACAGCAGAGAAACACTCTGTGTTTACAGGATCGGCAGCACGAGTGTGACTCCCCTGGTGCACATGTCCGTAGTCCACGGTAATCACTTTCCATTAGGTGGACGTAAATAGGGCCTGCTAACCCCGATATTAAGCCCTTCATAATTCCTACATTAGAATGAATAAACTATTCGTAATGTTATAATGTGAGTAGGGCAAGGACATCAGGAAATTTACTTACAAGCTTACTTATTACTATCCTATTACTCCTACTAATGTTTTAAATGAGAAAATTTGTGACCATGTTTGGATGTTTGTTATTCAATCAGGCCCCCGATTCTGCTAATTTTATGACATAACAAAACCACTGTCATAACACTGACATTGCATAAAATGTCATTAAATTTTAGACTTGATGGCTGAGTTAAAAAGTCCAAAATGAAAAGAGAATGAGTTTATAACATTTTTCATTCACTCTACAAGATTGTCGTTTAATTTAAGACTATAATGTTAAATGGTATTGGTTACAGCATCTGCTGTAGCACAGTGGTTTTACCATGAAAAAATTATAGCAGAATCAGGGCCCAGAATTTATTACCAGGAATGGTTACGCGCTGCCGGGACCAGAGCCTCGCTCGTCGAGATTTATTCAGTCCTCGGGGATCTTGGAACGCCCTATACGCCTTGATTACACATCATCAAAACATAATTTTAATAATGCAATAAATAATTATATTTATCTACTAAAATCTATTACTGCATTTCCTAGTTTAAAAATACAAGTGAGTCAGTAAAGGAATAAGTGCCATAGATTAAATAAGGCTTAAAATCTATTTGGCGTAGTGACTAAGCGATATTGTGGCGGTACTGGCAGAGTGCCAGTGGTATTGTCATTAAGGGCTGCGAGTGTGACCCGAGACAGGTAGGTACCTAATATTAGTTAGGTATTTACTAAGCAGGTACGTGGAGTAATGTCTGTGGGTTGAAGTTTTTAGGGCCTATTATTTGTAGGTACTTTATAACTAAAATATATATTAATCCTCAATGATGTATTATTTAAACTAAAGATAAGTCAAAAATAGCGCAAACACTAAATATAAAAATTATTGTAGTTACTTATTGTAGTTCATAAAATAAAAAGAGAAAGCTTTTTATTTTGGGGTTTAAAACTCAGATATAAAGTCTAAAATTTAATGACATTTTATGCAATGACAGCGGTATGATAGTGGTTTTGTTATGTCATAAAATTAGCAGAATCCGGAGCCCGGCTGCTGCCAACTGCTGCTTTTCCGGTGGAAATCAACCCAAAGAGTTCTTGCCCTTCCTCAGCGCACTCGTTTAATGTAACCGGGACTAACGCTGCGATGTTGACAATAATAAAAGCGTTACAATACACATAATACGAGTTTCACTTATTGGACCGTTATCCAACATGCAACAGGCAGGTCATGTACGAAGTCTGCGCCCCAAGTTGGTAACCACGGCAAATGCCTTGGGTCGGTTGTTACCCAACTTGAAGGGCCCAGAGGCCTCCTGCAGGAGACTTTACGCGGGTGTCGTACGGTCCATGGCCCTATACGAGTGCCCCGTGTGGGCGGACACCCTGGAGGCCAGATTCCTGCCTCTCTTCCGTACGGCGCAGAGCACGATGGCCTCCAGGGCCATCAGGGGATACCGCACGATATCCTTCGAAGCGGCGAGTCTCCTGGCCGGATCGCCACCGTGGATCCTGGAAGCGAGGACTCTTTTGGCACTATATAAGTTCCAAAAGGAGGCGCGGGAGCGGGGTTTCGATTCCGAGCCCGAGGATATTCGGGCCGAGAAATTCCGGCTCCACCAGGTTATGGTAGCTGAGTGGGAGCGACGACTTGGGCAACCACGCGTAGGGCACGCCGTGATTGCGGCGGTAAGAACCATCATGGGGGAGTGGCTAGAGAGGCCACACGGTAGCCTCTCGTACCGTCAGACGCAGATTGTCACCGGGCACGGTTGCTTCGGGCGGTGTCTGCATCTGATGGGTATAGAGCCAACGCCCGAGTGCCATCACTGCGACGTGAGCGTGGACTCGGGCTGCACACGCTCACCGAGTGTCCGGCGTTTGAGACGCCGAGGCGGAAGCTTGTAGCGGCCCTGGGGTTGAGAGTGCTCACGCTCTCCACCCTGCTCGTGGCGATGGTCCGCTGCGCGGATGCGTGGGCGGTCAGCGCCTCCTTCTGCGAGCAGGTCATGCTTGCGAAGGAGACAGCAGAGCGGGTGCGGCGCGATGAGCGAGAAAGACTCGCTGACATCGCTGCACGCGCTCGAAGGCGGCTCGGGCGTCGCAGGGCGCAACCTGACCTCCGCCCCCCATGAGCGCGTGGCTGAGGGTGATGGGTGGAGCCGCCCGTCACCCTAGCAGAAGCAGGCCACGGCGGTGGTACCTCCCCACACCGGGGTTGAGTCGGGGACCGCGTGGTCCCCCCCTCCCGAGGAGGGCCAGACCGATAGGGATGGCCCTGGGTCAGCCGGGGTGCGAGGGATATGTCGCATGACAACCTCACCTTCGGCCTAGCACTACGACCCAGAGACGGCGTGCGGTTTAGTCGGTTCGAGGTTCCGGCTCCGGAGGGGTGGGTATCCGTGGGGATTTACCGCACGTAAAAAAAAGGCAGGTCATGTAGGTATTACCCCTAAAACATCGTTAGTGCGATAACTACGTTACGACTAATCATAGAAAGCAATAACTGGATATATTGAATAACAATTACACTTGTCAATATGTGTAGTAGATTCCACCAAGTGCAATCAATCTCCAGTATAAACAATAACTTGATAAGTTATTATTTTCAACATAGAACAAGCCGCAAAAGTAAATAGTTACTAGCCAATCACGTAGCTGCGAGGCATTTCCGTCGATATTTCAGTCAGTTATCATCAAATTCACTTTTATCTTTTATCATTGGTGTTTTTTTCCGCTTTCATCTCGGACCCTGGGATCTGTTTACTTCTTTTCTTTACATTTATGGCTTTAAATATCTTCTCAAAGTTCTTCAGTTACACCCAGTTACACCAGTCTACTACCGAAGCTTGGAAGTTACCACACCATTCTAATGCTGGTGACAATATGGTACACCGAATGTACAATATTTTTTTAAATTAATTCCACTGGTAGTTATATCCAGTTAAACTGCAGTGAACTATTTAGAACAACTCAATCTTTATCACCAAAAGGTTACATTAGCCTAGCCACGGTTAGGTTACATCTATACATCTATAAATCTATACATCTATACATCTATAAATCTATACATCTATACATCTATACATCTATACATCGATACATCTATACATCTATACATCTATACATCTATACATCTATACATCTATACATCTATACATCTATACATCTATACATCTATACATCTATACATCTATACATCTATACATCTATACATCTATACATCTATACATCTATACATCTATACATCTATACATCTATACATCTATACATCTATACATCTATACATCTATACATCTATACATCTATACATCTATACATCTATACATCTATACATCTATACATCTATACATCTATACATCTATACATCTATACATCTATACATCTATACATCTATACATCTATACATCTATACATCTATACATCTATACATCTATATATCTATACATCTATATATCTATACATCTATACATCTATACATCTATACCTCTATACATCTATACATCTACTAGCTTTTGCCCGCGGCTCCGCCCGCGTGGATGTCGGCTGTTGAAATTTTTCCTGAATTTTCTTCGCTATAAACCTCACGAAGCCCGAGACCTTTCCAACGAATGCAAAGCCGTGGAAATCGGTTCGTGCGTTCTGGAGTTATATAGCGTCAGGAAGGAAAACCCGACTTATTTTTATATAGTAGATACATCTATACATCTATACATCTATACATCTATACATCTATACATCTATACATCTATACATCTATACATCTATACATCTATACATCTATACATCTATACATCTATACATCTATACATCTATACATCTATACATCTATACATCTATACATCTATACATCTATACATCTATACATCTATACATCTATACATCTATACATCTATACATCTATATATCTATACATATACATATATACTACATACATATAAATAAAATTGGGGTGTCTGTTTGTAATATTGAAATAATCGTTTGTTACTACATGCACATGAATATAATACATACACCAAAATAATTTTTTTACAATTTTTGTCTGTCTATTGGTTCCGGGTAATCTCTGTAATGGTTGAACCGATTTTGACGGGACTTTTATTGGCAGGTAGCTGATGTAATAGGGAGTAACTTAGGCTACTTTTATTTAAGGAAAATAGCGTTGACTCAACACTAAGCGATAACCGACATCCACGCGGGCGGAGCCGCGGGCAATAGCTAATAAGAACAAAGATTTCGCACATAGCCGTCGGGTTCAAAAGACGGGGTAAATATTATTTTAAGTTTAACTTTGTTTTACTACATTCGGGCCACTAGTCAAAGGGATGAAAGATTCAGTGCGAAGGCCACAGGCCGGAGATGGACCCTTTTGTGTCAAAGGTGGCGTTTTATTGTAGTTCATGAAATAGCCAGTTAATTATATAATAAAACCACTTTGTTGTCTCGCTTTTCGGGTTTGGGTTGTTTTTCTAATATCATAAAATAGTTACGACACTTTTAGTAAGAAAGAAGTCGATGTTACAGCTAATGTTATTTCAATCAATGTTTTTTTTATTAAAGCGTTAGTTATGATAATATAGCTTATAAACGGTAACTAAAAAGTAGTCTATAATTACTTCTTGGACCGGGGTGGGGTGGAAATACCTCATGAGCCACTTTACACCCTGGCATGTGAAGGTCCCGTCCTAAATAACCAACCCCGCTGACCGGCAGGAGAGGATTATCCCTGGGGATTTCCACACGAAAAAAGGTACATCATATCCAATGCAATAAGAAAGAACATGCACCTATTGCACCTATCGGTGAGTGTAGATGAGAATAAAGTATGACTTCTATAACTCATCACGCACTTATGACATCACGGTTGTATGGAGATACTATCGTATCAGATTGGTTAAGTTTAGCTTTTTGTATCTATTCTCCGTGTGGTGAAGGAGAAAGAGTACAAGTATCACTACCCTATTTCATCCGACGGGTGTCGTAAGAGGCAGCTAACGGAGAAATACACAGACAATATTATTGCGAGAGAACTCGAAATAAAACTCTGTACGTACGTCTGGCCAGCGTTGACATAATAGGACATAGTCTACCAACATTGGGAGAGATTTATGTCAAACAGTGGATTGCTAGGCTAATTGATATCCTTTATTGTATTAAATCTACATTTTCTTTTACATTCCATCCAGTAAATAAGCAAAAACGGTCATTCTAAACAAACCTTTAGTACCAAAAATGGCCTGACATTCCTCGGCACTGCCTAAATTTCTTACGGTCGTCTGTTTTTCGAAATATTACAAAAGTCCTTCGACAAGCAACCTATCGTACCTAAATAAAAAAGGGACGCACGCTCTGCACGTTCCTGGCTGTCAGCCAGGAGTTATTAGTATTGCACAATTGTCCTTTGAGCATTCTTGTTTTCATAATACTCGTATAAAAATTTGGGAAAGGATGAATTTCGTGGCACATGTGTCAATATGTGTTTGATAAGATACAAATAAATATGTATCATTATAGAGTATCATGCTGCATGAATTTTGGACATGTTATCTCTGTGAGTGTCTATGTAATTATAGCCAAGCTCTCCTAGCCGGTGCATGTGTTCAATAATGAATAAAGTTAGAGCATAGCCTTTCGACTCGATTTTGTAATGCTGTATTGGCCATTTCGACGGGAGGCGTCTGATGTAAAATCGCGGATGCAACCGGGAAAAAGCCCCATCAAAGATCATGATGATAATAATGACCATGGATGATGACCATACAATATAACCCTAAGGAGGGTCAGACCGAGAGGAATGGCCTTTGGTTAGCCGGGGTGCGAGGGATATGTCGCGAGACAACCTCACCTTCGGCCTAGCACATCGACCCACAGACGGCGTGCGGTTTAGTAATAATATAATGTTTGCAAGTCAACTCCCACCCTCTTAAGAGTATATTGTAAGAGTTACATTGCATAGTACTTTCATCCATGTATATTTTTTTTAAATTAAATTAAAATTTCACTTGCTCATAATATGGCGCAAATCTCACCGAAATTAGGCACATAATGATACCTATTATCAAACTGTGGTTTTTTGATTGTTATTGAATCATGAGTGGGATTATGACATTTTGTTTACTGGTTGAGTTGCATTATTCTTAAAAAAATATAGATACCAAAAAAGTGTTCAATAGAACAAATAAATTAATAAACCTATCTATTGCTTGTTCATTTCAGGCAACTTCGTATTTAAATAGAAAAAATCATCTTGTACGTGTATAATAAACAAAACTTTTACTCAAATATAACTTTTGTTTTATCTCTGTTTAAAACTATAAGTAAATTCACCATTTTTAATAATTTTGTATTACATTATTAACAAGTGAAAGGAAAAACTTCGTATGATCCACGTGTGTATTGTTGATTACTGTCTTCGGCTCTCTTTAGACCCTCGCCTGACAACTAGGGTCTCAATATCACCTCTGCGGTAATCCCCAACTTTACACACCATACCTTTGTACTATGATCTACTAATAAAGGTCTGTGTGCCATTACAAGTCGTACATGTTTCAGATGCGTAAGACAGTTGCCCCTATTTCTGATATTGAATATATTCTTTCTTATTCAAACAATTCTCGCGAAGACGCACGTGACTTTCGGTGAAACTATAATTCGTTTCTGTAATACGATCACTTTTATTTTATTCAC
Source organism: Eilema caniola (assembly GCA_949126895.1). Lineage (NCBI taxonomy): Eukaryota > Metazoa > Arthropoda > Insecta > Lepidoptera > Erebidae > Eilema > Eilema caniola. The sequence goes on from OX421470.1 coordinate 23,243,944, forward strand.
AAAAACAGCTACACAAGAACACAAGAACATATTTTTGTCAGCCCATTTATGATTTTGCAAGTCGACGAAACGACCCCAGTTTTCGGAAGCATGGATGAGATGACAAAATTATGTTATTGTCAACTCAACCTATTGTTATAAGTATTTTAAGAAAACCTAGTACTAAGTGCGTAAGCACTGTTATTATAATGCATCTAAAAGATTAGCCGGCATCTCAATAAATTTTATACCTACTAAAGTTATATTTGTATCGGTAATATGATAGCATAATATAGGTTAAGAGTAATAAATGTGATCGTTATAGTGAATAATCAACGAGATACTGATATGAGTGCACAGATATATCGATTCAGTAATAGCACAGATAAAACAATGTGTTTTATAGATATTCTCCGGGTAACTAATTACAATAGGCACGTAACATTTCATTTGATGAGGTTTCTGGCATGTTTTGTGAAATGAAATGTTTGATCCCTCCAATCTAAACTACCTGTATTTATGCAGAATGGAACCACACAATTATATTCTTTTTGTTGGGCGTTTCCTTTTTGCATAAATACGGACAACTTATAGTCTTACCAACAAATCTATGAATTGAAAGGGGGTAGAGACAATCGTGCCTTCACTGTTGGAATTGCACTGCCTGATCGGATGTAAGGTAACATTTAGCTGCCGTAAAACCCAATCTCAATCTTTCAAAGTGAAATTTCTGTATGCGGCATCAAAATTTCATATTTCAGTTACCCATTATGCATAGTTAAGCGCAAATTTCTCGAGATAGTTTAACTGATACGCTCATTTGACATGCCGTGGACGTTTCGCGTCGGAAACTTCTTGAAGTAGTTCAGCTTGGAAGTTGAAGTTGGCATCTTCAGTTAGACCGTGTATACGTCGGCACGTTAGCATAGTATTATAAAACATTGGGTAGGATATGTGATTAGTTATACATACATATACTCACGCCTATATATCCCCGAAGGTGTAGGCAGAGTTGTATTAACACCCTCATTTCGCCAATAATTCCCCGATTTCCCGATCCTACGCAATAGGGGGCGAGCTTATTGCCGTCTACCGGACACTTAGTAAAGCCCTAACCCTTAGTCGTCTTCTACGACACCCACAGGAGGAGATGGGGTAGCACCATTCTACTCCACTGGGAACCAACACGGCAATACATAATTATTGTTTTAGAAAATATTGTGATTTTTGAAGTGCAAACTTCTTTAGCGGCATTGAATGGGTAAAAAGTGTTAAGCTCGCGTCAGGATCACTTGACCTTTGAACAGTCCCCGACGACTGACGTTATACAACATTAGCTACAGATTGTTTATTTTGTTAGGTACGCTAAGAAGCTTCGTAGCTTAGTGTCAAGCGCTTCGACTGTAAGTCCTTATGGTTTCAGATAGTACAGGGTTCGAACCTGGGCTTCTGACACTTTTAGTGATTATTTTTCTTTTTGTAATTTATTACTTTTTGTGATTATTTTTTCTTTTTGTAAACTGAAATAATAAATAAAATATTTACAATTGTATAATGCGTCGATAGCAAATTCTACATGGACACGCTTTATTAATTTAAAGTTTTCACTTCTATCGGCACTTCCGGAGTGCAACCCGTCTTTTTTTATTGCTGCAAGTCAAACTGTAATATCGAATAAACTTGTTAGACCCCCATAAGTCAATGTCAGCGACAGTGTACTTAAACTATTATTAGAACATTGAACTACCGTCATTTGTATAAACTTCTTGTCGTAATGCAGATATTCTGTGGACGATATTGGCGCAGGTTGGGTTAATGTGTAAAGCCGGCTTTAAGCTGTATTTGACGGACGTGACCAAATTGTAGATTATAATATTATCAACGTTCCGCCTTCGCAGTCACGTGCCAATAAGAATGTCATGAAACTCTGTAATTAGCTTAAAGATCTAATGCCATAAATTCAAAAGTGAATAAATGATGAATTTTTAAATAAATAAATGATACGAGAGCAATTTGTTAAATTGATTTAGGACGTAGGGATGAAAGTAATGTCGTAAGGAATGACTATGGGAGTGGATGACTACTGTGGCAGAGGAATACCTAAGAAGAGATGGATGGACTGTGTAGAAGATGATATGGCTAGGATGGGATGGCAATGTTGAGATGACTGCATCCAGAGATGAATAGAAAAGGCACATATGCTGTCTTGACCCCAAATATATATGGGATAAGCCCAGGAGGCTCATAATGATAATGAAGATGGAACAAAACTATTACTTACTTATCATACTGGTTATAGGTAGGTAAGACCTTTAAAGAAGCCAACGTGGAAGGGTCGTCTACCCATTTGTCAAAGCCAAATTGTGTTTCGTAAGCAAAAACGTACATGTCCGGGCAGAATAAAGCTGCTTTTGTTGTAATTGCAATTGTCATCAGTATTTTGTACGATATAATGTGAACAAGGATCCCAACCCTTATCTCACCACACGTTACAGTTATTAACGTGGATAAGATTTTTTAGATATAATAATCGTCATCGTCGAAGTTCTGTGATCACTTGTCGGAGTTTTGAGGAATTTATAAAACAAAATAATGTTCTCCTTATTTAAAAACAAAATATTTTGAAGTAGGGTAAACCAGGCATACGTGTTCCAGTCGCATCCTACTTGCAAAACTGACAGTTGTATTTTAAATTTAGCGTAAATTTCATTCGAATGTCACCTGAATCTCGTGGGGGGCGGACACACGGAAACAATTTACTGGCGTGGCTAACGGGGTCTGGTACACTTGACATTGGCGTCTCGCCATTAATTAATTTTATTATATACATTTTACTTGCTTAAAATTGCGGCGATTTGCTGCAGAGGCCATTATAAAGAAATTGAAGTTGAAGTTCATTCGAATGGGTCTGTTACACAAGTATGACAACGATGTGAACAACATTATGCTGATTATAATCTATAATATAAAAATGAATCGCAAAATGTGTTGGTAAGCGCATAACTCAACAACGCCTGGACCGATTTCGCTAATTTTTTTTTAGAATATTCCTTGCAGTACGAGGATGGTTCTTACGCAGAGAAAAAATAAAAAAGTGTTAAGCCGTCACAGGAACGGGAACAGAATTCCACGCGGGCGAAGTCGCGGGTATCAGCTAGTTTACTATAAGTGATTAACAGTAACAAAAATGTGTTTATGATAGCCTGAATTTATTTTATATTTGTTGTAGGTACTATATTCCTCATATTTTTACATGTTAAGGTAAAGGCAATAAATAAAGGGAAAGCAAAAGAAAAAAGAACTCTACATAAAAATATTTAGTGGGGCACATTTGCCCGATGTATTCGTGTAATGGCCCCACCCTAGGTTTTAAGAAATCGTTTATATCAGCTGTTTTAATTATATTTAAGAAGATCTTTTAGTTTTTGTTACGCAAATTGAGTCAGAATTTGCAAATAGTTACTTAAATAAACTTGTTTTAAATAACACCGTTCTTTATTTCAATTCTTCGAATGGCGGGGCACGATTCCCCAAGTTTACCCTATACAATCGTACGTTTCGTTGCGAGTGGGTCGGCAGCTCTTATCTCAATGGTTCACCCTCCAAAGATCCATGGTTCTGTGAAAAGCAACGAGAGGCTTTCTCTACCTGTCGATATAATTATAATTGAGGTGGTTTTTCTTTGACCCAATTTATAATTAAAGATGATAAAATTGTGGACGGAGCTGAGTACGAGGTGTTTCTCGTTTCAGAGCTGACTGGTTTGACTTTGTTACGGTCTTATTAAAAATGTCTACTTAGAAATAATGCTGAATGGTTTAAATTTAATATTGCAAACGTTTTCTACAAAGCACAATTATAGGTGTTTACAAAATGTTAGCTGCTAGTTAATGCATTATAGCTGCTAACAGAGAAGGCCTGCGATGCGAAAGCATTTAGAGATGCATTTTAGGTTTTCGTTTAATTTTATTTATTTCAGATAAAGTAGTACTCCTTCATTCATTTTTTTTATTGTATGTACAGATAGCTCGAAGGACCGATGGTCGTTGCAGCAGACGAGTCCTAGAGTGGAGACCGCGAAAAGGCAAACGAAGGGTTGGACGCCACCTGGCCAGATGGACCGATGACCTGATAAAGGTGGCTGGGATGGACAGGATGCGGAAGGTGGAGGATCGTACGAAATGGCGCACATTGGGAGAGGCCTATGTCCAGCAGTGGACTGCAGTGAGCTTATTGATTGATTGTACAGATAAATTAAGGCGAGTTTCAGTAGCTTAGTGGTCAAAGCATTCATCCTGTAAGGGAAAGATAGCGGGTACGAACCCCGCTTGAACCGTTTCAATTTTTGAAGTGAAAACTTCTTTAGCGGCGTTGGATGGGTTAAAAATATTAAACTTGCGTCAAGATCGCTTGACCTTTGAACCGTAACCGACGACTGACGTCATACAACATTAGCAAGAGATTGTTTATTTTGTCAAGTACGATATGAAGCTTTGTAGCTAAGCCGCAAACGCTTCGATTGTGAGTCCTTATGGTTTTAAATGTTACCGGGTTCGAACCTGGGCATTTTGTGATATTTTTTTCTTGTTGTAATTTATTACTTTTTGTTATAATTTTTTCTTTTTGTAATTCATTATTTTTTTCTGACAGAAAATTAGTAAGTAGTTATAGGTATGGTATAGTATGGTATGTTCTTTTTATCTTTTTCTCTGTATATAACGAAGAAAGAAAGAAAGAATAAGTTTTCACTTCTGCCGGCACTCCCGGAGTGCAACCCGTCTTTTTATTCCTATCTTAATCGAAAGTACTTTACTTACTTGGAGTTACATTTATTTTTAAATAATCAGATCTTGTGTTTAAGTAATAGTGGCATAGTGGGTATACAACGTTTCGTAGGGTGCGGTGAAAACATATTTATAAGGAGTGTCCGGAGCTTAATATCGTGAAAAGAGACTTTATAATGTTACATCAGAAAACATTGTTGTTTCGAGTGAAACATAATTGCCGTTGGTCATAATTTATTGACCCATACTGCTGCACGTTACCTAAGTTAGAAGTGCATTATGAAAGCTAGTAATAAAAATAAAGAACTTTAACGACACCAGCAGGGCTAACATGCGCGCCACGAGATAGCTATCTCGAGGCATTTTGCCGTTTTATGTCGATATGTCGACTGTTGGTAGCATGAAGGGCTAACATGCGCGCCACGAGATAGCTATCTCTAGGCATTTTGCCGTTTAATGTCGATATCGACTGTTGGTAACATGGCAAATTTCATGGCGATCTGTCAGATGTCGCTATAACTCGACTTCGAGAAATCATCTCTACTTAGTGTCTCCAAATTGTAACATACGTGCCCTTCTTTACTCGAATTTTGACATTTAAAATGTTTTGTCTCTCGTCTTTCATTTGGTCGACGAGAAGTTATTTCGTGTAAACTTTTCTTGTGCTCGGTTCATTTTGGATCAAAATTTAGTACCTTTGTGCGACTGCAAGTAATTTTCGACCTTAATGACATTTCCTTTGTTACGTGTCTTTTCGCGTTAATTGATGACGCTGAAGACGAATATAAGAAAAAAATTCGATAGTATGTCATGTCAATAAGGTCGAAAATTGTTTGCACTATTTTTTCTCTTTTTTAAATTAAAATGTTTTGTCTCCCGTCTTTCATTTGGTCGACGAGAAGTTATCTCGTGTAAACATTTTTTGTGCTCGGTTCATTTTGGACTAAAACAGCGACTGCAAGCCTTTTTCGACCTTAATGACATTTCCTTTGTTACGTGTCTTTTCGCATTAATTGATGACGCTGATCACGAATATAAGAAAAAAAATTCGATAGCATGTCATGTCAATAAGGTCGAAAATGGTTTGCACTATTTTTTCTCTTTTTTTCATACCTAGCATTACTAACTAGTCTGTGCTTTCGAGCAAATGGCCGTATCGGGCCGATTTTATCGGATAAATGTTTAAAAAATGTGTATGCCATAGACAACAATTGAAAAAGTTTGACGCGACAAAATATGTCGGCGTTACTTCGCTCGAGAAGACTCGAGATGATATCTCATCTCGATTCGAGATATTTGACGACGCGCGCATGTTAGCCCTGCAGGGCTGCATATGCGCCAGATATTTTGTCTATAAATGTATATACTTACTTCGTCGTGGATTGTTCACTGATGTTATTCGGTTCAGCGACAATGGCCCAACGGATAGGGATTTGAGCACGTTTCTTTCTAATTTCTAAATAAGCGTACTGTGGATTTGACAGTTTGCAATACAGTGTGCAGTGGTAAAGTGGTCAGAAAGCATTTGTAAGATTTGTAGAAACCCAAAACAGTGACTGTTCAGCGCTGCGCTCTACTGTAGCATCGGTAGATAGATGTGTGCCACAGGGGTCAGTTTTGGGACTCTTCCTGTTCATACTTTACAGTTCAGATATTGTTCAGGTTATAAAACACTGCCAATTTCACATATACGCAGATGATGTGCAAATTTGCTTCTCCTTTAAGGCTACTACATTCCAGGAAGCCATAAGGAAGGAGAACGAGAATAATAATATGAGCACCATTGTCGATACACCAGTAAAATACCCTCGTACTGAATAGTCCAAGTAGACCAAGTAATTGATATTGGGCTTTAGAGATCAAATCACTCGGGTAGGTGATCTAAATCCCCTAATCTATGTAAATAATGTCCTAATTGAACGTGTACATGAGGCTAAAAACTTAAGACTTATAAATGGACGAGAAACTGGGGTTCAAGCGCCATTTTGCGGAATGTGTGAGGAACTGTTTTTATAGGTTGAAGCTGCTGTATAGACTTTCTTCGTATCTAACTCCGGATGAAGTTGGTTGATGCCTTGGTACTATCCAAGGCATCAACCAATTAAACGGACGCGGTCTATGGCCCGCGACTGCTTGCAAAAACGGCCAATTTAATACAAAGGGTGCAAAATGCGTGTGCTCGCTTTTGTTATAGTATACCGCCTAGACGCCATTTTACGCCATATTTGAATAATCACAGAAAAACTTAAAATGAAGTACAGGAGGTAGTTACATCTTGCAACTGTTCTTTTTGGCAATGTAAAGGCCCTTTCTACCTGTACTCTAAACTGCAATAGCTCAATGAAAACAGTAGGTATTTGACAAGAGCATCTCGTGTGAGGTTGTGTTGTACAATGTTCACGGGTGAGTGTGTATTGTTCTTGTTTTTTTTTTAATTTTGTTCTGTGTAAAGCAAAATAAAGATTGTACCTATCCAATTTGTAGCATTAGCTGAACTGCGGCCTTTTGGACACACTTCACACTGGCAAATGACATGTAACGAAGGTTGTTGTAAAGGTAATCTTACAAAGCCTATTACTTATAAACTAGTGCTGCAGACCGTTGGTGTTGCGGAGAACAGACACAGGCATGAGTGTCATCTTAACCACTCCAAGACGCAATACTCGCATGAGCCCAGTAGCTCGGTACTATGAGGTGGCTACAAAGACATTCTTAGATTAATAAATAGTAGCGTAGTACTGAGGGAGTTAATTTGAAATACGGTGCAAAAAGAGACTTACCCCTCTGGTATGGCCATACGACTAGTTATGGTGCTTGGCAACGACGGCTTAATACCTTAGCGTCACTTTAGTTACAAGCGTCATTCTAGAATTTGATAGATTTATAGGTGCCTGCTGCTCTTATATTTATTTTTGTACCAGTATTCATTACCACATCACGGCATGGTATTCCTTTTTGGTTGGGTATCTATATATTTTAGGTTGCATATTAGAAAATCAAAACTTTCTCGAGCAAATTTGAAAGGAACAATTTACAGAGCAACACAGTTTAAAATAACGATGGTCATTTCATCAAAAGTTCAGCTGACCAAAAAATATCAATGTTTAAATTATTTATTACACTATTGACCAAATCGTTTAAAGATCAAAATGGATTACAATATTTGTTTTTATAAAAATCTGTACAATCCGACTTGGATAGGTTAGCGTAGCGAAGCTCTCGCATTAGGCCTTCGTGGTTATTTTTTTATGACCATGCACAATAAATTCACTTTTATTTTATTTATGATTTGATACTTTAAAATCACATCTAGCAACTTTTGATGTCCAATAAATTGGGATTTAAATTTTTTTCCAAATAAAATATTTGCTCATTTAAATTTTGTTATTTCGTTTATTGTTCTTTTGAAATTTGCTCGAGAAAGTTTTGATTTTCTTATATGCAACCATTTTTATAGTGTAGTAGGTATGCGGGGACAGTAATACATTGGAATAATAATAAAATCGTTGTCAACACGTTTGCCCAGTGAGTCGTCTCGGATCGGACAATACTGTCGCACGCGTGTGCTATGGTGATGAGTCACTGTGGCGTGGCACGGCCGGGTTGGTGCGGGCGCCGCGTACCGACCTATGTACAGTCGACAAAATCGATAGTATCCCACCTTCACATATAAAGTTGTATGTGAAGTTGGGATACTATCGATTTTGTCGACTGTAACTAATTATTTATTCCTATGTAGTACTAGCTGTTGCCCGCGGCTCCAACCGCGTGGATGTCAATTATCGCTTAGTGTTGAATCAACGCTATTTTCCTAAAATAAAAGTAGCCTAAGTTAAGCCTTATTACATTAGCTACCTGCCAATAAAAGTCCCGTAAAAATCGGTCCAGTCATTTCAGAATTTAGCCGGAAGAAACAGACAGAAACACAGACAAAAATTGTAAAAAATGTTATTTTGGTGTATGTATCGTATTATATTCATATGCATATAGTAATTAACGGTTATTTCAATATTACGAACAGACACTCCAATTTTATTTATATGTGCATATATTGTTTTAAGTAATAATAATATTTCAGTGTGTAGTATTAGTGTTTAATAAACGTTTTTTCTTTTTTTTTCTTGAAGTTAACCTTATAGAGTACTTATTATTTCGGGAAATAGCAGTTTTTTTACGATGAAGAGTTTTCACGCAGAAAGTAGAAAATAAATACAACATCATTCTTCATACGTCTCTAAAGCGAAGGTAAAAAATAACTTTTGTTTTCGTAACTTGTTTTGCGTACCTATTCAGTTCTTTCTAACAAAGTCCAAACTTTTATATTGAGGCATACTACGAGTTCCTTTTCAAATTGGCAACCATTTGACTCGGGGAGCTCTACGGCTTGTTTTTATTTCAATAAAGATGTGGGGGCCCACTTGACCACTGTCTCACCCGCTGATGATGTGGTCAACGACGAAACATGATTGATCAGATAGAAGTAAGGCACGGTTTATACAGAAGAGACGTGGCGCGGACGTATGGTGGTGGGGGACAAACACAAGATAAAGCTTATGTAGTGTCCAATAACATCGTTTTTTTCTTGGAGGAGAATTGCGCCCGCGACATCCCGTCAGTAAAGAGACGCGCCATCGCATCGAGTGGCGCGCGTCACGACATTCACGTTATTGTACACTACAAAAGGTTTATATTGTGTTACTTAAATTGTCCACCACCGCTATACGTCCCCGGCACGTCTCTTCTGTATAAACCGTGACTAACGTCGCTTGCCATAGGCAAGGAGTCCGTCCTCACACATTACTTGACATTACGCCCGGAAACGGTGCGCACTGGAAAACCCACAGCAGGGAACTCCCTGCTGTGGGTTTTCCAAGCGACTACAATATGAGGTTCTTCAAGAAGTGCATTAGAAGGTTCTTACAAGATCGACAGCACGAGTGAGACTCCCCTGGTATTGGATTCGTCTATAGGCCATGATAACCATTTTCCATTAGGTGGGCCGAGTGCTTGGCTGCCCCCTAAGTGGTATAAAAAACCTATTCATGCTAGATTTGCAGTTTCCCAGTTTATAGTTTCATGCAGAATTAAGTAAGGAATTTTTACACCTAAGCTGCAAGCACAATGTTGTGGTACTGTACTGTGATGGCGGTATTAGAAAGGGGTCGGAGTAATTGAGTTTTGTATTCTAAGCTTCTACACATAAGCAATAAAACACCGATAAGCTTGTAAGTTTCTCTGTCTTCTTCCAATGTCCAAAAGTGAAAACGAGAGGTTTTAAATACTTTTCTTCAAAGAAGAAGTCTGAAGAGAGTGAATATTGTGAAGGCTACAGGGAGAAATTAATGATTAGAGCAAAAATTGTTGCCCCAACCAGAAATAAATGCGACAAGAGAACAAAAAGATGATTTCTTCAATGTTATTTTAATTTGTAATAAGGGATGCCTCTTCAGGGGTGTATGGTCAAGACCTGATAATGATTCTCTATAATACTACTCTCAATAATCACGTAGGTACTATGTCTTTCTCTGCACTATTTATATCTTTGGTTGACTAAGAGAATGTAATTAAAATGGCATTAGGTCCGCCTATGTACTTGTGCATAAAGTTAAAAAAAAGAATAAATAAATAATCCATAAGAAAATTTTCATACAAAGATTTGGTGACAAAAAGTATTTTCCTTTATAGTAGGCGCAAAACGCAATCAATAAAGTTGCGTCTCCCATGTCGCAATGCGAATTGATAACATATTTTATATTATTTGACGCAGATATCAAACAATAAAATTACTTTAGTGGCCTGTTACTAAAAGTAAACAAAAGGCTATTTGTGATTTTTGGCGGTTAATAAAATAAATTACTAAAAACAAAAAACCTGACTGATGCTAAAAAGATCGAAACAAGCTTTATAGCAGGCGGTACCCATTATTTTCATCTGGTTTGAGATTTGCAAATGGCTCATTATTTGCAAATTCATGTCTCAATGAATCAATAAAATCCGTACGCTGGTTCAGAAGATATGAAGTAATAAATAAGATTACAAACATATATACATACAAACATACAAGATACGCGCGAAAAACATAACCCTCCTTAGCAGTCGGGTAAAAAAGGTAAACAAACTTCTATTCACTGTTTTACTCACTTTTACTTTGTATAACTTTTCTCACTTTTTTTTTTCATAGTTATTACTGACTTTTTCTGCGTAAAAGTTTGGGCCTATCTGCAATATATTCTAAGTAGTAACGAAATTCAGTAAGAATGTTTGTAACACAATGTTTAACTGTCGAGACTGGTAAATATAATGCGATATACTGAAGACATTTAAGACAAGTGTAGATACATTTATGCATTAAACTTTTCGAATAAGAATGTTACCGCATTGCATAGTTCTAATTCACACCTAAGTTGTAGAGAAAATCACAGAATGGTAGGAGGATATGAAGGTGGACCAGCCCAATATTACTAACATAAATGAGTCGAATAAAGATACAAGAGACATTTTTAGAGACCCGTATCCTATGGGTAAAAACCAAACGGAAGCGAAGTCTTAGTAATACAATTATTCTGTGGTAATACTAAGACTTCGCTGTCCGTCCCTCCATCCGTCTGTCACCAGGCTGTATCTCAAGAACCGTAATAGCTAGACTGTTGAAATTTTTACAGATTGTGTATTTCTGTTGCTGCTGTAACAACAAATACTAAAAACAGAATAATAATGAAAATAAAGGGGGGCTACCATACAAAAAATGTGATATTTTAGCCCATTTTCATGCCCATTTTCAGTTGCCGAGCTAGATCTCAAGAACCGTAATAGCTAGACAGTTGAAATTTTTCACAGATTGTGTATATCTGTTGCCGCTATAACAACAAATACTAAAAACAAATAATTATGATAATTAGGGGGGGCTCCCATAGAAATAATGTGATATTTTAGCCCTTTTTCATGCCCATTTTCAGTCGCCGAGCTAGATCTCAAGAATCGTAATAGCTAGACAGTTGAAATTTGCACAGATTATGTAGCTTTACTGTGGCTACAACAACAAATACTAAAAATAAAATAAAAATTATATTTAAGGGGGGCTTCCTTACAACAAAATTATTTTTTTCCGTTTTTTGCTCGGTATTAATAATGGCTACACGTAGATGCTAGAAATAATTACAAATTATTAAGGTTATATATTTACTTTAACCTTTTTTCTAGTACGGAACCCTTCATGCTCGAGTCCGACTCGCACTTGGCTGGTTTTTTAGAAAATTATGTTAATAGAGAGCGGAATATTAAGTGAAGCTATGTATGACAATGTCGGTATCGTAATATTACAAGTATCATACTTACAACGGCACTACAGGGTGATCGATAGGTGAATGACCGATTACAAAGAGTTGCCTCTCTTTGCATTCCTGTATAATGGCTTAGTCACTGCAACCAACTAGTAACTACAGGATACACACTAGTATATCTAGTTACAGTTGTTGTTCAGTATATATTTCGCAGCCGCTGAATCTGAAGCTGATTGAGAGCCGTTCAATTAACTGCCTGGGCTCTTTAATAAACGGCGTCGTTCAATAATCGCCTGAATGGTGTTCAGCCAGTTGATATGGCGGTGGATGAGTTCAATTTCACCAAGTATACACTATTATAAAACAATCTCCTCCGGGCTCGTTTGTCTCATGATTTAGGTCCGTGATACGTGTCTCGAGGTATAGCTCATGTGGGTGTATTAAAAAACTGACCTCCGAATCTGCTAATTTTATGTCATGTCATAAGAAACCACTGTCATATCGCTGCCATTGCATAAAATTTCATTAAATTTAAGACTTTATGACTGAGTATTAAAGTCAAAAATGAAAAGAGTTTAGTAACATTTTTCATTCACTCTACGAAATTGTCATTTAATTTTACACTTTAATAGTATAACTGTAAAGTCTAAAGATAAATGGCAGTGAATACAGTGTCCCTAGTCTTAATAAACAGGAAGTTGTTTACCTTTTCGAGTCGCGGGCTTCAAGTTGCATTTGTTTGTACTCGTATAAGTACTAGTATAAGTTGCTAACGTGCATTGTTTTGATAACCTTTTTAATTATCAACAGGCTTATGTTTATCCACAATCTCACCTGTTAGTAAGTGTTATGGTCGTCACGACTGTCTGAAATCAAATTATTTACCCTTGACTTGATGACTTCCAGATTATAGCGTTCTGGAAACAATAGACTTATATAGGCATCTTGTCTTAAAATAGAAGTGGTCTGATAGCTGAAATTAACCATTCTATTGTTCTTTATGGTCTAATTTGTGCCTCTCTAAGATTTACAGGCCTATATAATATGAATGAATTTTATCATCGCCTTGGGGATACCCTAAATCTTAATTAAATGTTAATATGTAACATCCAAAGTTCTGTTCAAGTGAACGTAGTTAATTGAACGTCTGCATATGTAAGTATGTTAGATCGTAGGTCCAAAATAGATTCAAGACTAACTACGATAACAAGGGTATGTCTTTATTATACCCTAAAATGACACATTTTAATAAAGTATAATCCTACTTTTTAAGTATGCTAAGCTACGCTTTGTATGACGGGAAATCAAATAGCTCTTATTTATAAATGATTTAAAATCCGATCTAATCCAATGTAAAAACAGTTCTTCTTACTATGACAATTCCTTTACTGTCTCTGCTGTGCGGCTGTGGAATTCTCTTCCTCATTCCATACGCGACAGCCCTTCTCTAAATGTCTTTAAAAATCGAACGAGAGACTATTTCCTCTCTGAACAATAACAGACATAATGTGTATCTATATATATCTGTGTATTTGTATGTATGCCTATATGTATGAACGTTTATATACGCTTATGTGTATTTTATGTATGTGTATGTAGGTTTACGATGGTAATCTAAGTATGTGTATGTAGGTTTATGATGGTAATATATTCATGTATTTGTTATGCCTTTTATCAGGAGTATACATTTGGTATGTCTCCTCATATTATTAGACTCCATTAATAATGTACACACGACTGCCTCTCATTGAACTGCAATTCCTCTGTGCACTCCCGGGTTTGCTGGAAGAGAACTCAACCTTGAGTTAAGCTCGCCTTTGTACATATTATCTCTTTTATTTGTTTCAATACTATGTAAGTGTACAATAAAGAATAAATAAATAAATAAAAAAAAAAAATTACCACATTTTTTTATTCAACCTTATTGGTAAGCAACTCATTTCATGAGCTAAAAAATTTTTTTCATTGGGTAAAGAGGTAGGTGAAGGTTATAGGTCAGATCATATAATAAAATATTTGCGATTTAAAACCGCAGTGCTACCACTATGTTTCTCAAATTCCTTACTCAGAAAAGGGATAAATTTCCATCTCAATAGAGTTATGAAACTACATGGAAATGCTCTCTAAATAAACCGCAACAGTAACCCGGATAACGTTTCAAGATTATCGAGAGAAACTCACTGGATGATTACTTAATGATAAAAGTTAAATTGTCTTAAGCAAAGATGGTTATGCAAACCACTGAATACAAATTGCGCAGAAATGATTTTAGCAGAATTAGCAATGCAATTGACTAGGCGTGTTCTCTGTTGAAATAAAATAATAATCCGCCAATTGTTTTATTATTATTATAATATCATAAATGGAAAAGTGAATGAATGTGTCTGTTTGTCCGTCTTTAAATAAAACTGCTTTAAGTACATACCAAGTCGTTTATTGTTTTTTTTTAATACGCATAGTGGCAGAGTGTCGATGCCTTTGCCACAAATTTAGGTGGATTTGAAATTAAAAAAGAGGACTTTGCCGGCCTAGGCCTACAAGGTTTGTATGAAATTCCATTAACGACCTCTGGTCCTAGCCGCGCCTGAAACGTCATACTTCGCAGCCTATTATGAGGAACATAATGTCAATATTTCATTGCATGTTAGAGAAAAGAATGTTTGCAAGATTGAAGTTTGCAATTCCGCAGCTTTCGAGGGTGAAAAAAGTTGCAGGAAGTTGGGAACCATCCGTACTATGAAACGCATTTATCCCACAATGGGGCCCGAAAACGGCACGTGACATTTTGTTCGACCCAAATTCTACCTTAGGAAAACCAAAGTAACATTATGGTACCTACATAAATGCAACGTCTTTTGTTCGTGTTTTGTTTAGGTCCGAGGTCTTAAATTCACGTTTCATGGCACCCCCCTTATTGTATTGAAGACTTTTTAAATGGTAGAGATTAGATCCTACTATCATCCTGCGAGCCTAAGCTAGGTGTTATTTGCTCAGTGCTATTCGGCTGGGTGCTCTAAGTGGACTACACCGATGAAATACTCAGCTGGATCGTTTTTTCTGTCTAATTACGAAGCAGCTGAACATCGATATTTATTGAGGCTACTGCCATCTCCTGCACCTCAGCTTTTTACCATCTAGCGGGGTAAAGTCAATTGTCAGACCAAATATGAAAAAGACAAGTTGTCAAAATTTTTAGAGCTCCAATTATCCGTACCAATTGCGTTAGATGTTATTATGGCATGGTATCAGTCTCGTCAACAATCCGAAGACCAACGTGTGAACGCTCTGCCCGCGCAAGCAATTTAGCTTAGTTGGAGAAGTTAGAGAGAATATTAGTAATTTCGATAATTTCGGTTGCTAATATTCTTTTAGAAAAAGAAAAAAATTATCCCGGGTTCTTTAAGCATGGCGTGAAAAGGCATCTATTCGGAGAAGGCGATAAAATGCCAACAGTGAAAAAGGAGATTTCAAAAAAACTGATTCCATACTCACGTCGTATTGAGAAGCATCCCAACAAGCTTGCAGGTAAACTATTAAAGTCCTCTAGCTCCTTCACACGTATAAAAAGGAGAGCTTTCCAGGACCTCCTTAAATTATAGAACACGGTCACGAACCAAAACCACCTACCAATATGCGCACCCACCAATGGACGTATACCATGCATGCCTATCACTACATAGTATAAAACAAAGTCGCTTTCTCTGTCCCTATTTCCCTTTGTATGCTTAAAACTTTAAAACTTCGCAACGAATTTTGATGCGGTTTTTTTTAATAGAGTGATTCAAGAGGAAGGTTTATATGTATAAAACATGTTTAATATAGTAGAGGGTGCAGCGGGAATGGGATCTGACGCCGCGCGGGTGGAAAAATATTGGCGGTACGAAGTTCGCCGGGTCAGCTAGTGTACTATAAATGCTTAACCTCCAGTTAAAAGCCCAGACATGTGCAGATTGCATGACTAAAGGAGTTAAAAGAAAAATCGGGGCCGTCAAGTTAAGGACCACCGTTTAAAGATCCCTAGCGGAGTTCAGTTATTAAAGGAATGAATGTAAAAAAAAGACGGGTTGAACTCCGGGAGTGCCGGCAGAATTGAAAACTTTTTTTTTTCTTTCTTTCTTCGGTATATACAGAGAAAAAGATAAATAATATAGCGCCAATCATAGAATCTATCAATAATTTTCTGTCAGAAGAAATTGACAAATTACAAAAAGAAAAAATAATCACAAAAAGTAATAAATTACTGAAAGAAAAAATAATCACAAAAAGTGTCAGAAGCCCAGGTCCGAACCCGGTACTATCTGAAACCATAAGGACTGTAAGTCGAAGCGCTTACCGCTAAGCTACGAAGCTTCTTAGCGTACCTAGCAAAATAAATACTCTGTAGCTAGGAATGTTGTTTGAGGTCACGTGATCCTGACGCGAGTTTAACATTTTTTACCCATCCAACGCCGCTAAAGAAGTTTTCACTATAAAAATCATTTGACTACATTCTATCATCGCACTACTCGCCATAGGCAGGGAATTCATCCTGACACGTTGCAACTGGAAACAGTACGTACAGTCAGGTATCAAAGGAACTTCATCCCTCACACGCTAAAGCTGTGGAATGAACTCTATGCTGAGGTTTTTCTAAGTGTATATAATATGTGGCACTTCAAAAAAGGCATTAGAAAATTCATAAAACGTTGCGAGTCTAATGTCTCTGGTATTACACCCGTCCATAGGTCCCGGTTACCATTTTCCATTAGGTAAACCGTGTGCTTGTTGGCCAACTGAGAGGTATGAAAAAATATGCTCCCAAAGTGGACATCAACGTGATAAAACCGCCTTTCACTTAGGCCCCGTTGATGATTCATGGCGGATGTCATTTCACCTTATTGGATATACGCAGGGAACTATAAAATTGCTTCATTGGTTTAACTTTGCGGGGTTGTAAAAGGAAGCATTAATATATAATGAACACTAAAGTCGGGCCTTTAGTTAGAAAACAGCTTTATGATGAGACTATAAATTATTCTTTATGTGAGATTTGTGTACCGGTGGGGTTGGCTTAGTCCCCAAAGCTTGGTGGATCCTCTTAAACCTTGATTTTATGTTTTTTGATTGCCTGTTTATACTGGAAATTGATGGCGCTTGGTGGAATCTACTATACATATAGAATTCACAGTTTATTTTATTTTGTTTCAGAATAAACTCACTCGATCTCACCGGTTTCACCTTATTCAATATATGTAATTAGATTCCACCTCACGGTTTGACCAATTTCACTTGACGGCATTCTCAAAAGAATGCCGTGGGTGAAACCGGTTCATATTCAACATTCAATATTCAACATTGATTGAGTTGTTCCATTTATGATTTAGCGGTTTTATTATGAGGTGTACTGAATATTGTATTACAAGTTTTAAATTTTACAATATTAGACAAAATTCAGTTTATATTTCACAACAACATTTTAATGATATCGTCCAGAAGGTTGTGTTGTGGTTTTGATTTTCACAAGCGAATGGAACATTAAAATAATGAGAACTGGTAATAAATTAAGTTAAATGAATAGCGTGTGGATGTGTAGTTGTATGTAGAGGGTGTGTAGACGTATGTAGAGGGTATGTAGACGTATGTAGAGGGTGAGTATTAGCGTGTAGAAGTATGTAGAGGTATGAGAGGTATGTAGAATTATGTAGTGCTTTGCAGTGGTGTGTAGAGGCGTATAATTATTTGTACGTCTGTGTAATAAGCCTGAAGTTAGATGCCAGTAGTTCCCATGCAAGATAATGTTTAACCGAACATTAGCTTGCATAAGAGCCTACAGTTTTCTATATAATATGATTATTTTGATGTAGCTGAGCAAAGAATAGTAATAATGGAAACCAAACATGAACGAGCGATATTCTAGTTTTATGTTCAATCTAGCTATGTTCTACTGAGGCATGAAAATTTCAAACAAGGAGAGTGTTTCAAAACAATAGCAGCATCTACTTGAGCATAATATTTACGCTAACCATCTATCATTTTTATAGCATTCAGGTCTTGTAGACAAGATGCAATTCGTTGGTCGGGTATTGTAGGGTAGAATGCTGAATGTATCTGATTAACACGTATTTTGTCGATTATGACATACGTTGACGACTGTCAAAAACGTCAAAATACGTGTCAATCCCATATATAAAGCTATATAATACAGCGTCGGTGACTGTAGTAGTACCACGAAGGACAGAAAGTGATGTCCTTCTTCGTGAATAGTATCAATTAACTTTGTCACAGTCACAGCATCCGAGACGTAGCGGTAGGTGACGCGGCCGCTGCGCAAGAGGCGCGGGTTCGAACCCCGCTCAGTGCAAATATTTGTATGCATGAATATGGGTATTGGTCCGGTCGTGCCTCGGAGCACGTTAAGCCGGCGGTCCCGGTTGTCATACTAACATCTATCATATGGCAGTCGGTACAGTCGTTACGTCGTTACGGAGTCCTCAAAAGTCAAACAACTGGTCTAACTGCAATGCTTCGATATCGCCTTTAGGTTGTGGAGGACAGGTGGCATTCACTTTACGGAAAAATGACGAAGTTTAGCGAAATCCGCAGTTGGATTGGTAAAAGCGGACCCCAGACTCCAAGTTGATAGCTTCGGATGTTACGACTGGGATTAACGCTAGGATAAATAAAATAAATAAATATTCCACAACATTTCACACAACGCTTACTAGACCCATGGTAAGCATAGCTTAACTAGCTTGTGTTATGAAATCTAGAATGCGGATAAACGTACTTAGATACTTTTTTGTTTTTTTATATACATACATAATATACATAGAAACACCCAGACCAATGCAAATATACATATTCATGCATACAAATATTTGCACTGAGCGGGGATCAAACGCGCGCCTCCTGCGTAGCATCTGCGTTCACTACCACTACGCCACAGAAGCTGCAAATGGGATGAAAAAGAAGAAGAAGAAGAAGTCACAAGTGCAAATATTTGCACTCAGTTGAAATCTAACCCGCGAACTGTGACTTAGCAGTCGAACGTCAACTTCATTTATCAACTTTATTTAACTAAGTCACTATAGCGTTTAGGAACACGTTATTCCCAAATTGTGCGGAAATGATAATGTTCCCATCGCGGTTGTGGAGGCCGGGCCGTGGCTTGGCAGTTTTGTTATAGCTATTAGTGCATAGTTACATGAAGTTAGACGTGATTGAGCACACATTATTGTTTGCTTTGTCGATGAAAATATCCTGCGGTATAACGTGCAACGCCAGGAGGCTTTTAACCTCGTATTATATTCCTGACGGTGAGTAGGGTAGTCAGAGCTCACTGGAGAGTTTTTGTGCTGTCAGTGGGAAGACCAAGGGCTATTCCTGCTTTGTCTTCTACATTGACGGTACAGAAACTCTTTGTTTACAGAGTCGGTAGCACGAGTGTGACTCCTCTGGTGTTACACACGTCCATAGGCCACGTTAATCACTTTCCATCAGTTGGGTCGTGTACTGGTATGCCACCTTAGTTGTATAAAAAAAAGACGGGTTGCAATCTGGGAGTGCCGGCAGAAGTGAAAACGTTTTCTTTCTTTCTTTCTTCGTTATATACAGAGAGCAGGACACACCTTACAATACCATACCTATAATATAGCGCCAATCATAGAACCTATCACAAATTTTCTGTCAGAAGAAATTAATGAATTACAAAAAGAAAAAATAATCACAAAAAGTAATAAATTACAGAAAGAAAAAAAAATATCACAAAAAGTAGATAATAAATTACATAAAGAAAATATAATCACAAAAAGTAATAAATTACAAAAAGAAAAAATAATCACAATAAGTTTAGTGTCAGATGCTCAGGTTCGAACCCGGTACTATCTGAATCCAGGTCGAAGCGTTTACCGCGAAGCTACGAAGCTTCTTAACGCAATTAACAGACGAGAATAGATTCGCCTCTTATGACGTCAATACCCACTCCCAGTTGGCCGCGGAAGAATGCTGCAATCAAATAAATCTACAAAGGAAGACGAATTTAGACATACTTAAGCATGTATGTAGACATTCGTCTCGTAGCAAAACGGTCTTCATTAGATGTATTTCATTTCTGAATAACTGCTTCATGATTTATTGTATTGTCTTGACTAACAAAGAATGAAATTTATTCGACAACGTTTGAGTTTCATGTACCATTTTACCTGCTTAAGTAGAGAAAAACCTTGCATTGATTGAGTCTGGTTTCAATGTCCACACTTACGAATTATTTCCAAGTTTTTTTTTACCATACAAATAACTGCAAACATTGAAGTGTCTGCTTGCCAACCTTCGTGTCGTAGCGGAAGTGAACGCGGCAGCTACGCCAGGGGCGCGTGTTCAATCCCCGCTCACTGTAAATAAAAAATAAAAAATATGGGTATTTGCATTGGTCTAGTCGTGCCTCGGAGAGCACGTTAAGCCTTCGTCGGTCTGGTTACCGTAGGAACATCTATGGCAATTGTTACGGGTAGTTGGTGCCCTCAAACATTCAAGAACTGATCTAACTGCAATACTTTGATATCGCTTTTGGGTTGTGTAGGTCAGATGGCAGTCGCTTTATGGAAAATATCGCAGTTCAGCTAAATCCGCAGTTACACTGGTGAAGCGGACCCCAGACTCCAAGTTGAAAGCTTCAAATGCGACTGGGATTACGGCAAGGATGAAGAAGAAGATTGAAGTGGTTGCTTTTAATTTTTACAGCATTGTCTTCCTTTGTGTTATCCGCTAATATCCAAAATGGTCTTATTTATATTATACGGCGTATCGTTGTTTACTTTTATTTTTCGTGCAAAGTAATAATTTCTTTTAATAATTAAAAGCCAGATCAGAATCTGAATTTGCGGCTACAGTTCAGTAAACCAATTATGTTGAAATTCTACAAATCTCAAATTTATGAAATAATATTCATACGGGCAGAATTATGAACACAAGCAGCGGAGTATAATTTCACAATTTCAAATGAGACACTTCACAATTTGATACGTGAGGAATGCAGTTAAATTGTTCGATCAACACTGCAGCAGCGCGCAACAGAATTTCAAATAGAAAACACTCCCAGTTTGATCGGAAATTGAACCGGACGCTGGAGCATTTCCATGTGAAACGTGCACTTAGGTGTTTGTTACTAGGGAGATAGCCTATCTATCATTTTAACCTATTTAACGACTTTATTGAGTATTTCGAGCTTGTTTCATGTCCCTATATTTTTTATTTTTATGGAAAGTGGTTACCGTGGCCTATGGACGTGTGCAACAACAGGGGAGTCACACTCGTGCTGCCGACCTTAAAACACAGAGTATCTGTGCCGTCAGTGTAGAAGACAAAGCAGGAAAAGCCTCTGTCTTCCCACTGACAGCACAAAATCTCTCCAGTGAGCTGGGTACTCTACTCACCGCCGGAAACACAAGACGTGGTCATTATGGCCGCGGTATTCTATAGGTTTGTCAAAAGGGGTTTAATGGGCTTCACCGAGATCTTTAGGGCGTAAGTCGTCTTCATCATCATTATCTGAGTCACCCTTTTCCCAAGGCAGTTAGGGTCGGCGTTCTAGTCTAACAAGAATGCGGCTGCACTTCGATATTTTACTACCTTTATATACATGAAAAAACACACTTTACAAGTTCCACACAGTTATATTTAGTTTTATTACTGTTTAATATTTAATTTATAATATTACATATTTAGTTTTATCACTGTTTAATATTTAATTTATAATATAACGACATGTTTAGAATAAATCATCGTCAGGTAAACATATTTACACATTTATTTCTTAAATTAATTATAAATATTAAACAGTGATAAAACTAAATATAATTGTGTGTAACTTGTAAAGTGTGTTTATTCATATATATAAAGGATCAAGAAGTTTCAACAAATTCAATCAACTACATTCGATAGTTTTCACAGCACATTCTTCTATAGCTAGATGAAAAATCTCTTTCTTTCTCTCTATTTCTTGATGTTTTTAACACACCTTGTATCTAGTTTATCCGATAACCATATAATAGGGGTTAAAGTATGAAATTGCCGTTTCATTGTAATAGGTACTTCGAATTGACATAGAACCTTCATGGTTTGAGATTTTTGAGTGAAACTTTTTCCACATGGTACCTATGTAGTTCTTAATTTAAAAATGTGCAACATTCGATTATCGACTTTCAGTTGTTTTTTTTATTCAGCTTAGACAAGAAAGATGGATACTTCGAAAATTCGAGTGATTTTTGAATACGAGTTCCGACGCGGAACTAACGCGGCAGAAACAGCTCGCAATATCAATGTTGCGTTTGGAGAGGGGACTGCTAATGAACGCACCGTGCGATTTTGGTTTAAACGCTTTCGTGACGGAAACTTTGATTTGAAGAACGAACCACGAGGAAGGCCGTCCACACAGGTGAATAACAATGAATTGAAAGACATGGTGGAAGCCGATCCGAGCCAAACTACCCAGGAATTAGCTGCATTGTTTAACGTTACCTTACCAACAGTATTGTTGCATTTGCGTCAAATCAATAAAATAAAAAAATGTTAAAAAATGGGTACCTCATGATTTGCCTGATCTGCAGAAAGAAATGCGTGTTGAAACTTGTGTTGCCTTGTTGAATCGATACAGAAATGAAGGAATATTGGATCGAATTGTGACATGTGATGAAAAGTGGATTCTTTACGATAACCGTAAGCGAAACATGCAATGGCTGACCCCAGGTAAAACGCCACAACAGTGTCCTAAAGCAAAGCTTACCAATAAAAAGGTAATGGTAACTGTTTGGTGGTCTCAGCATGGTGTTATTCACTATAGCTTTCTACGATCTGGTCAAGCAATAACGGCAGATGTCTACTGTGCCGAACTCCGAACAATGATAGCAAAACTAGCAGTGAAACAGCCCCGACTCATGAATCGATCTTCACCATTATTGCTCCATAATAACGCGAGACCTCATACAGCACGAGAAACCGTTTTAACTCTACAGGAACTGCAATTAGAAACTATCCGTCACCCTCCGTATTCGCCAGACCTTGCTCCAACAGACTACCATTTTTTTCGTGATTTGGACAATTTTCTATGTGATAAAAAGTTTTCTTCTCAGGAGGCAGTACAAAATGCTTTCACACAGTTTGTCGAATCTAGATCACCAGAGTTCTATCGCAAAGGCATAAATGACCTTCCTACTAGATGGCAGCAATGTATAGATAATAATGGTAATTATTTTGATTAAATAAATACGTTAAATTACAAAAAAAAAACGAATTTCAATTTGTCAGTACAAATCGGCAATTTCATACTTTAACCCCTAATATTTATTTCTATCACATTACTGTCCATCCCAAGGTTGTCTGGAAGAAATCGCTTCCAGCGATCATACCGCCCATTGTACAAATTGTTAAACTGCATACATTCTACTTACTTGTCCTACTGTAAATCTATTGGTGTACAATAAAGAATTTTCTAGCTATCTATCTAAGTGCAAGATTTTGAACGTTGTCTTCTAGACTATCCCTTTATACTACGGTCACAACCATCCACGTATTTTGAGATTTCAATATCTCGAAACTACGAAGCATCAAGATTACAGTATTCAACCTCATTTAGCCCTGATTCTGCAGTTTTTCCGTGATCATACCTTTTGCAACAGTGCCGAAATATCGTACACTCATACTAAAACATGGTGGATATGCCGTTAACTTTAATACCAGTTAAGATATACTTTTTCCCTGTTTTCTTTTTATTTGTTCAATAATACCAACAGTCTTCACCGAGAATCAAAGAATGGAGGTGCTGAACCGTTTGGTTTGAAAGGCTATTGTTTGCATTGTATAGGGATGACATCCCAGCCGTATAGGTGGATTTGATTCAAGTTCGTAGGATTCAAGATAGGAAAGGATGCAGTTAATTGAAAAAGCTTATCGAAATACTCGGCGTGGTAAAGGCAATCGATTCTCATATAAGTTAGTCAAAATAAATAAATCTATATAAGTTAGTGTACAACTAGCTGGGGACCGCGGCTCCGCCCACGTTGATATCCGTACCAAGATCAAACTAATGATTTCAGAGAAAACCAATCTTGATGATACTGTTTCATGATATATTCGGTTCGTCATCTAGACCGGACATATTTCTCTACTCGAAAACGACTAAATATGTGGTCCTTGTGGAACTTACTGTACCGTGGGAAACAAATATACCGAAGGACCACACGCTTAAGAAAAATAAATACTATGATCTCACAAACGAATTAATCAAAAACGGTTACGTGGTTAATTTGTATGCAGTAGAAGTGGGAGCGAGAGGTATACCAGCTAAATCTCTCTATAAGCTACTTAAAGATCTAGGCCTATCGAGAGCTACAATAAGCTCACTACTAGGACGAATGTCTAAAGCGGCACTAGTAGGTTCGTATCAAATTTGGTTAGGCAGGGAGGGGAACTTGGGTAGTGAAGGTGAGTGTTGATGTACATCAACAAAAGGGGCCCCTTCTAAATCTACACTTGGTTCGCAAGTCCCAGGCACTGTCCCGAGTTCCCAACTCAGCAACGCGATGGACTCGGCACCCGCACGGAGAATCAATGGATTGCTAAGAATATCGTCTCTCAATTACGATAAAAATTTAGGACACCGGGAGCGCCGTCAGAATTGAAAACAGTCTGTGTAAAGAAAAGTGAAAATAAAAAGTATTTACTTTGCAAAAAAGTGCTCAACGCGACTCAATGTCCTTCAAAAAGGTATCAATAAAAAAAAATCGTCAATTTTTAAGTCTAACCAAGACCTTTTTATGAAAAAAAAAACCGCATCAAAATCCATT
This sequence comes from Eilema caniola, assembly GCA_949126895.1. Taxonomy (NCBI): domain Eukaryota; kingdom Metazoa; phylum Arthropoda; class Insecta; order Lepidoptera; family Erebidae; genus Eilema; species Eilema caniola. Next base: position 23,268,805 of record OX421470.1, read on the forward strand.
CTGCTGCAACGGACTGCTTGTATTAAAATATGAGGTTTTGCAGTGCTGCGCATAGCAGACACAGCTGGCATATTATGAATTTATTCACACGATTTGCATAATGATGTTCCTCTAAAGCTGAATCTAAAATATTTCATGTCTGTTTCTCTTACTTATCGCATTTAAAATGCAAAGTGGAATTATGAAGAACTGTTTTAACTGTGTAACTTAACAAATGTCTATGTACAATGGTATCAAATAAGATTATTCTCATCCATATTCCCACTACTATAACTCATGTACCAGTCAGAAACTCACTTTCCACAAGGTGGGCTATGCGTTTATCTGCTACTTAGGTGGTAAAATAAGGATCAACAGTAGTGACCCACGACAAATTCAGTAATGAGTTTCAGGAAGTTCCAGGAAAAGTTAGTCTTGGTACCAGAAATTAATTCGTATCATCGTGCCTTAAATAAAACTAATAACAAGCTAGGGTACGAGTAGCAGTCTCAAATATTCGAGGAGATGAGTAGGCGCAGGGTATGTTTTTTAAGTGACCAGTAGGTTCGTAGCGGTCAAAAGTAAATTGGATGATATCAGAAAAAAATGAACCAAAAAGGTTACGGTGTAGCTCTGTGTGTAGTACGTCTACGGTCTACGGATTTTCGTAGAACCCGCTTTGAGTGTATCCAGCTAGACATACTGAGGGTACCAAACTAACAATAGTGTTATTATTATACATTCTTTATATTTATTAATTTTCCCTTCAAATTTGTCATAGAGATACTTTTTAGTTTAAAAAAGAAAGCAAAAGTAGCAATTTCTCGCGGGCCGCAACAAGTGTTCTATTAGGCAGAGGCACTCTTCAGGTCAACCGGTATCTTTGAATAGGAAATCCTATAAAACCTCAATGTTAAAGTTTGAACTCTGTTAGAAAGAACTGAACTCACAAAATAAGTTGCGAAAGCAAAAGTTATTTTTACCGTATGGAACCCTTAACTTTACAAAAGTATGAGAAACGACGCTGAATATATTTTCCAATTTATAATGTTAAGGCATATAATGATGTGTTCTGGGCTCCTTTGCGATGCCAGTGTTCTGGGCTAATTTACACCAGACACGACCCAAGGTGGGTTATTTCAATGACAAAAGCTTGCCTGGCTGATTGACATTTTTGTAACAAATATATTAAATTAATCAATTTATAATTTTCAAACTTTGATTGATTTGATTTGAAAAGTTAGCATAGTAAATGCTTCAAAATTTCATTCAATTTATAAATACTGTTTGTCTGTAGGTAAATCTACTGTAAATGGGGTAAATAAAAGTTTTTATCAAACAAGTATTATGTTAAGTATTGCTATTTAGACTAAGTTCAACTACTGAGAATATTCTAATAGAAGAACTCACTACAGTAACTCCATTATTTCTCACTTTTTTATTTCTTAACTAGCGACCCGCTCCGGCTCTTCAATCACTCTATCTTTTAAAAACAACCGCATCAAAATCGTATAGTTTTAAAGATTTAAGCATACATAGGGATATAGGGTCAGAGAAAGCGGCTTTGTTTTGTACTATGTAGTGATAAAGCCATATTGCCATATTTGAGTTAGCTTTATGACTGATAAAGCATTTTCTCCACGTTCCTTGCTAACTGATCATAAAGTAAGTTCAGAATTCAATTCACTCCGAAGCCGTTCGAAAACCAGCTATTTACGTCAGATCTGTTCACCAAGTAGGTCATTCATAAGCCCTAAATGGACAGTGCTTTATTTACTAAAGTAGTCTTAGCAGGAGGTGAAAAAAAATGTCGATAGACACAGTTAAAATAATAATGTATCAAATAGTTTTGCCAATAGTTTCGTCAGCTAAAGAACTTCACTTGTCACTTGTCATGAACTAGATACCTATGATTTCCAGTTCTATAAAATAGGGGGTAGCGATTACCTGTTTGCTGCCAGATTATCAAACCAGAATATACGCTATCATTCAGGTGTTCACTTTACCCTGACGTTTTGACCAAGTTACACCAGCCGTGGTCACAGTCAACCTGGTCAAAACGTTAACATTATTGGATATACCTACTTAGTCTTGCCATAAATATTGTCACGAAGAAAAAAAAAAATTATTGCAATTAATATTTATTACTTTTACAGTGTGTTAGTTTAATACATAAATATAAAACAATTTAAAATATAAAAAAGTTTATTCGAAGTGGTCTCCATTGGCTGCAATACAGTCCTTTAAACGTTGAGGTCAGATATCAATAGAAGCGCGCACTTTTCCATGTGAAAATTCTTCACTGCCAATCGTATGGATTGTTTTAGGGACTCCAAATTATCATGGCGTTTAGAGCAAGCCATACTCTCTAAAACTGACCATAAATCATAATCCAGCGGCTTAAGGTCGGGACTAGACGACGACGGAAGGTCTTCAGGTCTGATGAAGTCCGAAATGTTTCAACCAAAACTGCGTGGAAAGAGTTTTATGACCTGGCGCCGAGTCTTGTTGGAAGGATCATACTTGGTTATTGAACGTGGTGTTGTTAAGGGGCTTAACTACCTTCTCAAGAATGGTATCTTGATACACTTGTGCCAATGTTTTGATACCTGATTCACAAAAATATGGCTCAGGCACTGCTTCACAGCTAACATCCCACCAAACCATTACTGAATTCGGATAACGCCCACGTTGCACTCTGTTGACTAATTGGGAAGCTTCCTTAGAGCGTTGAGCATAAATACGGTCATTTCGTTTGTTAAAATGTTGCTCAATTGTAAAGATTTTCTCATCCGTGAACAAAATTTTTCTGTGACCTCCCTTTGCGTACCGCTTCAGTAGTTGCTTCGATTTTACCACCCTATTCTTTTTTAAATTATCAGTTAAAAAATGACCAGTGCGTCTCTTGTAAGCTGCAAGTACTAAGTCATCTTTTAAAACAAACGACATGGTTCTGTGTGCTATCTTCATCACCCGAGATAAAATCATTTGCTTTGACATGATTTCTTCAAACAATTTCTCTTACTGGTTTGACCATCTTTTTCATATGAACACTACGTGGACGGCCTGATATTTTTCTGTCACCAACAGAGGAGGTCTCATTGTACCTCTTAATAGCCCGGTACACAAACATTTGACTAATACCAAGCGTATGGATTTTTAAAAATAGCTTTTGGCTCCATACCAACTTTGTGTAATGCAATCACAGCGATTCGGTTCTCTTTATCACCCCACTCCATTTTAATATCGCAAAATATTGTACAATGTATTGGCGCCAAAATTAGAAAATTCAATGAACAATCGTATAAAAATGACAGATTCCAAATTCAAATGTAATATTATGTAGTATCTTTCTTATTTTTAATTGTAACAGTATTTATGGCCAGACTGTGTATAAACCTATACCACGATAGTTTAAACGTTATTAAGACTTGTATTATTTTCATACACAGGTGGTGGCAGAGTTCGATGACGTGGAGCCAGATTCCCTGTATGATGTGCTCCACGACCCTGAGTACCGGTCCGTGTGGGACACGCACATGCTCGCCGCAGAAGACGCGGGACACATCAACGTTAACAACGACGTTGGGTACTATGCAAGTGAGTCACCATCTTTATTTTTGTTAGTACATACATACATACAACTACACCCTTCTGGTCCTACATAACAGAAGGCGAGCCTGTTGCCTGCTAGAGGGCACTTTGTTTTATTGTCGGATGGACAACAGCTATCCCTTGTCCCTACCCACAGGAAGACCTGGAATTAGCCAATAACCAATAATACTAAAACTTAAAGTTTCTGGCCCACTCTTCTGAGACTTTGCCTTCAGCTTACCATCAGGCAAGGTAAAGTCAAATTGAAGAGTCTTATAAAAAAAAAAGTCGGTAATGGACATAGGCCTCTCTTAATGTTAGGAAGCTTTAGTCTACTGATACCATGCTAGCCAGACGGGTTGTACCTGTTGGTACAGGGTTTTATTTCAAACTAGCTTTTGCCCGCGGCTCCGCCCGCGCGGATGTCGGTTATCGCGACCAAACATAGCCTATGTCCTTTCTCAAGGTCTAATCTACACCTATACCAAATTTCATCAAAATTGGTTCAGTGGTTTAGGCGTGATAGCGTAACATACAGACAGACAGACAGGCAGACAGAGTTACTTTCGCATTTATAATATTAGTATGGATTTTCTTTGTCTCGCAATGATATCGTCTTCGCCTTTTTCCGTTAGTCGCCTCTTACGACACCCTTCGGATTGGTGATACTTCTATTCTTTCTTCGTATTCATACGGATTGTTCATAATATATAGCGTGATAAAGGGTTTATAGAGCTCCACTAAGACCTTGGAGGCCATTTTTTATATTTTTGAAGTGAAAACTTCTTTAGCGGCGTTGGATGGGTAAATAATGTTAAACTCGCGTCAGGATTACTTGACCTTTGGACCGTAACCGACGACTGACGTCATACAACATTAGCTACAAATTGTTTGTTTTGTTAGGTACGCTAAGAAGCTTCGTAGCTTAGCGGTAAGCGTTTCGACTGTAAGTCCTTATGGATTCAGATAGTACCAGGTTCGAACCTGGGATTTTAAAAAATTTTGTGATTATTATTTCTTTCTGTAATTTATTACTTTTTGTGATTATTTTTTCTTTTTGGAATTCATTAATTTCTTCTGACAGAAAATTTGTGATACTTTCTATCATTGGCGCTATATTTTAGGTATGGTATGGTATGGTATGTTCTTTTAATAATTTCTTTGTATATGTATAACGAAGAAAAAATGAAAGAAAAAGTTTTCACTTATGCTGGCACTCCCGGAGTGCAACGTCTTTTTTTATACCACTTAGACGTGTGCAATACCAGGGTCGTCATATTTGCGCTGTCGATCCTGTTAGAACAGAGAGTTTCTGTGCCGTCAGTGTAGAAGATAAAGCAGGACAAGCCTTAGGTCTTCCCACTGATAGCACAAAAACTCTCCAGTGAGCTTTGGCTACCCTACTCACAGCCGGGAACACGCCACCACCGCCAGTAAAAAATACCTTCATGTCCTACCTTCTACAAGTCAATTTCATCTGAATGGAGGAAAAGATAAAGAGGAGATAAGAGGAGATGCAACTGACGACAACGCTATGATGACGGTTATAGCGTGATCTACTTCTCTTCTGGATGCTACCTACGTTAATCGGGCTGTTGATTTAATGAATGATGTTAGCCGGATGCATATTCTTATAGCCGACGTGCCGAACCAAAAGCCGGGTGGACTACTGTATATACTCTTAATAAAGAAAATTAAAACAAGTACTAACACAGTGGCCGCAGAGACGAGAATTGTAGCGATTATAATTATCAAAGTGTTTAATGACGTTAAAAATTTATGTCATAAGTAATAATAAACCGGATACCGACAAGTAAAGCCGTGTATTTCTTCAACAACTCCTGTAATTACACCGCGTAATGTTCCAATAACACGCAACATCCACCATTGCTAAATGTAAAATATTATCGAGTACGTCATGACATGAGTGTGCCTGTAAAATGGTATTTCGAAACCAGTGAATGATGAAAAAATTTACGTAAGTACATGAAGACTCCCAAGGGGCCATCTCGATGGCCCTGGGTCAGCCAGGGCTTGAGGGATATTCCAGAGGGAGGCAATATCGCTCTCGACAACTCATGTCCCAAGATGGCGTGCAGTTGTAGTCGGTTTGAGTTCGACAAAACCACTGCCGCTGGCTCCTTGGGGTGATACGTGGGAATTTATATATTTTATAAAATTGTAGGTACCTACATGAACACCAAGCGTGAGATATTTTCTACAATCTGGGGCGCAGACACCATCGAGTCAACATCGGTTATGTTAGTCCATTAAAAAGTAACATTAGGCGTTGCAAACGTAAGAGGGTTAGTGTATAATTAAGCACAAGTACGTAAGGCCATCTCGTGAAAAGTGGTGCCAATAATTTTTACGTTGGTCAAGGTGAGTGGACGAATAAAAAATACAAGTATCACCACCCTATCCCATCCGAGAGGTTTAGTAAGAGGCGACTATCGGAAAAATACGCAGACGATATCATTGTGAGCGAAAGAGTACGCCAAAGACTCCCAACATTGGGAGTGGCCTATGTCCAGCGGTGGACTGCGATAGGCTAATCGTATATTAAGTGAACTATTCGTGTCACAGAAAATTAGGAAAAACCATTTTGAAGCAAATTAATTAATTTATTTATTTATTTCCACATTGATGCGATAATCCCAACGCGGTAGTGATGACTAGTGATGTGCCGGATCGTTAAAAATGTATATCCGCGGATACGGATCTGAATACGAATATTTGGTGTCAAGATCCACGGATACGGATCTGAATACGAATATTTGGTGTCAAGATCCGCGGATACGGATCTTAACTTTCTTACGCAGTTGATGTCGGTGCACGTGACTTTGAATGAAACATGTTTCGACTTGCATTGCGCGGCGGGTCTTTGGTTTGTTTTATTTATATTTTAGTGTGACACTGGCTAGAAATGATATCATCTAGAAGCCAGAATAGAATCATGTCACACATTATTCGAGAGTTAAGTCGTTACGTTATCTAACAATTGAAAAATCAGCCCTAAGTATCTGTGAGTTCTATACTATTGGTTTGGTAAATAATTGCGGTAAAATTTGAAAAAAGAATAGTAGTTTATGATACTGTTGCATAATAAGGGTTCTTATAACACGAGTGTGTTTTAAAAAAACGAGCCGTAGGCGAGTTTTTTTATATTATCACACGAGTGTTATAAGACCAAGTTATGTACAGTGTCATACACTACTTTATCTACTCTCATACTATAATACATAAACTAATTTATTTTACAAACCAAACCAAACTTTATAGAACCAAAATGTATAGAACAAAAAAAAAATATTCGCGCCAAGGCACAAACTTCGATTGCGCATGCGTGTTTCTTTTTTTTTTCTTCCGAAATGGCGGATTCTTTTTTTAAAGTAGAGGTTCAGTCCAGATGGGGATTGTATAGGTGTATCGTTATGATTAAAAAGTTATATTATGATATAGGTGTCCATACAAGACCTGTATCGTAATAAAACTTTTTTTTTGGCCTGTGCGTAATGTTTGTCATAAGAGTTCTAATTTCAATTTTATAATCTTTGTATTATAGTATCAGAGTAGATAAAAGTTTTAATGTTACAGTATTTATGGCCAGATTAGTTTCAAGATTGGCATTTATTGAATAGCTAGCTGAAGAGAAGCTGTTATTTTAATATTACGACACATTAACATTATTTAAATAAGTAATAATAATGTTGATTATTTCACGTTGCCCAAATCGCAAAAGCTTAAAATTCTATACCTCAGATTTGAATGGCTTCATAGTGTTCATATTTTAGGACATGAATTTATGATTTAACCTCTGCACTGACCTTCGCTGGTAGATAGCTGTGTGCGAAACCTGTGAAATGAGGCCTTATGTGAGCTATTTTCGTTTCATACCTTACAGAGAACCTCAAAAGCCATTGCGCTTGAATGCACGCCCCACTTTACAGGTATATAGGGATGTTGAGATAATGAATCATGATTTAATCTAGTACAGATTGTAATTTTTTTATACCACTTAAGTGGCAGATAAGCACATGGCCTACCTGATGGAAAGTGGTTACACTTTTGCTGCCAACCCTGCAAGCATAGAGAGTTTCGAAGACAAACCAGGACAAGTCTGGTCTTTCCATTGACTAAATCTCTCTGGCTTCTCTACTCACCTGGAACCTAGAACACAACACGAGGTTATTATGGCCGCGGTATTCTGTAGAGCGGAGGTAGAATTCCATCTAAGAGTTAACTCATTAGAAGGTCATCATTATCGCTGTGTTAGTCCCGCTCGCAGCTCCGTGGGCTCCGGCCAGTTAGAGGCCCGCTTAGATACAATAAGGAATGGATTTTCGGCTATACCCACTGAGAACAATTGCCGTCCAACATTTCAACCAGCCCGATTTGTGGTTAGCGGTCATCCACCGATAGAGCTATTCAGCCCCTCTAGACAAGTGGCAGTTCGTTAACGACTGCCATATTTGTCAAATTCGTCATTCTATTCCATCAAACGCCGGCCAATGAATTGCTACTTGTCTGGAGGAGCAGGTAGCCAATGAAGCTCTCTGTCTTGGCCGTAACCAGCATTGACACCCAGACCGACTTTAACGTATTTTGCTTAGAGTAAGATTCAATCAAACAATGACCTTCACCAATCTGTATCCCGAATAAAAATATATGTGTCCAGCAACACATTTTATTTACTAAAACACATGCCAATAGTAGTTGATTGAATTTGTTGAAACTTCTTGATGGTACTTCATTTTACTATCTTTATATATTAAAAACTCACTTTACAAGTTCCACACAATTATATTTAGTTTTAGTTTTATCACTATATAATACTAATATTTAATTTATAATATTACGACATGTATGTCGTAATTGTGTGGAACTTGTAAAGTGAGTTTTTAATATATAAAGATAGACATACCAATAGGTTTGCCTAAAAACATAATGGTCAAAAAATTAATTATAAGTAGACGTCTCGGTTACATACGTTGTTATTTCAATATACAGTGAAGTCTTTACATTCCTGAATGGCGCTGGATATTATTCATAACTGCACCCTCCTTGATAAATTTACATTTTCATCTTTTACGTAAAAACATTCATTATAATTAGCTATACAAATAAAATGAATTTTAATGCTGATGGAACCGGGTATAATATATTGTAATTTATATAATATAATTTTCTTAATATTTCTGTAAATACTCATTTTGTCATGCTGATAAAATTTATTTCAGCATCAATTGAGATTATTCTGCAATATATTCACGCCTTTGTCCGTTAAGAGGAGATAGAGACACGAGACCATGACGCGTGCAAATTAGTTTGATATCATTCATGATTAATGGTTTTGAGTTCTTCCTCTGCCGTAGTAACCCACGTTATCCTTAAAAGACACGCAAAAACGCGTGCCACGCATATAAAACACATTTTTGCACATTTTCCGGTCATGGCATATACCGGTAAAATACTTATAAAACGGCCCGGCTTTCACTTCAGCCAGTAAACATTCCTTAAAGTTTATGCTATCTACCGATCCTAAAAAAATCATCTTTCCTAAAGTCAGTTCAATGCGGGACATAGATCGCTCCCAATGTGACATTTCGTCCGATCCTCCGCCTTTCGCATCCAGTCTGTCCCAGCGACCTTATTCATCTCGTCAGTCCATCTGGCTGGGGACGACCTACCTTCTGTTTGCCTATAATTACTTAAATATAATGATTTCCAGTTCACATAACAAAACATAAGGAAAAGTATTAGAAATACAGTTCAACTACAGCTTACGAATATCAATCAGTATCACACGAGACGGTCTAACGGGAATAATCTGAGCTACGGGTAAAAGAATTATGAACTGACATTAACCTTTCAGCCTGAGGCTATTTTTCTTGTCAATTCCAAGCCGAATATTCGGAAATCGATTGCAGATTTCTTATCTTTCGTTTATACGAATAAACCAGTTTGCTTAACGTTACATCGTTTTAATAATGTTACCTTTACTTACACAGCTGCCTAAAAGGCGTGTAATGTTCCATAGGCACTACTATCGCTCCCTCTACTATCATCACCACCACCATCATCATCTCTATCATCATCATCATCATCTTTATGATCATCATCATCTTTATGATCATCATCATCTTTATCATCATCTTTATCATTATCATCATCTTTATCATCATCATCATCTCTATCATCATCATCTTTATCATCATACTCATCATCACTACCGTCATCATCATCACCATCATGATCATCCGTCACCTTTGCGTTAGTCGCAGCCTAGGCCTTTATCTTGTCTGGTCCACGTATCGATTTTTATTTGTCCGCCTTGCACGGTTTTAGGCATCCATGGACGTGAGGCCATTGGCACGCATGTCATCCTCTACTACATCAAGCCAACACATTTTAGATTTAACCCCCTATAATATTTTAATAATGTAGTAAAAGATAAAGAAATACATAAATACAAACATATACTCATGTCAGTCTTCAGGCTTTCACGGCCGGCGTTGCATGTAGAATATACTGCTTCCGGGCTGATTGGCCGTGGTCGATGTGAAACTTGCGTTCCAGACGTTTCGTCGATCACTGCGGTCGACATCTTCAGTGGCGCAGGGTCGGGCGACGACAACTTCGGAGACTGACGCGAAGCCTTGAATGCCTTGATTCAAGGCTTCGCGTCAGTCGCACGTCAGCCGCCGGCGAGGCAAGGTCTCCGAAGTTGTCGTCGCCCGGCCCTGCGCCACTGAAGATGTCGACCGCAGTGATCGACGAAACGTCTGGAACGCAAGTTTCACATCGACCACGGCCAATCAGCCCGGAAGCAGTATATATATAATTCTACATATAGTCATGTCTGTAAGTCCTCGAAGTACGATTGTCGGTCGCACGTAATAGGGGCGAGCCAATTGCTGTCAAGAGGTCACTTAGTCATAGGTTGTGTGTTAACTGTAGGATGGAGAACATCCCTATCGTTTAGTCACCTTCTAGGACACCCACAGGACGATTTGAGGTGACCCTAACCTCTAAACCTAACCTAAAATCTAATCCTCTACTGTTGTAATAAATAATATAATTGTACCTAGTAAAAAATTTACAAAATTAATTAAAAATATGTCACTTGTAAAGTGTCAACCTCGTGTTGAGTTCCCGGCGGTGAGTAGGATAGCCAGAGTTCATTGGAGAGTTTTATGCTATCAGTGGGAAGACTAAAGGCTATTCCTGCTATAACTTCTACACTGACGGCACAGAAACTCTCTGTGTTAACAGGGTTGGCAACACGAGTGTGACTCCCCTGGTATTGCATACGTTCGTAGGCCACGGTAACCGCTTTCCATCAGGTGGGCCATGTGCTTGTCTGCCATCCAAGTGATATACAAAACCAAAAATTGTTGTGTAACATAAAATCAGATCAAGACGATGGCCTATATGGGCGACCTGAACAACTCTGACACAGGTTGGTCACAAACCACACGAAGAAGAAGAAGAACATGAAATTGAAATCAGATATAGAAATATTTCTACCAGATATTCCTGTTATCCTAACTTAAGCAATGAAACGAAAAGGGTTGCGAAGAGTAAAATAAATCTCTCAAAGTAAAGGTTCTTGTTACAAAGCTCGCTAATTGAGCAAATTCGATGGAAATTCGCCATACCGACGCCTTCTCGCGATGAGCAGAGATTTAACGGTTCTCTGAGTTTTCATTTGGCTTGCCATCCTTTAGGTTTCTGATTAATGTTTAACGAACTAAATAACAATTAACTATCACAATGGATTAAATGATTGAGATTTTGAGGTTATGTAAACCACGATTTAAAGATAGATTAGGAACTTATCGTTTTAGGGACAAAAGCAGATGCAACATATCAAAAACCAAAAAGTATGTTATTTTTTACGTGCGGAAAATTCACACGGATACCTTCCTCCGAAGCCGGGGGGGAGGTTATGTCGGACTCGAAACGAGATGAAAAAACGGTTTCTGGATTCAAAACTAATCATTTTTCTGGATGAGTAAATATAGCTAAGGAAAACGTACGCATCATCCACCTGCTCTAATCCCATAAGTACTTATTTGGGGTGGGCTTAACATGTATGCTTTTTCACTCAACTCTGGTTGCTGTAATCTCAACATTCAATCTCTTCCTAGCCATAAATCATCATTCACACGTCACAATCCATCCATTGCCTCTTATTAATAAGAGGAAACATATGCGCAGCATCTTACTTATTCACAAGCTTTATTAGCAAAGATACGTGACATTGCGGCTTTACAGTAGTCGGATAATGTACATCTTCTCGGTTATGCGAGATCAAGGTTTAATAATATTCCTACATAATGGTAATCAAATCGAACTAGGTAGAGTTGAGTGTCATTGTCTCTCATATTATCGTAACATACCTACTTAGATTCTAGTCGTTAATACATATTAATCATTTTCGTCGCTTCGCGAGCAAAAGTCGTTAGGTATGTGATGTTTATGTTATTTTTCATTTCCGACGCTATTTTAATCTTTATTTTAATTGGGTCTCAGGAACAGGAGTAGAATTTGACGCGGGCGGACCCACAAAGTATGTCGGTATTGAAATAATGATTACAGTTACATGAAACTGCGAAAATTATAAGATCTAGCAGTACCTATTATTCTTTTTAAGATAAACGGTTTTATTGATTGAAATTGTTAACCTAACTAAAGATATGTACGTATACCAGAACCAACAGTCAATAGGTGTCCGAAGTCCGAAGTCTGGTCAAGGACTTCCATCTGATTCAGCACAGGTCATGTCCAGGCGGGAGATTTGTCGACAGAGGGCCTTAGAAATCACAGCGGCATGCAAACATGGAACTGTATACTGCATTTATAAGCCTCTGCGTCAGTCACAACTCTTTCGAAGTATGGGCGGGTCGCATAAGAGAAATACTTCGGACATTATAACATAATAGAAAGTCATTCTTTTTTATTTATATAGCCCGGAACCGTGACTTAACATATTTGTTTCCTAATTTAAATGGCATTTTTATAGGTTGACATTTTTATACATTGATTGTGGACGTTATTATACTTCATCATTTTTCGTTTTAGACAATAGTCGCCAAACTCTTTAATTTTGCATTCCAAAAAGTTAATTCGAAAGTTAATCGGATGTGTTTTTGGGAACCCACTAAAATTTAAGCGTTTAAGCTGACCTCATGACCTGTGAAGAATTGCCCCAGGCTTCCCTCTCGTGTGTGTTCGTAGGATATGAGGATTTTGAGTGAAATTGTAAAGCAAGTGGTATGCTAACTATTCAAATCGATTAAGATTGGAAAAAGTGAAATGCTCAGGAGGGAGTGGAACCGGCAATAAGTCCCTTACAGGGGGAATGCTCTGACGACTGAGTTATCTAGTCCCTTTTACCATTTTTTTTATGTATAGTTATAGGTATAGGAGGCAAAATCTGGGGAAAGTGGGCCACAATTACATACACGTACCATGTTAACAATCAAAGAGCTTGAGGGCCTCAGGATTGTCGTCGCAGCATAGTATGACACCCACCGGTCCCACTAATGCTGCGACCACAATCCCATCTGCCCGGCTATGCACTTGCTGACCCCTGAACTATGGAATGGTTCTCGCAATCGAGCACGGCGGTATTCACCCGGCCGAAATTTAATTACTACCAACAGTAATAAAAATTACGTACCTGAAATTTTAATAGTTTGTGAGGATGTTTGAATATTTGTTAATTATTCAATCAAGCTCTAATGGCTCAACGGATCTGGCTGAAATTTTGGAGCAGGTACGAACAGAAGAATTACACATAGGTTACTTTTTATCCCGGGAATAGGTTCCCAGGGTTGTGAGAACGAGTTCGTAATTCTATGGAGCGGAACCGCTAGTTATATTATATAGCTTGGTAAATGCTCTACTTTCTCTGAACTTATACCATATAAAATAAATGAAGGAAGTAATGCCCTTTAGGCAATAGGATTACATAGTAATGATGATTGATGGCAATTTTCGGCACCAGTGACGCGCCTAAACTTGTTAATATTAGCGCTAATGCTCTATGATGCGAACGATGGAACTAATATAGTTGAATACAATGTATATTGGATGAAATAAGACGCGAGAGGGGCGCTCAATGAAGATATTAGCTTTGACGCATATTCTACTTGACAAGTTTCGTTAGTAGATGGTAAATTTAAATTGGATAACACAGAAGCTAGAACGTAAAACTAAACCAACTTTAATGTATCTAATGTTCCGTTACCGTTGGTTAAGCCTAATAAGGGTCTAGGTAAGATTGACTTCACTTCTTGATAGGGCTTTTTTAATATACAGGACACCTCAATTTGATTTCACCTCGCCTGATGGTAAACTGAAGGAAAAGTCTCAGGAAAGATGGTCACCATTACATACACGTACCATGTTAACAATGGTGGCATTCAGCTTAACGGCATCATCAAAAGAGGATTGTCTTCGCAGCACCGCGTGACACCCATCGGTCCTACTAGTGCTGCGAGCACAATCCCCCCTAAATGGCTATGCACTTGCTGACTCCTGAACCCAATTTAACTGAGATTGGATTATTATGGAGGGTTTTTCACAATTGTGCATGGTGCAGGCCGAAATTTGTGTCAAATTTGTGCCATCAAATTTCTATCACCACTCAGTCGCTACATAAACGCGTGCTGATTTTCTGACAGTATCTTCAAAGCCACGTCTAGTATGAAAATAAATATAGAAACTTCTATAATAGCTACATTCATAATATCTACTAAGGGACACAGTAGGTAACACATACGGAGAGTCTCGTGACTGAGTGGTAATCGAGTAGGTTACCACATTGCAGGTTAAGAAACACTAGCGAAGTCGGTATAAAGATGAGTGACCATTCTTAAGACATTGAAACACCTCCTGATTTCAGAGTAGTAGGAACTCTAAACCCGTCGTTGGTCCTCTTTGCCATACAATCATTTTTAGCAGTCGTTAAGATTAGTAAGAGGCTACAAAACTTTGATATCGCCAACCACTACGCAGTCAGACCAGAAAAAGCAGAAAAAACCTCGGATGCGCCTGGGATTAACTTAAGGATTATAATGACAAAGAAAAAAATTAGATACATTGAAAATACTCATACCCTCTCAAAGAAAAGCAAAATATAAATTCTGTTCTCTCCTTCAACGTATAAAGACAACAGCAATGAAGATTTTAATTGCAATTAAGTGGTAGGCGTCGATAACTGCGTAGTAGGCATCTCCCGTGTCTACACAATTATTCTCTAACAAATTGGTAGTTGATAAAGTGGTCCGCCGGCCAGCCGTCCTGATTAGATTAGGTTCTTGATTGATTTCAAATAAACCTCCTGGGGTTTCCTGGCTAATGTAACGTATTAATATTTATCGTTCATACTCTCACATGTACAGACAATTAAGGATATAATATATCTACAGATTTTCATATAAATTTGTATGAAAAGTTGTACATTTATATTCTTTGTAGATTGGTACTAATGTTGACGTTGAAACGTAGATAATTACAAGTCTTTTTGATTGCTGAAAATAATATTTGAAGCTGCGTGTGTAGAAGCTCCTTTCCTATTCCTATGGCTGTGTCGGTGCCGCTGCTGCTTCTTCATAGGCTCTTAAATGGCGCAAATACTTCAATAATATCGGAGATTATGAATATATGCCGTTTGGAGACGACACGTAATTTAACTGCATCAGGCCCTAAACTTGGATTTATGGGGTATCTCTATCAAGATAAATATGTTTTTGATTTCAGGGTATGCCCGTGTGTGTGGAGTGTGTGGTATAAAAAATAAATACCCTTACTTACTATATAATCCTAAGAGATAATAATATAAACGCAAATCCGCCTTTGAAGTAATTCACAGAAGCGAAACGGTGAGCGAGAAATTATTATGAAATATACATGAGCAATATATTAATTATTTCCTGCCCATGACTTTTACGTAAACGTTAAAATCCCCTAAAGCTACGAACCGGAAAACGATATAATATACAGATATACATGTCAGATAACTTTTGGTAATGAAAAACAAAATGAAGATACAATTCCCCTATTTCCATGGGCGGTTTTGTATGGGTATTCGAATCTAAAACCTGGCCAAAAATCATTTTCGCGAAATTTTGATATTGTAAAACAATATGGTCGCTGAAATATCTAAAGGTAGGTAACGTGCACCAAATGACAGCCATTGTATGTGACTGGACTCCCTGGGTGCCCACTGGCAATCAGTACGAAATTACCGTTCGCTTGAAGTGTGCGTGTGATTGTTCGATATTCTCACTGTACGATCTAACAATACTTGTTATTATTTTGTGTTTAAAACTTCTGCTAGAATATATATTAAATGGATCCATAGAACCAGGTATGAAGTTACATTTTGACTTTTAGTATTTATTGTAAATAACAAAAGGCTATAGAGAATAATCTGCAGGAGATTTACTTAATTTAAAAGCTTTTCTATGCAATAAATTATACATATAATTGAAGAAGACAGGCCTAGTAATACGCTTTGTGCAAAAATGGCCGTGGAATAACGCGGGTGTTATAATATAAATAATAGATAGATAGGTTCATTCGAGAAAAAAATTACAATTTAAGTTTATTTTCTTTACTTTCTTTCAGGGCTAATTTTTCTAATTTTGTCTAATTTTTCTACATATTTTGTTTCATGTAGAATCACGCTCGAATAAGATTTTTCGAAAACATTTTGCATGTATCATACAAACTGTCTCTCAAAAAAAGGCAACTTAGAACATACACAGTCTGATAAAGATGTAAAATTAAAAAATGAAGTACAGGATACATACAAAAGTGAGATGGTTGTGAATGTTCCTGGAGCCAATTTTGGCAACTCAAATGATGGAAATTCTAGCAGACGTTTTTTTGCTGATTATGAACTATCTAAACGTGGCCTAGACATAAATCTAAAGTGAATCTAAAGTGAATGGCATCTAATGTCTCCAACCATTGCAGAAGCCCGCAATAAACATTTTAGAGATGTAGAGAATAATAAGAAGCTTAAAAATATTGGTAAACTGGATGTTATAAAAAGACTTCTAATTCAGAAACTGACTCTTAAGGTGCGGCTATAATTCATTTTTTTGCAACAAAACACAACAAACTTTGCAGAAATAATTGTTTCTCTAAGGTAACATTTAACAACAAGCACTTTAGTGAAAGTATTCTTTCTCAAAAATGCCGAATATCATTAAAAAATGTGAAAAACCATGTAAATTTTTTCACAATTTTAACTCAAACACACAACAAAACATTGTAGAGATTTACACCACTAGATGTCTTCTTCTTCTTCATCCTACCGTTGATCCCAGTCGCATCCGAAGCAATCAACTTGGAGTCTGGGGTCCGCTTTTCCTAGTCCAACTACGGATTTGGCTAAAATTCGACATATTCCGTGAAGCGGCTGCCATATGACCTCCACTACCCAAAGGCGATATCGAAGCATTGCAGTTAGACCAGTTGTTGGACTTTTGAGGCTCCAACTAACCGTAACGACTGCCATAGATGTTTGTTTGGGCATGGCTTAACGTGCTCTCCGAGGCACGACAAGACCAAGCCATAGATGTTTGTTTGGGAATGGCTTAACGTGCTCTCCGAGGCACGACAAGACCAATGCAAATACCCATATTCATGCATACAAATATTTGCACTGAGCGGGGATCGAACCCGCGCCTCCTGCGCAGCGGCCGCGTTCTCTACCGCTACGCTACGGAGGCTGTCCTCACGAAATGTATATCAATGTAAATCAAATACATACCAAAACGAAAATCTAGAGATGTTGCGAAAAATATGACCTTTCCTTTAAAAGGTGATGACGCAGTTTTAACCGTTTTTCTTATATGTTTTAATTTTTCGTTTTATTTATAATTATGTGCCGAAATTAATGATAATACAATAAATTTATAATGATTGACACCTATACGTCCATTTAGAGACAAAAAAATAAATTTTTCGCCAGCTTTTAGGTGGAAATACCCGTATTTGCGACGGTGGCACCTAGAAATAATATGTGCCTTTCTTCGGATCCCTTTGTAAGGTCCCTGTCAAATAAAAGAAAATTTCATTTCACGTAATCTTGATGCTTGGGTAGCAATATGGGGCAGTTTATATTTTTATTTCAAACCGGTTTTTTGTTCTGTTTCCGCACAAGAGAGTACATAAATAACTTTTTTTTTGGATTTTAGCGTAGTGGTCATTTGACGTGTTGGTCGTATCATGTATTGGTCATTTGACGTGTTGGTCATTTCTCGAATGGTTATTTGGCGAGTTGGTCATTTCGCTGTGGTTATGGTCATCAGTGTTCATGATGCTATTTTCAATGGTTGTTTGTTGGTCAATCTGCATCTAAACGCCTTCTGTCCTTACACACTTTACGAACTTCCTATACAGTCATTAAACCTATCATGCAAGCTCGCTGATTTCAAGTGCTTTTGTTTATTATGTAAATAATAAGATATTTTATCTTCTGAAACAATTTACTACGAAAATATCCAATCTTAATACGTATAATATTAATAAATTTACTTCAGGCGCTCTTAAGATAGCATCAGCCCTAAAATCTCTTGGATTCACACTACGAAACACGTAAACCCATAAAGAGGTAATTCGGCGGTATTTTACGACGGTGATTAACAGTATAATCATTTAACAGAAAGGTCAGAAGGTAATAAAGTTACCAAAGTTACTACTTATTAGTTACCTATAAAGGGCCCTACGTATCCTATTATTACCAGGAACCGTCAAAGATTGCCTATTAACCTTGTGGTAAAATCTTTCTGACTCTTTTATTATTAATACTTTATTATACGGAACTTCCGATTATTCGGGAGGGAAACTACTTTCATACATCACACGATGTAATCAAGTTAAGTTACTTTAACTTACTTTTTTGGTAGTGCTCTGATTGCTGCAACACTAGATATTTTCTTGGCATTTTTAGTTTTTTAAGAATCTAATATTTTCACCTATAATGAACACACTGTGTCTTAAATTTAATTTTAAGCTTAGGTACCTTAATATTTTTGTACCTACTTAACATCAGACAGATTATACAGCCCAGTCTCAGTCTCAAATACATGGCTTGATTCAACAATAGTGCCCGGAATACGGCAATAAACTCACCCCTTGTTACGTGGGACCGAATAATTTGATTGCTGAAATGTGGGTGTTAAATTCACCTCTGCCTAATCCTCTGGGGATAAAGACTTGATTATATGTATAATATGTATGTATGTGTCGCAGCCAACTTACTTAATCAGCCGTTCAATTAACTGCCTACCATATGCAAAGCGACCAGTGAGGTCCTCAAACGCGGCGCGGCTACGTTCGGCGTTCTCAGCGACAGCAGAGCCGCACTCCAGACGGTGACAAACCACCGCGCCCTCCACCCACTGGCTGTTGAAGCCAGATGTAACATCAGGCGGGGCTTGGCCCAGGGCAAGGAAATCTCCTTGTACTGGGTCAAGGCCCACATCGGGTTGGAGGGAAACGAGAGAGTCGATCAGCTCGCCAAAGAGTCGGCTCTGCGGTCTAAGAGAGCGCCACACTACAGTCTGTGCCCAGTCTCATTCGTGAAGCGGGGCCTATATACGTCAGGCCTCGCTTCACGAATGGAATGAAAGGTACAGGCAGGGTGTAACTGCTTCCGTGACCAAGCTCTTCTTCCCATGCGCGGTGGCGGCATACAGCATCGTCCGCTGTAGTTGCTAACAGGGCATGGTGGGTTCTCCGAGTACTTGACCCGCTTCAAGTGCAAGGAGGACCCATCATGCGCCTGCGAGCCAGGGGTAAGTGAGACTGTCGTGCACCTTGTCGTGGACTGTCCGATCCACGCAAGGGATCGGTACAATTTGGAACAAAAAATTAAAGTAAAGATAAACGTCGAGAACTTGCCAATATTGATGACCAAAAATTTCAGAGAATATTTCTTAGAGTACTGGGAAAAAATCGTACATATGGTTAACAAAAGAAATAGCGGTTAAGGACGCCACCAGTGGATATTTTGTGTAAATACCCCATAGGTGCACCACACCTGTGAAAAATAAATGAATGTATACCTAGGAGCTAAGAACGATGTAACTTTAATATATATATAAGAACCATAGTGTAAATAAACATAATATGTGTATAAAAATATACAGAGAACCAGATTTCATGTTTACGTATATTAAGTTAGTAACAAGATGGTAATTAGTTAGTAAATAATTATAAGATATAAAATGTAAAATTATGAAAAAATAAAGTACACAAAGCACGTAACAATAAACAGAACCCCCCTCCACTATTCCCAAAGTATGAAAGGCTTAGCGCGAAAGTACGAGAAGTATACATGCGAGAACTGGTATGGTACTAGAGGACTAGAATGAAAGCGAGATACTAAGTAATTCATAATAAGTCACTAAACCCTGAGTGGGTTTTTGTAAAATGAATAAAAGACTAGGAGGAGAACAGCATTGTTTAGAGTAGGCTCTGGCGACACTTCGGTACAGCCAAGAGGTGCTAGATAAAAAAAAAAAAAAAAAATTAACTGCCTAGGCTGTTAGTTAAACGACGCCATTCAATTAACGAACAGAATAATATTCAGCCGTAACGTTTATTACAACATTTAATAAACTGGCTGGCTAATATTTAGGCCATTTTTAAGACAATTTGAAAGGGCACTACACCGAAATAGGACAGAAAATTACATGTAAATACCCGGGGGTAGGCAGAGGTATGTTCACAGAAAATAAGTGATAAGTTTATTGAGATAGCTGCATAGTCTGATTAGATAGGTTAGGGTAGAAGGCTAATGCGGGAGCGGAGCGAAACGTTATTTTTAATAACCATGTAGAATAACGTAATTTTAATAGCTGTTTGATTAAATGACTAGATGAGTAAATGTAAACGTCATCAATCTAAGCCATTTGCCTAGTCGATTAATCAAATGGCTGAACTTTATTCAGGCCGCTAATTGAACGTCGCCGTTTAGTAAAGAGCCTAGGTAGTTAATTAAGCTAATTGACTGCGACATACGCATAAATAAAGTACAAACTCATTTCCCTTCCAAGTTTGGATACGCACCTATCATCTCCAGCCCTTCACTTGGCGACCAGTCCGTCCCTTGTCTCCTCTGAACTGTGCCCTTTGCTAGTCAGAGTGAGATGTGAAAACCTCTACAGGGCTGCTCCTGCTACAACCGTTATATGTCGTAGGCGGCAGCGTCTCCCTTGTGCAGCCCTTTTAGCCAAGTGCCAATTCTTTGACCGGCGTTTGGTGGAACAGAAAGACGAATGTATGTGATTTGACGTGTATGACAGTCGTTAACGCATGTCAAATACGTCAAATCCCAAACATTCGTCATTGTATTCCATCATACGCCGGCCAATAAATTGCCACTTGTCTAGAGGGGCAGGAGTGAGGCGCTGCCTTCTCGACTGGAGGTTCCACCGGAGCCGGGCACTGCACCATGATTCTTAATTTATGTTTGAGTTAGACATACGAGATTAATGTAACCGCCATGTAATCCTGAAAGGTTGAAAGATGATCTCGAAATCGAGTTTCACTGATCCATAGTAATTATACGAAAGGGTACTAAATATTAAAAAGGTCGTCCCTGTTGGATTTTTTTCGGGTAAACCACTTACAAATTTTAGGTAACGAACAAAGATTTGCAAAAGGTAGATGAGTTTTTTAACCATTGTTTCGGATTGGGTAAGGAATAAGGATATTGGAAAGATTTTTTTAGATTTACGTAATGAACAGTTCTTCATTAAGCTCTGAAGCCCGGGGATGCTCTCCCACTTCTTTCTTCCACAATTTGATTATTTTGTCTTTTACGGCAGCAATTTAAGGAGATTCCATCCAATCTCATCCGTCAAAGAATAGGACAACGGGTTTCTGCCAGATTTGCCCTATATACCAGGATAATATTTATATCAATTTTATCAACAAAATTTTAATCATTAGACATTCTTCAAAAAAAAAAAAAGACGGGTTGCACTCTGGGAGTGCCTGCAGAAGTGAAAACATTTTCTTTCTTTCTTTCTTCGTTATATACATAGAAAAAGATAAAAAGAACATACCATACCATACCATACCTATAATATAGCGCCAATCATAGAACTTATCACTAATTTTCTGCTAATTTTCTGTCAGAAGAAATTAATAAATTACAAAAAAGAAAAATAATCACAGAAAGTAATAAATTACAAAAAGAAAAAATAATCACAAAAAGAAAAAATAATCGCAAAAAGTAATAAATTACAAAAAGAAAAAATAATCACAAAAAGTGTCAGAAGGCCAGGTTTGAACCCGGTACTATCTGAAACCATAAGGACTTAAAGTCGACTACGATGCTATTTATTGTATCTTGCAAAATAGATAGTCTATAGCTTACTTACCTTGTATGACGTCAGTCGTCGGTTATGGTCCAAAGGTCAAGCGATCCTGACGCGAGTTTAACACTTTTCACCCATCCAACGCCGCTAAAGAAGTTTTCACTTCAAAAACTAACCTCTAGGTGTGCTTCTACTGTGTAATAAACTGCCAAATATCTCGTCAAAAATATCTAAACTATAATATTCGTACGCGTGACATAAGGTATAAAAATCAGTTTCTCTATATTTTACGTAGAAATTTTCTCCCAAATAAGCTTTCATTGGTGTGTTTTATGATAAAAACGAGCGGGAAGAAGTAGAAATACCGATAAAAAGGAACGCTCAAAGGAAATCACGTAGATATTGCGATACCGTAAAAGATGATGCAAAACAATGTCCTGTCGGAGCGTGGAGGCTGTTGAAGGTTAGGACGTGATGTTTGTCTGAATATCTAATATCTCTGAGCAGATGAAATGAATCTTGAGTCACGAATCACAATAGATGACTTTAGGTATTTGATTTTTAGCCGATTTCGAAAAGGAGGAAGTTATCAATTGGACTAATGTTTTTTTTGTATTCTGTTCAGTGATATCTTCACTAATTGTTGAAAGATTTTGATGATTGGTTTTTGAAATGGTGTTCGATGGATTTTTACTAAAGTTGCATAGATTATTGGACAGCTTTTGTGGCGGCCGCTACGCAGGAGGCACGGGTTCCATCCCTGCCCGAAGCAAATATTTGTATGTATGAATTTAGGTGTTCGTATTGGTCTGTTCGTATCTCAGAGAGCACGTTAAGCCCTCGGTCCCGGTTGCCATACGAACGTTTATGGCAGTCGTTACGGGTACTTGGGGCCCTAAAAAGTCGAACAACTGGTCTAACTGTAATGCTTCGATATCGCCTTTGGGTTGTGGAGGTTCGAGTTTGTTTGGTGAATTGGTTAGGGCGAGGCAAAGATCGCAGGTTCAAGCCCCGCCTAGACCGATTCAATTTTTTTTCATTAATTCTATTTGAATATTTAACACGAAAAATGCTTAAAAACCTAATTCAAATTATATAGGCGGAGTAGTCAAAAGATAATGTTTAAAAATGATTGAAAAATCATTCATTGGTTCCGATAGTTTGCAAGAATGTCGGTAGATGCTCCACTGTCGCCTCAAAGACAGATATATAAGGATCAATTTGAATTGGTAAGGGCGAGGTCTGATAGCTTAGTGGTCGAAGCATTGCCCTTGTAAGGCAAAGATTACGGGTTCAAGCCCCACCTAGACCGATTATTATTTTTCTTTTTAAATTAATTTATAGTTAGACTGATAAAGTGGTCCCCAGATTCCAAGTCAAAAGCTGCGGGTGCGACTGGGATTAACGCTTAGGTGAAGAAAAAGAAGATAATTATACAGTAACTATTAATTATACAGTAACTATTAATCGATTAAGAATAGAAAAAGTGAATGCCCAGGTGGGACTCGAACCCACGATCTTTCCCTTACAGGGGGAATGCTCTGACCACTGAGCCACCGGGCCACACCTGAAGCTATCCAAATTCTCCTATATTACCGTCTTAGGGCGACGGTGGGAGGCATCTACCGACATTTATACGAAATATCGGATACAATGAATGATGTTGCAATCATTTTTTGATGACTCCGCCCAAATAATTGAATGAAATTTTGAAGCATTTACTATGCTAACTTTTCAAATCGATTAAGAATAGGAAAAAGTGAATGCCCAGGTGGGACTCGAACCCACGATCTTTCCCTTACAGGGGGAATGCTCTGACCACTGAGCCACCGGGCCAGACCTGAAGCTATCCAAATTCTCCTATATTGGTGGTGAAATTTGGCAAGAAGTTCTTTAGCACAAAAAGTGAACGTGTAATTACATTATACGAAAACAACATTGTCATTTTAGTTTATTGCGAGCCAAATTAAATTTTCCAAAAGCATGATTGTCTGACTTTGTCATCCAATTTCCTATACGGAACGCACAGTGCGCGACCGACTTACACTTTTTATTTTATCGCAAGCAGTATTCATCACAGCATTCCATTTTATCATTACAAACAAAGAAATGATAATAAAGGAACTAGGCTGAGACATTAATACTAGGCTTTGGTATTTAGTGCATTGCGTGAATGCGGCATACCTACTCGTTCTAATATGGTGATTCCATAAAGAAATGGACTTTTATACGTGTCATGAATTTTTATATATACAAGTATTTATATTGTCTATTAGTTCTGTTGTACAATGCACAACGCTATCTAGAACCAAAATAAGCACGTAAGTATATAGGTTCTGAAATGCTAATAAAAATAACTTAGGTACATACATTTTCCTTTATATTTTTATATAAATTACCCGTTTTTTTTTTTACAAAACATACATCCATACAAATATTTACATTAATTGTCGGTCACCAAACTCACGAATTCCGACGCACCAGCTGAATACTCTACTACTACGCTATAAAGGTCATTATTTTTTTAAAATTTAGATATATTGTTAACGCCATCTAATGGTATTTATATGTATTATTTTTATTGCTGAGTACTCGTATTACATTTCTCAGTCCTCTATCCCTTACCCGCACACCTAATGAAGCATAGTGCTTTCTCACTCGCGTTCGTGTGAGATCGCGTTTCGGCAAATTTGCCATTTATATTAGAAAAAATTTAATCGGTTTAGGCGGGGTTTGTACCTTTGTCTTATAGGGGCAATACTTTGATAATATTTAGCATGAAATATGCTTAAAAAATTCATTCAATTAGCTATTTACTTTTTAAAGTCAGTAAGTTAAGTAATCGAGCGTTGTCAGACGTTGACGCGATCAATCGAACCGAACGGACGCTCGCGCACGATCTGCCACCGGTACCTACTAAGTGATAAAGTGTTTTTGAATAATCCTGAAGAAATCCATCATCATCGGAGGGCCCTTCCCTTGTCTATTAGCAAGGTAAGTGGATCAGCAACTCTAGACAAGTGGCAATTGACATAAATGACAGTCGTTAACGCATGTCAAAACGTCAAACCCTATACATTCGTCATTCTATTCCATCAAACGCCTGCTAGCGAATTGCCACTTGTCTAGAGGGGAAGGTGAGCGTGCAATCCTTTATTCTTCAAATGTAACACACCTTTTATATATACTTATACAGTCCACTGAAATTAAAAATAAAATAAACCCCGAAACATATTTTGGTCCATATTTGATTCATACGAGCCAGATTACATACCATAATTATAAATTTGTTCAAAATCCTTTTAAAAAATGGGCTTACTTGAAAAGTCAATGTTTATAGAGGAAGCTTATGAAGTGGTAAGAAAAGTGCTATGTACAAGCAGAGGCGGTTGTCTCGGTATACTTTCTAAAAAGGTGTGAGTATAAATATGTATGAATTCCGTTAAAGGCTTGGTAGTAAGGGTGGTATGGGGTAACATGTGTCACAGGTGCCACAAGCAGAGTTTAACTTCGCTTTGAATTATAATTTTCAGTTCAAACGTATAGCTACCTAAACGTCAGGGCCTTATATGTGTCTTTGTTATTTTATATGTAAGTAGACACATAAAAAGAAACTTAGGACATTTAGACAGTGCTATGCAGACCCAAACTAAGCAATTATAATATGGATTCTAAAATGTGAATAAAAAATTCCATATTATTATTATTTTGTACATACGTACTACATATTAGGTCTTTACATATAAAATTGGCGTTTTATTGAACTGACCATTTTAATCTCAAAAATCCAGCGTTTGGTTAGGAATTCCAAATTCAAAATCATTTCATTTTTTACGTTGTCTTTTTGTGTTTCGAATGTGATAATTCATTTGAAATCGTTCTGTGCACAATACAAAATATTACATTATTTTCGAATACGAGTTTCATCGCGGCACCAGCGGTGCAGACACAGATCGAAGGATTAATGATGTGAACGGAGAGTTGAATCAAAAAAGGTACTGGTTGGAGTTTGGTGGACCAGCGTTGGAGTCGTTCACTACACGTTTCTATGATCTGGTCAGACGATTACGGCAGATCTGTATTGTCTACAATTGGAATACATGATGGAAAAGCTAGCCGTTAAATAGCTGAGATTGGTCAACTGCTCTAGCCCACTGCTGCTTCATTACAACGCTAGACCATACACAACAGACGTTGGGGAAACTAGAGGAGCTAGAATTGACATGTCTCCGTCATCCATCATACTCCCCGGACCTTGCTCCAACCGAAATTCAGATGAGGCAGTCCAAAACGCCTTCAAAGATTTTGATGATTCACGCTCCCGCAATATTTTCAGCAAAGGAATTAAGGAACAGCCTATAAAATGGCAAAAGTGCATAGATAACAACGGTACATACTTTGAGTGAATAAATAATAAAACTTTAAAAAAAGCTTTTCTTTTTCCATATACAACGTCAATAGGTAAGGACCTAATATTTAACATCAGACAAAATATTATTTAGACACAGCAGTTAAATTCTCTATCAACAAGCTACAAGATACATTTAATATTCTTTTAAAACTAACAATATTAGCGTGAACTTTCGAAAATATCATATTACACTGACATAGACTTTAAGCGACACAAACGGAGACACGACAAGGATTCACAAAAAGAGGCCCTAATTTCCTTACATTACCCTCGTTAATCTTTCATCCAACACAAAAGTACTTATAAATCTTTTTACATCGTAAGTATTAGATCCGAAAATACATTATGCCCGTGTGAAATGTGCCTAGCGGAAACGTAGGCTTCCAGGAATGCTATTATCAATTCACATAAAGCATATATAATCTTATAAGGCATTGGCATTCCGCAAAGATGCCCGAGTTGCGTATCTTAAAAAAATAAAGCTTTTGGACCGAATTTATGGCGGTAATACATTTTTTGTTTAAGGTAAAGAAAACTGCTTTTGCCCGAAATTGGATCGCGAAAGTAAATTAATAAACCTTTTTCGTATATTGAACGCTGATTTTTATGGGTATTGAAGTGACAAGTGAATTTGATATTGAGGATCAAGATATTGTGAGGGAAAGGTGTATGGGGTTTCATTTAGATCTTCGGGCTCTAAGCGATTTTTACATGCATAGAGTCGTTGGTTGTCGTAATAATCATCGGTCCCGGTTGCCATACAATGTATTTCTGTGGGCCACATGCACCAATGCAGTGTACCTTACTCTCGATATTATATAATAGTATCATGAAAAGAGTAAAGTTATCCCTTGCTATGTTCACACGTACCAAGCACTCAGTCAAGTGCACTGTCTCGCCACTCCTCTCAGTGTTACTACAGTGCGAATAACGTTGTCGACACTTTGACTATAATTAAAACTATGATTAATATGCAGAGTTGCCAGATCTCCCCGTTTATAAAGGAAAGGTGGCGTGTGGAAAGTATTATACGAATCTACATGGCAATCAGTGGTTGAGTGACACTAACATATTACGTGGCATAATGTTATTTAACCCTTTGTTAGTATATGCGCAATAAATCATTAAAGTAAAAAAAAAGAAAATGAAGCGCTAGGCTTAGTGGTTAAGAAGTCAGCCTTACGATTGAGAGGTCCGGGGTTCGGTCATTATAATTTGCAATTTAGTTTAGCTGGCGAGGTTCGAATACTAGTATTTTCGGTGGTCTTCTGTTCAATTATGATTATTGTGGTCTGTCTAGGTTCAGAATGTTATTTCTTCTTAGATTGTAACTACCTGGGTCCCAGCTTTAAGAGTTTGATGTTTTAGGTGGTGTGATTGCAACGTAGCTAATTCATTACTAGAATCGGAAAATACTGTAAGCAAAGCGTCTACCGAGACATTTTTCAAAAAATGTAGTTTTATAATTATTTAGTAGAAATGTTATGGACCAAGGGGTAAATTAGGCATTATGTAAATTGCCCGAGTATTATGAATGAAAGTTTAAAACAATAGACTTAGTTTCATTAAGACTTAACTACGGTTCATGTGTATGGATGGGTGACTTTTAAAAAATAACCACGAAGGCTAAAGCGGGAGCTCCACTCGGTCACATTTCCGCCTTAGCCTTCTAACCTATATCTATCCATGTCGAGACGCGCAGTCCACCTTTCATATTTATCATAGTGCCCATTTTATCATTTTTCCCATAACAGATACATATATGTTGGTAGTTATCAGAATTCTTGTCGGATATTTTAGCTGTTTAATATAATTGTGCAGGATAATGTAAAAAGATCGAAAATAGTGTGAACATAAAATCCGTTAAAAATTGTTTTGTTTTTTTTTTTAAACTAATTTTAAGTTTTAGGCGCGCGTCGCCTCGCCATATCGGGGGCGAGTCGGGGACCGCGGGGTCCCCCCTTCCCGAGGAGAGCCAGACCGAAAGGGATGGCCTTGGTTAAGCCGGGGTGCGAGGGATATGTCGATGACAACCTCGCGGTTTAGTCGGTGCGGGTCCGACATATCCCAGAACACATCCCCCCCCTCCGGAGCCGGAGGGGGGGGGGAGGTATCCGTGGTAATTACCCGTAAGTAAAAAAAAGAGTATTCTTGAATCTATACCAGTACTTCCAGTACATATATATTCAAAGCTCGTACTAGTCTGCTTAATAAGAAGGTACATATCTATTTTCTTCTCACAAATATAAGCTCAAGTTTTATCTAAAGTTGTCTTACATTTTTGTCGACGCACGAAATATTTAAACCATTATTTTCTCTGTCAGCGTCTATTTCTTACGTAGGTACTGGTTTTATCCAAAGTCCTTATACTTACTAGAATTCTTAGATTAAATAAACTTATCTATCGAAACAGATAAAAAGTAAGGATTTTCCTCTTTTATTTTTCTTTGTTTTAGGGCTAAGGAAATATAAAATGTCGAAGCTACGTGTAAATTTTCTAATGCAAAAAAAAAGCATTTGGGTACTTTCGGCACAGAATAGATATAGTTAGTACCTACTGACGTACTGCTCGTCTTATATAAAGATTATTAGTATTATCCGATATATAAATACTAAACATACACCCTTATATTTCTACAAGATAACGGGGATTACCGCGTTCATAGTACTTGTTTATTGATTTGCCTGTCGTTACGGCCGTGGTCACAGGCTGACCCCCGCCGTCTTCGGGTCCGTGAGGTAGTAGATTCTTCATCTACCCGCCATTCTCGATATTTTGGACATTTTCTTTTCGCTATGTACCGTCACACACTACACTCACAAGTGTCTGTCTGTCTATTCGACTGCGCTGAAAATGAGGTTAAATGTTTTGTATCACTGGATTCCATGTTGCTAATAATTTAAACTTTATCTTCCTGATTGAAATTCTTGTGCTTATTGATTTCAATCGCTTCACGTACAGCTCTTGAACTGAAATGAAGCTCTTGAATGAGTGTATGGAGAGGACTTGCAGTGGAATTTAATCTAGTGATTGGTGCCTGCATCTAGCAGGTGTTCTGCAACCGCAGATCTGCTTGTCTGATGATTCTTTACAGCTGTGATGCGGTCTTTGACTCGTTCAGAAATAGTCCACCTCGTTTGGCCTATATAGGAACTATCTTATACCTACACACCTGGATACTGGTTCTAATTCAAATGTATAATATGGAAATTACACCATACATACATACCTACATATAATCACGCCTTTATACCCGGAGGGTTAGGCAGAGGTGAATAAACATCCACATTTCACCAATCTGTATTCGATTCCACGTAATAGGGGGTGAGCCTATTGCCGTATTCCGGGCACTATTGTTGACTCGAGCCAAGCATCTGAGGCTGAGTCTGGGCTGTACATATCTGTCTGATGTTAAAATTAATCAGCCCTATCCTTAGTCGCCTTGTAGGTACTACACCACAAGGGAAGAGAAGGGGTGGCCCAAATTCTACTCCGCCCAAACTTTTTTTAACACAGCAAACAACGGAACAGTAGCTTCACAAAGAAATATCCATACTCATATTATAAATGCTGGGAAAGTGTATGTGTGTCTGTTTGTCCATCCGTCTTTCACGTCTTGATCACTGAATGAAATTCGGTATGCGTGGATAAGACCTTGTGAAAGGACATAGGCTATATTTGGTCGCGATAACCGAAATCCTCAAAAGCTAGTAATATTTTCATTGAAGCGACAGTCTTAACCGGCTGTGGCAAATGGCGTTTGTTCCACAGATAGCAATTTATTCTCAGTAAGTTTAATTCAAACAACTGCAGTTCCCTGTTAGTGTAAATTTCTCAATCGCTAAACAAGCCACTAAAACAAACTTTGAGAGGGCTGGCGTTGACTCTAGCTAAAGTTGTTTTACTCATGGACGTCGTTTATGTTACTTGTTTAGTTGGTAACTTTAGAAATAAAGTTGACTATAAATTAAGTTGATATGCCTACACGAAACAGAGCTTTTCGATGATTACTGACTGAATTGGGTTGGAGTAATGAGGCTATTTCAAAAAATATATGTCTATGGATATACCTATCTATATGGGTCAAAGAATCAGTAAGCTGAAGTGGCCGTGGGCTGGCCGTATCTCACGAAGAACCGACAACCGTTGGGGTAAACGTATTCTTGAGTGGAGACCGCAACTCGTTGATGATGATGATGATGATGATGATCTACACCGGTAGGTATAAATGCAATTATTTTTCTGGTCATACGCTACGAAAAATCGTTACCATCGGACCGTATCGACTGTTTCGGATAAACATATGGGTCTTTGCTTGTAAAAATCTATGTTTGAACGGTATAGTACAATCGATATTATTATTTCTGCATTCAATTTTTTTTGTTAGTGTTACTTTCCTAACCTGTCACCTCAAATTATCATAAAAAATAAATAAATCAATTATTACCACAAACACTTATATATGTAGTTACATTTCCGGTGGCCCCACACTAGGTCTAGGCCTGTCCTGTGGGTGTCCGTTACATTCTGGTTCACAGATAAATTAATATTGGTTCGGATTACACTGTCATTGGTAATAAGGATACATATTTAACAAAAAGATCGGTTTTCTACTATAAGAGGTGGATAGTACTTATAAGATTATAACTCCTTCAACTATCATTAACAGCGTATCCACAAAATGAATCATTAGCCTCATCTAATGCGTTAATATCGTCTTCTCCAACACATCTAATCGAAATAATTAATAAATTATGGAGAAATGCCAACTTCCCTGCGTCTCGTCCAAAGTTATAGCATTTCATTTCCCTAGCGCTTAGAACTTCGAACATAATTATTTGTTCGTGTAATAAGAAACGTTAATAGAATTATTTACATACTTGGGGGGAGTTGTTTCTAATCTGTGTACACTTTAAGGCTTTGAAGGAAATACTTATTATCCGATCCTGCGTCCTACTATTTTTTTAAATGTTAAAAGTTTGTGCGCATTGGTGGATGTTTGTAGAAATTTGTTATGTGTTGAGATCAATAGTTTATATAATAAGAGGGGTTGGGACTAAATGGTAATCAGGCAGGTAAACATAATACATGTTGCAAGATTAAGCAACACTAACCAGATTATTGACAAGATAGGTGACCGTTTTTCGAATATTGAGACCCGTACGACTCTAAGGCCTAGATTGAGGGACCTCTCAAAAGTAAGACACCGTAAGTGAAGTTCAAAGAATGAATGTCATCATTAAACAAATTGTCAATGTTAAAATAATGTTCCCAGTAAGTATTTGTAGTAATTTATCTATATATCTCACGGAAGACATATCTTCTCATTTAAATTTTAAACGAAAGAAGATGACATCACTGTTTTGAACTTACGAAGGACCAGTCGTTTTCTAATGAGAATACTCTGACCCACTGAGGTTCCTGAACAGTTTCTGGATATTTTTATTTTTAAATTGTCCTAGACATGTTAGAAGTTAGTCCATATTAGTCCCACCCTCTCCTTTCTTGTACAGGACAACACGTATGGACACCGAACCGGTTCTTGATGGCAGAATATTCCATCAAGAACCGGTTCGGTGACTCTTTCCTTTGCCGCACCATTAAGGCCTGTACTTCCTTATCTGCCCACGTGTTTCCTTTTTCCTACAGTCCCAGTTATTTATTCTATGGTCCAGGGTTCTTTAAGCGGGGCGTGAAAAAGCATCTGATGAGGCCGTCAAGCTTAGTGGTAACCATTGTAACATGGCACGTATCTGTAATGGTGACTCTCTTTCCTGAGACTTTGTTTTCAATTTATTATGAGGCGAAGTGAAGTCAAATTGACGTGCATAAGACACATAAAAAGTCATTAACCGAATTTTTTACGAAGTAATGGACTCGCTACGAACTTGCTTACACGTTATATATTCTAACTTTACCTAATTAATTAAATATATATTGGTGTAGGAATCCCTACAAAAATGCTTTTCATCTTAACATTGTGGCCCTCTTTGTATGTTTTATCTAATTTCGAAGAGAATGGCTTTCCTGATAAAAAAGTTGTCGTGATTCTTTATTCAAATTAAAAACCAGGGACGTGCAAGATATCTGCGTACGTACCCGTGAATATCCGTGGGAGAGATTTATAAGTATATCTGTCTAGCTAGATTGAACTTTGTAGCTAATACTTGATGTTTGGTATGTATGATATATAATTTCTGGTTGTGTTACTAATCATTTAGCAAAGGTAATTTATTTTTCTTCCGTAGAACCAGTAGTATATTCTTATAAGTACAAATATTTTTTTTTGGATGTGTGGAAAGTGAATTTGTAGATTTTTTAATACCACTTAGGTGGCAGACAAGCACATGGCCCACCTAATGAAAAGTGGTGACCGTGGCTAATAGACATTTGCAACGCCAGGGACGTCACACGTGGTGAGTGTGACGTCCCTGGCGACAGAGAGTTACTGTGCCGTCAGTGTAGAAAATAAAGCAGGATAAGGCTTTGGTCTTCCCACTGACAGCACAAAAATTCTCCAGTGAGCTCTGGCTAACCTACTCACCGCCTGGAACACAATGCGAGGTTATTATGGCCGCGGTATTCTGTAGGGCGGAGATACTTCATCAGTCGGACTGCTAAATTGGACGGAAATACCGTCGTACTCGACTACTAACATGCGTTAGCAACTATACATATAATACATTGTTTGATAGTTATACTACTTACTACTACTACATGATGTTTATACTGAGACCCTCTTTGGCCGCGTACGAAACTGTAGATTCGAAAACAGTTACAGTAGAAGAAAGAATAATCTTCATAGTTACCAAAGAATATCCTTTTTTCTTAATATGATGCCGGCATTATATTTCGTAACCAAGTTTCGGTAAAGGAATAAATTATATTCTTAGGTAACTGGAATCTTTTTTTTTTTTTTTTTTTTTTTTTACGTGCGGGAAATCCCCCCGGATACCCACCCCTCCGGAGCCGAAGGGGTAGGTTATGTCGGACTCGAACCGACTAAACCGCACGCCGTCTGTGGGTCGATGTGCTAGGCCGGAGGTGAGGTTGTCTTTTGACATATCCCTCGCACCCCGGCTGACCCAGGGCCATTCCTCTCGGTCTGGCCCTCCTCGGGAGGGGGGACCACGCGGTCCCCGACTCGCCCCCGGTATGGGGGGGGGGGGGCGCGCATCGCCCTACGATGCGCGCCGCCGCCGTGGCCTGCTTCTGCTAGGGTGACGGGCGGCTCCACCCGTCACCCTCAGGCCCGCGCTCATGGGGGGCGGAGGTCGGTTTGCGCCCTCCGACGCCCGAGCCGCCTTCGAACGCGGCCAGCGATGTCCGCGAGTCTTTCTCGCTCGCTGCGCCGCGCCCGCTCTGCTGTCTCCTTCACGAGCATGACCTGCTCGCAGAAGGAGGCGCTGGCCGCCCACGCATCCGCGCAGCGGACCATCGCCGCGAGCAGGGTGGAGAGCGTGAGCACTCTCACCCCCAGGGCCGTCACAAGCTCCCGCCTCGGCGCTTCAAACGCCGGACACTCGGTGAGCGTGTGCAGCCCCGAGTCCACGCTCGCGTCGCAGTGATGGCACTCGGGCGTTGGCTCTATGCCCATCAGATGCAGGTACCGCCCGAAGTTACCGTGTCCGGTAATGACCTGCGTCTGACGGTACGAGAGGCCACCGTGTGGCCTCTCTAGCCAGGTAACTGGTATTAAGGATGTGTGTCAAAAACCACCATCAAAATTATGGCATAAAAAATTCTGTGAAGCGAAGATGATCCAGGAAACACCTGAACAAGAAAAAGACCCTTTATTAAGAAAAAGAGATATTGTTTGGTAACTGATATCCTATGAAGATATTTTTTTCTTCTACCGTAACTATTTTCGAATCTACAGTTTCGTACGCGGCCAAAGAGGGTCTCAGTATAAACATCATGTAGTAGTAGTAAGTAGTATAACTATCAAACAATGTATCCGCCATTACACTCCAATAAATTCGTATCTGAGTCTGTAACCGCGGATATATTTTTCAACACTTCGGTACTACCCCAGTAGAAAAATTAAGTACAAAGTAAAAAGTAATTTACATTATTCAAACAGTTCTTCATCTGTTACTATTCTGAAAGCTGGCGTTAGTCTGTCATGCAAATATCGCTGGATTTTACGCTTATTCGCATTATGTCCGCTTTATCATAGAAATATAATATAGAAAGCGATACACTAAAAACCTACCTATTTTATATGGCCTTTATATTAATCCGAGAGCTGGTACGATTTTTTGGGGCTAACCTGGTGCTCAGATCTGCACCTTCTTGTTAGGCTATACTAGGAGATGTTTGTGACAAGTTTTCAGCTAGCCTCAAGCATGTTCCCAAAAAATCGTACCAGCTCTCGGACTGTATTGGGCACTTGAGTGTGACGTCAAATTATCTTTTGTACCTAATGTATGTAAGGAAAAATATCTCAAAAATTTCTAGAGTTTGTGACAGGCATAATATAAATACCAGACATAAAAACAATTTTATAGTTTGTGATAGTAGACTCCATAAAATTAGTAATTCTTTCTGGGGCAACTGTATACGCGTTTTTAACAAGCTCCCTAATGAAATTAGGGATTTACCTGTGGATAAATTTAAAAATGTAATTAAGACTAAACTTTGCCAGAAAGGCTATTATAAAATCCAAGAATATTTAAATGATAAATAAGCTTGGCTTGGCTAAAATTAGCTGTTCGCTCGATTATGCTACTCAAGGAAACTATTGTATTTAAACTAAGTAGACTAAGCAAATGTTTGCAAATAGACCAAAAAAATGCCCGCAAAGATTCTTGCCGGAGTTTTCTCAGGTCGGGGCTGTGTTTCAAACCGTCTGGAATTTATGTTTTTAAATTTGACGTTTTGTAAGTGCCGTTTAAATGGTCTATACAGAATAAATAATTTTATACTTTGACTTTTTGACTTTTACTTAGACTTTATATAAACTCTATATACATGACGCGTATATGATGCCTTTTTGTATTTCGATGCATTTTGTTAGCAAATGCTGTGTACCTACATACTAAGTACAATATCTGAAGTTTCATTAAAGAGGTACAGAGGTCGGCAGTGATGTTTTAACAACTAAAGAATATTATAAATATCACATCATCGTGTGAAAGCCCATTTCAATTCAATATTTTCTTTATAAAACTATTTGTTCATCTTGTTCCAGTGTCATGCCCGGCCCCCCTCAAGAACCGCGACTTCGTTCTCCAGCGGTCATGGCTTGACACTGGCTATGAGAAGATGATCCTTAACCACTCAGTTTTCCATAAAGATTATCCACCAAGGAAGGGATTTGTCAGGTGAGTAAGTTGTACTTTGAATTAAAGGCACATTTAAGTGTTTTTTTTTGTACGAATCGGCGAAGGCATGTTGGACTTTTAATTCGGAGGTTGCGGGTTGAACTGCCATCTAGTATATCAATAATTTAGCCCACATCCAACACAAGCATTTAAATTAACTAATTTTTTAACTTAATATTCTTTGTTTCAACAGAGTAGCCAATTTTTTTTTCGTCAGACTTGGACACGTGTTCTTTGAGTTAAAAAATTACTTTTGTTTATAACTTTTTTGATAGGGAAAATGTGGGGATGTTGATGTTTTTGGCTGATTCATAAGAGGATGGTGAAAAAAAAAACTTGCTCGCGAGGGGCGTGAAAAAGCATCTGATGAGGCCGTCAAGCTGAGTGCCATCACTGTTAACACGGCACGTGTATATAATGGTGGCACTCACCCTGAGACTTTGCCTTCAGCTTACCATCAGGAGAGGTGAAATCAAATTGACGTGTCCCATATAAAAAAACCATTCACAGAACTACTACTGATATTCCGACGAAGAAGTGCCGCATCAAAAACAGTGTAGGTAGGTACTATACATTGAAATCATTGGTTATGTGAAGTGACATTCCACCACCACCTTCAGTAACATTCTTAGTAAAGAATGCCATGAAAGCACTTGTAACAAAGAAAAAAGAATCAATAGCCCACTTTCCTCATAATCACCGACACTTAACTCCAACTCAAAGGAAATAATTCCTCAGAAAGGTCAAGTGGTACAATTTTGCAGCGCAATTAGTTTTGAGCCAGTCCAATGGGTATATATTTAATTAGACCGTTGTTCGTCAGAATGAACATAGGCCCTAGGGAGCAGACCCTACTATTGGCTTCACAATTGAATGTGAGTTGAGAAATTTCTTGTAGATTTTATGGGTAAGAGTCTGAGTTTTACTGTTTTTTTTTAATTAGAGTGAGGTGGCAGACCGTCATACGGCCTACCTGATTGAAAGTGGTTACCGTGGCCTTTGGTCGTTAACAACATCAGGGGAGTCACACTCGTGCTACCGACTCTGTAAACACAGAGTTTCTGTGCCGTCAGTATAGAAGAAAAAGAAGGAATAGCCTTTGGTCTCCCCACTGATTTTTAGTTTCCTGTTTATGATTTCAACCAAGATTTTGGGCCAAGTTAAGCTCACATGTAAGTCGTTAAAACTGATTTACGGAGGAGGCTCTAATACAGGCTTTACTCTCACCCCTGGGGGTCAAGTGGTAGTAGTTTACATAAAAGCCTTCCAAACCAAACCAAGAGATGTAAGCAGACCCTGGGCTATTTCGTCACTCCACCGTGTTGAATTCTTTCTATTAAGACCAGCGGCCTGATCCGTCACCCTCGGGACTGCGCTCGGAAAGTCAGCCTGGCCGCTGCGAAGCGAGCTACGCTCAATAGGGCAACATCCACGAAGGTCGGAGTCAGCAGAAGGTGGTAGTGCCTACCCCATAATGGGAGAGAGGTGCAGCCTTCTTCGTAGGCTAGTAAATAGTATTCTTTTCCCTAAAATATTTTTGAAAGTGGTGCACCACGCAGACGATCCGACCAAGAATGCCTCTAAAATGATACTTCATTTTTCCCCGGTTGGAACAATGAAAAATAGTGAAAAATATTCAAACTACTCCAAAAAAAAAAGCCAATGATAAGAATAAGTCGAAACTAAAATTATAAAAACGCGTAATTATGAATTTAAAATGTAATTTAGATTATTATTGTGGACTTCATTGTTGATAACATAATATCACGTGTAAATGGGCAAAAAGTGTAACATGTGAGGAGGTATAATAATAATAATGTGACGTAATTTTTTTTTTATTGAATACATAAAACATGAATTATTTTTGTATAGGTATGTCTACGTATGAAACATATCTGCATTATGTGGCCGCCAATTCTGGTAGTATCTAAATCTATCTACGTGACTTTTGAAGTACGCCAGTCAGAGACCGCTTTTCTTTCAATCTTTTTATATACGTCCGTTTTATTTTAAATAAAAATTTTAAATACGTCCGTTGTTCAGGTACCTACCAGGGTAGCTACATTTCCTGATGTCCTTGCCCAACTCACATTACGAATAGTTTATTTATCCTAATGTAGGAATTATGAAGGGCTTCGGGGTTGACAGGCCCTATTTACGTCCAAGCAGAAAAGTAAAACAATAGAATATTACAGGCAATGTATTTTAATATTTACGACATGTGCCTAAGTACACCTCTGTACCTGACCTTTCCTTATAGCATGCATGATAAATAGTCTTCTGTATTGAACATTTTTATTTAGAAACGATTTTTTTTATATGACGTTAGTTCAAATATTATGACGCTCAGTACAAATATTTGTATGCGTGAATTTGGGTACTTGCATTGGTCTGGTCTTGCCTCGGAAAGCACGTTAAGCCGTCGGTCCCGGTTGCCATACAAACATCTATGGCAGTCGTTACGGGTAGTTGGAGCCCTCAAAAGTTCAACAACTGGTCCAACTACAATGCTTCGATATTGCTAATGCTTCACAGAAAATGTCGTAACGCTAGAATAGCGACTTGGGACTGCAGCGGCACCCGAACTAGGTACCTACTGGTTCGAGTGTCTGTGCCTATTTTTTTCTTCTTTTTTTCATATCCTATGTTGCTTCGCAAAAATAAAATATTTTGTTTATGAACGGAATGCAATAGCACTCCGAATAAACCCTTCGTGGTTTTTGGTGTGTTAATTTATGTTATATGTGTTTTATATGAAAGTAAATAAATAAAAAATAAAATAAAAAAAAGAAGATTTTTGAAGTGAAAATTTCTTTAGCGGCGTTGGATGGGTGAAAAGTGTTATACTCGCGTAAGGATCGCTTGACCTTTGAACCGTAACCGACGACTGACGTCATACAACATAAGCTATAGACTGTCTATTTTGCAAGATACAATAAATTGCATCGTAGTCGACTTTGTCATTATGGTTTCAGATAGTACCGGGTTCAAACCTGGCCTTCTGACACTTTTTGTGATTATTTTTTCTTTTTGTAATTTATTAATTTCTTCTGACAGAAAATTAGCAGAAAATTAGTGACAGGTTCTATGATTGGCGCTGTATTATAGGTATGGTATGGTATGGTATGTTTTTTTAATCTTTTTCTATGTATATAACGAAGAAAGACAGAAAGAAAATGTTTTCACTTCTGCCGGCACTCCCTGAGTGCAACCTGTCTTTTTTTATCCCAGCTATTGCTGAATGTGTCTATTTGCATTTGTCTGGGTGTTTCCGTGGCTCGGAGAGCACGTTAAGCCGTCAGTCTCGATTGCTATACGAACTATAGCAGCCACAGAAACATATTATTACTAGAAAAGAACTGCCATGTGAGCGGGAAACGCGTGGTAACTTTTTAGTAAATTCCTGCCCTATGAGACAGGAACTTTCGAACGTTTACTCGGTACTGTTAAGACTAGCTTGTAATAACATCGTTAAATTACCGTGAATATGTAATATTGTGCTATTTTCAACTGTAGAATAAAAATGTATAAGTAAATTTGAAAAATAAATGTATTTCTTATCTCTCGTGAGTATTCTAGTTATTTACAGTGGGAAAAGTCGCCACGCGCGAAATGCAGGCGAACACTGCCTATGGCCGATCTATCCTAAAATATTTCTGTGATAGCAGCTGCTGCGGGTAGTTGGAGTCCACAGTTAGTCTAACTGCAAATTGGTTGTGGAGGTCAAATGGCAGTCACTATATGGAAAATATCGAAGTTCAGCCGCATCACAGACTGGAAAGCCGACTCCAGCTGAGGATCGGAGGACGATGACGCAATCGATTGAGACGATTACTGCTCGAAGTTATATTAGAATACTTGTGCGTACGTTCAAAGGTTTCTGACGATAGTTGATAATCATAACTCCCACAGTACGGTATTGTGCAACCTCTGCGCGTCCCCACGTGGGCGGGAAGTGGTCCCGTTTCATTAGTTTATTTGCACAATTAGCTCGCCACTCCAGCGATTAGATAAAATATCGTGACGTCAATCCGTAACTGTCAACTCGAAACAAAAACAGTGACGCTTTGAAACTTTTTCCTTTTTTATCTTTTTTATACCACTGAGGTGGCAGACAAGCACACGGTCCACCTGATGGAAAGCGGTTACTGTGGCCTATGGACGTGTGCAACACTAGGGGAGTCACACTCGTGCTGCCGACCCTGTAAACACAGAGTTTCTGTGCCGTCAGTGTAGAAGACAAAGCAGGAATAGCCGTTCCTTATTTGCAGACATTTTTAAATAGTTTATGAACGGTTCAAATTATTCCAGTCCAGTTATCCAGCGAATCAATCCAGCCCAGTGATCGACTGGATTTTAGTTCTCACAATATTCCAGTGTTTTAAACTTTCTAACTGACAATCCAGTGACTAGATGTGTCCATTCCAGTGATATAAATAATAAATAAATAAAAAAGCCTTTTTATTTCATGCATTAAATAGGTGATATTAACAATTTTCGTTTTTTACATAGCAAGTAGGTACATATATACATAGTACTCTCACTTAAATTTTGCAATATATGTCGTAATAATTTTTTGCGCGATCTTGGCGTTTGTGATTTACAGGATATCCTTTAAAGTTTACGCGAATAACTAAGAAAAAAGTAGCAAATAAATCGCTATAAAATCTGACACAAAAAGTGGTATTAAAATTTTAAAATTTAGTTATTTCTTGATTTTTATCTACCCTTATACCTAGCTACAATCATTATGAATTATGGGTGATAATAACCTGAAATAAATGAATTTTATTTATTTATTTTTATTTATTTTATTATAATAATATAGAATTGATTAAATCTATTTGAATACAAATAAATTATTTCCCGTTATTATTATTACATGGAATTTATTAGTTAATAAATTAATTACAATTTATGACAAATTATGATTGCTCTTATAAAATAACATTGATTCTTACTAAATATGTGTATAATTAAAAATTGAAATTAATTGTTTAGTAACTGTAAAATAAAAAAATAATCTAATAAAATACATACACGAACCCCTCAAGTTGTGAGGGTGAAGGCCTCCTCCAGAGAATGCCAGTGGTCTCGGTCGTTGGCTATTGTCAGCCAGTCTTTGCCTGCTACTCTTGTGATGTCGTCTACTCATCTAGTTATAGGTCTTCCTCTTCTCCGGGTGCCTGCTGGTCCCGGCCATGACGTCGTACGGATTGTCCAGCGATCGTCGCTCATTCTCGCTACGTGTCCTGTCCATCCCCATTTCCATCTGTTACGCCCGTCTTTTGTCTGATTTCAGTGTGACGAATTTTTTGTCATTTTCTATTTTTTGTGATACTTCTCTCCAGGCAGGACCTTACTTTATGTTTAACCCTGGCGGTGAACTTCCAAGTCTGACAGCCGTACTGCCGCGCTAACTATAAGAGCAGTAAGTCGGAATATACACTGTTGACAGGTATCCATGACCTTGCTTTTGATTTTAATGGGCATCTGACTTTTTAAGGTTTTCTTTAGGCTCCAAAACTTTTTCCATGCCGTTGTTACTCTTCTGTCCACCTCTATATCATTGTTACCTTTGTGGAAATAAAATTTATTTCCCTAGATATATATAGCTCTCGACTCGTACTCTACCGGTGTGTTATTTAAACATATAGAGTTTTGTACAGCATTTGTCACGACTTTTGTTTTGCACAGGTTCATTTCTAGTCCTACCTCGCTGCTTGCTTGTTGTAACGCTTCTAGCATTGATTCCAGTTCGGTGCTATTTTCTGATAGTAGGACAATGTCTTTCAATTCCAGTGATAGTTCGCATTATTCCAGTAGCATTCCAGCACACTCGCTTGACTGGAATACTATTAGAATCATATGAACCAGGTATTACGTTTAAGTTTATCTTTCATAATATTGTCTTGCTCACTCTCAGTTTCGGGTAATTGACACAATTAAACTTATTTAGCCAGTAATCGTAATTAACATTTAACTTAATCTGTTAATTTTAGCAAATTAAGTTAAATTTAAAGTACTTAATAGCCACAAGGCTAGATTGTAGTTATTATGAGGTAATCAATATACTCAGTTACATCATCATAATAAAAAAAAATACCGAAAAAAATCTGAATTATAACTTCGTTATTCTCATTAAGTCATCATCCTTCTAACCTTTTTTCAACTACAAACTATTGATAGTATAGGTAGATAAAACCTATTTGATAGTATACATACGGTTACCTATCTTAATCCCGAATTTTAACATTCCGAATATCATAATCCAGAAAACGTTTGGCCAATTTTTCATAATCCCGGTTTTTCAAATTCCGAAGTTTTATTTTCCATATAATCGCAACTCCGAATTTCATTTGCCCATTTATTCATTTGTACGACGTTTTATAATCCAGCCGAACGAGTTCCAGACACACGAAATCTAAATGCACAAAATCCAGATGACCGTAATCCATATGCACGAAAGCCCAATTTTTAAAACACAAATTTTTGAAATGCAATTAATTGATATCCAGTTAATTGATATCCAGACAAACAATATCCAGATTTCTAAACCTAAAACTAAACCTCATATGGCGTCTACTAACTACAATTGGAGACCTACTGAACAAAACACACGTTGCCTTAAAAAATATATGTATGCATGTAAGCAAACAAGCATGCATGCAGGCAAGCTGGCAATCAAACCGGCAAGCATGCTGGCATGCATGCATGCATGCAGGCAAGCAGGCAAGCATGCAGGCAAGCATTAGTGTTGCTCTTCTCCGGCGCTGCGGGAAGTGCAGTCCTTCCGCCCTTGCGTAACAAAGTTCGGGCACCCATGCTCGCTTCCGCAGCTTCGGCTTGCTGGTCGCCTTTGGCGACCAGCCTCAGCCGTTCCAGCTCGCCCGGGCGCCCGAGCTTCGTTACTGCGGGCGAGGACTGCCCGCCCTCCGCGGGTGTGCGTTGTTTTATAGACAATTGTTTAATATAATTTCGTATAACAGAAAATGTTTCGCATAATTTCGTTTCATAGAATAATCAATATAATCATTATATTTAATTAATATAATTTTAAATCATTGAATTTTGTTTCATATAAAGTTAAACATTAGACTAATCATTTCATAGAATATCAAATTAACTATTCTTAATCATTATATTGTTTATTTAATAGAAACTTATTACAAAGAATAACATATTATCATATATATGGTTTTTATGAACTAAACAATTGATGCGTCTACAAGGTCGACGGAGCCCCGCTACGCGGGGCTCCTACTTCTGGGTGGTTTATAAAAAAATAACCACGAAGGCCTAATGCGGGAGCTTCGCTACGCTCCGCTCCCGCATTAGCCTTCTAACCTAACCTATCCGAGTCGGGGTAATCTGAGTCGGGGTGTTAAAATTGTAAATGTTACAGTTAAAAATGTGATTGGAACATTATAAAGGTGGTTTAATATTCTTTGAAATTAATTCTACAGTTTGATAAGTTTGTTAAACAAAAAAATTTGATTAAAAATTGTGTTTCTGTGAAATATGTTTCATTGTAGGAAATTGTTTTTGAAACAATAATATTCGAAATAAAAATATAAGAACCAAATATTATATGAAGCATTTTCTGTGAAACGAAATTCTATGAAATTTCTTTCTACGAAATAAGGGGCTCCCCTCCCTCCGCGCCTACGGTTCTTAAATAACACTCTAGTGTAGGG
The DNA here is from genome assembly GCA_949126895.1 of Eilema caniola. Lineage (NCBI taxonomy): Eukaryota > Metazoa > Arthropoda > Insecta > Lepidoptera > Erebidae > Eilema > Eilema caniola. The sequence goes on from OX421470.1 coordinate 23,312,169, forward strand.
CAGACAAGTACCACGGCGAGTCGGGTCGGGTGTGGTACGCAGTGTTCACGAGCTCGCTTTCCTGATTCATTGATTATACCTGCATACAAAACTGTTCATGCATGACATGGAAAACAATAATTTAAACAAAATTATATTATATTTATAAGTCTTCAGGCTTTCATTATATTAAGTGAAATTATTTATGTCTTAAGTGAATGTTAGATTTTTTATTATTATATCAACCGTTACACACCCTAAATGAATCGTATAAATTTACTGATTTTTACTATACCTGTATATAGTTTAGCTGGAACACGATTTGTATGGGAACCAAATAAAAAGATTATGAAAATTTGATAATAGTTTATTTGGAAAATGGTACGATGGGAAACAAAAAAAAATATTCTGAGAATCTGGTATAACTATATTTGGATTATGACAATATGGAAAACAAAAAAATACTATTTGAAAATTTGGTTTTAGTGCACCTGGAAATTGATTCATCTGGGAAATGAAAAACGGAATTACAGAAAGTTGTCATTCATTACATCTCTCTTTTAAAAGTTCTACCAACCGTTTTCGGGGTTTTAAGATTCGGGTAACAGAAATTCGATATTTCAATAGGTTACCTATACATACCAATATTTGCACTGATTGAGGCTAATGGTGGACGATTTTTATAACATAAAAGAAGTACTTTAGATGCGATGAACTACTACCGAAGCAAAAGTATCGAAACATTATCGTTGAGAGATTCTCCGACAAATTCAAGGGAGTTACATCACGGTGGTATTTAATTCTGAAAGTGATGAAAATCCGAGTTTTGTGTTAAAAATGACTACGATTGTGACTAGGACTTTGACTTGACTATGACGGACTTTACTTGACTTTGACCGTGACGAAATAACGAAGACGCTGCAGAATATTTATAATATTTCTTGTGGCTTATTATATCTATGTTAATAGATATAATAAGCCACAAGAAGAAAATAAATTTTTTAAACATATACTCTCATATTCAAACTACAATTTATAAATCAAAACCTTACTACCGTTTAGTTCCTCAGAAACAAAGAATTGTAGGAATTACAACCGCAGGCAGTTTGCGGTTGAACTCAGTCTGCTAAAACGTAGAATGATCGGCTTGTGGTAATATTGCTGCGGTAAGCCCTTGACAATTCCTCCGCATTTTGGGAAAATGTACACAAAAAGCTACGCACTATTTTACACACTAATTTTGCTGATTGGCAGTCAGTGAGTGAGTAACGAAATCTTCATATTTTAGAAATCAATAATTAATCTACAAAGTATACCTAATAACATGGATTTGAAACTAGGCATACGCAATAAATACTCAAAGACTTCAAAAGTACGGTGAGAATCATAGAGAAAGGGTATGTAATGCCCACTATGCTTCCACTGTGTGTTGGCGATTCTCTTCTTGCTATCACATTTCAAATTTTCTGATTCAATTAATATGTTCATTCCTTCATTACAAAAAGAAAATTATTCAGTCTTTAAGTATTTCTAGTCAGTTATATTTAACGACTTCTACTGAATGATTCGATTGGTCTATAGATTCAATGGATTACCAATAATCAGCAGTAAGAAAGTTTCTTGAAGAACACCTGGGATTCTTCTGGAAACCTATTTGCTAGGAATAGGACTACATTTAAACGGTATTGTGTGGGTAACGATAGTAGCGCAAGACGTGAGCCCCTCCATAAATTATCTATTAGCGCAACTAAGTGGAAACTTGTGTCTCGTAGCTGAGAAATGAGGAATCGATAAGGAGCTTAGTAATAGGATCGCTCCTCTGGCCGATAGTTAAATAAATATTGTTTCTTAACGTAATTAAATACGACAGTGTAAGTACGTGAATACAAATGAAATAAGAACGTGGTTTTTATATATTGCTATATGTTTTATAGACTCTTTTATATAGGTCTTTGTGTGTGAATGTGAACAAACCAAAATCTTCGGGGTAAAACCGAACCTCACTTGCACATCTGCAGACTTAGACAATATACATACTCCATAGATATAGTAACAGTAGTACAACGCGGCGTAAAAACGATTGACTAGTTCGGTACAAATTTAGATATTCAATATTCATTCCAACATTCATTCCAACCTATTGACAGTTTAAAGAACAATATTGAAATTATCTTACTCACACATAACGTGTATTTCAAGCCTTTGCTGTGTCTATATATGCCTGCAAATGTCATTATAGAAAAATTTTAAATACAATAAAATCATCGGATTGAACTACTCTCGTGAATTATCAGCCTGGTTAATCAAATCTCCACAGCATCACACTATTTACAACTTTTTTATCGAATGTAAAATTAATTTCATATATTCATTCCTGTATATCCCCAAAGGGATAGTCAGAAATGTGTTAACACCTGTGTTACATATACTAATAACGTTTTTCCGTCGCCGTCACCTTACGATGCCATGTTTTATACAGTTTTAAGGAACGTAATTTGAAGTGTAACGAACAAATGTTATACACGCTTGTCCTCAACTCGTTATTAATTCGTATCACTTCGTAATTTCAGTGTAGGTACCTCATTAATTGCGATCAATATGTAAATGTTTAGTAATGCAAGGAGTCAGACTCCATAAATTAAAAGTAAGTGTTTAAAGAATAGCGCACTGGAAATTTTGAAAACTCTGTATTTTTCACCATCCATGATTGACACAGAATGATAGTATAAATCTAATATCTATCTAAGTAATAATATTATAAATATGAAAGTTTTTGAAGATTTTGGGATGTTTATATGTTTGTTATTAAATCACGCTCTAACGGCTGAAGCATGGGTTGCCGGGACGGGATCAATATTCGACGCGGGTGAAGCCGCGGGCATCAGCTAGTATTAAGTAATTGACGGAAAATTTACAACGCTCAGTATGAAATATTCATTACGGGTGGTATATTTTTCTTTCATTTTATTTTATTCGGAAAACAAACACCATCAAAATCTAGGTAACACTAGCTGATGCCCGCGACTTCGCCCGCGTGGAATTCTGTTCCCGTTCCCGTGACGGCTTAACACTTTTTTTATTTTTTCTCTGCGTATGAACCATCCTCGTACTGCAAGGAATATTCTAAAGAAAGAATTAGCGAAATTGGTCCAGGCGTTGTTGAGTTATGCGCTTACCAACACATTTTGCGATTCATTTTTATATTATAGATTACTAAGTTATATTTTCATTCATTAATAAGTTTTCACATATAAGTGACAAATATAATAGACACTACACGGTTGTTTACAACAAGTAAGTAAAACGAAAGAACAATTGAGTACCTCGACACAGAGCACCTAGAGAGCCAATTTAAACCCGTAATCAATAACAATACTTTTGTATCTAGCAGGACTCGTGGTAAATAAATCTAGTTCCGGATAATCGGACGTTCTTTATATAAATATATCATGCAGAGGAGATATGGAGATTCCACCTTGGATTGTGCTATTTTCAATAGCTTTTTTTTTTACTTGCGGGAAATCCCCACGGATACCCACCCCTCCGGAGCCAGAGGGGGAGGTTATTTCGGGTCGTAGTGCTAGGCCGGAGGTGAAGTTGTCATGCGACATATCCCTCGCACCCCGGCTGACCCAGGGCCATCCCTCTCGGTCTGGCCCTCCTCGGGAGGGGGGGACCACGCGGTTCCCGACTCAACCCCGGTGTGGGAAGGCGCGCATCGTCCTACGATGCGCCCCGCCGCTGTGGCCTGCTTCTGCTAGGGTGACGGGCGGCTCCACCTGTCACCCTCAGGCCCGCGCTCATGGGGGGCGGTGGTCGGTCTGCACCCTCCGACGCCCGAACCGCCTTCGAGCGCGTGCAGCGATGTCAGCGAGTCTTTCTCGCTCATCGCGCCGCACCCGCTCTGCTGTCTCCTTCGCGAGCATGATCTGCTCGCAGAAGGAGGCGCTGGCCGCCCACGTGCTATTTTCAATAGCAGAGCTACATCCGCATGTCTCTGCCTCGTGTGAAGGGACAGTTAGTGGTGTCTCCTACAGCTCGCCTCATAAGTATCCTCATGTGTGTTGCATTTATACTTCAAGAATTTTGTGAATTTATTCTGTATTGATTCCAATCTGTTACTGTGAACATCATACTGCGGATTTCATATTTGAGAGCAGTCCAGGATGCTACGAATGTACGAGCAATATAAAATTTTGATCACCTTCATATTGGAAAACTATGGGCATGATCTGATGACAAAACCTAGCATTTTGTATGATCTCTTCGCGATATTGTCTACATGCTGTTCATACGTGAGTTTAGAGTCGAGTATTACCCCCAAGTCTCGGATTTCCTTAACTCGCTTAAGTATTACATCTTTAAGAACATATATAATTTACAAAACGGGAATTAACGCGATCATGGTATAGGTACTTACATACCTTTGATTGCCTGACGTTTCGACCAGGTTACACCGGCCGTGGTCACAGGCTGACTGGCTCAGCAGTGGACGCCCGCCGTCTTCGAATCCGTGAGGTAGTAGGTTCTTCATCTACCCGCACATTTTCAATATTTTCTTGTCGCCATGTACCGTCACATACCACACTCACAGTGTCCCTATTACGTAAGCAAACTGTCCGGTGTCTATCCAACTGCGTGGAAAAGCGAGGTCGCATGTTTTTCATCACTGGATTCCATGTTGCAGATAATTTAAAACCATCTTCCCGATTGAAATTTTTATGTTTTTTGATTTCAATCGCTTCACGTACAGCTCTTGAGTAAAAGTGACGTTCGTATCAAATTTATTTACACGAAGATCTTGTTGTAACAGGAAATAATCGTCTACAGTTTTTATTACTTTGTAAATTTTCATATCATCTGCGTACTACAGAAATTGGGAGTGTACAAAGCAGGAAGCAATGTCATTGATAAAAAGATTAATTAGTAAAGGACCTAACAGGGACCCCTGAGGAACGCCAGAGGGCACAGTGTGCCAGATGGATATGGATCCGTTGAGTGTAACAGCTTGAAACCTATTGTCAATGTAGGACACGAACAACCTCAACAAGCTTCCCTGCACTCTCATTCGCAGGAGCTTCTGATACAGTATTCTGTGATCTATGCGGTCAAAAGCTTTACTGTGATCAGTGTAGATGCTGTCTACTTGCCCCCCTCCCTCCAATTTGGATGACGTTAAATCAACAAAGGTGAGAAGGTGGCTAGTAGTTGACCTGTTTTTCACAAAACCATGTTGATTGGGTAGTATCGAGCTCGATAGTGCATTGTATACCTGGTCATAAACCAGTCGCTCTAGGAGTTTGGCGAAAACACACAGTTTTGAGATAGGCCTATAATTACGAACATCACTTCTGTTACCGCTTTTGTGAATGGGAGTGACGAAAGCTGACTTCCAGACGTTAGGCACATATCCTTCTTTCAAAACGTTGAAACAGGATGGTGAATGGTTCGATCAATTGATCTGCGCATTTTACAATGAACCTTGAAATTTTTTTTATCTGGTCCTGGACCTTCACCAAGGTCTACAGATTTAAGCAACTTATGAACAACGTCAGGTCTTATTTCAATGTCTTTTATCTCAAGAGCACAGTCAGAATTACCCGGGTCACTTAGGAGCGTCGGTGAGAGCAGCAAGGGAGATATGGGGGAAAGAAAAGTCGACTGAAAGTAAACAGCGAATAATATAATTTTCTTTATAACTTATATTTTTCTTTAACGATCTTTTTTAGGCATGAACTATATACCAAGGGGGATAGCTTGTAGAGTGAAAAGTCTTGTGAGGTATATATTTATCTCGATGGACGTAAAGGTGTGTATAGAAACATTCCATGGCAGCCTCCAAAGTGCAAGATGTTAAGCAATCCTTCCACCTGAACTCGTCTAGCGGGGCATTGATTTTGTCGTAGTCGCCACGTTCATAAATATATAGTTCAGTATTATTTTAATACAAAATGAAATCATTAAATAATCTTTGCTGTTGTAGGCATTTTATCAATTTTCATTTAATAATGCAAAAAATTAGGGATTTTGACTTTCACAATTTAAATGAAAAGCAAAAGAAAAAAGAAAATGAAAGCGTATAGGGCGGTTCACGTATAGGGCGCACGTTTGGCGTTCGATAATCGTACACAAATATCGCTTGTAATAATCGCCCGAATCGTTAAAAATTCTGTTGAGACGGACACTAACAATATTCAATTGCGAGGCAATTCTCACCAGACGAGCGAGCAGCAATTGTTTCCGCGCATGTATAGACGAAGCAACTTTTTTCTGTCCTTTCCAGAATCGTATCTCGAGGTGAGAAACTCGCCCTGTCTAAATAACTCTTTAAACCGTGAGTCCAGTTAGTCAGACATGTATTGGCGTACCGACATCGAAGATCCACAACGAAATTTACGCCAAGTGTAGCGTAGGTCTCAGAATACTTCTGAAGATAAGTGGGCCGCCCTTTTGGCAGTGTGAAAGAATTTGGGTAGGAAAATATTCTTGCAAAGTTGTGTCTTCATTTTGTGATGTGAAACGTTCCACTTTGAAAGTCAAACACCTGTTCCAAAAGCTTAAAGTAGGCACTAGACTGCTCGTGGAAATTCTACATACGTACCTACAGAGGTAGTGAATAACGTATAAAGCACTTCCACTAGTTGAGAATTCACGAGCTTGTGCTGTGATTCTGAAAGGAAATTCTAGACTAGCCTTTTGTTTTAAGTACAGTTGTTTTATATCGTTGCATTTGTTGTATAAGAATTGAAAAATATCAGATAGGTATTTCATGTTTTTCCAAGAATCGTCTGCAAGTGACGAATTAATCATATAAATAAATAATAAATAAATATTCCACAACATTTCACACAACGCTATCTAGACCCATGGTAAGCATAGTTTAACTAGCTTGTGTTATGGAATCTAGAATGCGGATAAACATACTTAAGTACTTTTTTTTGTATAAATACATACATATTATACATAGAAACACCCAGACCAATGCAAATATACATATTCATGCATACAAATATTTGCACTGAGCGGGGATCGAACCCGCGCCTCCTGCGTAGCGGCCGCGTTCACTACCGCTACGCCACTATGTTTTTATTGCAGTCGCTCGGAATGAAGTATGTGAACTAGGACCTTACTATTGTAAGAATAGGCTTATACCAATGGGGCCAACTGAATAGTCAAATTAACCATGGGAGTTAGACAAATGTAATGAAATTCACAGCTCTCCGAGGCACAGATCGGTCTCAGGAAAACATTATAAGGCTCTTGTATTTTACTCCTTCATATTTCTTCTAACACATATTACTTTTCCACCTATTCTACTCCTTACTGCACTTTTTTCCGGCTAGAAATTATATCCACCGTATAAAAACTGCTTGTCACACAAAAAGTCTTTAAACCGCAACGAGTTTAAAGAGTTCCTTTGTTAAGAGTGTTTAGCCGCGGCTCGAGACAGGTGTGTAGCCGTAGCCTTCAGAAATGAATGGTCTGGAACTGTGTGGAGTTTTTCTGTGTTCCGTTTGTATAGAAGGCTTTTGTTTGTATGTTTCATATTGTGAGAGTTTGTTTTTTGTTTGTATTTATTTCAGGAAAAAAACTAGATGCAGTGTTTAGTTTATTATCGTGATTATATAACTTTTACAGTGTTAACTTGTGTGTTTTTATTTTACGCTATTATTGGGACTGCATGGTTTTTTTTTTAATAATGATCTTCATCCGATGACTGCCTTACTTACTTACTTAGAGTATTTTTATTTCAGAATATATTTTTTAAATTATATTTCCACACAGCTTAGACACAGTTAGTCAACTCAATAAAAACTAACTACTACTATTGGAAAGGTTGAAATTCATCACGGTACATACTGGTCTGACCACTTTCCGCTGTGTTCATGTCAACATGGGGATTATTAGGCGAACGGATACGTCACCAAAGCAGTGTAAAGAGTATGATAGGGCTGTGTGGGGTGAAAGAGACACAAATCAGATAGATTGTTATAACAGGCTTTGCATGGAAAGACTGAGATGTGTCGACTTTCCCGTTGAACTGGGTGAATGTTGTGACAACTTCTGCACAAAGGAACAACACAGAGAGATAATCGATCGTCTGTACAAGGAAGTAGTGAATTCGCTTAGGCAGGCAGATGAAAGGAGCTCCAAGGCCAGATAGGGTGGAGAAAGGCGGCGTACAGTTATTGGGTGGAACAGGCATGTCAGGGACGCTCATGGGAATGCCAGACGAGCGTTTTTAAATTGGGTTTGGCATGGAAAACCGCGGGTTGGACAGCTTTTCGTGGTAATGAAGGAAACCAGAAAACTATTTAAACAAAGCTTAAAATTTTGTCAGAACCACGAAGAGCAAATCCGTATAGATATTTTGGCAGCTCAACGGGAGAATAAGCAGTTTGGGAAATTCTGGAAGTCGACGAAGAGGTTGAGTCCCAGACCGGCGGCTCCTTTGAGCGTCAATGACGTGACTGACCCAAGAGAGATAGCGGACTTGTTTAAGAAGCACTTTCAGGTAACTTCAAGGCTGCCGTCTGAAAAGCGGGAGGAGAAAGAGCCTGGGGGTTCTGATGGAGTCCCTATTAATATAACTGCAAAAGAAGTGCATCTCTTGATCAGGTCTATGACAAGAGGCAAGTCGCCGGGTTGGGATGGACTCAGTATTGAGCATTTTCAGCACGCTGGTCCGCACCTACCGAGAATCCTATCCATGTTGTACAACTGTTGTGTGAGACACTCATACCTACCCAGTGAGATGACGAAAACAATAGTTGTACCCATTGTAAAAAATAGAACGGGGGACACCTCTAGTCTGGATAATTATAGACCAATCTCCCTGGCAACCATTGCGGCTAAGATACTTGATGGGGTGATTGAGCGACATATAGTTGGCCAGATTAAGCTGCATGATGCCCAATTCGGTTTTAGAGAGGGTCTATCAACAGAAACAGCTATATTTGCGCTCAAGCACACTGTAAGATACTACACGGATAGGAATACGCCTGTGTATGCCGCCTTTCTCGATCTATCGAAGGCTTTTGATCTGGTTAATTATAATATAATGTGGGAAAAACTGCGCGAACAAAGCTTACCTGATGAGCTTGTAAGTTTGATGGAATACTGGTATGACAATCAAATTAATCAGGTCAGATGGGAGGGAGCGTTATCCGATGGATAAAGGTTGGAGTGTGGAGTGAGGCAGGGGGGGCTCACTTCGCCATCGCTCTTTAATCTGTACATAAATCGGCTGATTGAGGAGCTCAGTAGCACTAGGATCGGATGCTCAATCGATTTAAAAATGATAAATAGTATTAGCTATGCAGATGATATGGTGTTGCTGAGCCCCTCGCTCAGTGCGCTCCGTCAGCTGCTAGGAATTTGTGAAAAATATGCGAAGGCACACGGTCTTGTATATAATGAAAAAAAGTGTGAACTCGTTGTGTTTACGGTAGGCTCTAAGAAACCTGAAATAGTCCCGCCGGCTTACATTAACGGGGTAGCCTTGAATAGAGTGCCGTATTTTAAATATTTAGGTCACATTGTAACGGAAGATCTGATCGATGACAGAGATATGGAAAGGGAGCGGAGAGCGTTGTTGGTCAGATGCAATATGCTGGCTCGCAGGTTTGCTCGAGGTACGCTAGATGTAAAAAGAACGCTTTTCGAAGCGTTCTGACAGTCGATCACATGCAGCCTGTGGGTTGGTTACACGCAGAAGGCCTATAACGCTCTTCGCATACAATATAACAATGCCTTCAGGGTGCTGTTGGAGTATCGTCGTTTCTGTTGTAGCGCGTCAGGTATGTTTGCCGAAGAAAACATAGACAGTTTCCAAACTATATTAAGAAAGCGCGTCACATCGCTGTTACAGAGATTAAAGGCGAGCTCCAACGGCATCATGAGAGTAATCGTTGATCGACCTGACTGTCCCTTGGCTTGATACTGGGAGCGTTTGCATATGTATCGACCAGGCAAACCAGGCTACCTGAATTAAATACAATATAATGATGACTGTATATCTACCTACCTAACCAATTTCAATTAATATAATTCATTGCAATACATTTCATATAATATACTTAATATAATTTCTAAAATTCAATTTAATTCATTAAATACAATTTTATTCATTACGACATTGTTCTAGTTTATTCATTAATTTATTGTTATTCCTTTTATTATTGTAATTAACTATTTTTTGAATGCAAACCTATCACTAACATAGTCCGTAAGTTCATGTAAACTAACTTATATGGAATATTGTTCCGAAATAAACAAATTTTATTTATTTATTTATTTTATTTATATAGAGAGGTGAAAATAAAAAGAAAATGAAAACGATGTCCACAAACCGATATCTACCTAAAATTCTTCAATAGATGTGTCTTTGGTCGTATAATAAAATCTTATCCCTTGAGTGTCCACGAAATACGGCTTTCGTTCGTAACATAAAATAGCTTCTTCTTGTAACCCTATAGCTACAGTTCACAGTATGAACCCCTCGATAGGCTTTATTATAATAAGCCTTGGGTATTGAAAGCCGTGGACACTAACTGTTATAGGCACTATATCATTTTTAACAGGATCTTATAGCGTAGTACTTACCTATGTATATTATGTGTTTGTACAGACAGCGTCAAATTGATCTTAGTTAACAAAATACTCTAAATGATCTTAAAGACTTGATTCTCCTGTTGACTTTTTGTTGGTACCTCTACCTTTAGTTCGGACAACAACACAATTTAAATCAATAGCACAGTTTGACTTATCTTGATCACATGATCATTTTGAGACTTGTAGATGCTTCAAAATGTCAAATAGCTCGACATCGCCGATTATTTTCTCAATAAAGATAAGGCGACGGAACTTTGGATCGACGAATGATAGTGCCACAACTTTCGCTCGACGAACTAAAGCGTTAACACAAACATTGCAGCGATAGTAAAGCTTAAAAGATTTCAAAAAGTTATAAGGGCCACCACTTCACGTTTCTAATTTGAAGACAGCCTAAGAATCGTTTATATGGGTATGTCAAATAAGGGTAAAGGTTGTAAGGCAGAGAAAAATTATTGAATAGTTGGTGCTACAATGGAGTTATAGGATTTTTACAAAACTTTCCCGTATACCCTTGACGGGTCAGGTAGTTTGCAACCACGGCAACTGGGCAATGATGTCCCTTTTGCGTTTTCTCAAGCGATTGCAATATGGAGTCCGTCAAAGAGGGCAAAATAAGGTTCTTATAGACCTCTGCGGCGTGAGTGTGACGCCTCTGGTGTTGCAGTCGTCCATAGGTCGCAACTATACTAGATACCTAATATACGATTTCTTCCTTTTAAAGAAAAAATGAATTTTTCTTTTCCAATATTTGTTACATACTACTTACATCTAAAATCTTTTCGATTATTCTTTTCAGGGCTATATCCTTGCTGACGGGCTTCGTGGTGCGAACGAGGACTGGGACCGGTAGTTGGCTCGGTTATGTTTCGCGGTCCGACCCCCGGGGAGCCCTACCGGCCTGGCTCGTTAACAGGTACAAAGCACAAAATAATATACTTTATAACGTTACAGATTCTGTTTTGGAAATTGTTTTTAAAATAGTTTTGTTTGAAGTTCAAGACTTTCTTCGTGGCATGCAGAAATAAATCGTTCTAGGCAGTTAATTGAACGGCTGATAAAGCTAGTTGGCGGCAACATATATATACAAAGGCATCTTTCTGCATGTCACGTCTCTACTGATTCCCAATGATATAGTGAAAAACTAAGTATGAAATTTGTCTTCGTGTCCCTTGAAATTGCACAGCCGAGCCAAGAAACTCAAAATTAAAAATGAATCAGAGGCAGAGCATGAGATATTCTCATAAGCTCTAAACTGAAACTAATACTACCAACTTTCCCAGGGTTACAGCCCAACTGGCGCCTCGGCTAGTGCAGCAGCTCCATGCAGCGGCGCGGCGCTACCCGGGCTGGAAGGCGCTCACAGATTTGCCTTACCACAAGCCATGGATACACCCTGAACAGGTGCCTCCACACAGGATCTCCTTAGATGATGTGAGTTTTCATTCCGCATTCATTCGAGGGGTAGTAGATATAAGTATTTATTGGGCCACCTGGGTGGACCGCGGGAATAGTATTCACGAATTATCTCATCAACACTCATCCTTGCGTTAGTCCCGGTCGCAAAGACAATAACCTCGTGTTGTGTTCCCGGCGGTAAGTAGGGTAGCTTGTGCTCACTGGAGAGTTTTAATGCTGTCAGTGTGAAGACCCTAGGCTATTCCTGCTTTGTCTTCTGGGTCGGCTGCAGCACAAGTGTGACTCTCCTGGTGTTGCACACGTCCATAGGCCACGGTAACCACTTTCCAACAGGTGGGCCGTGTGCTTGTATACCAAATCACTTGTATAAAAAATGTTCTTCTATCTATGGTGGTTATTATTCTATTGATATTCCAAATAATTTTGATAATGTTTATAAATTCCAAAAATTAATGCAATTCAGTACTATGTGTATTGTGCGAAATGAAAATGATATTTAACTGATAAAATTTGCATGTTGCAGTCAGCAGCTAAACATGCTGTGTTTTGGTATAATTGTAAGATCTATGTTACTATGTTAAAAAGCAAATAAATAATTCTTATTCTTTTTCTTAGTCTATTCACAAAAAATGTCTAGGCTAAACTTAAAAAAAATAATTAATTACAATATCAAAACACAGCAAACCACCGAGGTTTAATTTCAACTATAGCCACAATGCTTTTTCTGACTGACCGAAGTCACATACCGCTTATACCTTATTGTTGGCAGTTACAGGCTTACTCATGACAAAACGATAATTTTACAACTAACTTCTTATCTCTGAAAAAGTTATGCGCGCAAGAAAGCCAGAAACAAATTACATATACGTCGCATACATCGGAATTCATCCAAAAACTTTTAACGACCCTGTCAAAAAGATGTAATCTCAACTTTTCTGTCATTTGTCTTTCATTAGTATTTAGAAAGAAGCGCGTAACTTTGAAAGTTACCACAGAGGGTTCATTACATAAACATGAGGGCTCTTTGAGATCCTCCGAACAATTCACAAAGTAACTTTAGAGAGTTCTAAGAGAGCCCAAATTCCTTTACTATCGATTTTATTGTTTCTACCGTTAGCTTTGCCAAATTGAATATTTGTTCGGTTTAATCTCGGTTGCTTCGTGTCAAACTTTCTTAAATTGCAACAAAGTGGTGTGTATTATGATGGATTTATTAAAGGCTAGTCGTCTTATTTTGATAGATGTTTAATTTGAATAACGACGATTGTTAAATAGGTAAAATGGACACATCTGATTTAAGGATAAAGATACATAGGTATATCATGGAATGTAATTTTTTTTTTACAATAAGTAGTTGGTATAGTACGTGTAAAAGAATTGGCGTCTCTCCCTCAGTGTCTAATCTGGGGGGACAAAGGGGTATAATTATAGGCAGTAGCTCTGGACAAATCAAGTTTTAGTAGCAGTTTGTACTACAGCAAGACAGTAATAATTCAGAGCTCAACAAAACTTCATACATACAGCAGAATTTTTAATTGCCTGAGGCGTTAGGCTTTCATACTATTTTCTAAGTACATAATGTCTACAGTTTCCAAGACAGAGGCAACAGGTAAACATTACTTCAATAATGAAAGGAGGTAAACTGGGAATACTTTTAGAGCTGAGTAGGAGAAATGAGTTTAGTGCCACAGTTATTTCAAACAAAACTTTGATAATAAACCTACCTACTTCTGGGACTGTATACAGCAAGACAGTTAAAATAATAGTCTTGTTTATTTTACAAGTGCCTATGACATAAGTGGGCATAGCCTTCAATAGGTAACAGAATGGCAAACTATCTTGGAATCATCATCCTCAAAGATATTTCCTAGTTGGTAAAGTCTAAAGTTTACAGTTTGGACCCAGGGGTCCGCTGTTTTTTATTGATGTATTGGCTATTGGTGTACTACCCTATGACCTTCCAACTCTGAGAGGCATGTCAGCATCAGAGCCTGGTACCTTTTTAGTAGATGCATTGACTAGCTGAAGTTGTCTTGGACTGCCTTCTCGCCGTCTCCACCCTAGGACTCGTTTGCTCCAACAGCCATCGGTCCTTTAATAATAGACATGTGCCTAGTTATAATGTTTTGATAAACCCTCTCCTAAAATTTATACATCAATATACATTATACATTTATAAGGTGTAACAAAATTAGCTCTCGGAACTTTGGGAGGTTGATCAGTATCGGTAACTATGCCTGAAAAAAAAAATGATATATTAATTTTTCACGCATTATTTTATATTTAATATTAAGCTCATGTTTGTATGCTAACACTACCTTAGGGACGCACTTCCGAATTTGGGGCCTCTCGAATCGAGACGCCCGCGAGTCGGCTCATGAAACTTTCCTAAAAAGCACCCACTGGTCCTTGATCTCCAAAAGTCAGCTGCTTACTGCAAACCATATGCTTGACCTATCGATGTGGTACAGTTAGCATAAGCATTGATGTCAATTTTTACTATCTTTGCAACTGAATTTTAGAGAACAGTGTCACCCAATATTTTTTATTTTATTTTTCAGGTATATATTTTCCTGTACTCAATAATCACACAAAATTTTGAGATTTCATTTTGTTACACTTATATTATTGCTCTGTCATAAAATTAAGCTCTTTGAAGTCTCTAAATGATTTAATAAATTCACTTCACCTTCTTTCCAGTGCGTGGATCCCGACGCGCCTCCACAACCAGAACAACCAAAGCCAGATACATCAAAATCTAAACTAGAAGTCCCACAACCCAGAGAATTAGAAAGCCACAGCGTTGAAGACCTGGGAGACATATCCTCAGAGTTCAGTGTAGAAGTTGAAGAAGACACGTTAGAGCACGCACACGATCCAACAAAGAAGAGAGGAAAGTTTTATAGGCTTGTGAAAACTATGAAGAATAGGAGAAAAAGTGTTCAAGTCGCCAAGAGTGCTGATAACCTGGTTGAGAAGCCGATGGAAGAACGGCACGAGAAGAAGAAAATGTTCAAGTTCCACAGACGTTTCAGCCTCAGCCGGGGACGGGAGGATTGAGCTTAAAAGCGTTGTGACTAGTTTTGTTATTGAGGGTAGTTGGGCGTTACTTTGAACTACGTGGTTTGAGTCAAATACTTAAGTTATACTATATGGCTCTATATGATGTTTTTATCATTCATACATTCATTGTATCCATACAGGAGCAAAGTGACTTGCAATACACAGAAGCATTGATTTTGATTATTATGACATTACATTAGTAGTATTATTATGTGACTTAATGGGATTTATGATTTCAAATTATATTTTTTTATTTTATTTAATAAAGGTTTAATAAATGTGTTTGATTCAATATCGTATATCTACATAATCTGTACAATTTTATTATAAATTCTACTAATTGCATAATGGATGTGTCGACATCCGATGGTCGTCTGTGATCCCTTGTAAAATTTTGATGGACAGATGAGAGGCAAAAGGGTACAAGTGACTTCAAATTTGGTCCTAGACCTTATCAAAAACACTAAACAGCACAGTGATGTTCGTATCACATATCGTTGTCACTTACACCCTTTTGTCTTTCAACCGCCATACCACGTGGTTTCAAAGTAAAGCCCTTTCAAATGCCAAAGAATAATGTAATCGTTGATGTTAATGTCTCTAATGTTGAATAATGTAGCTCCTTGTATATAACTCATTGTATCACTTTTCTATATCCCAGGACTAGCGGCAATTCATTGGCCGGTGTGCTCTAGAATATAATGATGAATGTATCGGATCTGACATATTTGACAGTCGCAAGATATGTCGTTAACGACTAATCCTCTATTGGAGAGTCGGTTATGTTGGACCACTTTTCACATGGACGCGGATATTTGGTCTATAAAGAGATTTGTAAAGATAAAGCAGTAAAATAAAGTTATCTTGACTAACATAATTATAACAAAAGAACAATGTCTTGCATCTACGTTTAAGTCAGTAAAAATTTAGTTTTTGCGGAGGTCTGCCACCGGTACAATTTAGCAGACTAGTCGTTTAAAGTATTTTAGTGTAGTTTTTTATTTATGATCAGTATTGCGTGCGTTTAGTTTCCTTAGGGCCTTTTCCGTAATGAATCTGAAATATAGCATACACATACATATCCCACGCCTGTGAATCTCCAAAGTAGGTAGTGGTGTTTTAACACCCACATTTCATTAGCTATAGCCTATTGCCGTCAAGTGGGCACAAAAATTTAGCTAATTATTTTTATTTAACAATAACATTATATGCATTTGTATGAAAATAGTTTGGTAACTACGGGTGGTACGGTTTTCCGCACCAAGTAAATTTTGAATTAAACAAATGCAACGACATAATTTCTAAACATAGTCACACCACGCAAATGTCCAAAAATTTAGTTTGAATTTGTGGTTATATAAGTAGAATGCGTCGTTTTAGTTAACCTATATCACGTGTTGTGACCTTACAAACCAGTATAAAAATTAACATCAAATTCCACTGAAAACTTCTTTCCGCTCCCATTCACAATTCTCTTCAGATGTCAACTTAAAATAGTGGGTTGGAGGCGACACTAAAGCATAATTTGATGTTGCCAGTGTAGAAAAAAAAGTCTATCTATAATCTAGAGATGTACGATTAGAAAGGCGGTACAATTTACTCGACTCTCGCCTATATTCATCATTTATTCTATAGTAGGTACAACTTGTCTAAAGGGGAAAATATTCTCGACTAAAACTGTATGCATAGCTACGTTCTTTACTTCTGTTTTTCGATATTCTTATAAAATTATATAATATATTAACATTGTTTAATTCTAAGACTGTATACACAGTCTTGTATATTGTGAACGCGAATAGTGCATAGTTTAACTCTGTTTCTTCTTAAAAAAAGGTTCATATATACGCAGTTATACAGGGTGGAATTGTTGGACCCTATCTTGTAGAAAGTGCGTACTCTAAATACAAAAGATAGCAATGTTTTAAAAAGAAAGCAATCTGTATTTGAATATTTTCAGAAAGTCGTTTTCTGGATGTGACGGCAATCGATTTTCTTAAAATAATAATATTTTTTTTGTTTATTTCCATAACATATCTATACAAATTAGTTATGTCCAGTGGCCCCACACTAGGCAAGCCTGTCCTGTGGGTACCCTGTCCGATTTACATTAAACAAAAATTAACAACACTGTCCAACGGCTGATCATACAAAATAAAAACAAATTGAAATGAAAGAAAGTGCTTAACTAAACATGCATATTGAAAATGAACAAAATAATAATATAACTAACATAACAAAATAATAATATAACTAACATAAATATGAGGAGTAGTGTGCCCAATTATTAGTCTACCAGATCACAACAAGTGCAAGAGAAGGTCCTCAGTACAATCGTAGGTCAAAGAGGTTAGCCATTCCACGATTTTTGATTTTGCTTCCTTCAGTGAGGACTGCTTTATATCGCACCAATGAACCGCTTTGTTATAAATATAATTATCTTTATATGGGCTAAAGCGTCTAGCAAAGGTCGTCCTAATCTTAGGTAAGGGGAGTCTAAAAATACGACGTTTGAGTAGATGTGGATACTCTGCCGAAGGGATTACTTTCCTATGAACGCTGAGAGCTGTTTTTAAAATAAATAACTGTCTTACGTTTAACACCCGGCATTCACTGTACAATTTGGTTGTTGGATACCTATAGGGCTTTTGAAGCATTATTTTGAGCACTGCTCGTTGTGCCCGTTCAACCTGCAGCATGACAGTTTTTCCTGCAGACCCCCAACAGGCTATACAGTAAGTAATCAGCGACTGACTTAAAGCGTAATAGGTCGTCTTCAGAGTACTGGGCGATGCTGCAGAGCGCAGAAGCTTCAAAATGTTAGTTGATTTGCGTACGCGGGCTGACAGAGAGCTTATGTGAGTATTGAAGTTCAGGTTTTGGTCAATAACTACGCCAAGATACCTAGTCGTTTCGACTTTTAGCAGTGTCTCGCAGGAACACGACGAGTTGTTCTGACCTGAGCACTCATGTAGCTGGATACGCAAATTACTTCCAGGAGCCGACCTGGCGGTCTTGTGAAAACACATATATTTAGTTTTTTTTTGCATTTAGTGTTAACACATTATGTTTCAACCATGTTGTCACCAGACGCATTCCAGTCTTAGCTCGCGAGAATACTTCCTCCCAAGTATTACCGTTAAATATAACAGCCGTATCCTCCGCGTAGCATACAATTTCTGCATTTAAAGAGTCATGTATATTATTGATATACATAATGAACAGAGACGGACCCAGTATACTACCCTGTGGAACGCCAAAGTGTATGTTCCTTAGATCACTTTTAAAGCCACTGACACTTACACATTGTGTCCTCCCGGTCAGATAACTCTTGAACCACTCCAAGGCAATACCTCTGATCCCGAAGTGATTCTCCAGCTTTCTGAGTAGGATAGGAGTCGACACTGTGTCAAAGGCTTTCGCTAAGTCCAGAAAAACCGCTAAACTATGTTCATTTCGATCCAATTGGGAAGACACTATAGTTGTCAGTAGGGATACAGCATCTTCTGTAGATTTACTTTTCCTAAAGCCAAACTGCCTACAGGAAATAAGATTATTAGACTCAATATACTTAACCAGCCTATTATTGACAATCTTTTCCAAGAGTTTTCCGAAAGCAGTGAGAAGTGAGATTGGGCGGTAATTTTCTATTGAGTCTTTATTTCCATCTTTGTGTATAGGTGTTACAGAGGCTATCTTCCATGGCTCAGGATACACCCCTGTCAGTAAGCTGATGTTCATTATTTCAGTTAGTGGCTGTATGATAGCATATCTGATTTTCTTTAAGAGAACATTAGTAAAACCATCGATGCCCGGTGCCTTATCGTTCTTCAGGGACAGTATTAGAGATTCGACCTCATATTCATCTGTAGGCTGCAGAAAAAAAGAGTTTAGCAGCTGCCTATTGTCAACTTCAGAGGCCAGAGTTTCCTGGTTTGTCCCAAGTTTAGAAAGGATACTATCCGCCAACCTTTCTCCCACAGTGGAAAAGTACGTGTTACAAATGTCCAGAGAATGCCCAGCGTTTGTACTCCCTGGTAGATTTAGAAGTGCCCTAGGTTCATTATTACTTCCCGACAAGTGACATATGGTTTTTATGACTTTCCACATTTTTTTGGGGTCGTTTGTGCTGCTAGACAGTTCCCTACTCTCGTATTCGGTTTTTATTCTTTTTAGGAGGTTGTTACAAAAATTCCTATAACGCTTGTACACTGTTTGTAGAGAAATATCATCAGGGAATTTACGCAGTTTCATGTGTAAATTATCTCTGTGTCGAATACAACGAATGAGTCCGGGGGTTATCCAAGGAGCTATATTATACTTAGAGTGACTTATATGGACCCTTTTTGTATGTTTGGCAATGACCTCAGCAAGCCGGGAACTAAAGGATTTTGTGATCTTATTTATGTCACAGGTGCCGAATAACGGAGACCAGTCCTCCTCTAAGAGTTCGTTCTCTATGGCTGGGAGGTCCCGTTTCAAAACAGTTCTATTGCTATATCGTTTTTTAGGCAAATTAACTGCTAATCCGAGCATTACCAATTCGTGATCTGTCAGATTATAAGGGCACACAACCCCAACGACGTCCCTAACAGTATTCACGTAGATGTGATCGAGACAGGAGCCAGACAGGTGTCTTGTTGGAACGGTTATAGCAGGGAACATTCCGTGCTCCGCATTAAGACACAAGTATTCCATAGTTTGATTATTGTCTGCCAAAAGAATATTAATATTTATATCTCCCGCAACTATCAGTGTATGTTTAGTGGCCGAGTACCTGGCCAAAATGTGATCCAAGGAGTACAGAAAGTTACTAATGTTTTTAAAACAAGGGGGACGATATATACCAACAATTGTAATTGCATCACCTAGGTTTATTTGTAAGCAACTGGCGTCCTGAAAATCTGGTTCTGTCACACAAACGTTCAGCGTGTCCCTGACAAAAACTACCACACCGCTGTTTTGATTAATGATTTTTTTTGTGCTGTATGCAGTATATGATGGTAATTGAGGTATAACAGAGGTTTCATTGAGCCAGCATTCAGTTAAAACAAGTACATCAAAATCAAACCCAAATGTTTTTAATGTTACAATGAAGCTGTCAAAGTTCTTGTTGATGCTGCATATGTTAAATGACAAAAGCTTTAAGTTGTACCCTTTTGTAATTTCTAAGTGACATTGATCGGCTGCCTGTACTATGCGACACGTTATACCTAGTGCGTCTAATTCATCCGAGACGCTTTTATCAAACACAGCTAAATAAAAAATATTTCAAAATCATCTCAATCCCGGCCAGCTGGCAAAGGTAACTACCACACAGCAACAGACAACCATAACACGTCAACAGTTGTATACACTCAATCACAATGATCTTATCATCAAATTGAAAAATCTTTGCCGCCCCATCACAAAATTTACAATACCCAATCTCACACCTGAACCATGACACCCACTTCAATTTAATTATTCTATAGTAATACAATGCCAATATGCACTGAGACAGCTCAAATACAAACAAGATATGGCACACTAAATAAACTAAGGTTTCACAGGTAATAAGTCTCAAAATACTAAATTCAGATGTTATTTGATGTAGAAAAGACACGGGCCAAATCATCGTAGGTTCGTATAGGAAGAGCAGGTTTACCTTCTTTTTGCTTGACCAGAATATTACCTTGAGTAACCCAACAATAGGAGTATTTATACTCCTTCGACTTTGCTCGTGTCACCCGAAAAAGCAGTCTGTTCTCCTTTGTCAAACGTTCGTTGTAGAACACTCTGCTTGATTTACCGGGTACACCAAGATCGGAACTACTAATATTTCTTCTAGATTTCGATGCCACAATTATTTGATCTCGCATACTGCGCCGCACAAATCGTATAACCAACGGTCTAGACACCCTGACATCACCCTCTGCCAATACAGCGGATTTAATTCGGGGCCCAACCCTCGCCACCCAATCAATATCTCCGTCAGAGAGATCAACACCCACTTTCTTTGCTGCTAGAAGTGCGATATGGTGTACGTTTTCATTATTTAATTCTGGAACGCCCACGAGTTCGAGTTCGTTACGCAGTTGTTGTTGCGCCTGCGAGTTTACTTCCAGTTGTAGTTCCGTTACCTTGCTCTCCAAAAGCTTGACTTCCCTATCGCGGGTTTCAAGTTTCTCTATTCTGGAGCTGTTGGAGGCTATTACTGATCCGAGTTCATTTAATCTCGACTGACAGTTGGTCAATGACGTCGTGGCTTCCTCTAAGCGTACTTTAAGAGAACAGATCTCTCGTGTCAGCAGACGGACTTCATCGATAAGTGCTTTCACCTCTGTATTTTGATTAATGTCAGGAATCGTTTCGACTTTCTTCCGCAAGGTGATATTTTCTTCACGTACCGGGGTCATACTATTATCTCCCCCCTTCCTTTGAGAAGCACAGCATTCTGGGCATTTCCAGTTCTTTTTTTTCTCACCTGACATAGATGATATTCCAATACAAAGGGAACAATAGTTCTTATCACATGTAGACGAAGAACATTTTATGTTATTATTATCCTTGGCATTCTTTAAACATCCGTGGCACTTCATTTCTAGACGACACTGGTTCTTGATTATTTACTTTGTTTTCAAACAATTTGAAAATCACAAAAAGACAAGTCTGTGACACCTCGGTCTCGAACCGCAGCTACTTTACGTGTTGCATTAAAAGTGTTAAAACCCCACACCGTTAACCGTCACGCCACGATGTTAGTTGGCAGAGGGAGTCAAAATTGCTGTGTACTTTCGTATTTTTAATGCCGGGCCGATTATGAGTGACTCATCTTTTAAGATTTTTTTCTCACATTCCTAGATATTTCCAACACTGCAGGTAATCACTTTCTTTATTTTTATAACACTTTTTGTATTCTTGCACTTTTCGTGGATATTTTCGCTTGATCTGAGCTTATTTATTTTACTTCAGTTCATGTCCCACTTTTGTCTAATAGTTTAATATTTTGTAGCTTTTAATAAACAGCTTATTATTTTCACCTGATACACTGATATTATTGAAGTAAACTTTGAGATAACATTTCCACACTTGCATTGGTATATGCCATACTAATTAATGGTACCAAAAGATAGTTTTTGTTATTTGAAATAAAATAATATAAACAAATTTCACAGAGCACTTTTTTAGATAAACCGTCCAGACAGCGCCATCTAGCGAATCGATTTAATCGAATTTGGTAATATAATCAACTAACATGTAATAAAATTAAAATATCTTCTACTTATACGGCGTGGATAGGGTCAATTTGCCCAGTATTTAAAATACTTTCCTTCTGGGAAGGGTTAAAATTCCATTCTGTGTAATAATACTTATTATATATGAACCTTTACTGTAAGTGCCTACTTCAGCCAGCATATTCCAAAATATTAACGCATCTCCGTTTGTGCTCATATCAATATTAAGCGCACAAATATTATTATTTGTGATCGAAGTTCGTGGTCGCAAAATTTATGTTCATAAAGTCTGTTATCCGTTTGAGCACCCTTAAATAAGTGGCAATTTTTTGGCCAACTGTAGAATAGAATGATGAATGTACAGGATTGAGTTGTATTTTGAACGTATGTCATAAATGTCAAATTTCTTGTCAATTCTATATATTCATCAGTCTATTCTACGATATGCCGGCTAGTGGATGCTTTTCGTATAACTGCTCAAGTGCGTGAGCCTTGGGTGAGCGTGCTCGAATGATTGCTTTCACGTTCATGCAAATGAGCCAGGTTGTTCGCCTGAGTGTGCTCAAGCGAATATATGCTTGAATGAACATAGTTGAATTGAAAATATATCCAAAGTTGAGCTTATTCGCTTAAAAGTATAATTGACTAATATGATAAACAATGAATTTATTGCTTGAATAATTTAGTTATACTGGATCTGTTAAAAGTCTTCTGTCATAAAGTTGAGGACATGTCATTTGGTACGTTTGGGAAGAAGAGTGCCGACTAATATCGGCTGGATGCGGTTCAGTACAGCGTTTTCTCTATCGCACAGCCCATTCGCACAGTTTGATATCTTTTTAGAGTAGTTCAAACCGAAAGTAGAGATTTAATATAGCAAAGAGTCGGTATTTTAGTGGTTAAGAAGAAGGCCTTCCAATCTCAAGGCCCCGGGTTCGAATTCTGGCTATTACCACTAACTACCCACGTTAACAAAATTAAGAAGCAATTTAGATTACTCAAGGAGGGGTTATTGTAAACACTAATAATTTCAGTTACTAATATTCTTTAAAAAAGTTTTAAATTTCAACGGTTTTAACAACTCTATAAAGGTTTCATGCTGGCATTCTGATGTGCGATAAAGACAGCGGTCTAACAACTCTATAAAGGTTTCATGCTGGCATTCTGATGTGCGATAAAGACAGCGGTCTACAACCGAAGCATACCGGTCTTGGCCGGGATAGGACTCATCTTCTCAACATGCCAAATCATATATAAACCTATGGGCCTACCAGAACTTGTTATAAGCGATCATTTGGACCATTTCAGAGGGAGAGGGAGTTATAGACCCTATAATACAGCCCCATCCCGCTTTTCCCAATACGCGATCGGTTAGTGCACTGACTTGTAATAGTACTCGCTGGACTGGTGATCGGTATACATATATTATGTCCAATTGAAAATCGCCATATTGGCGCTGATAGTTGCGGCGCGCATTAGTGACTGTACTTGAAACTAATACTAATGATGGACAACAATTGTCTTGGTATCGATAATTTAATATAAACCATGGGTCTTATGTATCAAATTAACAATATGGCCATTTTAAACATTTTTATGGTAAACGCTTAGATAAAAACAACGAGCAACGTCCATTTGCACACTAATTAGTTCTCAGTACTCTCACGGTAGCGCTTCAAATCGACACAATAAGTAAGCTGTCATTTTCTATGCAATAGCCAGTCCAGCTAGTTATGGAAGTCAATGGGTTACTTATAATACGTTATGGTACTCCCACGAATACTGTGTTATATTCAAACATATCTATAAAACACACATCTATATCTAACTGCTGATGTCTGCGTTATCAAGTTGTAAGACTATTAAACGATTTATATATTCATCTTCTTTGTAAATTTCCTCATCTGTAAGTAGATACTATTTTATTCTTCGTACGGATTATAAAAATACGGAACTCAGCGTTTGATTGGGAAAAAGAAAGAGAGAGGAGGTTAAGATCGAGGTATGCTTCGATTTTCTAGTGTTCTCTCTCTACGTTTGATATATTTATAGAGTAGTTAAAACCTTTTAAGTTTATAAAATAGTGAACCTATATATCTTCGGTTTTGACTACTTATAAAAGAGATATTGAGAACGCTCAGCAAAACCAAATCAAGCCTAACACTCACTCTTCTTTCCAAAGAGCCAAATCAAAATCCGGGTACTGTGCATATTTTAATAAATCAAATTCAGAATATTTAATCATTTATATTAAAAACCAATCTGGGGCAAAATTTAGTAGAATTACGTTTTAAAAACGCGTGATTATAAAACTAAATAAATTAAAACATCAAAATTCAATTAAAAAGAATCAAACTATGCGTAATTCTGAAGGTCTCACAGAAACTTAAGCAACTAGGTTTAGTTTTGATAAATCAATAATTTTTGAATTGAACTGAAATTGCTAGCTTTGAAAACGTGGAATTACTAAATCGGGCCCTTGTTTAGAGTCTCGTGATCATTCACAAAATATAAAATCAAGCGGAGGTGCTTGAAACCTAATAATTTGTAAACTACTATCGCCAAACTCTCACCTACCGACTACGTCACAAAAAACAGTGACGTCATTGGTTATACATCTTCAATGAAATTTGGTTTTCATTGAAGATGATGGAAGATTGGTTATACATCTTCATTGGTTATATTATTTATACTGTTGATTGATGGCACTTGGTGGAATTTGTTGTTACACATATTGAGAACATTTGTATTTTTTCCTCAGTATTGTGGAATACTGTGGAAAAAGGACAAGTGTTCTCAATATGTGTCATTGGTTATCATTTTTTATAAGAAAAATAAATTATAGTAACAAACCTTCACAGGAACATGGTAAAGAAGTCTCAGCTGTGGTGCATTTCCTCTTGATTTTATATTATACTAGCTGTCGCCCGCGGCTCCGCCCGCGTGGATGTCGGTTATCGCGAATCGGACTATAATTTGAGATTTAAACTATCCTATCTCTCAAGTTGGATCGAACTGCACATGGTGTGCGAATTTTATTATAATCGGTTAAGTGGTTTAGGAGTCCATTGAGGACAAACATTGTGACACGAGATTTATATATATTAAGATTGTCATTGCTCGTTCGAACACGAACACTATTAACAAATTAAGCTACATTACTAACCTGTATGTATTTCCAATTATAAAAATGTGTGTATGTACACGTACAACTTCCCTAACGAATACTGTTCCAAATTGAATTTAAAGAAATCATGATAAGCAGAAGCAGCTGTGTGCTGCCTAAGCACGCAGTGTCGAACACGGTGCAGCGACATCGTTGATAGAGATGGTCCTTAGTCAATCTCCAGTGACGTCACCTACTCCGGAGTCCAGAGGGATATGTCTTAGGCAAAAGCTGCGTTTACGATCGGGACGAAGGATTTACCAACGTGTAAATGTTAGCGACGCTCCGGGAACGACAGTTCGATCTAACGATTGGCGCGTGCGCATCGCATCACAATTTTATCCGCGCTCAAGTAGGTATAAAAGATAATTTCGCGAAATGTAGGCTTGGGGCACAGTTCTTGAAAATTGTCTCTTTTATCATTGGTATGTGTCCATATCCTCGCCTAAATTTTTTCCATATTCGATGTCTTCTGGTGCTGTCCAAAAAGACTACGAACCCAGTCAACGCTACTACCATATGGGATTCCATTTTTAAACAACACAGGATTGTGAAAGGTCTGCCGTTCCGAACTCTGGTCATAATTAAGTCGCAATATATCACCACAGTCCAAACCGACAGATCGAACCGGCGGTTTAAACGCAATCTCGATGCACGGTTAAACACTGCACGTGTAAACGGCGCTTATCTCATTTTAATAGAGTCCAACATAACCGCCCAGCGGCGGGCGGGGGGCTATACGAAGGAATTTTCGCACTTAAAAAAGGTGTGTAAGAGAGAGAGAATTTGCTTGGAAAATTGAAGTGTGAAGCAAGTATTAAAAAGTAAGTCTGAACAAAGAACGTGTATTGACGCATCGAGATTCGGTTCTATCCAAATAATCATCTTAAAAAATAACTTCTAAAAATATTTCAAGCAAATTCAGGATGATTCGCTAGTATAGTAAAATAATGGCGGTTAAATATTAGTATCGTGACACCTATGACTTAAAATGTATGCAAAACGTTTAGTTTCATCAGTCCAGTGTTAGCCTATTAGCATTTATTTATTTGTATTGACATCCGTTGCAAATCAAGTTACACAAACGACCAACAATTTGCCCCGGTTTTGTACGGGCAATTTATTAGCTGTGGTTCCAGCTGTCAAATTCGGTTCGATTCCCCCACTCGCCTCTTCCTTTGTGTTGTTTTATTGCTTAGATTTTAAAAGCTTTATCTTGATGTTAAAGTCTATAACCTTTAACTACAGGTCTAAAAAGGCCACATTAACCGTTTCTGCTATAAACGAGTAACTATATGAATTTCCAGTAAATCTCAATAGATTCCTATGAGATTTGAAAAATGGTAACTCATATGAGCAGAATAACAATAATTCATTTGCTAAGCAGTTTTCGTGTAAGTATTGCCACTTGACAAAATATTATCCTAATACGATTTGAATAAAGTGGCCTTTTTAGACCTACTGCTGGTATGTATCTAAAATATTTTTTCTTAATTGCACATGTGTCTACTTGTAGTTGCAGGGACGATTACCTAATCCAAACAAACAGACATACCAACTCTTTAGCTTTATTATTATCTAATATATAATGTTGCGAATAGTCAACATCTAGCTATAGAAATAACTCGTTTCTTGAAGAGCTTCGACACAATTATTTGTGGAAGTTTTGATTATAAATGTGTTCGCATCGATTGTGTTAATAGTGGTCGAGTTCCAATGTGTACTACCTATATCATTTTGCGTCGCCATAATGGTACGTATTGACTGGCTTTTGATTCATCGGGAAGAAGAGTTAGAGTCTGACTAAGGCGTGAAGGCATAACATGAAAGATGTAAGGCATAACCTTATCCGTGATGCACCGGTTTCACACCCTTTTCAATCCTTGCTTTATGCTTTTTCTTAAAATTCACGCTTTGGATTAACTTGCATTGGTTATGTAAAACGTTTCTCCATTGCTAGGGGTGGTTTTGGTGGTTCAACTTAACCGCCTTCAATGGTCAAAATATTATTAATTCACATGAGTTAATTTTATGCTCCGTGTTTTCTCAGAACCCAAAAAAAACTAAAACCAGACCACGTCCGAGGTTATGTCTACCACATGCATATCTACTAGCTGTTTTATGTATTTTTAAAGTAAAGCTAAAGTTATATTTATAATATTTCATAAACACAAACGGTTTTAACTACTCTTGAAAGGTATCCAACTGTTAGTTCGCTGTGCGACAGAGAGAACGCTCTCCAAAACCGAAGTTTGCCTCTCACTCTTCATCCCGTGTACCTAACTAAAAGCTCGGTACTTGTATATTAACTTTCGTAACTGCTAAATATTCGCTAGTGTTCAAAACTATAATGAATTCTAAGAGAGAGATGCTTTAGGAATCCTGTTTTTTGTATAAATCTATAATATAAGATGTTGGTGTAGCTGTTACTATAATATAAGATATAGTTAATTACCAAACTCGTGTTTTATTCAATCTAGGCTCAGCTCGCATTTGTAAAGCTGACGTTATAACTCATACTGTTGAAGCATTACAACATGTCTTTTGCCTATAGTATATTCATCTATATTTTCACATAGCTGAGGTATTTTCTCAGACAGCCCCTTTGGCGTGGTAGTATAGTACACACAACTGCCACGCAGGACACGCGGTTTCGATTTCCACTTATTGCAAATATTTGTACGCATTAATATGGCTATTTGGATTGGTTTGGTCGGTCGTGCCTCGGAGCTGCCTCCCGGTTGTCTTATGAGCATTCATGACAGGTAATTGGAGCCCTAAAAGTCCAACAACTTGTCTAATTGCAATATTTCGATATCGCCAATGGATTTCGGAGGTCAGATGGCAGTCGCTTCACGGAAAATACAAAAGACTTTAGAAGCGGACACCAGACTCCGAGATGAAAGCTTGGGATGCGACTAGAATTAACGCTAGGATGAAGAAGGCATAAATTTGGATGTCAATCAGCCGGTGTAGGCCTCCAAGACTTTCAGGGTCAGTCTAACCTTATCCACAAGGTTAGATTGACCTAGAAGGTCTTGGAAGGGCCGTAATCACCCAAACAACTAGTCCATCATAAGATTACCTAGAAAAAATCGCGTCAGGCAAGGGCACCCAAACGTCCTTTTTTCATTACAATAATCTGATTAATAAAAATATGCTAGTGTGGGCTAGATAATTATGTAAATTTCTTCTTCTACTATCGGGTCGATGGCTTTGAACTCTAAAAATGTGTTTTCCCAGTGTGCTGCTAAGTGCCTGGATGGCAGTTGAGAGGCGCTCATAAGTTCCTCCGGTGTGCACGTGTATAGAAATGCTATCATAGTAGGTAACTTCTTATTATGTAGGTCATTCTTTTCCAAAGCGGGCGATAACGCCTCCTTAGCCAGAAAAAAATCGGGGCGCTGTAGAGGCTCAGGAGACCGATTTGTGATTTCATAAGATGCCTACTTTTTTTTTATTCATTACAATTTTAACAGCAGTTAGTTCGGTACCTACTCACTTACATATTTAGCTTATAAATCTTTGTACAAACAAACAAATTAAAAAGACCACAAGCACTTTTGCATTTAGGTATAGTATAGGTATTAGTATTTCCAGCTTATTCCAAGATGCATAGGTAATTTTTGTAGATAATAGATGAATAAACTGCGGCCAAACCTGTTTCAAGAACTATATTAATCGGCTGATTCATACACAGTTCTGGTTCTTACTTGTTTAGTACCTATGACTGAGCGCCGAATAAGATTATCGAGTTGTGCATGTTTGCCTCACATCTCTTTTACACCAAGAAACAAGTTGTAGACTTGCTTGAGAGAGAACTGGTTGAAAACTAATCAAAACACCATTACTTGTTTCATGCACGTATCGAGACTGTCTCAAACAGTCTCAAACACCTCTTCAACAAGTTAAAATTTCATATTTTTAAGACCTAAAGAAGAAACATAATGCTTAGTCAAGGGCACAAAACTCTTTCCGGTCACTGCCAAGCAAGATGACGACGGACTTCGAGCTACGTACAATTTTTTTGTTTGTTGCTCAAAAAGGCAAACCACACAACTTCGGAGAAGAGTTAATTTTGCCAGCAATAAAGGTAATAACTGTTCATAAACTGGTGGCAGATTTTATTTGAAAAATTCCTTTGAGTAATAATTCTGTGCAAAGTCGAATTGATGAAATGGCTGAAAACATTAAAGAACCATTATGCAATTACCTGAAGATCAGTCCATTCTCAATTCAGCTCGAAAAGTCCACTTTAGCCTACTAAATGATGAGAAATATTGTAATGTGAAGAACTATTGTAGAATATACTGCTTCCGGGCTGTTTGGTCGTAGTCCATGTGAAACTTGCGTTCCAGACGTTTCGTCGATCACTGCGGTCGACATCTTCAGTGGCGCAGGGCCGGGCGACGATGAGTTCGGAGAACTTGCCTCGTCGGTGGCTTCGCTGCAACTGATGTAGAATCTTGAGTCGCTGGCGCATTTATAGGCGCGGTCGGAGGGGGGAATCGATTTGCTCGATCCTGGTTGGTCGAGAGCTGTGGCACCGACGTAGAGTCAAAGTCAAAGTCAAAAATCATTTATTCTGCATAGACCATTAAAACGGTACTTACAAAACGTCAAGTTAAAAAAAAACATCTAGAATAGTTTAGCAAATGGAAAGAAGAACTATTGTTTGCTAAAACTTTAGAGAGCGATTCAAAAAGTGAAACCATATTTAATACTATATAAAGTTTTGTGATGAGAAAGAAATCCTCTTGAATCCATATTGTATCAGCCGCTATGGATGGCATTCCGGCTATGAAAGGGTCCTACAAGGGCTTCATAGCATACTTAAAAAACAAAGGTCCAGATGTCCTTGCTGTAGTACATTGCGTCATTCATCGACAACATTTGGTTTCTCGAAATTTGAGTGAACGACTCTTTCAATAACTGCAATATGTCATCAAAGCATTCGAAACAGCTAATTGAACGAGAGAATATTAAATTTCATCAGCTGTGTTACTAATAATGAAGATTTCAACCGTTTGCTATCAAAAGATAATTGTCTTACTCGATTTTACAACCTGTTTGACATTGTCATTGAGTTCTTAGGAACTAAAGATACAGAATTGCGCTACCAGCTCATTACATCAAAGAATGATATAGCTTACATGGCAGACCTCTATAAATTGTTCAAAGATGAATCTCCAACTGCAAGGCGATGAACTTAATTTAAACTGGTACCAGATATCAAAAAACGTTATTAAATAGCATTCACCCTTCGCATTCGTTTTTGTATTAAAACTAAATTTTGCCCGCGGCTCCGCCCGCGTGGATGTCGGGTATCGCTTAGTGTAGAGTCAACATAGTAGCTATATGCATGCAAAGTCTCAGCCCGATCGGTTTAAAATTGACAAAGTTGCATTCAAACTTTCATCCCCTATTTTATCTCCTTGGGGGTAGAATTAATCAAAATTCTTTCTTAGCGAATGCCTACGTTATAACATCTACCTGCATGCCAAATTTCAGCCCGATCCGTCCAGTGGTTTGGGCTGTGCGTTGATAGATCACTATGACAGTCAGTCAGTCACCTTTGCGTTATATATATTTAGATTGATTATGTCTGTTATATTTTTAATAAAAGATACTCTGTTTGAATAGTCTAGAGTTGTGTTTCAATAATCATTCTCTTTGGTAGGTATAGCCCGTAAGAGTAAGGTAATTTGAGGCCAGAGTGCCGTTGTGCGGTTTCAAATTAACTCTTGCGGTGTAAATGTTTAATTACAGCTAATACTTAGCTTACATTAATAATTTATTTCATTTCATAGTTATTAAGTTGTTTTTAATGACCTAATGAAATAAAAAAGACGTTTATTTTATTTTTTTTATTTGTCGGTAGACAAAATTAGTTTGAGATCCTCTGGTCTAGGTTGTCTAAGTTCTATACAGACTCTTAACATTTTTGGATCACCGCTCTAGACATGGAAAGATAACAGAAAACCAATGTTATTTAATTCCATATGTTGAGGTTTTAAAGAATTCTACTTTTTAATTCGTAATCAGATAAGAAGGACAGAAAATCTAAATATGACTTGCAATAAAACATTAATAATCAAACGGTCTGTTTGAAAAACGCCTGCTACCTACGAGAGCACACAATAGAAGGTTTTTTTCGTGTTATCTAAAGAATTCCGATAAACTAAAAAGATTAACATTTGTCACAGTTCTTGCGTTTTATTTAGAGAGAGGCATTTGAAGGTTTTACAAAATTACATTGGATAATTCAATGTAAGTTTACGTTGTTTGTTGGTTGCCTTTTAGTTTTTGGAAAGTACCTACCCATACTTCCATTCGGTTAGGTACAATGATGTATTATAAATTATAAATATAAACTAAAGATACGTCATGCACGAACACGGCGGCATTAAAAAATGGCGCATACACTAAATATAAAGAAATATAGCTACTTACTAATAATACGTCAATATTATAATTTATATGAATTGTATTACGATTTATATTAATAATAATATCCTCTTTATTAATTTTGAAAATCATATTAAATTATTATTGAAGACGTATGTTCTTCCATAGCGCACTGTCGCGTCTGTGATTGATACATAAAATGAAGACCAAAGTTATCATTTTAGGTTGCAGCTTTCAATACAATCTTGTAATAAACTAGGCTAAGTAAGCGGCGCAGCGAGCGAGAAAGACTCGCGGACATCGCTGGCCGCGTCCGAAGGCTACCGCCGAAACCGACCTCCGCTCCGCCCCCCAAGAGCGCTGGCCTGAGGGTGACGGGTGGAGCCGCTCGTCACTCTAGCAGCAGCAGGCCACGGCAGCGGCGCGCATCGTAGGACGATGCCCCCCCCCCCCATACCGGGGGCGAGTCGGGGACCGCGTGGTCCTCCCTCCCGAGGAGGGCCAGACCGAGAGGAATGGCCCTGGGTCAGCCGGGGTGCGAGGGATATGTCACAAGACTACCTCACCTTCGGCCTAGCATATCGACCCACAGACGGCGTGCGGTTTAGTCGGTTCGAGTCCGACATAACCTCCCCCTTCGGCGCCGAAGGGGGAGGGGGGATTTCCCGCAGGTAAAACAAAAAAACTAGTTTAAGTAACGGACTAATTGAGTTACACCACGTAACTAAATTTCGGTTTTAGTCTTTAAAAACAGTTTCTAAACAGATTTTTTTTAAATAAAACATACACAAATCAAAAGAATCTTGAGATCACTAGCATAGAATATTTTTAAATTTTCTTCTTAAAGGACTAACTTTACTTTACTTCTTCTTCTTACTTACGTGACATCAATTTTTTATAACAAAAATACACTTTTTGAATAAAAAAATGACAGAAATCGAATTTAAAAGTCCTTATGCAATTTCGACTAATAAATAATTGAAAGAAAAAACGGTTTAACTAAATACTGTCAACATTTATTATGAAATTGTTTTTATTTAGTACAAGATAACTTCTCCCCTGGTTCGAACACATGCGGTAATCCTTCTTGGCTTGCTGAGAATTAAGTTATCTAGCATTTCTTGTGGTAACCTGTCCCATTATTGAATAACGGCTTCCCTGATCTCTGGCACTGTCTGGAGAGGTGGCTAACGGTTCTAAACAGCTCGCTTGACAGCATGCCACGCGTACTCTATCCGATTTAAGTCAGGCGAGCCGGCAGGCCAGTTTAACCTGGTAGTGAAATATTCACGCAGAGCAGCGTTGATTCGTTGAGCTCGATGTGCGGGTGCATTATTGTCAACCATTACGAACCGAGGGCCATGGTTAATTCTAAATGACCTGACAATTTCCACAATAGCAATAGTTTGGTACAAAGCTGCCACTTTGCGGTCATCGAGCTACGATACGGGATCAACGGCGCTCTAGCACCAATCATTATACCGTCCCAAAAGGATACCGATTTCCCGCGTTGTAGGACGGTTCCGGTGGCAGTTCTTTGTCTTTCAGCGTCCCCACGTCTTCTCCAGACCCGAAGACGTCGATTGTCTGGATGAGTGCTAATTCTGGACTCATTAACGAAGAGACAATGCCGCCAAATATTTTCCTCATCATTTTCTTCATTTTAGCGGAGTCTAGCCCACTGCAATCTGCGTCGCTGTCGTTGCTGTGAGTTCAGGGGTGCTCGTCCGGATCTCCTCGTTCGTAATCCAAGTTGGATTGGTGTAAGCAGTTCCTGATGGTCTGAGTGCTAATTTCTAGTCCAGCAGCCCGCAACTCAGCTTTTATTTTTGTGGCATTTATTGTTGGCTCTCGGGTAGTCAGCAATCTGATGTAACGCTGCTGAGCAGAGGTAAAAACAGTTGGCCGACCACTGCGAGGTCGATCAGTAAAGATATCCACGCCGCGATATCTCCGTAACGTCGTAGAATATCCTTCTTCTCCCAAAGTAACAATTCTTGCTCGTAAAACTCCTAGTAATCTCCTAAACATCTTTTTGAATGAACTCCTTCTTCGAAAAGTCAGAAAAATTGCTTGA
Organism: Eilema caniola; assembly: GCA_949126895.1. Lineage (NCBI taxonomy): Eukaryota > Metazoa > Arthropoda > Insecta > Lepidoptera > Erebidae > Eilema > Eilema caniola. The sequence goes on from OX421470.1 coordinate 23,346,109, forward strand.
ATCAAGTTGGTCAGATGTCTGAGTGAGTGCAAACAAGGATTTAGTCTCTTTTTATACATTTCTGTATAAAAAGAGACTAAATCCTTGTATAAAAAGAGACTAATCCACTCATTGATATTTTAAATTCTTTTGTTAATAAAAGATTTGATGTTTTAATGAAGAATGTTAGAAAAAAGAAGAAGAAACGTTTTATTCTGACGTAACAAAAACAATTTCGCAATAAGAAAGTGATCCTAAACTTTTTTTGATGTGTGTACTACAAAGAGGAGAGTTTTTGTACTGTCAGTGGGAAGACCTAATGCTTATCCTGCTTAATCTTCTACAGTGACGGCATAGAAACTCTCTGTTCGAACAGGGTCGGCAGCGCAAGTGTAACTAACGCCCCTGGTGTTGCACACGTCCATAGGCCACGGTAACCACTTTCTATTAAGTGGGCCGCGTTTTTGTCTACCACTTACTATAAAAAAATACACATCAAGATTGTTTACATTAAATAATGTACCAAACCGAACGGAGTATAGTATTTATTGGATATTTGATTCAATAAATGGGTACCTACTTAATATTTCTAATTGTATATTTGACTGATTAGTTTATTACTTTTTACTAAACGTCTAAATGTTAAGTTAAATCACTTTCCATTCTAAATATTACGGGTTAAAGTATGGAATTGCCGATTTGTACTGACAAATTGAAATTCGTTTTTTTTTTAATTTAACGTATTTATTTAATCAAAATAATTACCATTATTATCTATACATTGCTGCCATCTAGTAGGAAGGTCATTTCTCGCGTTATCATGGAGCAATAATGGTGAAGATCGATTCATGAGTCGGGGCTGTTTCACTGCTAGTTTTGCTATCATTGTTCGGAGTTCGGCACAGTAGACATCTGCCGTTATTGCTTGACCAGATCGTAGAAAGCTATAGTGAATAACACCATGCTGAGACCACCAAACAGTTACCATTACCTTTTTATTGGTAAGCTTTGCCTTAGGACACTGTTGTGGCGTTTCACCTGGGGTCAGCCATTGCATTTTTCGCTTACGGTTATCGTAAAGAATCCACTTTTTATCACATGTCACAATTCGATCCAATATTCCTTCATTTCTGTATCGATTCAACAAGGCAACACAAGTTTCAACACGCATTTCTTTCTGCAGATCAGTCAAATCATGAGGTACCCATTTTTCACATTTTTTTATTTTATTGATTTGACGCAAATGAGTCAATATTGTTGGTAAGGTAACGTTAAACCATGCAGCTAATTCCTGGGTAGTTTGGCTCGGATCGGCTTCCACCATGTCTTTCAATTCATTGTTATTCACCTGTGTGGACGGCCTTCCTCGTGGTTCGTTCTTCAAATCAAAGTTTCCATCACGAAAGCGTTTAAACCAAAATCGCACGGTGCGTTCATTAGCAGTCCCCTCTCCAAACACAACATAGATATTGCGAGCTGTTTCTGCCGCGTTATTTCCGCGTCGGAACTCGTATTAAAAAATCACTCGAATTTTCGAAGTATCCATCTTTCTTGTCTAAGCTGAATAAAAAAAACAACTGAAAGTCGATAATCGAATGTTGCACATTTTTAAATGAAGAACTACATAGGTACCATGTGGAAAAAGTTTCACTCAAAAATCTCAAACCATGAAGATTCTATGTCAATTCGAAGTACCTATTACAATGAAACGGACATTTCATACTTTAACCCCTATTATAATAGTAGCTGGAAATTCTTATATAAAATAACGTTTCACACTGATATCAAAATGTAAGAAACATGACAGAAATAATTAATAAAGTTGCCTAGCAACTCGCCATGAAATTGTAAACAATATATTTGAACCACAGTTGAACCTACGGTTGAACCTGTGCGGGGTTGGTTTGACCAGGTTTTATAAACGAAAGATACAGAATTTTTAAGTCCGGTTTTGTTCAACTGTAACTAATACACGATTAGATTGACTGAGACTACCTATTTAATACAGAATTAATGAATGAGACACTTAATCTCACATAGTAATTATGACGTTTGACCTTGACTTCTACAAGAATTATAAAGTGAAAAAAAATAGTTAATTTTTGTCGTCTCGCTATACGGTTTTTGTAGAATTAATAATGTTTTTTTCCTTTTTAAATATCTTTATACTTATAAGGATTACAAATATTTGAGTGTTGACTAAGTAGGATAGATTCCTTTATCGTAAAATGGAGTGAGAAGATTTAAACTATATTGAGGTAAGTAGATAAACAAACAGTTAATAACTGAAATTGAATTTTTATTTATCGGCGAACTCAATCAATGATTTGTGTATTAGCTGTACTTACCCGTACTCGAAATCTTTTACCACATAAGAGTAATTTAATTCAAGTTTCACTAAAATTAACACTTTTTCAAAGTTCGTAAAACCCCTCAGATATATATATAGATTAAGGATATGAAATTTAGTCCGCCGAAAAGTTACATTTGGGGTTACATTTATCAAAGGAGGCAATTGATTTTCTTTTTTAGATATGAAAGGGGTCAGTTTTAAGTTAAATCCAAGTTTGTGGGGTTGCAACCCTTGTCCTAGGACCACTTCTGGCTACGATATAGCTCCCTCGGGGGTTGGTGAAGAACCCTGATTTCTACCTACTACCAGACTGACTGCACGGACCGTAAGAGCGTTTTCACATTCATCCGATATCCGATACCGGTGTCGGACGCCGATAGCCGACACCGTGTGCTGTTTTCATATTTATTGGATAAAATCGGCCTAATATGATTACTTAAGGATGCTAGGGATGAAAAAAAAAGAAAAAAAATTGTCTTGGTCGAAAATTACTTGCGGTCGCTGTTTGTAGTTGGTGTTGGTGGTGGTGTTGGCTCCGATAACCGATATCGGGCCGGACAATGTGAGAAATACATTAACGACGAATACGTTTAAAATGTATTCGTCGTCAATATAGTATAAGTTTTATATTTGGGTTGATCTGTTTTGTGTGCTGCAGTAAGTTGAATTATAGGCATATTTCTTTCTTCTTTCTTTCATACATTTGACTCCCTCTGATATCGGATGTCGGATATCAGATATCAGACAATGTGAAAGCGTTCTAATTGGTACAGATTTAAAAACAAATATTATGCCGTTGTTTCTCGGTGAGAACAGGATGAGGAAACTAGATTTTTTTTTCTTCTATCGTTACCACATATACAAGTTTTGAATGCTCTGTCTGTTTGTCTGAGTAATCTCCGAACTGACTAAAACCTAACTATACTATAACTAGACTTAAACATAGTTTTTTACTGTAGATAGCTGATCTTATAATGCGTAATTTAGATTAGACTTTTACTTTAGAAAAATTATTAGGGTTCTAAGTCCGTGGCGTAGCGGTAGTGAATGCGGCCGCTACGCAGGAGGCGCGGGTTCGATCCCCGCTCAGTACAAATACTTGTATGCATGAATATGGGTATTTGCATTGGTCTGATTGTGCCTCGGAGAGCACTTTAAGCCGTCGGTCCCGGTTGTCATACAAACATCTATGGCAGTCTTTACGGGTAGTTGGAGCCCTCAAAAATCCAACAACCGGTCTAGCTGCAATGCTTCGATATCGCCTTTGGGTTGTAGAGGTCAGATAGCAGTCGCTTCACGGAAAATATCGACGTTTAGCCAAATCTACATTTACTCTGGTAAAAAGCGGACCCCAGACTCCAATTTGAAAAGCTTCGGATGCGACTGGGATTAACGCTTGGATGAAGATTAGGGTTCTAAGTCCACGCGAACGAAGGCACGGAGCACGGCTAGTAGTATAATAAAAACAGGTAAGACGTGTATGGAATATTTTAACTTAATAGTTAAATTATTTAAATATCAAACATTTTTAAATCCATAATAATATTATAAATGGGAGAATGTATGTGTGTGTCTGTTTGTTTGTCCGTCTTTCGACCTTACTTACGATACTTACTTACTTTCGACCTTATTGACATTTTCTTTGTTACGTATTTTTTCGCGTTAAAAGATGAACTTGAAACTATGTCATGTCAATATGTCGAAAATAGCTTGCACTACTTTATTCTTCATAAGTAGGTGAAGATCATTGTAAGAAATAGGTGCAAGCTATTTTGGACCTTATTGGCTACGTACACAAGAGATATGGACGATTATGTACATAAAATAAATAAAATGTTAGTAAACGACCACTAGGAGTCCATATTTTTTGTGTCCACTGCACTGCTAAATCATTGACGTGTGTGAATAGAAGGGCCTACTGTGGTACGATGCTTAGGCTTCGTTTCGTGTCGTCGCTTCGTGCCGTGGATAGACCTTTAGGGTTCTCTTTCCTTATCTGCCGCGCAACAAGATTTAGAGCACGGACTGAATAATTTTATAAAGCTGATCCAGGTAAACTTTTCACGATAAGTATTATATAAATATATAGTTTAATATTTTTGCAATTGCAAAACATTTCTTCACTCTGGGAGTGCTGGCAGAAGTGAAAACATTTTCTTTCTTTCTTTCTTCGTTATATACATAACAAAAGATAAAAAGAACATACCATACCATACCATACCTATAATATAGCGCCAATCATAGGACCTATCACTAATTTTCTGCTTATTTTCTGTCAGAACAAATTAATAAATTACAAAAAGAAAAAATAATCACAAAAAGTAATAAATTACAAAAAGAAAAAATAATCACAAAAAGTGCCAGAAGGCCAGGTTTGAACCCGTTACTATCTGAAACCATAAGGACTTAAAGTCGACTACGATGTTATTTATCGTATCTTGCAAAATAGACAGTCTACAGCTTATGTTGTATGACGTCAGTCGTCGGTTACGGTCCAAAGGTCAAGTGATCCTGACGCGAGTTGAACAATTTTCACACATCCAACGCCGCTAAAGAAGTTTTCACTTCAAAAAACGTTTAAAATGCATTTTTGCACAGTTGGAACCATGGCACGTCCCAAAGAATCATAAATCAATAACTTAGTAAATCACGGGATATTTTCTGCTTTTAAAATTAATTTCGGGATTCGAGGTATATCCACTTCTCATGTAATCAGTGTAAAGTACTTAAAGTAAAGTGTGACTCCCCCCCCCCCCCCCCCATAGACGCGGGATAATATCCGAACCTCCTAGTCGCCCTTCCGAGGGCTTACCCGGGGCTACCAACCGCAGGCTATTAGGCGGTACGTGAGGATTTTTTTTGTCGTTAGGAGTCCGGCATAGCATCCATGAAGGATTTTCCCACACGTTATAAAAAAAAAAACCTAATTCCGAGCTATGATCATTGTAATAGTCCACGAGCCACATTTCAATTTGGTCAATGACTTCCTCCCGTGAGAAACTTCGTACAGTGGTTAAGGAAGTTAAATCATGATTTTTTGTGGTTGTCAGCTGCCACTTTGTTGGTGGGGTAAGCAGCGGTGACCGCTCAAACATGTAATTTTTTTAAAAAAAATCCAGTCATTTCCTCCCGGCTGAAAATTTGTTAAATTATAGTTAAACCAATGTCTTGAAGGAAAAAACCTGTCAGCTACTCATATTGCGATGGAAAACCTGTCAGCTATCTATTAATGTAAATAAGTCAAGCTATCTTTATTGAGATTATATATTAATGTTATATTAATATTATAATAATGCATAAAACCTTGCGTACATACAATATTTGTATGATATACTGGCAACTGCTATTTGAATTAAATTCCAATCTATTGTATGTCATTAAGAAAATTTATATATTATGTCCGTTGCTCAAGAGACTTTGCTTTATCAATACTTACAATTGTAAACACATAGTGTTAATAATAAAGTTCCTTAAATGTTCACAAGTATATCTCTGCTAGGATCCTCCCCCACAATGGTTATGGGCCCAGGTACGATCTAGGATCGAATCGAGAACGAGAAGGAAGAAATTACGTTATTAATCGTAAGTAGAATATAAATATGAATACTGTGAAAATTAAGCAACTCGATAATCGTAATTACGAGACCTGGAAGATTCAGGTGGAAGCTATTTTAGTTAAAAATGATGCCTGGGGTTACGTCGATGGTAGTATCCCAAAACCAGCAGAGCCCGGAGAGGCGAGGCTATGGGAGAGTAAGGATGCAAAAGCTAAGTCAGACCTTGTTCTATCGATTAGCCCAAGCGAATTACGACACCTACGAGGATGTACGATGTCGCGGGATGTATGGTTGAAATTGAGAGCCATTCATGCCTCTAAAGGACCCGCGAAGAAGGCAACATTGTTAAAACAGCTGTTGTTACATAAATTAGAGGAAGGTGGTGACATAAGAGAACATGTTTTACGATTCTTCGATGTGAGGAGCTAACTAGCAGACTTGGACATCGAAATGCATGATGATCTGATTTCAATTATGCTGCTGTACAGTTTACCGTCTAGTTTCGATAACTTTAGATGTGCTATAGAGTCCAGAGTTACGTTGCCAGATCCGGAGACGCTCAAGATTAAAATATTGGAGGAAGGACATTCCAGAGTCCAGAAAGAAAGTGTAGATAGGGCACTTCTTATAAAAGGAAAGAAATATTTTAAGTCAAAGAGTGGTACAGAACAAGGAAATTTAAAATTTAGATTTAAATGTTTTAAATGTCATCAATTCGGTCATAAATCCTCTGAATGTGTAAAGAAGAACAAGGAACATTGTGTTGGTAGTGCAAAGTGTGCATCAAATGCTAATAGTGTTGATATAGCAACTGTCGATTCCAATTTAATAACATTTAACTATATTTCAGATGATAGAGCTGTTTACAACGAGAATGGAAGTTGGATCATCGACAGTGGGTGTACGTCACATTTGTGCAATGATAAAAGTAAATTTGGAAGCACATTGTTACCTTTGTCGGGTAAGCTAAATTTAGCGACGAACACGAGCACAAATGTACAAGGTAAGGGTACGGTGAGATTATTTACATGTAATAATGGTTCTCAAACTGTGGTTCAATTGCCCAACACTTTGTTTGTTCCGGATTTGCGGTGTAACCTGATTTCAGTTGCAAGAATTATGGATCAAGGGTTTAGTGTCACGTTTAAGGGTGACATAGCTAGTGTACAAGATAGCTATGGTAATATTAAACTGATCGCAAATCGAAAAAGTAATTTATATTACCTAGAGAAACAGTGTGATACCGTGTCAGCGATTTCAGAAAGAAAGGTTGATGTATGGTTGTGGCATGAACGGTTAGGACATTTAAATGCGAAAGATCTCGTCAAACTTTTGAAAAAATCTGGCATGAATATAGGAATGACAGATGTGGCTGAATTGTATGATTGTGATATATGTGCGCGTGGGAAAATGAGTATGCTGCCATTTCATAGAACAAATGGACCGTGTGAGGAATCATTAAAAATAATTTACTCTGATGTGGTCGGGCCAATAAAGCATATGGCAGTAAATGGAGCGAAATATTTCGTTACGTTTATCGACGATCACACGAGATGGTGTGAAGTGTATTTATTGAAGAAGAAAAGTGAGGTCTTTACAACTTTTAAAATATACAAGAACCAGGTCGAGAATCTTACGGGACGGAAAATTAAATATCTGCAAAGTGACAACGGAGGAGAGTATTTGAACCGAGATTTCGAGGAGTATTTGAAAAAAGAGGGGATAGCAAGAAGATTGACCATTCCTGGCACACCGAAACAAAATGGAGTAGCTGAAAGAATGAATAGGACACTGGTGGAGATGGCAAGATGCATGATGATCTCGTCAGGACTTTCTCCTGGTTTCTGGGGCGATGCAGTATTGACAGCATGTTACCTGAGAAATCGTTGTCCAACAAAAAGTCTCAACAGTGAAATACCTTTTGAGAAATGGAGTGAACGATCGGTAAATATAAATTACTTATACCAATTTGGATCTAAAGTTCACGTTTTGGACAAAACAGTAGGAAAAGACAAGTTTGATCCACGCAGTAAAGAAGGTATCTTCGTAGGCTATCCTAGCGATCGTAAAGGTTACAAAATATGGATGCCATCAGAAAGAAAATATATCGTGTCACGAGATGTGAAGTTCCGTGAAAACATAAGTCAAGAAAATGAAAAAGGAAATATAAAGATAGATCCTTTTGTAATAGAAGAAGAAACACCAGTTGTTGTTCAGAAACAACCGTTGGAGATTGACATCGAGTTTCATCCCAAACAATCGGAACAAAATCCCAGCCAAGTTATTCTTGATCGTGCAGGCGAATGCAGGGAACATGTTTCTGAACACTACGAAGAGAACAGAAATCAAGAGGAATGTGAAACAATACCCTTAAATGATCCTCTTCAACTAACATATAATTCTGAACCGGAAGTCGTCGCAAGCCCATCGTACCATGTCCATCATCAAGATTATGAACATGCTGATAGGGGGAGGGTAATGACAAGAGGTCCAGGCAGACCGCGACTAGAGAGAGGTCATGTTGGTCGTCCCAGAAAAATATATAACATGGTTGAAGTGGAACCGCAGATTTCTATGGAAGAATGCGTAGCGCCAGAAGTTCCAATGGAAGTAGGCGTGGAGTCAACAGATGAGTTCGTGGATTGTCAGGACTTTGCTGGAGTTTCTGAAGTGACGTTAAAGCAAGCTCTATCCGGAAATGAAAGTAAAGGATGGAAAGAAGCAATTATTTCGGATGGGAACCTATGGGCAAGCACGTTGTGGGATGTCGATACATATTGACAACGAAGCTCAACGTGGATAAAACTGAGAAGAAGAAAGCGAGACTGGTGGCGAAAGGGTTTAGCCAACGCTATGGCATTGATTACGAGAATACTTTCGCACCCGTCGCTAGGCTTGACACAGTAAGATTGTTGGTTGCACTAGCAGCTGAACTCGATCTTGAAGTTCATCAGTTGGACATAAATACTGCTTATTTAAATGGTTTGTTAGAGGAGAACCTATATATGAAAGTACCTGAACTTTTGGAAGAATGTTTACAAGATCTTATACGGATCGAACAGAACGGTTCGCCGATATATGAACGAGCCAGAAAGATGTTGAACGACTTGAAAACTGGGGGCGAAGTATGTCTACTTGAGAGGTCGCTATACGGACTCAAACAAGCTGGTCGGCAGTGGAACATCAGACTGGATGAACAACTGAAACGAATGGAATTGATTCAATCATTAAATGAGCCATGTCTTTATATTATATTGACCACGATACGAAACTCTTTGTTCTAATCTATGTCGACGACATATTGGTCGCATCGCAAAAAAGAGGTTATATCGAAAATTTTAAAAGAGAGCTGGCCGCTGAATTTGAGTTGAAAGATTATGGCGTTGCAAAATATATGCTCGGAATTGAAATTGACAGAATTGACAATGGCATTAAATTGTCTCAACAAAAACATATTAATGATATTTTAAATAAATTTAATATGAATAAATGTAGTTCGGTGTGTACCCCAATGGAAGTAAAAAACCAGTTATTAAATTCTACCGAGAAGTATGAATGTGAACGATATCCATATCGGGAACTGATTGGGTCTCTTATGTACTTATCTACGGGAACGAGACCCGATATTACGAATAGTGTGGCCAAGTTAAGCCAATTTCTTGATAGTCCAACTGAACAATGTTGGAAGGCAGCGAAACGAGTACTACGTTACTTAAAGCATACAAAGACGCATGGGCTTGTGTTCACGAAGACAGGTAATTCACTAAAAGGTTACTCAGATAGCGATTGGGGCGCATGTATTATTGATAGACGTTCTTACTCCGGTTATGTTTTTATGTTAGGAGGCGGATGCGTGTCGTGGAAATCACACAAACAAAAGTGTGTGGCAACTTCTACGTGTGAAGCTGAGTATGTGAGCTTGTCGTCCTCGATGAAAGAAGGCATGTACCTGAATAGCTTGCTGACTGAAATCGGGTTGAGTAAGTTTGCACAGTTGACCTTACATGTAGATAATCAGGGGGCGCTGTGTCTTGCTGGTGATCCAATGTACCATTCTCGGAGTAAACATATAGATATCAGGTATCATTTTATCAGAACTGTATTAAAGAACAACAAGAGTATTGAGTTGAAGTATTTACCAACAGACTCGATGCTCGCAGATATACTAACAAAAGCTTTGCCTAGAGCTAAGCACTACGAGTGTATGAGTGGTCTAGGCATTGTTATTTAGTTAATTGTTTATTAAATGTATATAATATTGTTGTCCTTTGATATAATTTCGATTTGTATGTGTTTTGTTTTATGCCTTTTATTTTAATATGAACATTATGGGGGCGTATTGAGATTATATATTAATGTTATATTAATATTATAATAATGCATAAAACCTTGCGTACATACAATATTTGTATGATATACTGGCAACTGCTATTTGAATTAAATTCCAATCTATTGTATGTCATTAAGAAAATTTATATATTTTGTCAGTTGCTCAAGAGAACTTGCTTTAGACAATACCTACGATTGTAAACAAATAGTGTTAATAATAAAGGTCCTTAAAAGTTTCTAACTGTATCTCTGCTAGGATCCTCCCCCACAATCTTAATTTATGTGAATAAGTTACAAGTAAGTAAGTACCTATGTACTGAACATGTTAGTTAGAACAAAAATTGTGTCACGGTTCCTGAGAGAGGCGGGAATGAATTTTGAATTCGGTATATTAGTTATATTATATATATATTAGTTACACCGATTTGCCTTTAGTACGAAAAAGGATGTGTTGAATTTGTCAAAAGAAAGTCTAATAGGTATCCTTAGTAGAACTTTTCTTTTATATAAACTTATGAAACTCAATTATGAATAATTTATTTAGGTAGGTGGCTCCATGCCGTGAGAAATCGTAACGATCGCATGGGTCACATTGTTTGCCAATTTACTTATTTAATTTCATCAAAGTCATTGCTATGTTATTCTTAGTAATATCAAGTTCCAAATAAATAATTGTAAAAAAAGCCGCGGAAAATCCCAAAGATGGGAAAACAATTGAATCGTTTGTGAAATAAATTAATCTCGTGTAAATTATTTAGATTCGTTAACGTGTTTAAATGAGCAGTTACCTTGACATTGGATTGTCTGTGGCCACTTGTACTATCTATGAACCCGCAGTTGATAACCGCGTTTGGCACACTACAGGTGAACGTGTACCATTTCGTTCTTTCCCGCCAAGTGGAGTTCTATTTTCAAATTTGACATAATTTTTTCTAGTGTTAATTTATTTTATTAATAATAATAATATTAATATTCTACGACAATCTTTGTTTGTAAACAAAGTAAATTCATAACAAAATGAAGATCAACTTGGATGATGGGGTAAGTTTTTTAGTTCATTTATATCTCTGCCTAAATTTTCAACAACAACAAAATAGTTCGTAACGTGAAGGACAATTACCTTTGAGAAAAATTACATCCGAGATTCTGAGTTAATATTTAATAATACTTTTTACGGTATAAGCTGGAAGTAAACACAAATTATGATAAAATTTTAACATTATAGTTACTAGAATTAAATTATTTTAGTTAGTATGTATGTAGGTAGGTACAATTGATATACCTAGTATTGTAGATACTCAATAGTTTCATTGATAAATATATTCTAAATAAATATTTTAAGAAATTCTACACAACGCCCATCATCCACATATAGACCTGTCTTCCTGATTGCATCCTTCCGGCTCTTCCTCCTCCACTTCGCATGCGTCCATGGTAGTGAGGCCATTGGCACGTATGTCACCCTCCACGACGTCAAGCCAAGAGTTCTTGAGTCTACCCCTTCTACGTGAACTCGGCGTGGTTGCCATCGCCAGGTATTTGTTTTCCACGTAGCCTGGTGATTTCCGCAAGACGTGACCTCCAGCGAAGGCGTTATTTGCAATGCATTTTATCTACAATGTCACAGGACATGACGGCTGTCACGGATGCATTTTTTCCTCACGCAATCTTTACGTGTGACACCGCACATCCATCGCAGCATTGCCTTCTACGGAACACGCTCATGCTTGTGTCGCTCCAGCAGCGGCTACGCCTCACAACCGTGTAAAAGGTCAGGCCTAATGATCGTTTTATAGACTGCCCCTTCAACCGGACTGGCATTTTCGGGTCTCATGTGACACTAGTCATTTCCCGCCACATAGTCCACGTAGCGGCAATGCGTGCCTTGACGTCGTAGTCGATGTCACCAATCACGTGAAGTACAGATCCCTTCTTCCAACAGTCCCGGGTCCTTTCAGTGGGGTGTGAAAAAAGCATCTGAGGAGGCTGTCAAGCCGAGTGCAGCCATTATTAACATGGTACGTGTATGTAATGGTGACCCTCTTTCCTGAAACTTTGCCTTCAGGTTACCATCAGACGAGGTGAAGTCAAATTGACTTGTCCTATATTAAAGAAAGTACTTTACCTAGTACGTGAGTTCAACCAAATTTTTTATTTATTTCGCCTATGCGGATGGGTGGTGGGATCTGTCGAGTTTAACGCCAAGACTAAGTATTCTGTCTTCACCACATTTAGCTTCAGCCCGCTGTTCTCAAGCCGCCTTTCACACATCACACCAAAATCTGCTCCTGTCCGCGTCCATCAGTATAAATGAGCAACCATGGAGGCTGCTCGTGTGAGTTTCTGTTTGACAAAACGTCATAACCCACGCTGAACAAGTTAGGACGGATCCTTGGTGTAGGTACCCTGACGGTGATAGGGAACACTAAGCCAACGCTATCTAGACCAAAAATAAGCTTAGTACAACTACACTCAATTCGGTTAGGTAGGTATCTAACTAATGATAAACAATCTTGTAGTGACGTTAAAACTAGGCCAAATAAATTACTTACTTTCAATTTCAAGTTTTAATTTCGGTTCTCAAGTCTTTAAAGCTTGTGTTATGGGATCTAGACTGCGGATAAACATACTTGAATCTTGAGTACGAATATATATTTTGTAAACATGGAAACACCCAAACCAATGCAAATATACATATTCACACATACAAACTAAATTACAGAACCGAATGCCACCTGCGTCGCAGTAGAACGCCCTACCGTTACGCCATAGAGGTCTTCAAAATGGCCTCTGCAGCAAATCACCACAATTTTGTCAATGTCAAGTAAAATGTATTATAATATTATTAATGGCGAAACGCCAATGTCAACCAGAGCCAGGTTAGCCACGCTACTAAATTTGTTTCCGTGTATCCGCCTCACACGAGATTCGGGTGGACGATCAGGATGTGTGGCTGAATGTCACAAATTTTTTTTCGGAAGCTTAAATGACATGCATTGAAACTGCAACTGAGAGCCAGCCTTTTACAGATGTGACTAAATGTTGATTCATGAAAGGACGCAAATTATATATAAAAGAATGTATTCAAATCACGTAACTCTTGGTCACAGCAATAGAAAGCACTACGATGAATTTTGATTCAACGGGACTTTTAATTTCTTATTAGTTCATCTTAGAAATATTTTTCTTCTGTCACCCTTTAGTAAAGTTACCAACATTCACAAAATATTGTCTCTAGACGCAGTACGCTTTTTCATGTCTTCTGAGGAGCTCAAATCCACCACTCATAATACCAGTCAAAATATACACCGGTAACTATATCCGTTACCTCCAGCCAGCGGGATACTTTCTAAGTATAAAGTTATTGGTCTTCGATCGATCTAAGATTGTAAATCCTAGAATCGTTTTTTCTGTCGGCTGACGGCCCCGTGACACTATCCAATGACACTACTGGTAGTGTCAAGGGTAATATTTTATCCCCATGATACCACCGGTAGTGTCAAGGGTATAAACGAAATCCCAATGACTCCTCCGTTGAGTACAAATAAACCTACAGCCACCGGATTTTTGTTTAAATGGCCCCATATGACAAGGAGCGTTTGTGAAGTCATTAGTATGTAGGTATTGTTACTGACTGTTAAGGGCGGGGTATCAGAGAAAAGGTTTTTTTTTAATGTGTCATCTAGAACATTTGATTTAGTTCTTTCAGTTATTGGATACACGATGACATTTACTTGCCTCGATAGAATTTGCTCTCAAAGATAGGTCTAACCGGAATCGGTCTACCGTTTTATTTGAGTTGTGTTCCAGTTAGATAAATAAAAATTATACCAAAGTAAAGGGCGTAGATAGGAAAAGAGAACGCGGTTATCAAAATTCCCATAATTGCTTGGAAATGATTTATCGAAAAATCTAAATATTGCCGGTAACGAACTTTCCTGAGATTTTGCCATCATCTTATATCAGGTGAGGTGAAGTCAAATGACGTGTCCTATATATATATACAGGGTGGAAGATTTTAACCTTACCTGGAGGGAAAGTACTTTTAATACTGGAGATAGCGCATTTTAAAAAGAAATAAAACGGCATTCGCTTGACTCAAACCGACTAAAATCGCATACCGTCTCAGGGCTCAATTAACATCTTCTGTAGCCTGGCGGTAGTGAACGCGGCCGCTACGCAGGTGCTTCCGCTCCGTGTGATTCCCGCTCCGTGCAAATATTTGTATGTATGAATATGGGTTTTTGCATTGGTCTGGCCGTGCCTCGAAGAGCACGTTAAGCCGTCGGTCTTAGTTGCCATACGAACATCTATAGCAGTCGTTACTGGTAGTTGGAGTCCAACAACTGGTTTAACTGCAATGCTTCGATATCACTTTTGGGTTGTGGAAAATGTTGAAGCTAAGCCAAACCCGCAGCTAGACTTGTAAAGTGAACCCCAGATTCCGAGGTAAAAGCGTTGGATGCAACTGGGATTAACGCTAAGACAAAGAAGAAGAAGTAAGTTACCACCAATATGGCAATTCTCTCGCCTTCCCCGTTGCCCAGGGTACACCGCATGGAGGTATCCAATCAAGCATCCTAAGTTACTACCAACCCTACCTATATACCTCGTGCAGTTACGCAATAAAGCTACATTCTAAACCGGAATTAAAGTTCAGTAATTTAGATCTACTTTTTTAATAAATATTTGGCTTCAAAGATAACTTTATTGTTGATAAGGTTTCTGATTACACCTTGAGTAAAAATGCTATATCTGCTTTGAGTTAAGTTAAGATTTTACGAACTTCCTTTCATTTAATTTACCATGTTTCTTCGACAGATTTTATCCTTATGATTGATACTATCGATAATGCCATAAAAATATAGGATGTTACTTTTTGGGATTTTAGCGGCGTTGGATGGGTAAAAGTGTAAAAGTCGCGTCAGGATCACTTGACCTTTGAACCGTAACCGACGACTGACGTCATGCAACATTAGTAACAGATTGTTTATTTTGTTAGGTAGGCTATGAAGCTTCGTAGCTTAGCGTTAAGCACTTCGACTGTAAGTCCTTATGGTTTCAGAAAGTACCGGGTTCGAACCTGGGCTTTTGATACTTTTTGTGATTATTTTTTTCTTTTTGCAATTCATTACTTTTTGTGATTATTTTTTTCTTGTAATTCATTAATTTCTTCTGACAGAAAATAAGTGATAGGTTCTATGATTGGCGCTATATTATAGGTATGGTATGGTATGTTGTTTTTTTTTTTTTTTTTTTTTTTTTACGTGCGGGAAATCCCCACGGATACCCGCCCCTCCGGAGCCGGAGGGGTGGGTTATGTCGGACTCGAACCGACTAAACCGCACGCCGTCTGTGGGTCGTGGTGCTAGGCCGAAGGTGAGGTTGTCTTGCGACATATCCCACGCACCCCGGCTGACCCAGGGCCATCCCTTTCGGTCTGGCCCTCCTCGGGAGGTGGGGACCACGCCGTCCCCGACTCAACCCCGGTGTGGGGAGGCGCGCATCGTGCTACGATGCGCGCCGCCGCCGTGGCCTGCTTCTGCTAGGGTGACGGGTGGCTCCACCCGTCACCCTCAGGCCCGCGCTCATGGGGGGCGGAGGTCTGTAAGCGCCCTCCGACGCCCGAGCCGCCTTCGGGCGCGAGCAGCGATGTCAGCGAGTCTTTCTCGCTCACCGCGCCGCGCCCGCTCTGCTGTCTCCTTCGCGAGCATGACCTGCTCGCAGAAAGAGGCGCTGGCCGCCCACGCATCCGCGCAGCGGACCATCGCCGCGAGCAGGGTGGAGAGCGTGAGCACTCTCACCCCCAGGGCCTGCACAAGCTCCCGCCTCGGCGTCTCAAACGCCGGACACTCGGTGAGCGTGTGCAGCCCCGAGTCCACGCTCGCGTCGCAGTGATGGCACTCGGGCGTTGGCTCAATACCCATCAGATGCAGATACCGCCCGAAGTAACCGTGCCCGGTTATCATCTGCGTCTGACGGTACGAGAGGCTCCCGTGTGGCCTCTCTAGCCACTCCCCCATGATGGGCCTTACCGCCGCAATGACGGCGTGCCCTGGTATGTTATGTTATGCTCTTTTTATTTTTTCTCTTTATATAGGTAACGGAGAAATAAAGAAAGTTTTCGCTTCTGCCGGCACTCCCGGAGTGCAAACCGTCTTTTTTTCTTTCTTATCATTCTTTTTGAAATCTCGACTCGAACCAATGCAAAACCCACCCCATATCGGGTCTTCAAATATAGAAATGTAAGATTGTCTCAGATATATCTCTCGTACGACAATTATGCAGCTATTTTACGATCCATTTCATCACTGTCTTGTATATCCTGGAAACTAGCTTGAGTACTACTTCGACGATTTGACAATATAAAAGGGAAGGTGTTTTTCACAGGACGGCCTGTTTCAGTTCACGATATCGATGGTTTCACTATATGCTTAGCAATGGATTGATTAAAGTTATAATCTACCCTAAGTTGCGCGATCAATTAACCACTCATTTATTAAATTAGGTATAAATCCCTTGGGGCATTTTGTTAATACGAGGAAGTCGCAGTGAAGGAGAGATGGCGCTTATACTTCCACGAGCTGCTGAATTAACAGCATAAAGAGGTGTAGCCACCAGACCTTCCTCCAAATCAAGGACTAGGGACACCGATAACGCCTGCAGAAGTCCAAACTATCATTCGATGCATAAAGAACCGGAGAGCTGTCGGACCCGACGATGTCTCCATTGAGGCTTGGAAAGCAATGTGTGCCCGTGGTGTAGGTATCCTGACAAATCTTTATAACCGCGTTCTCCTCACCGGTAAGATCCCGAACCAGTAGAGGCTGAGTTTCATTACTCTAGTCTTCAAGGAGTGTGGTAGGTACCGTGGTATAAATATAATGTCCCACACCATGAAGCTCTATGAGAGGATATTCTACACCCGGATCCGACATAAGAGTGCACTCTCGGAGTGTCAATATGGGTTTCGTCCCGGGTACGGGACCATGGATCCGGTTTTCGCCGTAAGGATTATCGCGAGGAAATATAAGGCGAGGAACACGCTCTATATTTCCTCGCGACAATCCTAAAGGTACGCAATGACGGAAATACATAGATTATATAATTATATTGGCCTTCTATGTATTGCCGTCATTCATTCTTTGGTGTAAGTACTATGTACACAATCGTGAAGGAAAAAGAATCATTGCATCATTGGTGCCCATACCTACAGTTACACAGGGTCACGTAGTCGTCCGAGAAAATAGACGCTGGCAAATTCTTGAACAAAGGCTTGTGCACTGCACTAAGATACGGACCAACTAAAACACCAATAAAATTACTAATCAACCAATGACGCAAGCCAGTGCGCCCATGATGTGTAATTTTATCTATATGTTTGGTCGCGCAACTTAGGGTAGATTCACCGTCATTATAACTTTCGTCAAAGTATAAATATGTCAATCTATTGGCAAGCAGAGCAAAGAGGCCGGCTCCGTCCCTTTAATATTGTCAAATCGTCTTAAACATCTCTGATCTGCAACAAAAAGCATTACATATGCACTTGACAGTGTAAACCGTAATTCTGATTTTGCTATTTTACGGAATCGTTGGTTTACCTATAACGTGTTTGATGAAGTACGCATGCCAGTTTCCAGGATATTCAAGTTAAAGTCATGAAATGGGTCGTAAAAATAACTGCAAAACGGTGAGAACACTTCTTCGATGAATATGTCCTTAGACAATCTTTGATTTCGACATTTGAAGACTCGATATGGGGTGCGAGTTTCATTGGTTCGAGTCTGATATGGCCGCTGGGAGAGTATCTCCTCGGATTTCCGCATTCAAGAAAAAGTGCATACATATCGCATTGAGAATATACTTAATTTTGAAAGTTTACTATCAAATTTATACTTAGTGGTACATAGGATGTAGTTCAGTACATTCTATTTTTAAAATAATAATGATTTCACGCATCTATTTGAGCGTAGACGAATCTCTTATAATAATACGTTAGCGTAACGCTCATAACTTAAAAACTACCCAATCAATTTTCAGCGGGTTTTTTTAAGCTTAAGATCCAAAAGGGGTGCAGAAAAATAGGACATCAAAAACAAAAAAGTATTATAAAAATAATAAAATGCACTACTGAATAAAAAACTTTTATTGTTGCCTGGAAGCACGGTTGCCTGGAAGAGATCGCATTTAGCGATAAGGCCGCCCATTGTGCATTTAACAATAGCTGCTGTAATCCGTACTACTGTCTCTTGTAATTTAATGTTGGTGTACAATAAAGAGTTATCTATCTATCTATCTATCTATCTATTTGACGATTATTCTAGTTGTTTAATTATTTTTTTGATACCGCATTATAGTTGAAATAATTTAATAGGTGCATTATGTCACATGGCCTCATTCAGAGAAGGTGATTTGGCATTTAAGTTTAATAAATTTGTAAATACGTAATAATATGATATTATGATTATGATAGTACGATTATGATAGTACGATTAACAAAGAGTGTGATAAATTTAAGTTAAAAATTTTATGTTTGAATTTCAATTTAGAGTTAAATAATGTAAACTATGGCGTGACTCTTTATTTCTGCGAGACCTCGAAAGACAGCTACGTGTTACGGTTTTTGTTTTTTAATTTTACTGTTGTGCCTACATTGTCTTAGGTTCTTACATTTTAATCGTATGAAGTTTATCTACGTTCGTTACTTTTCGTTACGTTTAGTTAAAATATTTAAGTAACAAAGACAACAAAACAATATTAGGTACTACTACTTCACTAGGAACTGAAAATATTATAATATTGGGTTTTAATTGATAGTTTCAAGTTTAATTCTTGTTATAATGAAAAAACTTAATGTCGTGGTCGCTAGTATCCCCGGTGATACCTCTACCAGGTGAACGATTTCTCAAACAATACAGTTGTTATCATCGCTGATACGGCTGGTAAATTGGATAAATATAAATAATAAATAAATAATAAATATTCCACAACATTTCACACAACGCTATCTAGATCCATGGTAAGCATAGCTTAACTAGCTTGTGTTATGAAATCTAGAATGCGGATAAACATACTTAGATACATTTTTTTTTTTGTAAATGCATACATATTATACATAGAAACATCCAGACCAATGCAAATACCCATATTCATGCATACATATATTTGCACAGGTCGAAAGTAACGTAAAATGTAACAAAAGTTACAGTCTCGCAACGATGGGATTGCTCTTTTGTAACTTGAATTGATTATTCTCACAACCGATTTAAGACACTCCCACCCTAGACTACAACTCATATAACACCTATAAAATTATTTCAACTTTAACACAAAATAAATAAAACCTCTAATTTATCTGCACTGTGGCGCAAGAAATTAGCGGTGTAAAATGGCAACTTAACTATGCCTAAAATACCTGAAGCCCTCGGAAACCTATTCACTACCTTTTTGAAGACCTTCATACTATAGTCCCTAGGGAATACCTCGGAAGGGACTTCAGTTCACAATGAAATCGTTCGCGGGAGGAAATTCTTCTGAAACCGCACAGTACGTAACCAATTAGGTGCCAAAGTGTAAGTATGAATGATCGATGACGGTGAAATAAAGTAACCGTTGGCATCATTTCAAACAAATGTTTGTAAATGTACATACATTATTATTATTATACTGTAAGTTTACTTTTCCCAAGCAACTAAACGCATAGAACAAACAGTTCTCAAACTCATACAGTTTATTTTTTCATTTCCTATTTATTACTTACTTAATTTATTCACGAAACTAAATAAAGTTAAAAAAGAATTTATTTTTTATGTCAAATCAAGTTTTCATACTGTTTAGCTCTATAGCGTATCGCTGGTGGGGTCACCACCGAGTTCACCGTCACTGCGGCCGAGCGTAATATTTTCCGACTCTTCTTTTGCAAGAATACAGGGCCTTAACTAATCTAATAAAATCAACTCTAATGCAAATCATGATTGTGTTATCTAATCCTGTTGATGAAACAAAAGTCTAATGACTGTACATTTATTTTTGCTTGCTCAAATATTTGTATAACTAAATGCGCAACGTGTGACTCAAATGTTTCCACCGCTTTATCGCTTTTTTTCTCCTTTTCATGATTTGATTTATTCGGCTTTTATTTTTACTATCATATGAGGAACAGTTTCCGGTTCCGGTGGTCCCAATGGTTAAAGTTGTTATAAAGAAGTGCTCAAAGTTTTTATTTATAAATCAAGTGAATAACTGCTTACGCCGTCAAAGGAGGAGGATAAGCAGCCACACCTATAGCCCATTTACTTAAAATTTGGACCTGACGTTTATGTAACGTCATCGATGACAGATCCAAACTTAGACTAAACGCGCTGAGCCTGGCGCCCGACCCGCCCGCGCTATCTGCCTGCTCTCCACTGTTACATTTAGACCAAATTATCGCACTTTATATGCCTCCAACTACCTGTGACGAATGCTATAGATGTTGGTATGGCAACTAGGAACGCGACCGAGTTCTATAATTTTAGTTTAGTTTTTTTTTTTCAGAAGGGTTTTAATAGATATGTAACTATTTAAGGATGTTTGCATAATTAATTTAAATTATATCTAACGTATAAAAACTAGCATTAAACGCGCATTCGTCTTATCGAAATTACAAAATTATGCAATATTAAACTCTATGACTCAGATAGTAACTGAAATGTAAATATAAATTCAAATTCACATTATTTATTTTGTGAACATGGGTAGGTACTGTAGGTGTTAACATAATTATATAAGATATAGAAGTACCTACTACCGCACCTTAAGGCTACGTTTCCACTAGAGATATGTAAGGATGGGTAGCGACTGTAGCGAGGGTTATGGTTAAATACCGATAGATTGACTTCATGCAGTTTTTATTGTTTTTTTAGGCAGAAATTCTTATGGATACCACCCCCTCGTCTACCGAAGGGCCTAAAACTGTATACCGTCTCGGGTCGAAATTACTGTGGTGTAAAGTTATCAAATGAGGTATCGCTTCATGCTCAGTTTTAGAGGAAACAGCTCGGTGGAGCGAGCCATAGGTCTGATGGCAGTCCCGGGATATTCTTCCGAGGGCTTACCCGGGGCTCCACACCATATAGGCTGTTGGGCGTTACGTGAGAGTTTTTAGTCGGTAGGAGTCCGGCATAGCATCCACGAAGGATTTTCCAGCACGTGAAAAAAAAAAGTCTCGATGGAGCGAGGGTTAGTACATGGGAACCAACTAAAGACATGGTGCTATGAATGTGTAAAAGGGATACTTGTTCGTACGTCACTCTAATCCCACCCCATCAGAACCTAACCTACTACCCTGCCTCGCACTACTCATCCACGTACCGTTTCATGATATCGCTGTCGTCGCAAGGAAACCGCTCCGCCGCGCGGCCTCACACATCTCCGCTGGAAACACTCCGTTCTTATTTTTTTATGGCCTCCGCAGCAGAATCGCTGAAAAATTTGCCAATGATTGACACGACTGACAAGTATTTCATTTGTCATATGACTGAATGTTCACCGCCCAACTACAGCACATCTCTGGTGGAAACGTAGCCTTATCACGGTCTTAATCTCAATTTTTTTCACTGTTTCGTATACCTGTAGGTGTGATTAATATAAAATTACTGATAAGGATGATGCTGACCTACTGAGAATACTTTTCATTTTCTGTGTGAATATAAAACAATGTCACGTCACATAACAGATGATAATTTTAGGTCATGACGAATAAATTTTAAATGTTTTTCATGTTTGATATATTGTAAACGTATAGCTGCGTGGTGAGTGTAGATACCGGAAGTAGCTAAACTAGTTTCAGTTATTATTATTTATTTAGTTTAGTACCTATATTATGCCTGCAGGGGGTTTCATTTAGGCGTGGGCGGGGGAGGGGTCATCCGTGTCGATTTCAAACACGTTATAAAATAGGCGTTGATAGTTATGTCGGAGCCGTCTCGGGTCTCAATTAAGGTGACTCAATAAGGTATCACTCACTCTCCAGCTGACCCTGGGCCATCTACAGCTTTCAGGACCCCCGTCCTGCCGACCTGCTACTTTGTTTTATCGTTAAGATTGATTTTGATTCATTCTTCACCATCGTCCTTGAACATGAACTGCTGGTAGGTAAACAGCATTATATTTCAACCACAATCATTACATAAGTAGAACCGTATCAATGGCTGAAGGTCATCATAAATTGTTAAAGCCCATCTAAAGAAAAACGTCAAAAAAATGCTAAGAACTACTTATCTGCGTATAATCGATTTAATTCTTATTTGTGCGATAGAGACAAAAACGAACGCTTTTCTTTGTCACGATTAATGGTTTCAGAGAATAAAATTACTCCTTTAGACGAGTTTTTCATGCTTATGTAAAGATAAGGGATTTTTTGTCCGTATCGGTGTTTATATTTTTTTGTGAATTAGCTAGGTAACCAGCAGCTCTAGCTACCGATACAAAAATGAATTATTTAACAATTAATTGATCTTAGCGCTTGTAGTTGTTGGTGCTGAATAAATTCATACAGAAGTACAAAATATATTTTCAAATGTACCCGTTAACATACATACATATAATCACGACTTTATCCCCGGAGGGTTAGTCAGAGGTAAAATAACACCCACATTTCATCAATTTGTGTTCGGTTCTACGTCATAGGGGGTGAAACTATTACCGTATTCTGGGCGCTATTGTTGAATCGAGCCATGCATCTGAGGCTGAGTGTGGGCTGTAAATATCTGTCTGATGTTAAAGTTAATCAGCCCTATCACTTAGTCACCTTGTACGATACTATATGGGAAGAGATCGGGTGGCCCAAATTCTGCCGGTACTATGCTGGGAACCTCGCGGTGCCCATTAGCTCGTTCAGCGAAGATAAATTGTTCGTATTAGGAGTGGGATCACGTCGGTAATGTAATGGCCAGTATTCGAACACCTTTCGATCGTAAAGCAGACTTTTAACCACAAAGCTACGTGCCTAATTAACAAATAATCGATCAGAAAAATAATATTGCCTATAGGTACGCAATCTATAATATACTGTATAGTATAAAGATGGTCTTATGAGTTTCCAGTTTCAGGAGACCATCTTTAGTTGGGCAAAGATTGCCAAGATGCAAGAAGATTGCAAGATTGAGGATCTTATTCATCAACAGATTTTGATGAATATGAATTTACTGATGACGTATTATTAAGTACAGGCCTTTTTCATACCACTGAGGTGGCAGACAAGCACACAGCCTACCTGATGGAAAGCGGTTACCGTGGCATATGGACGTGTGCAACACCAGGGAAGTCACACTCGTTCCGCTGACCCTGTAAACAGAGAGTTTAGGGCTATAAAATAGATAGAATAAAATAGATACTGAAGCCCCCTGTAAGCCAGGCTGAGGCAGTCGCGTCGTATAGGAACTAGTGATGCCAAACTCTCTCATCATCATTATCATTCAAACGCCAATTCAACCGGGATTGGCATCCATAACCTACATTCTGGAGCCCAGGGCCCGCTCTCCTATACCTACTCTTTAAATTTGGTTTTTACGATTACCGTCTAACATCCCCAATTTCGGGAGGTAAATTTATAGGTAAAATACAATCAGCAAGTTACCCGGCTTACAAGTGACCTTGACGTATGTCTTAAGATCTTGATGAAGTCTAACCCCAAGTGTTCATATAATAGGGTTGTGTAGATAGAAAGCACGTTGAGGTGTCGCTTTGCCGGAACGAGAATCAACAAAATTTTTGAAGGCGTTTTGGACTGCCTCATTTGAAATGTTTTTTGAAGTGAATACTTCTTTAGCGGCGTTGGATGGGTAAAAAGTGTTAAAATCGCGTCAGGATCGCTTGACCTTTGAACCGTAACCGACGACTGACGTCATACAACATTAGGTACAGACTGTCTATTTTGTAAGATACGATAGCGTCGTAGCTTAACGGTAAGTGCTTCGACTGTAAGTTCTTATGGTTTCAGATAGTACCGGGTTCAAACCTGGCCTTCTTAAACTTTTTGTGATTATTTTTTCTTTTTGTAATCTAATACTTTTTGTGCTTATTTTTTCTTTTTGTAATTTATTAATTTCTTCTGACAAAAAATTAGCAGAAAATTAGTGATAGGTTCTATGATTGGCGCTATATTATCGGTATGGTATGTTCTTTTTATCTCTTTCTATGTATATAACGAAGAAAGAAAGAAAGAAAAAGTTTTCACTTCTGCCGGCACTCCCAGAGTGCAACCCGTCTTTTTTCCAATTAAGGAATTAACCAAATTCCGAAAAAAAGAGGTAGTCGGTTGGAGGAAGGTCCGGGGAGTATGGTGGGTGACGGAGACATTCCAATCCTAACTCCTCTAGTTTTACCACTGGCTGTTGTGGAGTGTGTTGTCTAGCGTTGTCCTGAAGCAGCAGTGGGCTAGAACAGTTGATCAATCTCGGCTGTTTAACGGTAGTTAAAGTGAGTTTTTCCATCATGGTTTCCAATTTTTGACAATACAGATCTGCCGTAATCATCTGGCCAGATCTTAGGAAGGTGGAGTGAATGACTCCAACGCTGGGCCATCAGACACTAACCAGTAGATAACTTTTTTGAGTCAACTTTCGCTTGGGGCAGGATTTGGCCGGTTCTCCAGGGTTTAACTACTGTGATTTGCGTATTCGATTGTCGATCCATTTTTAATCACAAGTAATGATACGATTCAAAATCCCCTACTTATTGTGACGGTCGTGTAACGTGACGCAGTAGTCGTCGTGTGTTTGTTAGTTTGCTTGATTTAGTTCATTTTTCAAGCATTTTCACCTTTCCAATTTGATATAAACCTTTTTTTATCACTCACACCGAAGCTTGTAGCCAACTCTGACGTGGTTTTAGATGGATCTGCTTCCACGATCACGTTCAAATCATCATTGACAACTAGGGTCTCTGACCGTCCACGAGGTTTATTCTGGAGGTCAAAATTAACAGTACACATAAATTAATCCTTCGAGCTGTTTCTGCAGATGGCGCGATGAAACTTGTATTCGAAAAATTGTGCACTGAACTATGTGAAAGCAAAATGAAATTGCGCTAAAACTAATTAATCATCACATTCGAAACACAAATAGACAGGCTTAAGATTGAAATAATTCTGAATATGGAATTCCTAACTAAACGCTGGATGAAACGCCAATTTTAAATTGAACACGACCAAAGCAACTCAACTAATAAAATTTAAAAATGAAATCTCTCATTTGTATTGTATAGCCTTGAAAAAGTCCCAGATTGATAACAGGTGTCATTATGAGCCTAATTGCGGTGAAATAAGAGCCAGTTTTAAGCAAGTGTGTTGAAAAAATGAATTAATTAACAAACACTATTTTCATATCTTGTGAAAACAAATTACGACATTGCGCCTATTTGCTGATTACAAGCAACTAGTTGAATGTTAGCGTTTCATTGTTTGTTTCCAAGAGCGTACAATGTATTAACTTCATCTGTAATTACCGGTGGCGAGGGGCCGATAAATCCCGATTCCTGCCAGTTTACCTTTGCAGAGATAGCAGAGACGTATAAGTAAGAGGCAAGAGTACCAATACATTACTTTCTAAATTCACAGATGAGATAAATACATACTTAAATGATAAAAAATTCATTATTGCCATATTTTTCGATTTCAAAAAAGCATTTGAAACATTAGAAGTAAGTACATTATTGCAGGCGATTAAGGAGTGCGGAGTGGAGAAGCCACTAAACGAATGGTTTGGAGACTAACTCACTTCACGCTCCTATCGAGTGATGGTCGGGAGCACGCTTAGTGAAGTCAAGCAGGTGCGATGTGGTGTCCCTCAGGGCTCCGGATGTGGACCTGTGTGCTACTTAATGCATGTAAATAGCTTGTGCGGAACATTACAAAATTGCACAGCACATATGTTCGCCGATGACCTTTGTGTGCTGCGCGCGGAAACCGACTTGGCTGAAACGTGTCGACTAATTCAACAGGACGTGGATGCAGTTGTTAAGTGGTCACACGACAACGGCATAGTACTCAACGCTGACAAAACAAAGCAGCTGATCATACATTCTCCCTATTTACCAGTGAAAGACTGATCTTATAAAATCATACCTATCTGATAGAACACAAGTCGCAGAAATATCTAACATATGTTTACAGACGAAGAGGGAGGTTCTGCATCATTCCGAGACTAGAACGGTTAAGTTTGGCGTTCCGCAGGGTAGTGTCTTGGGCCCTCTTCTCTTTATAGTATACATTAATGACTTACCTTTGACCACAAAATATAAGATGACATTGTTCGCTGATGACAGCACTGTGTTACATATGAATAAAGATTTAACCTCACTGGAATCCAATATTAACAACTCGTTAACCGCCATCATATCTTGGCTACAGAGTAATAATTTATTAATTAACCTTGAGAAAACAAAATTAGTACACTTTAAACAAAGAATAAAGAAGAATTCTCGAAGTTTAAATGTTAATTTCCAAGGGCAACAAATCGAAGAGGTTGAAACCACAAAATTCTTGGGACTCACCATAGACAGCAAACTTAATTGGAAAGAACATATAGTGTATGTTTGCTCAAAAATATCTCAGCATGCATATGGACTGTATAAACTACGAAATACAGCAAATTTAAGCACTGTTATTACAGCATACCATGGTATGGTTACATCTACCTTGCGCTATGGAATTATTTTTTGGGGCAATTCCACTGACTGGTCTCGTGCATTTATAGCACAGAAACGGTGCATTAGAGCCATGTTCAATATTAAACAAATGGACACTTGTAAACCATACTTCATAGCCAATAAATTAATGACTTTGCCCTGCATTTACATACAGGAGTGTGCTATGTTTGTCGAACAGAATATGCAACTATTTCACAAAAAACAAAGAGCTCGTCACGCTGATAAGCTGTGTTTGGTTCCTAGTAAAACGACCTTGAAGCACCAAAGTATACTCTGCATGGCACCACATATATATAATAAATTGCCTAAACATATAAAATATGCAGAAAATGTGCGTTTGTTCAAGAGGAGCCTACAGGAGATGCTTATACGGAAATGTTATTATTCTGTATCTGAATTTTTAAATGACAAAACCTTAGATGCTTAATTGTTGAGTCTGTTTTTCTTGATGATCCATTGGACATTGCTATCGGATGGACAGTATGTATTTGACATTATTTATTTTGACATTAAGACATTATCTACCTGCTAATATTGACATGAAATATTTATACTTGAATTTGCATAATTTCGAATTATAAAGTTTTCGTTATACTTGTGTACTAAAACTGAATAATAAATATTTGCATGCCATGACTGGTGATAATACAATGTACTGACCACTATTATGTTTTTATGACCATCTGATTCTCACATGTATTATGCAAATAAATAATTTGAATTTGAATTTGAATTTGAACTTACTCACTGTTCACTCATTCATATGACTGTTTTCATAACAACCTGGTCGATTGTAGCTGTAAACCGATAGAGAGAGTAAAGTGTGTAACCTATCTGGGAATGAAAATTGACGAACACTTCTCCTGGTCAGAACATGTTGACTACATATGTAATAAGCTCAGAGCTATTTTAAGCAAATTTAACCATTTAGTTATAAAGTTCCCCGTGGTACTCTAAAATTGTTATACACAAGCTTGGTGGAGTCTATCCTGGACTATGCGCTCGACTGTTATGGACTTACATTCAAAACACATATAAATAAGTTAGAAAACTTGCAATTGAGATTTATTAAATTACTAGTAGACTCAAAAACTAAACATAAGTATAGAGACGATTACTATATGCTGTTTAAATTATGTAAAATACTACCAGTCAGTGAGAAACATAAATACCTACTTGCTACTAACAACCATGGCAGTCGAGAGCATGATCCAGTGCGGACCTGTTACTTAGATAACAGATACAACACAAGAGCAATGACAGCGGGAAAATTTGTAGTACCCAGGGTCCATAATATGTATGGTGATAGGACCTTAAATAAAAGAATTCCTTACATACTAAACAGCTTACCGGTTGATATAAGAACTGAAAAGAGAAAAACGTTGTTTAAAGTGAAATTAAAAAAACATTTAATCGACTCACTGCCATGAGTTAAGTTAACACAGTTAATTTATGTATACTTCATATAATCATATATTGTCAATAGATATGCCTAGATGTTATTCCTGATCCCACAGTCAAACCGTTTGTAAGGTTTTGTGGGACAATGTATTAGTTCATAAGCTGTATATGTACTTATTACAAATAAATAAAAAAAAAAAAAAAGTATAATTTACACCAGATGAATAATATCCATAACGCTTTACTTAAGACCTATTATAAGTCCCGAGGAGAGCCAGACCGAGAGGAATGGCCCTGGGTCAGCCGGGGTGCGAGGGATATGTCAAAAGACAACCTCACCTCCGGCCTAGCACATCGACCCTCAGACGGCGTGCGGTTTAGTCGGTTCGAGTCCGACATAACCTACCCCTCCGGCTCCGGAGGGGTGGGTATCCGTGGGGATTTCCCGCACGTAAAAAAAAAACCTGTTATAAGTATTTGCAGACCAATTAACTGAACAATAAATTATCCATACTAATATTATAAATGCGTAAGTAACTCTGTCTGTCTGTATGTTACGCTTTCACGCCTAAACCGCTGTACCGATTTTCATGAAATTTGGTATAGGGGTAGATCGGACCTTGAGAAAGGACATAGGCTATGTTTGGTCTAGATAACCGATAAAGTTAGTAATTAATAAGTCAAAAAGAATAGGACCAATCCAGCTCTTCCTGTGTGTGTAGTTAAATGCGACCAAGTTCAATGTTCTCCATTTGACAGTTACCATACAGTCTAAGTCAAAGTGCCAGCTAGACAGCAATAAGCTCTTCTCCTAAAACCATGAATCCCAGTAGGCGAAACGTGGGTATTAATACATCTCTATCCTTCGGGGATTAACAGGCGTGAGTATGTAAATTATAAGTAGGTTCTGCCCTGCAGTTAGTAGGTATACTTCTAAAAAAAAAAACGGTTTGCACTCCGGGAGTGCCGGCAGAAGTGAAAACTTTTTCTTTCTTTGTTTCTTCGTTATATACAGAGAAAAAGATAAAAAGAACATACTATACCATACCATACCTATAATATAGCGCCAATCATAGAACCTATCATTAATTTTCTGTCAGAAGAAATGAATAAATTACAAACAGAAAAAATAATCACAAAAATTAATAAATTATAAAAACAAAAATAATCACAACAAGTGTCAGAAGCCCAGGTTCGAACCCGGTACTATATGAAACCATAAGTAGATACTTACAGTCGAAGCGCTCACTGCTAAACTACGAAGCATCTTATCGTATCTTGCAAAATATACAGTCTATAGCTAAATTTGTATGACGTCAGTCGTCATTTACGGTTCAAAGGTCAAGTGTTCCTGACGCGTGAGTTTAACAATTTTTACCCATCCAACGCAGCTAAAGAAGTTTTCACTTAAAAAAAAAAAACTTAGTTGCAAAATTTTCTTTTGGAAACGTTCCACTGTTCGCCACTCCGTCACCTAAACTCATTATCTTAGCGTTGTTCCCAATTCTCGGCACTGTGAGCCCGGTTTCGGCTTAGCACTTCTCTTCTCTTCTTTCTTCTGGTTTGAGTTATTTATTCTTCTATTTACAAGCGACTGCCGTCTGACCACCCAGTCATGACAAAAAAGGAAGATACAAATACGGAAAGTCCATCAATCAGATGAAGTTGGCTTGGGATTTTGTTAGGACCCCAAAAACATCCAAATCTATAAATGGTTTCAAATAAAAGAATTGAATTTCAATAAAAGAAGTTCAAATTACAACTTGCCGGGAGACACGGCTGCTTCTATTTCTTTTTATGAAATCCATTTCAATCAATAAATCAGCCCACTGCAGTCTACTGCTGGACATGGGCCTCTTCTAATGCGCGCCATTTCGTCCGATCCTCCATCATTATGTTTAAATTCACAAAGATACAAAACTGTACCTTATTTATAATTAAATTATGTGTAGATTTCCTATTCGAGACAGCGAAACCGGAATCTGTCCTTATTTGTGTATATCACAGATCTCCGAAAGCAATAGACGCGTATCACAAGAGATGTCAAAACCACCAGGTAAATATCTCATTTAGTTCCGAGCTTAACCTGAGACAAAGCAATTCGAATAAAAGCACCCACGATAAACCTGTACATATCAATCAGTTCACCGAAGCATTTGAGCAATTCAGTACCTACTAGAATGTTGGTAAAACTCAACACATGGACGTTTGAACTCGCTCAAGAAATTGCTGATATCAAAAATTCACTGAATACATTCACAAAAAAAAAACTTCAAGACCAAACCAAAAACTTTAAGAACACTAACAACTGAAGACTTTTCGAATGAATTCAATGCCGATACTGCCGATATTATACCAATATTGGCAATTTAACCAGTGACAGCCTCTGTGGCGTAGCGGTAGTGAACGCGGCCGCTACGCAGGAGGCGCGGGATCGATCCCCGTTCAATGCAAATATTCTAATTTATGATACTAGTTTACTACTTATAAATATCACATAGTATCATATTCAAATCTTTCGATTGACACAAAGACCGGCAAAGTTATGCAGTTTACATGTCGTTTTTCTGTCTTCTCTACGTGTGCTGAGGTCTATAACTTGTTTACCTACGCTAGATCAATGTTAATTCAAAGGGATACCTGCACGCTCAATGTCGATGCGGAATGAATATTCTGTTTTCATAACCAAAGGAGCAAATAAAATACAGTGGCAATCCGTGAATGCCGAAAGAAGAGAAGACTTCAACAGTATTTCGTACATACGTTATTGCATTCTGAGGTCTCGGTAACGGTAACAGTTGAAAGGTACCACATACGGAAAAAGAGCCCGCAAAAAGAAGAAGAAGAACGGTAACAGTTGTTTATTCTTATTACGGCATTAAGTCCGCCATTGTAATCATAATAATCATAATAATCATAATCATAATATTTATTCTGTGGATCATAGGTTAGTTATAAAGGTCTTATAAGCTATATTACGTACGCTATGTCCTACCACATGTGGTTTACAGATTATCACCTATCTATACTAATATTATAAAGCTGAAGAGTTTGTTTGTTTGTCTGTTTGAACGCGCTAATCTCAGGAACTAATGATTCGAATTGCATAAATCTTTTTGTGTTGAACAGCCCGTTTATCGAGGAAGGTTATAGGGTAAATATCATCACGCTACTACTCAAGGGAGCGGAGCTGTAACCTTAAATGTCATCCGGCAACCTCCCATAGGCTTTCGAAGTGTGCCACGGGCGAAGTCGAGGTGGTTCAGCTAGTACTAAATAAAATTAAAAATAATACCCAGCGTGCATTTATTATATCAAATGCATTATACAAAAATCAATCAAGCACCACACATTATGTCAGTACCTAAATAATATTAAATAATTAAAATAGTGAATAAAGAATAAATAAATAAATAAATAACAGTTGTTCATTCTTCCATCTTAAAAACCACCTAACACACTTAAACTTCACGGCAAAATTCATTTTAGTTTAACATACCACTTTAACGTGTTATTAAAATATTCTCTTATGTAGGTACGAACAATATTTTTATATCATGTATATTTGTGCCTTTCTCTGATATTATTAACATTTCCTTTATCCTAGATGGGAAAGTAAATATTTTGCTCAAATTGTTAAAAATCGCGAGTCGATTTTGGTGCAATCTCACGTGCTGTGTTGACTATAATTATGCTTTACCAGTTTTACCAATGCCACAGAATAGATATAGTACTGAACCTATGCACTGCATAATAATTTAGAAATTATACACACTTGTAGTACACTATTATGTGCATTATTATCTGCTACAAAGTAACATTGTTACTTTAATAAAGGTGATTTTATTGAAGGAGCATTACGATTTTTATTGTTATTAAGAAACTTTATAATATCTACGTATTGTAAGTGCCTATTGTTTTATTCTTATATTTTGCATAATCTTTAACATACCTTATCTTTAACATAACTAAACATTAGTTCATTTCTAATTCTTCACTGTGACTACATGCATTGGGTACTTTATGGCCCTGGGAAAACCGGGGTGCGACGGGATATTTCGCCTGATAACCTCACCTTCGGCCTAACACAACGACCCACAGACGGCGTGCGGTTTAGTCGGTTCGAGTCCGATATAATCTTCCCCACCGGCTTCGGAGGGGGCGGGGTAGTGGTATCCGTGGGGATTTCCCGCATTGTGTCTGTCTTATTTTACCGTCATTGTTTACTTTAAATCATCCGCCCAAACTGTAATTATTTGACGACAAAAACTGTGACGCCACAAATATTTCTTTTATACAAGTTTCCGTAGAACCACACAATAGACTAACGTAGTAGAACTTACCATTTTGACGTTTAGTGAATATATGTAATACTAATTGTTCCCCGCGTTCCCGCTTTTCTGTTGAAAAATTTCCTGAATTTTCTTTGCTATAAACCTCACGGAGCCCGAGACCTTTCCAACGAATGCAAAACCGTGGAAATCGGTTCGTGCGTTCTGGAGTTATAGCGTCAGGAAGGAAAACCCGACTTATTTTTATATAGTAGAAGATAAAGTGTGAAAGTAACTAATTTGACTAGACAATCAAATATCATAATGACATATTAATAATCTAAGATCATAATCAATATTCGACAAATTTTAGAAACCCATCATAAATGTAGAATTTTATTTTATACCTCTTTTTTCGAGAAAAACATTATAATTAATAAAAACGGTAGCTTACGTCAAAGTACAAAAGATACAGAATATCGATCAAAGACGAGTATTACGACACACGATGACGGACGAGTAGTTGTTACAGGACATGTTTTATATTGTTAAAGCTTATTTGTTAAATTGGATACTCAAATAATGATCTCAAACTATATAAGTAAAAATCAGTGCTTACATGTTAGCACATTAAAATCCAAAGTTAACGGTTGATGAATCTATTATTTTTAGAGCCACTTTTATGTATCTACCTAGAGAAGTAAGAAATAAATTTAACCTACGAAAATGCAGAATAATAAGTATTTTATATAATTGATAATACCTAATTGAACTTATCTTGATAATAATCTTTAGTTGGCTAACATTAGGATAGCTGTTGTAAAGCGCTTCCCGTAAACAATATTTCGGGTATCTAGGCATAAATACTTATATTCGTATGTATTTAAAGTAATCGACATAAATATCATACCTCTTATGATATAAAAAAAGACGGGTGGCACTCCGGGAGTGCCGGCAGAAGGGAAATTTTATTCTTTCTTTCTTTCTTCGTTATATACAAAGAAAAAGATAAAAATACAATAAAAATACCATACCATACCTATAATATAGCGCCAATCATAGAACCTATCACTAATTTTCTGTCAGGAGAAATAAATGAATTACAAAAAGAAAAAATAATCACAAAAGTAATAAATTACAAAAAGAAAAAATAATCACAAAGTGTCAGAAACCCAGGTTCGAAACCCAGTACTATCTGAAACCATAAGGACTTACAGTCGAAGCGCTTACCGCCAAGCTACGAAGCTTCATATCGTACGTAACAAAATAAACAATCTGTGGCTAATGTTTTATGACGTCAGTCGTCGGTTACGGTTCAAAGTTCAAGTGGTCCTGACGCGAGTTTAACACTTTTTACCCATCCAACGCCGCTAAAGAAGTTTTCACTTCAAAAAAAATACGTACATACAATATGCGCACCAGCATAATTGGCTATGATAATGGGTTTTACAGAAACTTATTGTATCTATATTAAAGGAAAAGTTAATTTAGAAACCTCCCTGAAAAATATTTCAAGGGATTTTATAGTCTGGGTATAGTTTTTGTTAATATTTAAAGCGCATTACTTTGGATAAAGATACTTACAGGAAAGTATTGCATTTGCATTCCGACACTCGTCATGTATAGGTAATGGATACAAATAAATTCCTCCGTGGCGTGGCGGTAGTGAACGCGGCCGCTACGCAGGAGGCGCGGGTTCGATCCCCGCTCAGTGCAAATATTTGTATGCATGAATATGGGTATTTGCATTGGTCTGGGTGTTTCTGTGTATAATATGTATGCATTTACAAAAAAAAATGTATCTAAGTATGTTTATCCGCATTCTAGATAGCGTTGTGTGAAATGTTGTGGAATATTTATTTATTTCTTTATTATTTATTTATTGAACCTAAATTTAGATAGGTTTGCGCTGTCGGCTTCTACAATATCCTTGTTAAATTTTATCCAGGATTCAGGAATTTAAGTTATTATTATTTATTAGTAAAAACGTAAGCAAGCAACTAAACACAGACAGTTAAAACGGGACCATTTTTGCTTTACCCACTGGAAATGCGCGAAATGATAAATGACGTCACATGAACTGTCAATTGATTCGCCCGCGTTCCCGCATTTTGCTTGGTGTAAAATACAAATTGAAACATTGCAACTTTATTTTGTAAAATTTAATTATTTACAATTCATATTTGAGTGATATAAATTTGTGTAGTTATTATTGACATATAAGCTATCATATCCATACAAAAGTTGACAAATACCGAATTGTTGCGGTCTTAGGTTAGGACTGAGGTAGTATCACAAATTCAGCAGACCACATTAAGGATAAATTACAATTTAATTTTATTATCATCTCTGAAAACTTGGCGGCATAGCAGTATTCTAGATGGAGAATTATGTGATATAAATATGATGTGTTTTCTAATAGTCAGCTTATTGTTTTTGATGGGTGTATCGGTTTTTAAGTCGTCGGCGTCGTCGGTCCCGGTTGCCATACCAACATCTATGGCACTTATGGCAGACTTATGGCAGATACGGGTAGTTGAAGTCCTAAAAAAGTCCTGCCACAGAATACAACTACTACAGAACTTCGATATCACCACTTGGTTGTGGAGTAGATATCAGATGGCAGTCGCTTCACGGAATATATCGACGTTCAGCCGTATCTTAGGTAGACTAGAAAGCCGACCCTAACCGGGTTGTGGAAAAAGGTCATAAAAATGATGATGGTATTCCAGTTTTTCTGAGAGCGACCACGGCTGTCCTCTAAACTCTGACAGAAAAACCTTCCTTAGAGCCGCATCCGTGTTTTAGAAGTTAAAGGCTAGTGCTTCGTACAACCTAAGTTCCTTTGGTGATTCATATTCTAATCCTACCTTTTCTTATGTAGGACACGCCAATCTGGCTTCACTTTGCCTGATGGTTTGAATAGCTGAAGGCAAAGTCTCAGGAAAGAGGGTCACCATTACCATGGTGGCACTCACATGTACTATGTTAACAATGGTGGCACTCAGCTTGACGGCCTCATCAGATGCTTTTTCACGCCCCGCTTAAAGGTCCCGGGACTGTAGGAAGAAGGAAACACGTGAGCTGGCAAGGAGTTCCAGGTCTTAATGGTGCGACAAAAAAATTAGGCACTAATCTGCTTGGTTTTTGAAGGAAGATTCTGCACCGTATACGGATGACATCTAAGCCCTGCTTGTGTTGTCCTATGTAGGAAAGGAGAGGGCGGGATCAATTGGAAGAGCTCATCAGAACATTCACCAATGTGATCCTTACTTATATCTTTTTTACTTCACAGATGCCTCCAAATTTATCAGAGTGCCTTCTCCCAGATTCGGGAAAGAAAGTGAAGGTGATAGAAAAAGGAAAGCCAGTCAAGAAATTGGAGAAGACGTTGTCCTTGGAGTCCGGCATGAACGAAAAAGCCGAGGACTGTACCTATGATGAAGCTTCCTACGGTATAGGTCACTATTGCTCTTTTATATTCCTAAGTTAGTTAATAATATTTTTTAATTAAATATTACCAGATGTTTTTAAATATATTGACTCTCGCAAAATTTGAAATCTCATCACCTCATCAAAATTTGGTTTGGAAGTCACAAGCAATAAACTCAATTTTTTTCATAAGCCACCTATATATTTAACAGTGGCGAGGGGTCCCTATATCACAGTCCCTGCCGGCTTGCTCTATAAAGGGAAGCCGTTGTAGACATGTTTATATTTACACTTTAACAATTCCACCGGCTTGCTTTTTGAAAATTTTCACCCTTCGACACTGATATTTATTCATTCTTGTGGATTCTGGATCACGATTTGTTTTTTTTAGCCGGAACCGTTTTGTAAAATTAATGTTTATCTAGCCTTTATACTATTATACTATTATCAGCTCATCAATCAATTACTTATCGCAGTCCAATGCTGGCCATAGAACATATCTCCCAATGGTGGGGGCCTTTATTTCAAATTTTCCTTCTTTCGCAGTGATATCGACTGCGTATTTTTCCGTTAATCGCCTCTTACGATACCCTTCGGATGAGATGGAGTTGTGATACGTGTATTCTTTTTCCGTCACCACGCGCATAATAACATCAGCTATCTGCAGTATAAATCCAGTCAAATACGGCCCAGTCATATAAGGAACTAAAAGCCTCTGATGCCGTAATACCATAATGACACTCCTGAATATTGTCAATTTTGTTAAATCTGTCAATTGAAATCGAGTTTCAGAACTGCCCCTCTAGACAAGTGGCAATTCGCTAGCCGGCGCGGCGTTTGATGGAATAGAATGACGAATATATGGAATTTGACGTAAATGATAGTCGTTAACGCATGTCAAATACGTGAAATCCCATACATTCGTCATTCTATTCCATCAAATGCCGGTTAGCGAATTGCCACTTGTCTAGAGGGGCTTCTAGCGAATTGCCACTTGTCTAGAGGGGCTGAGGTCTTCTGGAATAGATACGATTTTTCCCTATATGTAGGCATAAGAATATTAATTAATTTATGTATCTTTTGTCCATTACCAGTCGATGCGGTTTTCTCAGCGTTTGTAGTGGCTCCCCAAGTGGTGAGCGTGTGGCGAGGATCCTGGGGCATCATGGAACTGAGGCCAGAGCTGTTCCCGTACGCCCAAATATACCTGCTTGGAATTGTTATTCACATATGTTTTGCATTACTTAGGTGAGAACGAACATTATTATTCATTGGTATGTTTTAAAAATTTATTGTTATTTCTGGAATGTTACCACAATTCAATATTTATTATATACTAGCTGTCGCCCGCGGCTCCGCCCGCGTGGATGTCGGTTATCGCGAATCGGACTATAATTTGAGATTTAAACTATCGTATCTCTCAAGTTGGATCGAACTGCACATGGTGTGCGAATTTTATTATAATCGGTAAAGTGGTTTAGGAGTCCATTGAGGACAAACATTGTGACACGAGATTTATATATATTAAGATAGCCCGAGCAAATTCAATTTATTCAGAGTCGATTTTCAGTGTTATGTACTTCAAAACAACCAAACTTCGATACTTTTTCGTGAAAGGACCACCATTTCACCTTCTGACTTCGACATCGCTTTGGGTTGTAGAACCCACAGGCGTGGTCGGAGTTCTGTAGTTAGATATATTGTTGGATTTTGAGGGCTGCAACTACATGTAACGACTGGCTAAGATTTTGGTGTGCTTTTTTTATACCATTGAGGTGGCAGACAAGCACACGGCCCATCTGATGGAAAGTGGTTACCGTGGTCAATGAATGCGTGTACAACACCAGGGGATTCCCCCTCCTGCTGCCGACCCTG
This sequence comes from Eilema caniola, assembly GCA_949126895.1. NCBI lineage: Eukaryota > Metazoa > Arthropoda > Insecta > Lepidoptera > Erebidae > Eilema > Eilema caniola. The sequence goes on from OX421470.1 coordinate 23,383,995, forward strand.
TAAACACAGAGAGTTTCTGTGCCGCCCGCGTAGAAGATAAAGCAGGAATAGCCATATGTATGTAAATAAATATATTTGTATTACCCAATAGAGCCAAACTCTTGGAGCGTTCAGCCGGAGCCTACAGTAACCCTGGAGGTGGACCATTATCGTGGATTGTGGAGCGGTTCTTGTCACGAGTGTACACTTACATCTTCATAGTGGCCAATATCATGCACTGGCGAGGCGGATGGGGCCTGTTGGACACTTTTGTGGCTGCCATGATTCCTGACGAACAGGACTTTTATAGGTGAGTTTTTTTTTTGGTAATCTAGCATTCATAAAGGTACATGTATACATTTATGAATCCGACAATTATTCATTGGTACATAATGTTTTACTCAGTGACAGGAAATGCTCATTGAGCGACATTTCATGAACCTATGTCGGAATCCAGAACCTCCCAATAGTTCCAATCCCGAAAGGGGGAAACGTCTCCAATAAAAAAACAATAAGCGAATCCAGGGCTCCGGGTTAGTTATCATACTTAAGTACCAAGTAGTATGATTTCAAAAAAAAATGTCATCTAGGCAAAATTATCGCTACTTTGGTGGTTAAAGAGTCAGTCTATACGTATTCAGCATTATTCATTTCAATTTGGGGACGCCGGACGGCCGGACGGATGATCCATCCGCGGCTCCTGCGTCCCATTTCATCCAAGATACGTATACAGCATTATCGATACTTTGGTAGTTAAGGAGTCGGCCTTCCGATCGTGAGGTCTCGGTCTCGGGTTCGAAGCTAGGCCATCACACTACCGACTTGAACTCATTCCTAACTGCAGCTTAACTCGAGGGCTGGAGAGGTTTAATCAATTAGCCCATCGCAGTACAATGCAGGACATAGGCCTCTCCCAATGTTAGGAGGTCTTTTTTTTATACGTGCATGCGAGAAGTCCCCACGGATACCCTTCCCTTCGGAGCCGAAGGGGGAGGTTATGTCGGACTAGAACCGACTAAACCGCATGCCGTCTGTGGGTCGATGTGCTAGGCCGAAGGTGAGGTTGTCTCGTGACATATCCCTCGCACCCCGGCTGACCCAGGGCCATTCCTCTCGGTCTGGCCCTCATAGGGCCAATGTAAGGAGGCTTCGGCCTACTGTTTCCACGCTGGTCAGACGGACCGCTATATCTATCTCACAGTGATATCGTCTCCGTATTTTTCCGGTAGTCGCCTCTTACAACACCCTTCGGATGAGATGGGGTGGTGATACTTGTATTCTTTTTCCGTCATCACACCCTAACACACCGGAGGGGTGAACATTATTAAAAAAATACACGCACATTATTACAATCAGTTAAGGGCAGAAGGTGCACTCTTCATATCGGCCTATAGGTACAATAATTTATCGCCACGCGCCGATTTCATGTCGCACACGCCGCTCTACCAACTGACTGATTATTATGTTTTCGCACGAAGTAGGGACTTTCCGCCTATCAGATTATTTCTATTAATCCTTTCTATTAATCTCATACTAAATGTATGGAAGTGTTTAATGTCAAAATTTTAGATACCTCTCGTTTGATTTTTAAAAAGTTATTGATGTCATTTTACTCATTAGGTAACGTACTTTCGATATCAGTTTAAAGTTTTTAGATATCTGTAATAGTTACGGAATAATCGCCTGGACACACTTAACGATTACACCCTGTATATATATACCCATATGTCGGTAGGTACTTTGGCGCCAAAATTTATGTGGTGAAAAAATTTTTTTCACTCAAACTATCAAGTGAAGTATCAAAATGAAGGAAATTAGAAGATAATTACAATATATTATACTATAGTCTTGCCATAAATATTGTGACGAAGAAAAACATTTTTTTTTATTGCATATAATATTTATTACTTTTACAGTGTATTAGTACAATAATACAATACATAAATAGGTGATTTTCAACAAGTGATTTTTTGTATCATTTCGGTGAGATTTTTTAAATGTCTTGTTAATATATTTTGTAACGAAAATAAACTTTAATCTTATTTGTAACATATGCGTGAGTGGACATCAAGTAACATCAAAACTTACTGAAATATTTAAGATTGAATTTTTGGGAGTCCACAGAAATGAAAAGTGTCCACTGAAATAATAAATCGTCCACCGAAATGACTAGACTGTGCACCGGAATGATATTAGCCCACTGAAATGATACAGCCAAGGACATCGTTTATTTTTTAGGAGGATTCCGTAGATTGCCTGAAACGAATCTAAATAAATTCCATAGAGATATCACTAGACTATATTTGTGATATTTATTAAATATAAGATCAAACTATTATATTAGAGAAAAGAAGTTAAATTTTTTGCGAACGAGTGTTGTGTTTTTACTGGTAATAATAATAGTTTTTTGTAAGTAAAAGAGAGTGTTTCGACGAGGGTAGCGTACCTTATACTCAGAATCACCAAACGGTATTCGCTGAAGGTCATACAGGTACACGCACCGACCTCGAAACACCCCGACGACGAGGTGGAGACTATGTATGAGGATATCTCTAAAGCCATGCATAGCTCCCGAACACACTATACCGTTGTGATGGGGGACTTTAACGCGAAACTGGGCAAACGAAGCGACAATGAGCTGAGAGTGGGGCAATTTGGATATGGAAAGAGGAATGCACGTGGCCATCTGCTGGCCGGCTTCATGGAGAAGGAGGGCCTTTTTATGATGAACTCCTTCTTCAGAAAGCCGGAACAGCGTAAGTGGACATGGCTACACCCTAACGGTGTCACAAAAAATGAGATTGATTTCATCTTGTCGACGAAGAGGCACATATTCAATGATGTCTCCGTGATCAATTCAGTAAAAACAGGAAGCGATCACCGGATGGTAAGAGGCACATTGAATCTTAGAACAAAGCTCGAAAGATGTCGACTGATGAAGTCTACGCTCCGACCAGCACCTATCCAGTTCCAGAACCCTGAGCACTTTCAGCTCGAGTTGCAGAATCGCTTCGAATGCCTGGGAGATTGCGAAAATGTGGATGATTACAATGACAGATTTGTGGAAATTGTCCAAACGACTGGGTCTAAGATCTTCAAAGCCCGTCGTTCAAAAGGAACCAAAAAGATTTCGGACCTCACCAACAAACTCATGGAACAAAGACGAAATTTGGTTCTGCAGTCCTCTGAAGATGCTACTCAGTATCGGCGTTTAAACAGACAGATCTCCAAGTCCTTGACTCGCGACCTACGCCAATTTAATACGACTCGTATTAAGGAGGCGATTGAGAGCAACAAAGGCTCAAAGGTTTTCGCAAGGGATCTGTCTGTTGGTCAAAGCCAACTGAATAAGCTGAAGGCGGAGGATGGCAGAATTATTTCGTCAAAGCCGGAGCTGTTGGAAGAGGTCGAGAAGTTCTACGGACAATTATACACGAGTGTACGGCAATCTGTTAATAATCTGGCCAAAGACCCAAGAGCCAGATTGACCCGACACTATAATACCGAGGATATCCCGGACGTTAGCCTGTACGAGATTAGAATGGCTCTCAAACAGCTAAAGAACAATAAGGCACCGGGTGATGATGGGATCACGGCTGAGCTTCTAAAAGCTGGTGGAACACCGATACTTAAAGCTCTTCAGAAGCTATTTGATTCCGTCATACTCGAGGGACGACCGCCTAAGGCATGGCAAAGAAGTGTGGTGGTACTCTTCTTCAAAAAAGGTGATAAAACCTTGTTGAAGAATTATAGACCCATCTCGCTTCTGAGCCATGTCTACAAGTTGTTTTCGAGAGTCATTACGAATCGTCTCGCTCGCAGGTTCGACGACTTCCAGCCTCCCGAAAAAGCCGGTTTCCGAAAAGGCTTTAGCACCATAGACCACATACATACGCTGCGACAGATTATACAGAAGGCTGAGGAGTATAATCAGCCACTCTGCTTGGCGTTTGTGGACTATGAGAAAGCCTTCGATTCGATCGAGACCTGGGCTATGCTACAGTCTCTCCAACGCTGCCAAATTGACTATCGATATATCGAAGCGCTGAAGTGTTTGTACGAAAACGCCACCATGTCAGTCCGCCTCCAGGATCAAAGCTCAAAACCTATCCAGTTGCAGCGAGGGGTGAGACAGGGAGACGTTATATCTCCGAAACTGTTCACCGCCGGCCTGGAAGATGCTTTCAAGCTCCTGGACTGGAGAAGACTCGGCATCAATATCAACGGCGAGTACATCACTCACCTTCGATTCGCTGACGATATCGTAGTCATGGCTGAGACCTTGTAAGACCTAGGCACAATGCTCGAAGACCTCAGTAGAGCCTCCCAACAAGTGGGCCTCAAACTGAACATGGACAAGACGAAAATTATGTCAAATGTCCATGTCGCACCCACTTCTTCTTTAAAGGTTGGAGACTCTACACTCGAAGTTGTCGACGAATATGTTTACCTGGGACAGACAGTCCAGTTAGGCAGGTCCAACTTTGAGAAAGAGGTCAATCGTCAAATCCAACTCGGCTGGGCAGCGTTCGGGAAGCTTCGTAATATCTTCTCGTCCAAAATACCGCAGTGTCTCAAGACTAAAGTCTACGATCAGTGTGTGTTGCCAGCGATGACCTACGGAACTGAGACTTGGTCCCTTACTATGGGCCTCATAAGAAGGCTCAAGGTCACCCAAAGGGCGATGGAGCGTGCTATGCTCGGAGTTTCCCTGCGTGTTCGAATCAGAAATGAGGAAATCCGCAGGAGAACAAAAGTAACCGACATAGCACACAGAATCGCCAAACTTAAGTGGCAGTGGGCGGGGCACATAGCTCGTAGAACAGATGGCCGTTGGGGCAAGAGAGTTCTCGAGTGGCGACCACGCGCCGGAAGACGCAGTGTAGGCAGGCCTCCCACACGGTGGACCGACGACCTGGTGAAGGTCGCGGGAAGGGCATGGATGCGGAAGGCGCAGGACCGGTCACTGTGGAAATCCTTGGGGGAGGCCTTTGTCCAGCAGTGGACGTCTTTCGGCTGAAATGATGATGATGAAGTAAAACTTCAAAATGTACTAAATCAACTGTTATATTTTTACTTCACAATAATTTATTTTAAAAAATATATGCATATGCATATCGCGGAAAAAAGGCAGCTTCTTGTCACTGAGCTTGACCGGATCCTGAACCACATTTCCCAATGGGGCTCTGAGAACTTGGTCGATTTCAATGCCAAGAAGACGCAGGCATGTGCGTTTACAGCAAAGGTATCTTCTTTCCTTCCCCTTCCCACTCTTCAGAGCACGCCACTGCCACTGCAGGATAACCTCAATATCCTCGGTATGGATGTTCGCTGTAAACTAAATAACAAAAACTACATCGAGAGTATCATCAAAACAGCCTCGCGTAAACTCGGAGTCCTGAACAGAGTGAGACGGTTTTTCACGCCGGAGCAACGGTGTCTTCTATACAAGACACAAATTCGTTCCTGCGTGGAATACTGCTCGCATCACTGGGATGGATCCGCAAAGTACTTATTAGATGCTCTCGACAGGTTGCAGCGACGTGCGTTCCGCATTATCGGAAATCCTGAGGTCACGAGTACCCTCGAGCCTTTGCAGTTGCGTAGAGATGTTGCTTCCTTGGCAGTATTTTACCGTCTCTACCATGGTGAATGTTCTGAAGAGCTATTCCAATTAGTCCCACCCTCTCCTTTCCTATACAGGACGATACGTGCAGGACTTAGATGTCACCCGCATACGGTGCAGAACATTCCTTCAAGAACCAAGCGGTTCGGTGACTCTTTCCTTTGTCGCACAATTAAGACCTGGAATTCCTTGCCAGCTCACGTGTTTCCCTCTTCCTACTACTAAGTATGTTCAAAAGAGCTAAATACTTAATCTTACACATAACAAAAATATCTCAAATTGAGATCACGTTATCGTAAATTATTGCAAACAGTTTGGCTATATAATCCGATTATAATATGTACTTATGCGAAAAGAATTAAAATAGCGCAATCACTAGTCACTATTGCAACAGAATGAATTCTATTGTACTAGACTAATGATTGAGGTAGAAATGAACAAGTATGCCGGTTGCCATTTTCGATTGCCTTCCTGTAAGGAATTGGGTTATACGTCCTTATATAAATTAATTAACAATAGAATTTCTACGTACGTACTTACGAGTAGACAATAAACAATATTTCTTCTTATTTTACTCTATGATCAAACAATTCTTTAATTCTCTACTATCAGTTATTAGATCTAATCAGCCTCTTTTTATGACTATTTTGGTTTTTTAAATTATATATGTACTTATTTATCAGACATTTTTTATCACAATGACGTCTTTACTATAAAAGGAGGTAGGACACGACGGTATATCCGTCCAATTGAGCAGTCCGACTGGGGAAGTACCTCCGCCCTACAGAATACCGCGGCCATGATAACCTCGTGTTGTGTTCCCGGCGCTGAGTAGGGTAGCCAGAGCTCACTAGAGAGTTTTTGTGCTGTCAGTGGGAAGACTTGTCTTCTACACTGACGGCACAGAAACTTTTCGTACACAGGGTCGGCAGCACAAGTGTGACTCCCTTGGTGTTGCACACGTCCATAGGCCACGGTAACCACTTTCCATCAGGTGAGCCGTGTGTTTGTTTGCCACCTCAGTGGGATAAAAAAAAATTAAAATCCTCAGTCTTCTTTAAAAGTTTAACTTACTATCTAAAAGGAACACTGAAATTATATTTCAAAAGTGAGTTTCATGATACTTTATCATATTCTGTCCTCCGTGGTTTCACGATGTTCATAACAGCTAATATAAAAGAAAAACTAAATCAACAATTAAAAAATATTCAAATCGGACGACGAAGAAGATAATTTTCTTACGGTTCTCTCATTAAAAATGATTTCTTCTACGCTGTCAATATACCTTGACTTTTCACACTTATCAATAAATGCGGTGTCAGAGTTCTCAAAAAATTAACATGACGGCGTGCTAAGTTCAGCGAAGTCCCCATACTTTTTAAGTAATGATCTGTGTATCATTGATGACTCTTGTTCTATCTTTTCTTTTTGATAACTCATCCCAATAGGACATTGGGATGTTGAGGGCTTAATGACCGATATCTTATTGATTCGAATTGAGTGTCTGTTTGGTTCGTCTGTGACGTTATTTCCTTGTAAATCTTTTGAAACGTTTTTTTTTCGAAGCTTTCGGATGTAGTACCAACTTTTCTGTTAGTTGGATTGGACGCAGCTCTCCGTTTTTATTATCAACAAAAGTCGATAATTGAGTCCCAGTGAAGTCATAAAAACCTAAATGTTTACCGTGAGGGCACCTTATAGTCTCATTTAGGCATTCTCTTTCAATATAGGATAAATGACGAAGTGCCAAACGGTTTCCTGACTCTTTAGACCAAACAACTTGATGAACCTTCATAGTTACAGCAAAAGTCTTCAAGTCTTTGGGCAAAAGCCAGTCTTTTTCTGTCACCTGATAACCTTCAACAACTTTAATTTTCACACCTTTAACAAAAGAATTCAGGTTTTGGACCAGTGATTCAATATTAATAATATCATGTCCATATGAGACCTGTTTATCTAGAGTTCTCTTTAACACTCCACCCACTCCATCTGCTGCGCTTTTCCCATGAAACACTTCCAGTGGAACAGCACGTTCTATGAGCAAGTGGACGGTTTAGCCATAGGAAACCCCATCAGTCCGGTAGTCGCGAACTTTTAAATGGAATCATTTGAAGAAGATGCTCTGGAAAGAGCTCCCAAGAAGCCTAAGGTCTGGTTCCGCTACGTGGACGATACCTTTGTGGCTTGGACTCATGGGAACTCGGAGCTGACTAAGTTCCTGAATCACCTAAACAGCATCCATCCGAACATCCAATTCACCATGGAAGTTGAGAAGAACGGGGAGCTACCATTCCTAGATGTCCTAGTATCCAAAAAAGAAGATGGCAGTCTTGGTCACCGAGTCTATCGAAAGCCGACACACACAGACCGTTACCTACACAAGGACTCCAACCACCATCCCAGACAAAAAATGTCAGTTATCAAGACACTGGTCCACCGAGCTAAGAACATCTGTGAACCTCAACACCTACAAAACGAGTTACGCCACTTGGACTCGGCCTTCCAAGCTAATGGATTCTCTGCACATGAAATACAGAGAGCTCTTCACCCAAACAAAGCTTCGCAAACAAACCAGGATGAGGAAAAACTTGCCCCGATAGGGAAGGCTTTCTTGCCATACATTCGTGGCATTACAGATCGTATCGGAAGACTGCTAGAAGCTTATAACATCAAGCCGATCTTCAAGCCCACGACGCAGCTACGGAATTTTCACCGTTCGGTCAAGGACCCAAGTGATCCACTGTCGTCAGCTGGAGTTTACAGAATCCCCTGCTCATGTGGCTCGGTATACGTGGGCACCACCCAAAGAAGCATCAAGACCCGCCTGTCGGAATATGAACGTAATTGCCGCCTCTGCCACGTCGACAAGTCAGCGGTTGCAGAACACACCCAAGAGGATGGGAATCATACCATTGAATTTCAGAACACGAAAGTTCTAGCTACCACTACACATTTTTTCCCACGTATACTTCGAGAAGCCATGAAATATTCAAGCATCCCAACAACTTCGACCGAAAAAATGAGCGATTTCAGCTCCAAAAAGATTGATACCCAGCACTGAGAGCCACTCGGTATCACAGTGCAAACGACCAATCAGGATCGAGTACGTCCGCGCCACAGCGCTCGACCAATCAGAATCGAGTGAGTCGATTCCCCGCTCCGACCGTGCCTATAAATACGCCCGTGATTTAAGACTTCGCATCAGTCGCAACTCAGCCGCCGGCTAGGCAAGGTCTCCGAAGTCGTCGTCGCCCGGCGTTGCACCACTGAAGATGTCGACCGCAGTGATCGACAAACGTCTGGAACGCAAGTTTCACATAGACCACGGCCAAACAGCCCGGAAGCAGTATAATCTACATAAGTTTTACAAGTTTCATTGTTTATTTTGTAATATATAACGACTGTATGTAAAGTAAACTGTTGTCTGCTACCACCAAAATGAAGGGATTGAATTTTAGATCCGTATTTAGAGTTATGATTTTCGCTGAAATCAATTTGAATAATGCAGTCTTCGGTTGTCATATGTTCCTTTAAAATTTTAAACGTTTAATTTTGATTTTTATTGTTAACGCAATGTTTAAGGAATGGTTTCAGATTGGTTTCAATTTTTTTTTTATAAAATCTAGAGGTTTCACCTAATCTCTTACCTTTTCAGTTTTAATACCAAATTTTTCTACATTATTTTTGACATATGTGCTTTTATTTTTCTTCCAACTCCAATAAGCCACGTTTATTTCATTATTTTACAGTTTGGGCATATTCTTTGCAGGCAATTTATGTTACCTTTACTACAACTGCTTAAAACGTCGAATATTTTGTTTTCTGTGATGAGGCGGTTTCTTTTCAAGGACTCAATTAAAAGTTTCATAGTTTCGCGCATTCACATTCGGTTGGGTGACCCAAAACGGTTTTATTCTTGAAAATGTTGAATAACCTATCGGTGGATTTCCTCATTCTAAATATTTCAAGTGTAAATTTTTAAGAGTGTCAGTCAAAAGTCTCTTTTGTTTTTTTAATCCATGTCTTGATACGGTGTCATTTTTTCCAGGACAAACAGTTGAATTTTCATCTTCTTCAAATAAATTCACTACTTTCGGCAGATTCAGATATTTTTTTATTAGGTTTTACTTTTTTTCTACTTTTAGGGTATTTTCTTTTAAATTTATATAATGATTCTGTAATCTGAAACACCTTTTTTTGAACATGTCTTTTTCCTAGAGATCTATAATAGTTTGTTTTGTATCTATTATTAGTTTAGATTTAGTTCTTTGATATTTTCGAAATTTTTCTTTAAACCCTCGCTTAAATTCTAAAGATGTAAACGATGATACTGAAACAGGGCTATTGGGGCATAATGTTGATTCGATGCGACTCAGATTTGGCGGAAATGTTATTTGTGGTGCGCCGGTTGTTGATGTTATATGTTGTGTTTCTACACACAGAATACTAGTTTGTACATTCTCATTAACATCGCGTTGAATATCGGAATTAAGACTGCTATCGCTGTTCATCCGCAAGCAGCGTCGTGAAACGCTGTGATGAGTAGGTATTAGAGACGAAGATGGATCTTCTTGTCGGAAAGTGCTTGGATCAGGATTGTTAGAGTTATTAACTAAAAAAAATTGGTGCGTCGATAGTCGGGTTCGTCTTGGACTGCTTGTGTATACACGATCCGAAGTACGTTCAAGTTGTATATTCGTACTTATGCTATTATTACTGATCAATCGTAGACTGCGCCATAAAGTGTTGCAACAGGTAGCTCTTGAAGTCGAAGGCGTACTGCGATGGGAAGTTATTAGTACAGAGTTATTAGCTACTCATATTATTATCCTCATCACTTTGATTTGGTTAAAAATTATCTAGCTCATCTTCAACGAGATTACCAATTGTCTCATCAAACTCAGCTTGAGCCACTATAGGAGCTGAAGTTGCTCAATTTTTTTTTCTATGGTAATAAGTAGAGGCACTTTCTTTGTTTTTTTTTTTCTTAAGATTTTTAATTTTCTTGGAGTCATTTGATGTCTAGAAACAATCAATCCTGCTTATTTTGTTCTAGCATATCTCTCCTTGTCTTTTCTAAGAAACACTACACGTGTGACGTCATTGCTCTTAATTCTCTCTTTTCTTCTTCTTTCATATAACCTTCTTTTTTTCTAACCTTTCCTCTCTGGTCTGTAGCTTAGGTCACGGCATTCTAAAATCAAAATCATAATTTTTAAACATTGAACATCACATTATCGTTGAGAATACACATTGTCTAGAAGTAAGTACATCTATTATACATTTTCTAACAAGATATTTTAAACTGTTTTTCTTATTGTATTGTGGTAAATAAATGAAAAAAAAAAAACAAATATTAACACATCAAATTAATCCCAAATATCGAACCTACAATATCTAGAGTTATCTCACCAAATTTTTATGACTCAATCTCAGACTCAAGGATCTCCAAAACTTATGATTTTATCATTTCTAAGTTAAATTTCATTTAGGTGAACTGTTGTCGGTATTACAGTCCACCGAATCCATTCCGAGATGAGAAAAATAATAATTTTTACATTTAACTCCGATATTAGAATTATTATTAAAATGTCAACACTGCTGTAACAAAACATATCTAACGGCGAATTTAAAACACAATTTTGAAATAAGTTGAATGAACCTAACACGAGCTGTAACGGCCACAGAAATGACACTATTTTTGACCTCATATCTACTTTTTGGCGGGAATCCACGATGATGTTGTGACACGTTCGTGCGTTCCGACGAACGGAGGTGGACTGATTCGAAGTAAGGAAGGGCACGGGAGGCGCTACTACTAACTATCCACCAAAATAACTTTTACAGGATAAAAGTAGACTGTTTAATAAAATGTGAAAGAAATAAGATAAACAAACAATATTAGCTTTTTTATGGTTTATATTATAATTTATTCATACAAAAGTCGATTTTAGTCCAAATATTAAATACAACTGCAGGATAAGATATTTTACGAGCAAAATTCGATTCAGGACAGGTCACCGTAATGATAAAATGACACTTTGTAATTTTTTTTTTTATGTAATAGAGGAAATTACTCAACTATTTTTTTGCCACGGTAGAGAAGTACCTATTATACTATGAAAAGTAATCAAAATCGTAAAACCAACACATTGCACTACCGTTTTGAGGATTGCCGTGTATTTTTTTGCCTTGGGCTATTCACCCAAATATAAAACAATTTAGTGGTCTCCACTGGCTGCAATACAGTCCTTTAAAGGTTGAGGCCAGTTATCAATACAAGCACGCACTCTTTTCATGGGAAAATTCTTCACTGCCAATCGTATGGATAGTTTTAGGGACTCCAAATTATCACGGCGTTTAGAGCAAGCTGTACTCTCTAAAACTGGCCATAAATCATAATCCAGGGAATTAAAATCGAGACTAGACGACGGCCAGTCTTTAGTTCTGATGAAGTCCGGAACGTTGACTTCCAACCATGAGTGAATGGACCGAGCTTTATGACCGAGTCTTATTGGAAGGATCATACTTGGTTTTCGAACATGTTGTTGTTAAGGAGCTTAACTATCTTCTCAAGAATGGTATCTTGATACACTTGTATTGTGCCAATGTTTTGATACCTTTTTCGCAAAAATATGGCTTAGTCACTCCTTCATAGCTAACACCCCACCAAACCATCACTGAAGTCGGATAATGCCCACGTTGCACTCTGTCGACTAATCGGGAAGCTTACTTAAGGCGCCCACTCACTAACAGTTTACCGGACGACGGTCGGACGATATAAATCTGTCAGTTAATCGCAATAACCCACACACTCACAGTTTCGTTAACGATTTTGGACTGACGACTAATACGATCCGATAGTGTGTGGCCGCTGAACAATTCCGGACAGTTCTAAGCCGGACAGTCCTAGGCCGTCAGGGCGAACGAGCACAACGGGCCTGTCGATCGACGTTTCGTGTCAGTTTTTACTAAGATTTTATTCATTTTTTGTACATACTCGTCAATATTTCTTATGCACATAGTCCATATGGTTCAAAATAGCTAACACCTATTTCCCACAATGATTAGCACGTACTTATATAAGAATAACGTAGTCCAAGCTATTTTCAACCTTATTGACATCACAACAAATCTAGTTTTTTTTCTTATATTCGTGATCAGCAGCATTTATTTATGCGAAAAAACATGTAATTAAGAAAATGTCAATAAGGTCGAAAATCGCTTGCACTGTTTCGTACTCTCTATGTAACTGATATAAGACCATTACCGGCAGGCGATCGTACGACCTAAAACTGACGACTCACAACTGCTAGTGTGTGGTCGCAAAACTGACAACAGGGAATTGCCGGCGGGCCAAAATCGCTTTAGTGTGTGGGCGCTATCGGCTTAGGACTGCAGGCCGCCGGACAGATCAGGAACTGCAGGCGGACTGCAGGCGGACTGTTAGTGAGTGGGCGCCTTTAGAGCTTTGAGCATAATTACGGTCATTTTGTTTGTTAAAATGTTGCTAAATTGTAAAGATTTTCTTATGCGAATACAAAATTTTTCTGTGACCTCCCTTTGCGCACCGCTTCAGTAGTTGTTTCGATTCTACCACCCTATTTTATTTTTAATTTCTTTCGGACAGGATTTCTTCGAATTCTTTCCCTTACTGCTTTGATCACCTTTTTCGTTCGAACACTTCGTGGACGGCCAGATTTTTTTTTGTCACAGGCAGAGGAGGTCTCTTTGTACCTATTAATAGCCCGGTAAACATTTTTTTTTTTTCATTTATTTATCAATATAAACAATTTGTATACAACAAAAGATACGTAAGCATTACAGAAAACCTATGCGGTTTATAATTGATGCATTAGGTGTTTAATTACATTAAACAAGTGAGTTTAGGTAATATGATTTGAGTCTGTTTTTGACACTATGAGGCTCAATGTTATCTACAGTGCGTAATTCCGGGGGCAGTGCGTTAATAAGTCGAGGAACTAGGTAAGCAGTCGTTCGTTCGCCGTAGGTATTATTCGCGCCACTCGGCTCACACAACATTCCTCGAGCCACCGCCCGCGTGTATACAGGATGGTTTATTGTATGCCGAAATTTTTTGTTAAAAAGTTTTCCTTAACTACTACATGTTTGACTTGAGTATGCACTGGCAATATCTTACAATAATTGAACAAGCCATTGTCATTATCATTAAACTGCTGCTTGATGTTTAAGGATACAATGTTGCGAAGAATTCTTCGCTGAAGATTAAATATACTTTGCAGGTATGTGTTATATGTACGACCGTAGCTGCTTAGTCCGTATTGTATATAAGATTCAGCTAGGAAGTTATACAGCAAAATTTTGACCTTATATGGGATGCGATTTTTTAATAAAGTTATGTTGGCGAGGAACTGTCTCAGTTTATCACAAACATACTCGATATGGAGACTCCAGTTCATTTTGTTATCAATAATTACGCCTAGATAACGTTGATTATCAACCTTTTTAATAAAAGGGCAGCCACACTGTTGGGGCTGTGGCGTATGTAGACAGCTATGACTATGTACAATTAGGCTGTTATACGGAGTATTGTTAAGATGTGGGGATTTAATATGCAGTAGTTGTGTCTTGTCTGCATTTATTACTAGCCCTAAGTCATGACACCATCGCAAGAGTGTGTCAAAGTCGGATTGGAGACGTTCAGTAACTTTCTGTGGGTCTTTGTCAGCAGCGACTAGACATGTATCGTCTGCAAATTGGTAGCAAGTGGAACACTTTATGCAGTTAGCCATATTGTTGACATAAGAAAGAAAGTGAAGGGGTCCAAGTACCGATCCTTGCGCTGTCCCTTGGGTAACAGTTTTGTAGTCACTGAACGTGTCGTTAATCTTAACTGCAAATTTACGGTTGTGTAAGTAGTTTTCACACCAGCGAAGCAATGGTCCACGCACACCTGTGCTTTCTAATTTGTTGATAAGTTCTTTATGGTCTAGAGTATCAAATGCCCGTAAGAAATCAATGAACAGAATCGTTAAGGTAAACATTCACCTCATCAGTGAATTGCGATAGGAGTTGGGTTGTACTTTTGCCTGACTGAAATCCATATTGGTGCTGAGTGATAATATCATGTTTTTGAAGTGAAAACTTCTTTAGCGGCGTTGGATGGGTAAAAAGTGTTAAACTCGCGTCAGGATTAGTTGACCTTTGAACCGTAACCGACGACTGACGTCATACAACAGTACAACAGCTATAGATTGTTTATTTTGGTAGGTGCGTTATGAAGCTTCGTAGTCTAGCCGGTAAGCACGTCGACTGTAAGTCCTTATTGTTTCAGATGGTACCGGGTTCGAACCTGGGCTTCGGACACTTTTTGTGATTAGTTTTTTCTTTTTTTGTAATTTATTACTTTTTGTGATTATTTGTCATTTATGTAATTTATTACTTTTTGTGATTATTTTTTCTTTTTATAATTTATTCCTTTTTGTGATTATTTTTTCTTTTTGTAATTCATTAATTTCTTCTAACAGAAAATTAGTGATAGGTTCTATGATTGGCGCTATATTATAGGTATGGTATGGTATGGTATGTTTTTTATATCTTTTTCTCCGTATATAACGAAGAAAGAAAGAAAGAAAAAGTTTTTACTTCTGCCGGCACTCCCGGAGTGCAACCCGTCCTTTTTTTTATAATAGTCATGTATTTCTTGGATAATGTAGGTCTCAATAATTTTGTCAATAGACGATAATAGTGTGATAGGGCGGTAATTTAATCAGCTGGATTTGGGGCCTTTTTATGTACTGGCCTGACACATCCTATCTTTAATTTGTCAGGATACTGGCCACTAGTAACACTTGAATTAATGAGACCAGTGAGTGCCAGTGAGATTTCCTTACCAACCATCTTTATATGTGACATTTTTATGCTATCTATTTCTGGAGATTTATTTGAATCTTGTGATTCAATTATTTTATATATTCTGTCACTAGTAGCTTTTTTAAATAACATACTTGAGTCTGTTTCCGTGCAGTATAGGCTATTGTCCAACAAACTTAACATTACAGTTTGGTCTTATGCCTTTGACGGCATTGTCAAAGCATGTTGCAAAACTTTCAGTTATCTGTTTGACCGATAGACATTGAGCATCAAATGCCTTTAAAAGAATTGAACCAATAGAATAAGTCATCCTGCCAAGCATTTGGTTGATAATTTGGTACACTTTTTTGGTATTGTTAAAATTGTCATTTATTAAGCTAATATAGTATTGATTTCTTCTTTTTTCTAAAATGTTATGTATTTTATTTCGTATTGTATTATATTTTAGCCTTAGTTCTTGGTCGCCTGGATTTGACTTCCAAGACCTAAACAATCGGTTTCGTTTTTCACACAGTTTGTTTATGTTTTCATCAATCTAAGGAATTTCTACTCTATTCGGTCGTTTCCGTCTTTTTTCTCTAGAAGCAATTTCAAATGCACTTTGAAATGTATTACGTATGAACTCATAAAGTCTATTTGGGCTTTGCATACTACTAGTTATTGACCAATTTACCTTTTTAAGTTCAGTATGAAGTACATTGTAATCAATAATGTTTTTGTTAACATCCTGTATACACCCAGGCGCCGCATCATAGATGCAGGTAAACATAAGCGCGCGGTGATCGGCTAGTACGACATCGAGCACTGCCTAGTGAGGATGACCCGCAGGGAAACGAGCAAAAATGTGGTCTATGCAAGATTTTGTGATTTTGTTTAGTTTCTTTTCTATCCTTGTGTACTGAGAAACTCCACATCCGCCCAGTGTGTTCAAATATGAATCTTTGTTAGATGATATGCTTTTGAGATAGATATTCATGTCGCCGACCAAAAGAAAGTTCTGTTCTGAGTTGTATTTAGATACGTGATTACCCAGTTCCTTCACAAAGATGTTCTTATTTGTTATTGGTGGTCTATACGTTGCACATACAGTCACATGTTGGTTATGATTAATTTTTAGATAACCTGTGATACTTTCAAACGTTTTAGTTTTATATTGAACCTCAGTGAACTTAAGATGATTTTTTACATATAAAATTATACCACCTCCTCGTCTATTATTACGTAATTGAGTGTACATGTTGTAGGTAGGTATATTAAATAATGGTGCAATACGATTAGAGATACCTGCCTCCGTTAACACTATAATATCTATGGGAATTACGCAAGTGTTGATCAGTAGTAGCAGTGCAGTGAAATTTTTTATGATTGATCTGATGTTGAGGTGTAGGCATGTTATGTGTAAGCCGTTGTTAGTTGGTAATTGTTTAAAGAAATCTTTAGTGGAACTGCAGTTAAATATCTCAACTATATTATGTGTACTAGTATTCATTATTATGACTTGTAAGAAATATTAAATTATTATGCGTTCTCTTATACGTGAATTTAATTAGTATTTAATTAGTAAATGAAGTTAACTGAGGGTGGCTGATAAATGATACAGGAACAAATGTACTTAAGTTAAATTATTATTAGATCTGTTTAGTTGATCGATATCTTGTTGAGTACGAATGTAGTAAATTTTACTATTACTGTTCCTTCTAACAAATCCCTCCTTACACCAAACATATTGAAAAGATTTATTTAACTGCATTTTCGCATTGTATAAAAGTGTTTTAGTATGTTTAGTTAGGGCTTCCCTGATGAAAACTCGATGCTCAGCCTTCTCCTTGGGCGCTTCGGGCAGCACAGCTCCTACTGTTAGACTTCGTGACTTACTCGTATCTACCCATTTCTTCCGGATTCATGCGCTTTTCAGCTCAATTAGGATCGGGCCTGGCTTATCTTTCGAGCCGGGTGTTTTTTGGATCATCTGTATATCTTGCTCGCTCATATCTTGTTTATTGGCTATTGTTTGAGCAACTTTTGTGATATCTTTTGGTGGAATATCAGGCAGACCAGCAATCTCCAATGAAGTAGACAGTGATTTTTGTTCAAACACCCTCACACCATTCTCCAGGACTGCAACTCTCAACTCCAAATTTTTGTTTTTGTTTATTGATTCTTCATTTTTGTTTTCGAGTTTCTTGATAGTAGTCTCTTGATTTTTGATTGACTGTTCCATAGCAGTAATCTGGTCACTGAGAAACTTTAAGGAGTTTTCTAGACCTGCTATCTCTTCTCGAAAAGCTTTTTTCAATTCGCGGCTGATGTCATGCACCAATTTTTTTGTATCCAGGGCTTGAATATTCGTCGTCGACCCGTTGTCCGACTCGTTGTCTTCATCCTCATTTGGGATAAGGAAAGATGATCTGCAAGAAAGGTTTTTTTGACAGTCATCACAACTCCACTCGATGCTTGTAGAATTTCGTAAGGCGTTGAGTTGCTTGGCAGACAGCTTCGTACAGTTGTTGTCAGCAATTACATCGACTACACGTTAATCCAGGCTTGGTTTTGGTTATATTTTTACGACACTTAGAACATTTATTTGGCATCATTGTGGGTACTCGCACTGGAGCGTATGGAGAGTTTTAAAAATTACATTTGGCTCCATACCAACTTTGGGTAATGCAATCACAGCGATTCGGTTTTCTTTATCACCCCACTCCATTTTAATATCGCAAAATATTGTACAATGTATTGGCGCCAAAATTAGAAAACTCAATGAACAATCGTATAAAAATGACAGATTCCAAGTTCAAATGTAATATCTTTCTTATTAAGCTATTGCATAGCTTCTATCGAGGGCCTTGAGCGCGGGGACCGAATCCAGAAATTCCGTAACGAAAAAACCTCACGCTGCCGAAAAGAAACGAGCGCGCTCGTTTCTTTTCGGCAGTCTTCGACACGGTGTTTGTGTGCGTGCAACTAGCCGTATTTGTACGACTCTACGAAGCTCGCACGAATCGAGACGAGCTGCTCCGAAATCGGACGAATACATAAGCAGCTGTTTATGAGAAAGTATATAGGTGTATAGGTATTTATGTACAACAGTGAATAGCTGTACTTGTAAAATTTGTGTATAAAGTGTTTTGAATATGAATGAACAAAGTGCATTTATTATTAATGAAGAAAGTCACGAAAAAATAGTAAAAGAAAATGAGTGAGTACTCTATATACATACATTTTATTATTATTACAAATGCAGTATTACTTAATTTAGAATTATAAAATAATTATATATAAATAAATATAAATATAATTATAATTGCATAAGTTGATACAAAATGCTATGCAATAGCTTTACCGCGGCAGTCCCCGAGTGCCACACGTCTTTTTTTTTTAATTGCAACAGTAGGTATTTATGGCCAGCCAGACTGTGTATATCATATGTCGAAGCGACAGCTCAGAAGGGTCAAATTGACATCTTATATCTAAGGTTATATTATGACTGAATCAGGATGGTAATCAGATGTGAAGGTATTTCGAAAATCAATGCGAGTTATAGTCCAGGACACTATACTTCGTTATCAAACTAACTTTGTTACACGAAATCACCAAGAATGTTACAATATTTTAGGATTTAAACTAGACTTAGAATAAATCACAAACCCATAGAATGCCGTGAGGTTAGCTGTCTTGACCTGACCACTTCGCGCCGCGTCCTGTACAAAATTGAGTTCCTCCCCGCTCAGATCGCCAACGAAGTGTCATTTACATCAAATGTCATTGTCAACTGACAACTTAACACACTGAAGTAATAACCATTGTTGCCACATACAAAATCACTAAATTCAAACAATTATTACTTGGCATTCGCAACACTCAGATACTACGCTCGCCGACATATATATAGTATATATCAATCAATTAGCCCACTGCAGTCCACTGCTGGACATAGGCCTCCCCCAGTGTGCGCCATTTCGTACGATCCTCCGCCTTCCGCATCCAGTCCGTCCCAGCCACCATTTTCAGGTCATCGGTCCATCTGGCTAGGGGGCGTCCTACCCTTCGTTTGCCTTCTCGCGGTCTCCACTCTAGGACTCGTCTGCTCCAACGGCCATCGGTCCTTCAACAGACGTGGCCAGCCCATTGCCACTTCAGCTTGCTTATTCTGCGAGCTATGTCGGTAACTTTGGTTCTTTGTCGGATCACCTCGTTTCGAATTCTATCCTTCAGAGAAACTCCAAGCATAGCTCGCTCCATAGCCCGCTGCGCGACTTTTAGTTTATGGACTAGCCCTACCGTTAGTGTCCACGTTTCGGCACCATAAGTCATAACAGGTAGGACGCACTGGTCAAAGACCTTTGTTTTCAGGCATTGCGGTAGGGGGAAGAGAAGACTCGACGTAGTTTGCGAAATGCTGCCCAGCCCAGCTGAATCCTTCTGGCTAGTTCTTTCTCGAAGTTGTTTTTACCGAGCTGGATAACCTGGCCCAGGTATACATATTTTTGGACAACTTCGAGCGTCGCCCCTTCGATGGCAATCCGTCTGGTTGCAACATCTTCGTTGAACATGATCTTGGTTTTATCCAAGTTTACACCGAGGCCGACGCGTCGAGAAGCTCTATCTAGGCTGTGCAGCATTTCGCCCAATTTTTCCAGCGACTCCGCAACAACGACGATGTCATCGGCGATCCGAAGGTGTGAGATGTACTCTCCGTTAATGTTGATACCCCGCCCAGTCCAATCCAGAGTCTTGAAGACGTCCTCCAATGCGTTGGTGAATAGTTTGGGGGATATAACATCCCCCTGCCTAACTCCACGCTGGAGGCTAATCGGTTTCGTCTTCTGGTCTTGGAGCTTGACGGACATTGTGGCAGTGTCATATAGGCATCTCAGCACCTCAATGTATCGCCAATCAACACGACACCGCTGCAGGGCATCCAGAACTGCCCAGGTTTCGATGGAGTCGAAGGCTTTTTCGTAGTCCACAAACGCCATACACAGCGGCTGATTGTATTCTTGACTTTTTTCTACAATCTGCCGAACAGTATGGATGTAGTCTACGGTGCTATAGCCTTTTCGAAACCCGGCTTGCTCCGGTGGCTGGAACTCGTCGAGTTTACCCGCGAGGCGATTTGTGACGACTCTCGAGAACAACTTGTAGACGTGGCTCAGGAGCGAGATTGGCCTGTAGTTCTTCAGCAAGGTTTTGTCGCCTTTTTTGAAGAACAGTATCACCGCACTCTCGCTCCACGCCCTAGGTGTTAGACCCTGTTGGATGACGGAATTAAAAAACTTGCTAGCTCTTTCAGGATTGGAATTCCGCTTGCTTTCAGGAGCTCAGTAGTAATTCCGTCATCACCAGGACACTGTTGTTCTTCAGTTGCCTGAGAGCCGTCTCTATCTCGCACTGCTCGACATCGGGTATCTCCTTGGTGTAATGGCGCGTGAGCGGGGCTCTGTGGTCTTCATCACTGTGTCCCGTCGGTTTACTCATCAGTGATGCATACAGCTGTCCATAGTATTTCTCTATCTCTTCAAGCATCCCGAACTTTGAGGCAATCATTTTGCCATCCACAATTTTAAGTTTCGACAGATGGGGCCTCCCAAACTGCTGAGCGAAAATTTTCGACTCCCTATTTTGCTCAATCGCCTCCTGGACGGTGCGAGTATTAAAGCGTCGGAGGTCGCGTCGTATCAGCTTTTTAATTCGTTTGTTTAAGGCCCTCTCATCTGACGAAGACGACTGTGTGGATGGTTGTTCACGCCTCTTTCTCATGAATTCGAGAGTCTCAGGAGAGAGCTTGGACTCTTGCTGTTTGCATTTTCCGGGAAACAACTTTCGAGACACTTCTTGTAATGTTTTCACCACTGTGTCGTTTCTTTCATCAATGCCACTGGTGGTTTCCAGACTTGCGAAGCGATTTTGAAGTTCCAGGTGGAACTTTTCGGACTCTAGAGCTACTTGGAGCGGCGTAGGTCGGAGAGTAGACTGTATCATTCGGAGTCTTTCAGCCCTAATGTTGATATTTAGAGAGCCTCGGATAAGTCTGTGATCGCTTCCGGTATTAAACCTGTTGATCACAGAGACGTCTCTAAATATGTGCCTACTGTCCGTTATGAAAAAGTCTATCTCGTTCCTTATCACAGAGTCCCGGCGTTGCCAAGTCCACTTCCTGTGGGGTTTCTTCTTAAAGAAGCTATTCATTAAGAAGAGCCCCTGTGATTCGAGGAAGTTGACTAGCATTTGCCCTCTGTGATTTCTGCGCCCCACTCCGTAAGGTCCGATTCTCGTTTCGCCATGTTCTTTTACTCATACTTTGGCATTGAAGTCCCCCATAACAACGTTGTAAGTGGCCTTGGCGGTGTGATTTATTGCCTTGGCAATATCTTCATAAACAGCCTCGGCTGTTTCGTCGGCGTAGCGCGAGGTGGGCGCATATACCTGTTTCACCTTCAGCGAACGACTGTTCGTGATTTTTAGGATCAGGTACGCTACCCGGTTTGACACACTGCTGACTTCAACAACGCTGCCAATGAGGTCCTTTTTTTTACCAGAAAACCGACACCTCCCTGGGAGAGCAGATCACCTTCTCTGAAGTAGAAGAGGTCGCCTGACTCAAGGGTTATCGTGTCCTCCCCCTGTCTTCGGATCTCGGACAACCCCAATATGTGCCAGTTTATGCGACCTAGTTCTACCTCGAGTTCTGCGAGGTGATGGTCCAGCCTTAGTGTACTACAGTTGTAAGCTGCCAGTAGTAGTTTTTTACAGTAGCCTCCCGTCGCCCGGAGATTCTTAGCACCCCCCGCCCCGCTGTTACCCGAACCGCTACCATGGCAGGGAATAGCGGGACCACTGGGAACTGGGGGCCTTTTGTTGTGGCGTCTTTCCATTTTGAGGGGTTTTAGCCTACTCTTACCACGCTGGCCAGACGGGTTGGCAAAGGGTTTTATTTCAAGTTTTCCTTCACTCACAGCGATCTCGTCTGTGTATTTTTCCGATTTGTCGCCTCTTACGACACCCTCGGATGATGGGGTGGCAACATTTGTATTCTTTCTCCGTCACCACACGGATAAGTATAGTATATATATAATATAATAACTAAAAAGCAGAAAATAAAATAAATGATTAAGAATAAGAAACCGAAAAGATCTAAACATGATTTATAGCAGGCGGTACCCATTTGCAAATACCGCCTGCTATAAAGCTGGTTTAGATCTTTTCAGCATCAGTCGGGTTTTTTATTTTTAATAATTTATTTTTTGTATTCGGTCCCACGTAATAGGGGGTGAGCCTATTTCCGTATTCTGTATAAGTACTTTTGTTGGCCATGCATCTGTGGCTGAGACTGGGCTGTATACAGGGTGGAAGATTTCGGCCTTACCTGTAGGTAAAGTACTCTAAATACTGGAGATAGTGAGTTTCACTTAAAGGAAACATTCCTTTATTTCTAAAAGGAAATAATACTGCACTCATTCTTTTTAACTCGCTTTCCACGCCTTGCACTCGGCTTAGTAAATCCATACCTTAAAAAATATGTGGCTCGAAATAATAATTGTAATAAATTGGATAATCAATCATTTCTTACCATGCGTAATACGATATAAAATAATACACCACACATTCTATACCCATACTGATGACTGATATAGATAAAACGTAAATATTGTTATGCGAAATAAAATCGGCACTCATCTTCGCGTCATAACATTTTTGTTGATAACATGATAAAAGCACATTAACAACAATATTATTTGCAAACAGGTGCAACTAAAAAGGTAAATTTTACTGGCATCGTATTCGTCTGATGAAATTTTAAAGCAGCTTTAGATGCTTTCCAAGTCGATATCGACTACGGCGACCATCTTTTGTTGGTGGGGCTGATAACGATTACTACTGCTGGTGTGTTCACCCATGGCTAATATATCCAATTTTAGTTATAAACGTGGATGGATAGTTGCTGTATGTAAGGACGCCGTCAACAATGTTTTTTTTTCTGTTCATTCTTATACTCAGAAACCGGCCTCCCCGTTTTTGCTTACCTTCTTGAAGTCATGAGATAAAGATGCGTTAGGCCACCCTTTCCTCGGGCATTCGATTAAGTGTCCAAACCAACGCAGCTGCCTTCGCATGAAGTAGGCATTAATCGCGCATACGTTCGCACGCCTGAGGACATCAGTGTTCATGATACAGTCCTCCCACTTGGTATTCAGTATGTCGTGAATACATTTCAGGTGAAATCAAATGTTAGAATCAAGGTCGCCTCTGGCTGTTACCGTGCTACCGGGGTACTTAAATTTGTCTACGTACCTACTTCATGTTTGTCCCATTGAGTTGTATATTCAGAAGTACTTGTAGGGAGGTATCAGTCTTCATTACCTCAGTTTTGGTGATACTGATTTTGAACCCGAATAAATGCACACAGTGTTCAAACTTAACATAAGTTCCAACAGACCTTTGAGAGATGACGATACGAAGCATAGATCGTCCGCATACTCCGTGTATTACTACGATCGTTTAGAGAGAGACCTTAGTGCGTGTCTTCTGCTTGGCAAGGTAAAGACACTATCGTCTTTTGTGTAAAAGTGGATTCAAATGCCCTCTTTATTGTCCTTTAGTGTTGCCCCGATAATTGCTGCAAAATATATGGCAAAGAGTGTTGGCCCGAGAACGCATCCCTGTTTAACACCACAGCTGACAGAAAAAAACTCAGTCTGATCGCCATTCGCTCTCACAGAGCACGTCATACGATCATGCAGAAGCCTTATTAGGCCTTGATAAAATCGTTGCAATCGAATTTTGCCAAGACTATCCAGAGTGCCTCCCGAGAAACATTATCAAAGGCCTTATCAAGATAGGAGCTCCTCGGGCAGATTCAGCAGTCGGTTCAGCGGTTCGAGTACTATGAGAGCGATAAGCACTTGCGGGCGGTGTATATCAAAACTGTGCCCAAAATCTTTTACTCTAAGGCCCGCATAGATAATTTGCCAGACAACCTGTCAAATTTGTCAATATATGTATACAATCTTTCTCTAGACAAATTGCATGAGTGACATTCTAGAACACGGGCCTAAAACGACTATAAAATCAGTCGATATAGGTTCAAACACATAACGACCACCCGTACCCCGAGCTCGAAAAACTATCGTAATCGTAACTTCAGTGTATCGAGGGAACGGATCAGTGTGATTGGCAGGCTTCGCACACACACAGGTTCACAGCATCGCAATGCTCCGTTCTCTTGATACGTTTACGTTACGATTACTATAGTTTCACACGGAAATAAATTACTAGCAAGGCTAACTGCTAATACTGTTGATTGATGGCACTTGGTGGAACTTGCTACACATCTGCAATGAAAATTTTTGTACTATTCCACATTATTTATTAATATCCTGACCGGTTTCGCCTAACCTTTGATAATGCCGTAAGGCGAAACCGGTCAGGATATTAATAAATAATGTGGAATAGTACAAGTAATTTCATTGAAGATAGCGAGGCTAACGTGACACTATACGATTTTTTGTAAAACTTGATTCGCCTGTCTGTCTGTCACCAGTCCCCTAGACAAGTGGCAATTCGTTGGCATATTGTGGAATAGAATGATGAATGTGTGGCGATTGACTCGTATTTTAATGTTTCTGACGTCTATGCCAATCCCATATATTGAGCATTCTATTCGATTCTATTTTACAAACGTATTCAAATTCAAAAAAATCATATTTTATTCCATAAAAAATATTTTGTTTGGAATTGTCAATATTTTTTCCCCTACCGTGCAGATCGTGACATGGCAACTACAGAGAAACACTGCCAGAAAACTCAGTGAAAATCCTGTTTAAAGAAAAAAACATTGTCATGCCATTTATCTAGAGGAGCAAGCTATATATCTCGTGGATGTTGATTTCACAGATGAAGTATTTGTGATGCCACTATAACAACAAATACTAGAAACGGAATAGCATGAATATTTAGGACAATTTATTCGTGTGAAGACGGGTAAAGAATACTAGTATCACCACCCCATCTCATCCGAAAGGTGTCGTAAGAGGCGACTAACGGAAAAATACGCAGACGATATCGCTGCGAGTGAAGGACAACTCGAAGTAAAACCCTGTATCAACCCTGTTTGACCAGCGCGGCTGCGTGGACACAGTAGGCCAAAGCCTTCCAACGTTGGAAGAGGCATATGTCCAGCAGTGGAAATAAGCCTCTCCCAATGCGTTAGGCTAATAGGCTACTTGACTCATACTTAATTTCATACATCGAATGAGTTTTTCCTTTAGTACTTGACTTAGGAAAACGTAAAAAAGCGATATCGTGAAATAAAAGTACATGATCAATAAATAAAATTAATTTGAAAAACACATTTTTATATTTTAATGGAGCGGGTGAGAACCCTGTCGTCCATGTTATGACGTCATTAATATACGAGAACAACGAAACTTCAATTGTCATAATTATCATGGAGATATGTGATCATTTGTACGAGTAAAACGGATTGTGATTTTGTGAAAACATCTTCCGTAAGTGGAAAAAGGTGATTCTTTTTTCGAGTTACTGAAGAAAACAATGATGGACATCGGATTTGTAAAAGCAGAAAGCACAAATTTGCCGAGAATTAACTCGGTTATGATTGATAATTTTTTTGCCACGAATCCTGATTTCTGCTCAACCCAGCCAAGAAACGTCAAGACAGCTTTGTAAGTACATTGCATTTTATTAATATACTCATGGAAATAAAACAAAAGTTCCCTAATTAATTTTTCAATTAATAAGTAATACTGAAGTAAAGGCTCATATCATGATAACATAACCTACAAATAATTATAACTACTTACATATTTCTCATTATACTTTTTCAGATCTGCAAGAGAATCATACGGCGTTGATGCTATAGGGTACTTGCAACTTAAACGGTAGGGAACAAACTGCACAACAAAATGTAAAATATGTCCTGAACATAAAGTGCACGCAAAACAATACACGGTGTCAGTACTAGTGGACTGAGCTGCCAATGCCATATTGTTGTTAACATGTATTTCTGACGTCACAGCACAGATGATTTATCGAACAACATGGCGGACAGCGTTTTCCCCGGTTTTTGAAAATCATATCTTTTAAATAAAGTTTTCAATATTTATAGGCTTAAAAATAAAATCTCATAATTTTTTTTTGTATAATGGAATAATAATTAATCGTTTAGGACAGAAAAAAAAAATTAGTCAAGTAGCCTATTGATTGATGGCACGAACCTCATGCGCACAAGTCCGACTCGTACTTGGCCCGTTTCTATAATATAGGAAACTACAATTATCCTTTAAATCAGCACCTGAATAACATGATTTTACGTATGTACAGTTAGCATCATTAAAATGTTGCTAACAAAAGTACTCACAATAATCCGAATACCAAAATACCAATTTTATATTGGTTATAAGAGTACTCAAATAGTTGTAAGTGTCCAGAGTGGTCCAATTATCTTAACAATCGGTCTTCCAGTATTATGTCAGTTAGTAGAGTATTCATATTCATATACACAATCACACCGGTCGATGGTATCCAGTCAAGTATAATTTCAAAAAATCTATACATTGTCATTTAATCGCATTTTGTATCCTTTTCTTACTTGTAAAGCCATCCCTTTCACACAAAGGCGGGATGATAAGGGATGGGTATATGAGTAAGAAAAGATACAAAATGTGTCAATTGACAATGTCTTTTGTATTTTTTTAAGATGACAGTTGAATAAGCCATGAACTATCAACTTGCATTAGTGAGAAAACTATGAATGTCTAGATTTTTTTTAAATATACTTGTCTGGATACCATCGACCGGCGTGATTGTGTATATGAATATGAATTCTCTACTAACTTACATAATTCTGGAAGACCGCTTGTTAAGATAGTTGGAGCACTCTGGACACTTACAACTATTTGAGTACTCTAATAACCAATATAAAATTGGAATTTTGGTATTTGGATTATTTTGACTACTTTTGTTAGCAACATTTTAATGATGCTGACTGTACCAGAAGAACTAACGTCATACATAGGTACTGTACAACAGTAGTATATATACAATTTATCAACTTAATTAAAAATATATTAATTAAGTTGATAAATTATACCTATTTTACCTACTCTCTAATAGGTAATCATCTACACAATATAAAATGACTTGTCCCGACTGACTGATTTATCAATGCAGAGCCCAAATCGCTGGACCTACGAAATTGAAATTTTGTCAAGTGATTTTGCCTTTTATAGTGTACTAGCTGACCCGGCGAACTTCGTACCGCCAATATTTTTCCGTCCGCACCGCGTGGCGTCAGATCCCGTTCCCGCTGCACCCTCTACTATATTAAACATGTATTATACATATAAACCTTCCTCTAGAATCACTCGGTCTATTAAAAAAACCGCATCAAAATACGTTACGTAGTTTTAAGGATTTAAGCATACAAAGGGACAGAGAAAGCGACTTTGTTTTATACTATGTAGTGATAGTGAAGTATCCGGTAAGAAAGGATTTTCGAATATTTTACTACGAAAGGGCTAAATTAGTTATTAGGTATTCCCATCCAATTGAGCAATCCGACTGGAGAAGTACCTCCGCCCTACAGAATACCGCGGCCATAATAACCTCGTATTGTGTTTCTGGCGGTGAGTAGGGTAGCCAGAGCTCACTGGAGAGTTTGTGCTGTCAGTGAGAAGACCAAAGGCTTGTTCTGCTTCGTCTTCTACACTGACGGCACAGAAACTCTCTATGTTTCTGTAAACATAGAGAGTTTCTGTGCCGTTAGTATAGTGTAGTGTAGTCGACCCTGTGGTCGGCAGCACGAGTATGACTCCTTCAGTGTTACACACGTCCATCGGACACAGTAACCACTTACCGTCAGGTGGGCCGTGTGCTTGTCTGCCACCTCAGTGGTATACAAAAAAGCAATATAAAATGACTTGTCCCGACTGACTGATTCATCAATGCTGAGCCTAAGCCCCTGGACTACGCACTTGAACTTTTTCATAGGTGATGCTTTTTAAAGTGTAAGTAACCGCTAAGAAAGGATTTTTGAAAATTTGACTACGTACCTAAGAGCGTTTTCACACTCATCCGATGTCTGATATCGGAGGAAGTCAAATGTATGCGATATGTGTCTGTCTTTAACATTGTCCGGCCCGATATCGGGTATCGGAGCCAACAGCACTGTGTTGCCCCGATATCGGATCACAATAAGACTAAAACAGCGACTGCAAATAATTTTCGACCTTAATGACATTTTCTTTCTTTTCGTGTTAATTGATGACGCTGATCACAAATATAAGAAAAAAACTTTATAGAATGTCATGTCAATAAGGTCGAAAATTGCTTGCACTTTTTTTATCCCTAGCATCCTAACTAGTCTACGCTTTCGAGCAAATAACCGTATCGGGCCAATTTTATCGGATAAATGTGAAAACAGCACAAGGTGTCTGCTATCGGATGTCGGTTATCGGCGTCCGACACCGATATCGGATATCAGATATCGGAAGAGTGTGAAAAGGCTCTAAGGGCTAAATTAGGTAACAAACGGTTGTATAGGAAGTTCGTATAGGATGCTATTAATAGTTTCCCCGCTCTGTGCAAATATTTGTAAGCATGAATACCTATGGGTCCAGACCCATTTGTACGCGTTGCCGTGTTGGTTCCCGGTGAAGTAGAATAAGACCACCCCAGCTCTTTCTGTGGGTGTTGTAAAAAGCGACTAGGGCTAGGGCTGTTCTGCATCCGATAGCAAACATATAGCCCAAGACAAAGTGCCCGCTAGACGGCGATAGGCACGCCCTCTATTACATGGGACCGAAAATCATAGTTGACGAAACGTGGGTGTTAAAACACCTCTGCCTACCCCTGGGATTTACAGGCGTGATGAATATGAATATGAATGAATAAAGGTATTTGCATTGATCTGGTTGCACCTCGTAGAGCGCGTTAAGCCGCCGGTCCCATAATAACATCTATGGCAGTCGTTACGGGTAGTTGGAGTCCTAAAAAGTCCTACAACTGGTCTAGTTGCACCACTTCGAAATCGTGCATCTCCTAAAATGCTGTAGTTTCGGCATAATACTGAAACTTAAGTCATATTTTGACTTAGGTAAATTATTTGATTATAAAGTTTTTATTTTATTTTATACTTTGTTCATTTGACACGAGGCGAATGTAGATAAATATTCAACATAAATAAATATTCCACAACATTTCACACAACGCTATCTAGACCCTTGGTAAGCATAGCTTAACTAGCTTGTGTTAGTGAATCTAGAATGCGGATAAATATACTTAAATAGTTTTTTCTAATCGAGTCGGGGACCGCGTGGTCCCCCCTCCCGAGGAGGGCCAGACCGAGAGGAATGGCCCTGGGTCAGCCGGGGTGCGAGGGATATGTCACGAGACAACCTCACCTTCGGCCTAGCACATCGACCCACAGACGGCGTGCGGTTTAGTCGGTTCGAGTCCGACATCCGACATAACCTCCCCCTTCGGCTCCGAAGGGGTTTATCCGTGGGGATTTCCCGCACGTAAAAAAAAACCGGCACACCACAGATTCGTCCACATTTAGCCTTAAGGATATAAATATTGTAAATTGACGTCTGAAAAAATGCCGCAGTGAAGTTTGTTGCGCCGTTTCTTCTCCACCAGCGCCTTAGAAGCGGTGATAAACTTTGCTGAACTTAAAAAAAAATTTTGAAGTTCAGCTAAATCCGCAGCACACTGGCAAAGCAAATACCAGACTCCGAGGTAAAAGCTTCATATACGACTGGAATTAACGCTAAAATGAAAGATAAAAAGAAAAATTTCCTCCATTTCTACTATTATCTCTATCTTCGCACCGAAAAATTGCATGTTTTGCCGTTGTGAAATTCCAAAATGTTGAATGAAATTTTGAAGCATTTACTATGCTAACTTTTCAAATCGATTAAGATAGGAAAAAGTGAATGCCCAGGTGGGACTCGAACCCACGATCTTTCCCTTACAGGGGGAATGCTCTGACCACTGAGCCACCGGGCCACACCTGAAGCTATCCAAATTCTCCTATACTACCGTCTTAGGGCGACGTTGTGTTTGACAAATGTCTTTCTTAATACCTAGATCTTTACAACATATGTATGTACCTAAAAGATTTTTGCCCAGCACGCCGCGCCGCTGGGCTTCGATCGGAGAACAGACCCAATCTTATTAGACTTCTGAGTGTCTGTTTCTCTTTTTGTCTTTAGTGTGTCTATATCTTCGATGCCTTTAACTTATTATTAGGTTACCATATTAGCCTGTCCGTTTTTCTAGAAAACTAACCCTTGTATTCAACTTCACCGGAAACCAGTAGTCAAATATTAAATAAAGTTCTTATTAAATAATCTTTTTTATAGTTCAGTAGGTAGTAACATCATATTAGAAATAGATTGATTGATGAGTTTTGATTTCAATCTGGACTGTACATAGTCAGTCTAGATTCGAATCATGAATTATTACAGTTTATATTAAGGAGTGTACGATAAATATATTTTTAGAATGCGGATTATGAAGAGATTTATGATTGAAAATCAAAATTGAATCATATAAGTACCTACAGCCATTTATGCAACACTAGTGAATGCCCGCTACTCCGCCCACGTAAAATTTTGATCACATTCTCGAACTATCCCATAGGAACTAATCCCCGGGAAACAAAGTCTACAAAGTCTGCCTATGTGTTTTCCACGTTGTAATTGATCCCTGAAATGCGTCAAAAGCGAACTAAATACCATCCAGTTCTGTTCAGCCACTAGAGCGTGATCAAATAACAAATATCTTAAGAAACTTCCACATTTAAAATTGTATAGTCGTTTGTGAATTGATTTTAGTTATGACTAGCTTTTACCCGAGGCTCCGCACGCGTGGATGTCGATTATCGTGACCGAACATAGCGTATGTCCTTTCTCAATGTCTAATCTACCTCTATACCAAATTTCATCAAAATCGGTTCAGTGGTTTAGGCGTGAAAGACGGATAAGCAAACAGACACACACATACATTTTCCTATTTAAAATATTAGTATGGATTCTATTCATTGATTCCGATGTTTCATTGGTTTTTCTAAAGCCATGGTCCAGGAGAGGTTAAGTGTTAGTGTTTAAAATTTAGTTACAAACAAGTATTTCAATGTGTAACATTCGCGTAAACTTTCGACATGTCATCATAATGTTTTTTTTTAAGAATATTAGCGACCAAAATTATTAATATTCCCTGTAACCCCTCCAGCTAAGCTAAATTTTATTGCTTGTAATAGGAGTGGGTTCACGTCGGTAGTGTAATGGACAGGATTCGAACCCGGGATCTCTTGATCGTATGGCGGACTCAGTAACCACTAAGCTACGGCTACCCCTAAGACTACCCAGCAAATTTTATAGACCCACTTTTTAATATGTCCATTAATTTGACTGCACACTTTGACCATATACTGCACAGTGTACATACACAGTATACGAACAAAATGCATTGCAAAAAAAAAAACAAATCGAATAACGCGTATTGTGTGTAAGCTTATATCAATATTGTTCTTTAAACTGTCAATGTGTGTATGTTATAGTATGTATGTACCCATAATGTTGTACCAAAGTAGTAGATCTTTTTTATGCCGCGTTGTAATGCCACTTACCGTGTCTATAAAGTTTGTATATAGTTTTTCGGACTACCCTCAAGTTCAAAAAATAGTGGCCACCATTCTAAACAGTGTATGGTGTTTCTTTTTCTCCTTTATTCCACTGTATGCTGTCCCTAGAATAGTAGTTCCCCGCCCCTCCCCCCCCCCCCCCCTTGCCAACCTCGACAGAAATATGTTCCTAACACTTTAAAGAGAGCTTTATCTTTTTGTCACCAGGCCAGTGCTAATAGCAGCACTTACAATCTCCTTTTACCTGACGGCCGCAGCCCTTCGGAGTTCGAGGAACTTCCTCGCACCTCCCTACTTTCTAGTCACTGATGGCAAAGAAGCAACTTATATATTCGCAACTAGATTCCGAGTTTCGGTAAGTTTTTAATTTTCTACTTTTTTTATACTACTGAGGTGGCAGACAAGCACACGGCCCACCTAATGAAAGTGGTTACCGTGGCCTATGGACGTGTGCAACGCCAGGGGAGGCACACTCGTGCTGGCATTCCTGTAAACACAGAGAGATTTTGTGCCATCAGTGTAGAAGACAAAGCAGGAATAGCATTTGGTCTTCCCACTGACAGCACAATAACTCTACAGTGAGCTCTGGCTACTCTACTCACCGCTGAGAACACAACATGAGGTTATTATGGCCGCGGTATTCTGTAAGGCAGAGGTACTTCCCCAGACGGACTGCTCAATTGGACAGGAATACAATCGTGTCCTACTTATTTTACAATATCATATTATAACCAAAATGATGGTGTGGTGGTCTATGTCAAGAACAACTTAGCTGTAACACTAGAGGAACCGTTAGTGAAGGAAGCAAATTGCATTATAATCAAAGTGGGGCATGATCTTGTCATATTGGCAATTTATCTTCCACCCATCATCCTTTAGAAATATAATCATTATGGGGGACATCGACATAAATATTGCCACAAATAGTACTCATCCTTATCTGACAGAATATTTTTTTTTTTTTATCAGTGAATTGTCTGCTACCAGCTTTTAATAATGTGACACGTCAGGACAGCTGTTTGGATCATGTGATATTAAAAATAATAAATGAAAATTCTAATTGAAATGCGGCTTACAGACCACGCTCCAAATCTTTGCTGTATTGAAACTTAAAAAAATCTTCGCCAAAACCAAAACATAATATCCAAACAAGACTTAGAGAGTATGAAAAGGGCATGCGAGCAAATTGATTTTACTGAAGTTTATGGCTGTGCTGATCCAAATGATGCTTTAGACCTATTTGTAGCTAAACCGATCTACCGATCTCAAACAGAAGTAAAATCCTAAAATCATGGATGACTCAGGGTCTAATCAGATGTGCCAGAAATAGGGATAGAATGCATAAGAGGCTTAGGCAGGATCCAAGCAACGCTGTCCTGGAGATAACTTACAACAATTTTATTAAAAATTTAAACGGGAATATGAGAAGCAAATACTCAGCTATGCTGGGAAAACATTTGAAACACAATAAATAGTATTACAAACCGATATATTAAAAAAGACCATTCTCTTGAGTTATTATCCTATTTTGTCTGTTAACGCTGTAAATGGCTCCTTTGCTGTCAGTGGGAAGACCTAAGGCTTGTCCTGCTTTATCTTCTACACTGACGGCACAGAAACTCTCTGTTCTAACAGGGTCGGCAGCGCGAGTGTGAAGCCCCTGGTGTTGCACACGTCCTAGGACCACGGTAACCATTTGCCATCAGGTGGGCCGTGTGCTCGTCTGCCACCTAAGAGGAATGAAAAAAATATTAAAAAAAATTTATAGGTATTAAGAGCCGTATCTCCTTGATATCTTTAACATGTTAAGGATGTCCACATATTTAGCAGTTAAAAAGCCGCATCATATACGTGTGTAGATTTGCAAATGCGTAGGTACCGCTTGCTATAAAGCTTGTTTCGATCTTTTCAGAATCAGTCGGGTTTTTTATTTTTAATAATTAATTATTTTCATACTCTTTAGTTATGACTATGACATATATCTATATTTTTGTAATCGTCTTCTAATTTCCTTCATTTTGATCCCCCACTTGATAAATTTGAGTGAAAAAAATATTTTTACCACATATATTTTGGTGCCAATAAACCAACATATAGCTTTCGTTCATTTTTATGTATCCAAGAACACTTGGGCAATAAATATCTTTCATTTGAGACATGAATCATTGAAATCCGTACAGTGGTTCAGGCGATATGAGGTAACAAAGGATATTACAAACATACAAGATACGCGCGAAAAACATAACCCTTTTTGACAGTCAGGTAAAAAGCAAGGTTAGCCGTAAGAGTTACCGGGAATTCTTATAAATTTGGTAAAAAGTGTTCTTCAAGGATAAAATGTCTGAAAAATGTTTTCCTACACTTTTATACCATTTTGTTCACTCGAGCATAGGCGCGCCTAAGTAAGCTCATACAAGCACAGACCTGTCTATTTTTTCAAGGTAGTAGTCATATAAAACTCGAACCTACTAAAATCACACGTCGTATCGTGTCACAATTACCGAGGTGTATCCAATAAGTTCCTTCGCATCCCTGCCCCTCTAGACAAGTGGCAATTCGCTAGCCGGCGTTTGATGGAATAGAATGACGAATGTATAGAATTTGACGAATTTGGCATGCGTTAACGACTGTCACATACGTCAAATCCCATACATTCGTCATTCTATTCCACCAAACGCCGGCTAGCGAATTGCCACTTGTCTAGAGGGTCTGACCGACCCGGGCCATCTACGGTTAGCGATGAAGCGTAACCCTGCTTTCCGAGGCAAGATGGCTAAATGGCCACTCACCTGTACTTTGCACCGCTGCCGTGACGGCTCTCTGCTGTGGCGACAGGCACCGCACTTGAAACCGCAAGCCTGCTGCAGCTGAAATACTTAAAAGTTAGCGCTCTAATCGTGCACACGGTTAAACACAAATGAATAAAAAACCGGCCAAGTGCGAGTGGGACTCACGCACGAAGGGTTCCGTACCAGAAAAACGGCTTTAAGGCTAAAAGCCATGTAAAGAGCTAAAATATCACGTTTTATGTATGGGAGCCCACCTTAATTATTTATTTTTTTCAGGATTTGTTGTTATAGCGGCAACAGAAATACACGATTTGTGTAAATTTCAACTGTCTAGCTATTACGGATCTTGAAATACAGCCTGGTGACAGACGGACGGACGGACAGCGAAGTCTTAGTAATAGGGTTCCGTTTTTACCATTTGGGTACGGAACCCTAAACATTGTCTGCATTCTGTTATTGTAGACAATACAGACACAATGTAGATGGCCACGTGGATAGCAATAATTATATTAAATTGACTAACGATAGTATCTTAGCAAGCACTTGGGTGCGTCTGATGTTTACAGACTTTGTTTTCTTATTATTCTCAATAAAATAAATAATAAAAAATCCGATCACTTGGGTAGTAAATATCTACCTTCCGTTTGAGATATGAATCATTGAAATCTGTACGGTGGTTCAGAAGATATGTGGTGATAAAGAATATTACAAACATACATACAAACATACAAGATACGCGCGAAAAACATAACCCTTCATGGCAATTGGGTAAAAAGTGCTTCAACGGTTTCAAATAACTCTCAAATTCAAATCATATATTTCGAATACTTGGATAACCTAGCTCAGCTTGGATGTTTCGTTTTAAAGCTATGTCATAGAGTTGTGACTTGTGAGCAAGGACTAATTATAAAAATAAGTGTGTACTTGAGTTTTCCTCTAGAACCAAAACATAAATACAACATATGGCCAGGATTCGAACCCGGGACCTCTCGATCGGAAGGCCGACTCCTTAACCACTTTTTAAATTAAATGGACCTTTTAGTAGTGTCCGTGGCACGAGTGGCCCCGCCGCAGCAGAATCGAGGCCATGTTCGGTTGAGTACTTAAATTAGATTTAAAATAGTTAAAATATTATGATTTGGCTGCTCGAAATTACTAAGTACAGCAGGTATAGGTATTGTCTGACTGAAGCTTTAAAGTTCTGTGTGTATTATCACAGCGGCTCTACGTGGCCGTATCACGCCACAGTCCTTTGTGCGATAATATCGTTTACAGTTCAGTCTCAGACGTCACTAGCGGTTAGAATTCTAGAACATTCTATCTTATCACATCGTTATAGATTTATCAATCAATTCCTAAAATGATGATGAGTTTTTTTTTACGTGCGGGAAATCCCCACGGATACCTCCCCCTTCGGAGCCGAAGGGGGAGGTTATGTCGGACTCGAACCGACTAAACCGCACGCCGTCTGTGGGTCGATGTGCTATAGGCCGAAGGTGAGGTTGTCTCGTGACATATCCCTCGCACCCCGGCTGACCCAGGGCCATTCCTCTCAGTCCGGCCCTCCTCGGGAGGGGGGCCTCGCGGTCCCCGACTCGCCTACGGTATGGGGGGGGAGGCATCGTTCTACGAGGCCCGCGCTCATGGGGGGCGGAGGTCGGTTTGCGCCCTCCGACGCCCGAGCCGCCTTTGAACGCGGCCAGCGATGTCCGCGAGTCTTTCTCGCTCACTGCGCCGCGCCCGCTCTGCTGTCTCCTTCACGAGCATGACCTGCTCGCAGAAGGAGGCTCTGGCCGCCCACGCATCCGCGCAGCAAATGATGCTAAGTACTAATTTTAATAGTAGTAGTAGTTTTAATTAGTACTAGCTGATCGGCCTTGGCTCCGCCGATGAATATACACAACCCCGTGGCACTACTAAGCCAATATGCGTCACTCAATTGTTTAGCATTCCCAGAACCTCTCCACCTATATTTGATGTGCGAGGGATATGTCGCGAGACAACCTCACCTTCGGCCTAGCACATCGACCCACAGACGGCGTGCGGCTTAGTCGGTTCAAATCCGACATAACCTCCCCCTCCGGCTCCGGAGGGGGATGGGTATCCGTGGGGATTCCCCGCACGTAAAAAAAACGTATGATATTGTATTAAAGTTCAAATTGTCTTTTAAGTATTATTACGAATCGTTTGTATGGGAGTATAGAAAACTGTTGTTTGTCAGGCATTTTTTTTTAAATTTCCTGCTTAAGAACCAGCCTCGTACTGCAAGGAATATTTTAAGAAAAGAATTAGCGAAATCAGTTCCGGTGTTCTCGAGATTTGCGCTTAGCAACACATTCAGCGATTCATTTATTTATTTATTCATTTATTTTTTTTATGTTGGTTAAGACGACTTATATCGTGGTCTTAATTTGACTTGAATATAAAATGCTATATATGCTATTTTTTGCGCAATCCAATAATTCGTGTGGGACCCAAACCTACTCACCCCCACTTGGAGCTTCGAACCAGCAACTTGCTGATTAGCGGACAAAACTCTCTCGTAAATATTCGCTTTAGGTTTGTTAGCAACCACCCAAGACACGGTGGCGGAGCGCATCGCGCGATGCGCGCTACCCCACATCGGGGGCGAGTCGGGGATGGCCCTGGGTTGGCCGGGGTGCAAGGGATATGTCATCTGACAACCTCGCTTTCGGCCTAGCTCTTCGACCCACACACGGCGTGCGGTTTATCGGTTCGAGTCCGACATAACCTCCCCCTCCGGCTCCAGAGGCGGGCGGAGGTTACCTCAGGGATTTCCCGCACGTAAAAAAAAACACCCAAGATAAGCCACATCATGCGAGCGGACTCCGAGCGTCAAAGTGCAAGTTTTAGTTACCTCGATGTAACCGGGACCGTCACTGGGCTGATGAGATACTCCATGTGGATGGAATGGTACGAATGGTAGGACTATTTAGAAATATTACTCTGGCGATTCACTAGGTCTGATGTAAAACGACCTTCGACCCGAAAACACAGTCAAATGCATAGCATTTAATATTTGCTTATCTTTACTTCTGTATCTTATCATAAGTGTATATTGAAGAATTGATAGTTCCTTACTATCTATTTTACTTTCGGGGATTCACTGTTACAATTTAGGGGATAAGTCCGGTAGCATAAATAACAGTGTGGATTAATTTTATCTTCATTCATCATCTGTAATTGCATCGTGTGCGTGTGGTCAGTGAGTGTAGTGCAACTTAGAATGAGAAGATGTCTCAAGGGGAATATAAACTCCGGTCAATAAAAATATATTGTGATACAATACATATTTTTATTGCTTATGGTATCCAAAAAACGTCATAATGTAACTTTAAATTCCCAGTGCAAATTGCGGTAAAGTCATTATTCCATAACGATAGTCTGTCCTGCACCACTAAACTCTCTGTATTTTAGACAGATGGAAATAGTGTTTGCATAAAAATTTTAATTGATAAAATCGATAGATTAGAAAAATCAAAAATCGATTATAGGTATCATGATTTTATGTGGAATTATTATTTATTATCTATCTATTCATAATAATAAAGCAGTTGATATTTCGACAGCGGGAGAGACGGGGTTGTTGCAGCTAGCGATTATAGAAATGCGTTTACAATTTTATTGTTAGACCCTTTCGGAGCACACGAAAATCCTTGCAATATTGTTTATTATATGTACTATTTTCAAAAAATACGAATAAATTAGTATCGTAAATATCTGAATATTTTTAAAGTAAAGTTGGAGGTTATTGTTTTGTAAATCATGAAAATTTCACAAGCACAATAAAGGTATTAACATTTTTACAAAAAATAATCATCGTCTACAGACATATCCTCTTCATCCGATGACGAATCTTCCCCGACATGGATAATGAGAGGTTACTCTACCATATTATCAACAGCGATATATCGTTCCCAGTCAGACAATATTATTTGTTTAGTCCTTGCAACTACACTTTGGCTTGTGGCTACATGCATCATTTAGTAAAACCAGCATCTTATTTGCCGTAAAAGGTGGACTTGTATTCCACCTTGCTGTGTACGCTTTCACATTTGCCCATATCAATTCTATGGCGTTGTACTGACAATGGTATGGCGGTAGTCTTAGTACTTGTGTCCATGTTCTGCTGCTAGTTCGTTCACAGCATATCTTGGTGGTTCCCGATTTTCTTTTAATATACGGACCAACTCACATTTCAACATAGACTCATCTACGCTGTGGCCACGATGACCAAGCCAGTTTATATTATCGGTCTATTTATTGGCTTGCGTAGGCATTTTATTTATAATTCGTGAGTGATATTGTGCGTTATCCATAATAATCACAGAGGGTTCCTCCAAATTATGTAATAAATCTTCAAACCAACTTTCAAATACTTCTGAATCCATCTCCTCGTGGTAATCTTTGGTTTTTTTCGATTTACAAGACAATAACGCTCCATCAATAAATACTTTCATAGTGCTCGCGTAACAAATAATAAGTTTTTCACTTCTCATGCTCTTAAAATGTTACTTTAGTCTCGGGACTAAAGTTGTTTTTTTTAATTTCCTTTGAAAACTTCTAAACAGCCAATCACGGTGTTTGTGAATGATTATCACCTTTTTAGTGATTGTGTATAGAAATAACCTCAAAATGACATTTGAAAAAATCTAAAAAACCCATTTAATTTCGTGAAACACGATTAATGATATTAATGTAATTGATTATTATGTAAGTATTAAGGATTAATTCATTTTATTATGCATTTCCAATGAGTTTTAAATTATTTTTCAAGTTTGAATCTGTTGGCTAAATATTATATACAAGCATTTAAAGCGTACGTCACTTAACAAAAAAAACCGCCGGCCAATTTTCTTGGCAATTTGAATTTTCAATAGAACTTTTCTTATGTTAGATTAACGTAATTTTAAGAAACTTTCTTATCATAAATGTTATAATTTTGTATGGAACGTCGTTTTTTTTTCCTTGCATTTAAAGTGAAAAGTAGAGTGTTTAACGTAGGACTAAACAACCATAATGACACTCGAAATATTAGTCACCCTCGCTTCGCTCGGGTGGCTAAAACATCTCGTATCATTATGGCTTGTTTTAGTCCCTTGTTGAACAATCTACTATTTCCCCTTTTCCCATAGGTACTTTTGAGGTTGATGCTGCAGTGTCATCTGTCCAACTCCTTAATACATCTGTAAATACTACATTTCCCCAGTCCTTAATTTCTTTAGTTTTTCTTAAAAAAATACACCGAGCTAGAGAAATGTCTGTGCGTGATGACACGGTAACGATAGATTGAACTGGTCCTCAGGCTAGTTCAATTTATTCACAAGCTCCCAAATGTACCTATCTGTGTACCTAACATCAAGATTGATTCCGTGGTTTAGACTTCAAAACGTAACAGACAGGCAGACATAGTTACTCTCGTATTTATTACATTCACCATCGTTGCGTTAATCCCTGACACTAGATGGTGATGACGCGGTATAATGATAACTGTTACGTTGTGATAGTATACTAAATTATATTATTCAACTAGTAAATAGTACCTAAGTTTATCTATACGTGTCTCTATATCTGCCGTCTGAATCTTATCACTGAGATGCTTATCTTCCCTTATGTTATAACTTATATTACAATAATAACATCATCAATTTAAAAAGAATTGTACGTTTTTTTTTAAATTAGAATTAGTATTGTAAATATAAATCAATTGTGGTGGTGCTATCTCATTTATTTCTTTGATGACAACAGTTGATTGTACATAGTTATAATAACAAATTCGTAGCTTAGTAACTCGTAATTACACAACCATCTAACAATTAGTCACTACTGACTGATTAAATTACATCTCTGTGACGTAGTGGCAGAGCATTTGACTTGACTACGGGTAGGATACTTTATACCACTTAGGGGGCAGATAAGCACACGGCCCACCTGTTGAAAAGTTGTTTGGACCTTATTACAACCTCTTTATAGATAAGGTTGGAGTTCCAAACTGTGAGTCAGTGCAAAGATATTTGCATCAGTTTGGGAAAAACCACCCAATGTTTAACATTTATGTACTAGCTGATAGCGGCGAATTTGCCTGCGTGTAATTTCTGTTACCCTGGCCCTTTTAAAAGAAAATCTTATGGAACTATCGTAATATTTGAAGAAAAACAACCGATTCGGTCGAGTTATTCTCCAGTTTTGTGCCATATTTATTAAGTTGATTTATCAACTGTGTCTTTCAGCTTCATAGGCCTAATCCGCTTTGATGTAGGTATCGTATTGCCCTTAGGTAATTAAGTAATGTTATTTAGCTATACTGTTACGAAAATCATTCGGTACATTCATCTTCATCCTTGTGTTAATCACATTCTTTCAACTCGGAGTCTGGGGTCCACTGTATGAGTCTCAACTGCGTTGCGGTTGAACTTCGATATTTTCCGTGATGCGACTGCTGGTGGTCAGACTCCGCAACCCATTAACTGCGTTTACACGTACAGGATCAGAACGAAGAATTTACCACGCGCCAGTCCAAAACCGTCAGTACATAACAACATATAAATGTTAGTGACGCGCCGGAAACGACCATTCGATCTGACGGTTGACGAGTGCGCATCGCATCACAGTTTTATCCGCGCTTACGTAGGTATAAAAAATATATTCACGAAATGTCGGCTTGAAACGCGGAGGCGATTACACGTTTCTGGTTTTTTTTTTTTTAATTGTCTCGTAATTCTTTTGTCATGGGTGTA
The DNA here is from genome assembly GCA_949126895.1 of Eilema caniola. Classification (NCBI taxonomy): domain Eukaryota; kingdom Metazoa; phylum Arthropoda; class Insecta; order Lepidoptera; family Erebidae; genus Eilema; species Eilema caniola. Next base: position 23,425,671 of record OX421470.1, read on the forward strand.
TGTCCATATCTTCGCCTATATTTCTTTTCTATTAGATGTCTTCTGGTGCTATCCAAACCGACTACGATCTCGGCCAACGCTACTACCACATGAGATTCCATTTTTAATCAATACAGGAATGTGAAAGATCTGCCGTTCCGAACTGTGGTCATAATTTAGTTGCAATATATCACCACAGTTTGATCCGCAGTCCAAACCGACAAATCAAACTGGCGGTTCCGAACGCGGTCCCGATGCGCCGTTAAAAACTGTACGTGTAAACAGCGCTATTAGCGATATCGAAGTACATATTGCAGTTAGATCAAGTCTCGGTACATTAGCTACAGCTAAATCTACATAATATAAATGTGTCTTCAATACCGTCACGTCGTATCTTATCATACCTTATTAATAGTTTAATAGTCTCTAGGCGGTTTTAATATCTGTGACAATAAGTACATATTCATGTACGTACAAACACCTCCCAAAGGGCGTAACCATGTGATTGTATTCATTTCAAATTTGGATTTTTCGTGTTTTGTTGTTTCCATATCAGAAACAAAGTTACAGAGAATTTATTTTCAACCATGACTTTTATTTGCGGAAAGTTTGCTATAAAAATGTTAAGCTATTGCATAGCTTCTATCGAGGGCCTTGAGCGCGGGGACCGAATCCAGAAATTCCGTAACGAAAAAACCTCACGCTCGTTTCTTTTCGGCAGTCTTCGACACGGTGTTCGTGTGCGTGCAACTAGCCGTATTGTACGACACTACGAAGCTCGCACGAATCGAGACGAGCTGCTCCGAAATCGGACGAATACATAAGCAGCTGTTTATGAGAAAGTATATAGGTGTATAGGTATTTATGTACAACAGTGAATAGCTGTACTTGTAAAATTTTTCGTTAATCACTTCTTAATATCGTTATTTTTTTTTAATGAATAATTTTGTTTTGGTGTGCCATTACACTATTTATACCTAATTATTTATACCTATTATTTATACCTAGATATTTTCGTTTTATAGAGAAGAAAAGCTAAAGAGCTAAAAAGAAAAAAAAACTAATGCACCTCAAAGGGCATATTATCATAATTGCATAAGTTGATACAAAATACTATGCAATAGCTTTACCGCGGCAGTCCCCGAGTGCCACACGTCTTTTTTTTTTCCTAATCACCAGTTACCTATAAGCCCGATACCTATAGCGTAAAAACCAATTGTAGCCCATAGCGACCGCAGGTCAAGAGTCTATTAACAAAGATTTAACTGAATACTAATTCCAACCGGACATTAAAAAAAATTGCGTTCTCGGACTTTAGTACTCTGAGTCCAAAAATCTGATTCCACTCGCGTGGAATTCTAAACTTATTGTCGCTACCCATGAGGCAATACAAACATCCAAAGTAACCGAAAAAACTTCACAAACTTTTACTTTTATATAAAGAATTATATATATATATACAGGGTGTATTTTTGAAACGGGGCAGTAAGGGCAAGTATCTTAACCGTTGCAGTTACAGCAAAACGTTCTATACAGGGTGTATTTTTGAAACGGGGCAGTAAGGGCAAGTATCTTAACCGTTGCAGTTACAGCAAAACGTTCTTAAAAGACCTTCCTTAACTTTTTGGGACATTTTGAACTGCATTCACAGATTTTGTAAAAAACTTACAGTTAGCAAAAAAAATGCAAAAAGTTCAAAATTTTTTTTTTATGCCGATCGATTCTATTTCATGTGGGGATCAAAAAACTCTATGGGACCATTTTAGCTTTCAGTACTAGGAAAGACAGAAATCGCCAAAAACGTTTCCCATACATTTCGGCAACAGAAACAAATTTCTACGATGGTCTAACTTTTTGTTATGGCCAGGAAGTGGGTAGAATTGACTGTAAAGTAAATAAAAAGAATTTTTACCCTCAAATTTCGAATTTGATTCGAAAATCTGTGTGTTATTCTTAGTTTCAGCTGAGAAACTTCGTATGAGTTATTAATTAACGATTTCCGCTAAAATATCTTCTAATCGTGAAAAAATTGACTTATTAGAAGCGTATTTTGTCAATAATCGAAATGCGGGAGCTGCATTAGTGTGGTACCGCAAAAAGTATCCGTTGCGGCATGTGCCAACAAGAAAGGTTATTACAAATCTTTTGAAAAACCTGGAATTGCAGGGTTCTTTCAAAAGAAAGCGGCAGCCTCGTGTGGACATGGACACGGAGATTGCGGTTCTAACTTATGTCGAAGCATATCCAGAGGTATCGTCCAGGCAAGTCGCCCTTGAAGTAGGTGTATCCCACTCCCTTGTGATAAAGATATGGAAGAAATACGGCTACAAGTGCTATCGATATGGGCGCATAGTTCAAGTGTTACATCCGGGTGATGATGTTCGAAGGCTTACTTTTTGCAGATGGCTAAGAGGAAAAATAAGCAGAGATCATGAATTTTTAAATTACATACTGTGGTCAGACGAAACGAATTTATCCAATAACGGTATGTACAACAGAAAAAATCACCACTATTGGTCCAAAGAAAATCCACTAAGAGTTACGGCAAGTCATAATCAGGTTCGCTTCTCATTCAACTGTTGGTGTGGTATAATGTCCAATCGAGTCATAATGGTGGAATTTTATGAAGGGAAACTGAATTCTGCCATGTATAATGAAGTCATTTTACACCATCTTGAAAATGAGATGGACGAATGGCCCCTGTCGGAATTGCGAAAAGTTCATTTTCAACAAGATGGTGCTCCGCCACATAACAGTCACCTTTCACGTTCCAATTTGAGCCGCCTATTCGGTACACAGTGGATAGGTACACATGGTCCAATACAGTGGCCACCTCGTAGCCCCGATCTAACACCACTTGATTTTTTTTTATGGGGCTTCGTGAAAAACGAGGTGTATAAGACGACGTACGCCAGTGTTCAAGAGCTCAAGGATGCATTAATGACCATTTTACGTAATATTCATCCCAGAACATTATTAGCCGCCATTCGTTCAGTGCAAAAAAGGATAGACTTATGTATTCGTGAAAATGGAAATCATTTTGAGCAATTTATTTCATAAACCAATTTCTTAAATGTTTAAATGATTTTTTTTATTTAAAAAAGTTCAAAATTTTACCTGACCTATGAGTTTCGAGTTGATTTATCATATTTCCGTACGAAATGTATGGGAAAGGTCTTTGGCGATTTCTGTCTTTTCTAGTACTGAAAGCTAAAATGGTCCCATAGAGTTTTTTTGATCCCCACATGAAATAGAATCGATTGGCATAAAAAAAAATTTTGAACTTTTTGCATTTTTTTTGCTAACTGTAAGTCTTTTACAAAATCTGTGAATGCAGTTCAAAATGTCCCAAAAAGTTAGGGAAGGTCTTTTAAGAACGTTTTGCTGTAACTGCAACGGTTAAGGTACTTGCCCTTACTGCCCCGTTTCAAAAATACACCCTGTATATAGGACACATCAATTTGACTTCACCTCGCCTGATGATAAGCTGAAGGCAAAGTTGGATAGTAGGATAAGATTAGTAATAGGATTTCAGTGGGTTATGGATTTGTACGATTTCAAATGTCGATTTATACTTATGATGAGTGCTTATAAGTATGAGTGATCGAAGTTTTTGAGTGATGAACCTACCTATATGGATATGGATTTATCAGTACGATCTAAATTGAAGCATCTATCGATCACGGCACAGATCGCATAGTGCAAAGTGAATCTATGCCAAACAAATTGAAGCGAGCGAGATAGACAAAATGGCGATGAAAATTTTTGGTTTTTTTGACAGGATTTTTGACATTTTCTGGTATTGGTAGCAATACAAAATTAAAGGAGATGTAGAATGATTTGTTATTTACCGAGCACGCGAAGCAAGCGAGAGTCTCCGTTTCTACAAGGTCCGATTTGGCTTTTGTCCGAGTCTGTTTATCAGTTCCGGTGTAAAGGGCTCATTTCTTAACCAATTTTCACCAAACTTGGCACACATGTTCTTTGATTTAAAACACAAGTTTTATTGAGAGCTCTTGATAGGAGTGAAAATGGGGAGAAAAAGGCAAGTTTGCTGTCCCGATGTTTATGAACGGATCTTAATGTTTTTTGGATGAAACATCAAGGACATGATTCCTCACAGGTTGTTGTGAAACAAAATCATGTCAAGTAGGTATAGGTGAAATTCGTTATAAAAAAAATTGATGTCAATAAAGGGAGGGGAGGCTTAGGAGTTGTAGCGTCTTTTAAAAACGGGTCGGCATTATTTTTTAGGGTAACATCCAGCCCCTCTAGACAAGTGGCAATTCGTTGGCTGGCGTTTTATGGAATAGAAAGACGAATGTATGGGATTTGACGTATTCGACAGTCGTTAACGCATGTCATTAACGTCAAATCCTATATATTCGTCATTCTATTCCATCATACGCCGACCAAAGAGCTGCCACTTGTCTAGGTGGGCAGGGCTGTTTAAAATAAGAAGGTACGTATCGTTTTCCTCTTTTATGATACCCGATAAGGGTACCAAAAAAATCTGGCAAGGGTTTACTGTTCGCAGAACTAACTACTAGTTAGGTAAATAAGTTTAATTACCTTGATCCCAATCACCTCACAAAGTTTGCTCTATATGCGCAGTACGCGTTTTTTGTGTCTATCGAGGATAGCACGGGGTGCTAAGGTGGTAAAGGAGCTTAAATCTACCATTTATAAATTTTCAAGTATTATGATCAGTTCCTTCATTCGTTAAGATGAGTGATAGGAATTCTAACATGTCACATTTTAAAAAATTAATAAAAAGACGAGAAGGAAGTTTTAAGAATGCTTGAGCCGATTTATAAAGAACTTTTGCGTTTAGTTACACCAATTATAGCTAAACAGGATAGGATACTTGTATGAGAAAAGCTATTTCACTGCATGAACCTTTAAGTGTAACATTGCGATTTTTGATAATTCGGAGAACATGTTATACAGATTTAACCAATATAATTTGCAATAAATTTCAGTATGTTTGGAATCTCATATATTTTTGTCCCTATACTAATTTTTCTAATTTCCCAAAGACAAGCATTATTTCGTTTTGAATTTTCTGAAGCAAATTATATTAAAATTAAAACGTCATACTCAAACGGCGTCGTAAACAAAATGGTGGCTCGCGGCTCGCAATGCTGCCACACGTCCAAGCCGAGACGGGTTACGTCTGCCTGATCGCCATCGAACTTACTTACTCGGCGGTTTTAAAGTACGCGAACTTATGGCGACAAACGTGCGAGTAAGGTCGCAGAGCCATAAGCTCGCGTACTTACTTGGACGCACGTCTGTCACCCACTTTAGACTTGCAGTTAACCATCAAATACTATTTGATGACATGCGATGCATAAAAAAATAAAGTTTCTTTAATGTCAATGTTGATGTATAAAAGATTCCCTCTCAGGGTAAAATGTATATTTGCATTATCCTGGGTGTTCCTATGTATAAAGCCGCGTAATGTCCTCGCAAGGCGTAGGCTGAAATTATGTATTTAGGTACAATAAAAATGTACGTATCCGCCACTAGCGATAATCCTAGTCGCATTCGAAGGTTTCAACTTGGAGTTTGGGGTCAGCTTTACCAATCTAACTGCGGATTTTACTGAATTTCGATGTTTTCCGTGCAACGACTGCCACCTGACCTCTACAACCCAAAGACATCTTATCTTATGTTACTGGGGTGCGTGCTTTGGAGCTGTCGCGGACACTTCGACCCTATTGGATCCTTTGTGTCATCCCCAACCTGGCCCCTACGTTTCGGGAGGGATAGCTCTCTCTATTAGGGTGGTTATTCCTCTTATTTGTAGATGCCTGTAATCCTCTGGTTTTGGATAGCCCATCCCGAGAAGATCCATACGATGTCTTCCTAAGGCGTGGCACTCGCACAGTATGTGTTTCATCGTTTCATCGCCCTCCCCGCAATGTCTGCATTTGCCAAAGACATACAAAGCATTGCAGCTAGACCCGTTGCTGGAATTTTTAGGACTCCAACTACTCGTAACGACTTCCATAATAGTAGTAAATATTCTTATGGCAACCGGGACCGAGGGCTTAACGTGTTCTCCGAGGCACGGCCATTACCGGCGTAGCTGCCGTGTTCACTACCGCTACACAACAGAGGCTGTCTAGAAAACCCATACATTTGTCATTCTATTCCACGATACGCCAACCAGCGAATTGCCACTTGTCTAGAGAGGCAATATGTTTATCCGCATTCTACATCCCACAACACAAGCCAGCTGAGCTGTGCTTACCTACTTTAAGTCTAGATTGCGCTGTGTAGAATATCATAGAATATTTATTATTGTTATTATAGATATTATTTAAGAGACAACTTTAATCATTTTGTAAAAGTAAACATTTTGATACATATACATACATGTAACTCTATGGAAGGGTAGGTAGAGTTGTTTTAACACCCACATTTCGCCAACTACGATTTTCGGTCCCATGGAATAGGAGCGTACCTTTTGCGGTCAAGTGGACACTTTGTCGTAGGCCGTATGTAAACTGTTGGGTGAAGAACAGCCCTATCCATTAGTGACTTTCTATGACACCCACAGGAAGAAATGGTGTGGCCCTGTTATATTCTACTCACACCACTGGAAACCACCAGGGTTATTCAATATAAACATTTTAATGTTTGTTTTAAAATTTAATACCAACTTTATTTTAATCATTGCAATGAACTTGACTCATTCTGAATCATTGCATTTTGGACTATTACATCAACATAATATACCTAAAGGTGTAATAATTATTTTGTTTGCTATCCAGCATTATATAATAATGATTTGTTATCACAATTAGTCAAATTTATCAATTACGAAATACGCATTTTGCTCCAATTTTCATTTCCTAATCTGATTGGTGTTTTTAATAGGTAACTTTATTAAATATTTATCGAATGGTGCTTGGGGAAGAACCTTATCTGTTCAATATCTACTTTGTTATTTTAATAAGCTGTCTAGGTAACAAAATACAGGCTGTTTTAACGAGTTTCGTCCTGCGAGACTCAGGGAAATGTGACGGTTTTCGTAAGCATCGTCGCATTTCTCTAAGCACACAGCCTTGATAGATAGAAAGAGAAAGAAAGAAAGAAAAATATTTTATTTGCGACCACACACAATGCATGATGCTACAATGATAAAAGTATGTTATTAATTAATTTACTTTACATTGTGCGAGCCTCAAATATGGCCCCATCTCAGCATAAAATTGCTGCGTACACCGCGACGCGAGTATACGCAGCGCTGGTTTTCAGATGGGGCCGCGCTGGTTTTCAGATGGGGCCACGCTGGTTTGCAGAAGGGGCCGCGCTGGTTTTCAGATGGGGCCGTAGATATCATCATAGGTCGGACTGGGTTACGTCACTGGAGATCTAGCAATGACAATCTCTATTAAAGATGTCACAAAGCTGTACTCAACGCTATATGCTCAGAAAATTGCAGTTGTAGGCATGTCTCTTTAGGGGAAGAGAAGAGGGATCTTTAAGTTTAAAAAGGCCATATTGTATGTTCACTTACTGATCATCATGTGCTATTTAACTAATAATTATAAAATGGTCCATTTTTGACTATCATAAAATGAAACTTCATTTGAGCTCATCGTCTCGTTTGACAGTTTTGTATGAATATGCGTGAAATGGTTTCAATTTATGAGATTCATAATGTCAAATTCGTAAGATATTGGATGTTAGTAGAGACATACATTTTCCGTACGTTTTGGTGTTTTCATTGTCATTGTTGAATTATTAAGCCTTCGTGCCAGAACCTACAGAAACATTCAAACAATCTTGACAAATAACACTGAGAACTCAGTTTTTTAAAATCATGTTATACAAAATTGCTACACTGAAATAAAAATTAAAAAAGAAAACATATTTGTAGTTTTCGCTTTATTTTGCTTAAAATTCAGGTTTATTAGACGAATCATGAACTATTGGTATATAGAACATAATAACTACCGATTAACGCTGTGTTAATGGTAAAATCTTATTTTATTCAACTCAGATCAAATTTCAATTACAATTCGGCTCGTCTCTATATTTTTTGTTGTAGCAACATCAGTAACACATGTCACTAGAATATGACCATGTAGCATATGAAATATGAATGAAATATTAAACAAGTGACCATTTCATGGTCTTCATATGTCTACTACTTATCTGCAAATGAACATCAATAGGCAATGTGGCCTTTTAGATCTGCTGATCCCCAACATCGCATGGAAGTCACTAACGATTGTGGCCGGTCCGGATTTTTTGTTTTTTCGTGCGGGGAATCCCCACGGATACCCTATACGGAGCCGGAGGGGGAGGTTATGTCGGACTCGAACCGACTAAACCGCACGCCGTCTGTGGGTAGTTGTGCAAGGCCGAAGGTGAAGTTGTCTCGGGACATATCCCCCGCACCCCGGCTGACCCAGGGCCATTCCTCTCGGTCAAGCCCTCCTCAGAAGGTCCCCGACTCGCCCCCGGTATGGGCGGCGGCGCACATCCGTCACCCTCAGGCCCGCGCTCAGGGGGGAGGGCGGAGCTCTGTCTGCGCCGTCCGACGCCCGGGCCGCCTACGAACGCCGCGCCCGCTCTGCTGTTTCCTTCACGAGCATGACCTGCTCGCAGAAGGAGGCGCTGACTGCCCACGCGCCCATCGCCGTGAACAGGGTGGAGAGCGTGAACACTCTCACCCCCAGGGCCGTCACAAGCTCCCGCCTCAGCGTCTCGAATGCCATACACTCGGTGAGCGTGTGCACCCCCGAGTTCACCCTCGCGTCACAGTGATGGCACTCGGGCGTTGGCTCTATGCCCATCAGATGCAAGTACCGCCCGAAGTTACCGTGTCCGATAATGACTTGCATCTGACGGTACGAGAGGCTACCGTGTGGCCTCTCTAGCCACTCCCCCATGATGGGTCTTACCGCCGCAATCACGGCGTGCCGTACGCGTGGTTACTCAAGTCGTCGCTCCCACTCGGCCACCATGTCCCTGTGGAGCCGGGATTTCTCTGCTCAAATTTTTCTCCCGCGCCTCCCTTCGGAACTGACACAGTGCCGAAAGGCTCCTCGCCTCCAGGATCCTCGATGGCGATCCGGCCTGGAGACTCGCCGCTTCAAAGGATATCGTGCGATGCCCCCTGATGGTCCTGGAGGCCACCGTCCTCTGCGCCGTATGGAGCAGAGGCAGGAATCTAGCCCCCAGGGTGTCCGCTTACACCGGACACCCGTATAGGGCCATGGACCGCACAACACCCGCGTAGAGTCTTCTGCAGGAGTCAAGGTTCAAGTCAAGTTGGACAACAGCCGGCCCAAGGTATTCGCCGTTGTCACCAACTTGTGGCGCAGATTTCGGAAATGTTCTCCGAAGTCCCATCGACCGTCAAGCACGAGCCCCAGGTATTTGAACTGGGGCTTGATGTTGGTGGGGGTGCCTCCCACTGTAAGGCTGGTTCTGGGTCTGGCCTGCGCCAAGGGCCATGAAAGAACATGGCCTCGGACTTGAGCAGAGCCACCTCGAGACCCAGCCACCGGATCCGTTTCTCAGGGTCGCCTCGCGGTGCGTAGCCCACTCGCCGTGGTCACCAGCGTGTCGTCTGCGTAACACGTGCCGGTGGCACCCTACGCGAAGTCACCGCGAAGCACCCAGTCGTAACCGATGTTCCACAGCAGCGGCCCCAGGACCGATCCCTGTGGAACACCGCACGACATCTCACGCCTACCGACTCCGGTCGAACTTGGGTAGACGACGGCTCTCTCCGTCAGGTACGACCCGACTATGTGGCGGAGGTAGAGAGGCACATCGTGGTACACGAGCGCCTCTCTGATGCTCACATTTTCTTTCTAGGGTGGCTGAAGCAAGTGACCTCTTATGGTTGTACCACTTCACCGTTATGTACGATGAGTTGTTGAGCTAGCTAAGGAATGGAAATATTATCAGATCACTAAGAGCTTTGACACCTTTGTCATAGGAGGCGGATTGGTACTATTCTGTTCACTTTTTGTCAGACGTGATAAAGAATTTTTATAAATAACTAGCCTTTGCCCGTGGCTCCGCCCGCGTGGATGTCGGAAATAGCTATAATATAACGTTATAAATTGTAGGCTATGTGTTATTGTTGAAAAATTGCCCTAAAATCCATTCAGTAGTTTTTACGTCACACAGCCACCGGTTACATACTTATATATTATTTTGTGACAGTGTCAGGAGCGAGCGACAGCCAGCGGTGTTCGGAAGCTACTTTTTTATAGCCCATTCTCTGCTGTATAGCCTTGCGATGGAATCTGACACGGTATGTTGTTAATACGCAGACGACGTAGAGAATTGGAACGAAGAATTTACCACGCGCCAGTTCAAAGTCGTCAGTTCGGATCGAACGTGTAATGTTAGCGACGCGTCAGTTCGATCTGACGGTTGGCGTATGCACATCGCATCTCAGTTCCGCGCTCAACTAGGTATATAAGATATTTTCGCTGGAGTCCGAGCTGGAGTGGAACCTTTTGGTCGGTTTGGGACGCGAAGGCTATTATACTTATTTTTGGACTAGCTGTTGCCCGCGGCTTCGCCCGCGTAGAAGTCGCTTATCGCGTAGGTCTTAAATTTTAAAGCAGAGTCAAGCATTGAGAGCCTAATAGATACTCTTCACACCTTTTCATTTGACTCTTTACTCGCCTTTTTTCACTCTCTGCTCGCCTCTCCACCTGCCTCCCATTCACTTCTCTAATAGCCTCTCTACTCGACTCCCTACTTCAAATTCAAATTTTTTATTTCACAAAATTGTGCATCGTGATTACATCTTTTGCTGTCAAATTCCGTTTAAAACTAAGTTTACCACGTAGTAGTGCAGCAACAAACTCAATTGCAGCATTTCGAAATGTCAATATACTAAAAGTGATTTTTTAAGACTAATTATGAACGAATTTACATTTGTCTAGTATTAAGATCATCAAAAGAATATTTTAAAAAATTGCCTATCTACTCGTCACTCTACTATCTTCTGTAAAAAAATATATTTCTTTTACCTTATACGATGTTGTCTGAACCGGCTACGAACCCAGCCAATGTTACTACAAACACAGGATTTTATTTTTAAACAATACAGGAATACGAAAGATTGGCGTTCCAAAACTGTGGTCATAATTTATTCGCAAGTCGTCCCACTGTTCGATCCACAGATCGACCCGGCGGCGGTTCGTAACGCGGTCCCTATGCGCGGTTAAAAACAGTACATGTAAACGGCGTTATTGTGTATATCATATTTTAACTGGTCCTACAGTAAAACATAATTTGGACAAGCGCTACATTGACGCGTATCTGCGTCTTTGTTTCCCGTAGCGACCACAAGCAGCAAGTCTGAGGCGCGTGAAAGTTCGTGTGAATTGCTTGTCGCGAGCCACCAGTGGCTATGGTTGGTGGCCCTTATGAACCCAGCCTGTGTCAATAAAAACTGATACCTAATATGTTTAGACGACGCTAATGCTTAAAACCATTTGAGTACTACGATAACTAAGTATGTGACTAATACTGAATACAGGTGAAAATTATGTACTTATGTATTTTAATCTCAGATTAATATTCATAAACATGATGTAATAGCTATTGCAACTTCCAAAATAAATAAAAAATCGCTTTATATAGCTTTATAGAGATATCTATCTATAAAGTTTTCATCGCTAGAAATATTTTTTACCTAAATCCCCTGAGCGACATGGATTAGTCCAGCGACACGCCTTTTTTGGTATCAGAGGATTAAGTTATTATTAATTACTTCCATAATTACTCATTTAAATATCATATCACTAAAGAATTTGGAATGCGTTGTAAGTACCTACCCACTAGGATTTTTGTTGTTTTTTTAGCTGTATAATATCTGACAGATATATACTAGGTACTCGATACAAAATAAAGGCCACTAGTTTATTTATATTTAAGTACACTTAAGTGCACGTAAAATGAAAGTAACTGATAAAATTTCATTATAATTGATATTACGGACTCATAGGTATCTGAGTGGCCAGACAAGTGGCAATTCGCTAGCAAGCGTTTGATGGAATAGAATGACGAATGTATAGGATTTGACGTATTTGACATGCGTTAACGACTGTCATTTACGTCAAATCCCATACATTCGTCATTCTATTCCACCAAACGCCGACTAGCGAATTGCCACTTGTCTAGAGGGGCTGATCTCTTTCATGCTGGTGTTCGTGTTCTTAATTTAAAAAGTACCTACCAGCCATCATTTGCAAAAAAAAGGACGGGTTGCACTCTGGGAGTGCCGACAGAAGTGAAAACAAACAAAAGAACATACCATACCATACCATACCTATAATATAGCGCCAATCATAGAACCTATAACTAATTTTCTGCAAATTTTCTGTCAGAAGAAATTAATAAATTACAAAAAGAAAAAATAATCACAAAAAGTAATAAATTACAAAAATAAAAAATAATCACAAAAAGCGTCAGAAGGCCAGGTTTGAACCCGGTACTATCTAAAACCATAATGGCTTACAGTCGAAGCGTTTACCGCTAAACTACAACTTTATTTGTCGAAACTTGCAAAATAGTCAGTCTATAGCTAATATTGTATGACGTCAGTCGTCGGTTACGGTTCAAAGGTCAAGCGATCCTGACGCGCGAGTTTAACAATTTTTACCCATCCAACGCCGCTAAAGAAGTTTTCACTTCAAAAAAGATGTTATTCTATTGTTTTGCTCAATTGTCTTCTTATTTTCTATCGTTTGTGTATGCCCGGTTCACATTGTGCCAGTAACATTCCAGCCCCTCTAGACAAGTGGCAATTCGCTAGCAGGCGTTTGAAAGAATAGAATGACGAATGTATAGGATTTGACCTATTGCGTTAACGACTGTCATTACGTCAAATCCCATACATTCGTCATTCTATTCCATCAAACGCCGGTTAGCGAATTGCCACTTGTCTAGAAGGGCAGGCCAGCTAGCGATTCGAGTGCTGAAATGCTACTGGAACAATGTGAAGGAGACCAGCAAAAGTAAGCACAACGAGTTGTTCGAATTACTCTGACCAGGGTTCAACGGGCAAACCGTTCAACATTTGATCTGGAGGATTAATCAGTGGGGCAAGAAGCTTTTTACATACTAGTGCAAAGTAATTTTTTTAATGGTGATCCACTTATTGGTGTGACATATTGGAGCGAGCAGTTTCCAGAGTGTTGCACCCACGAAGTTGACCGTTTTATTGGTCCTAACGTAATGGTTTGGGGTGGGATCAGCTTACACGATAAAACTAAGCTCACCATTTTAAATGCGGTACCGTAAATGCAGAACGTAACATTGAGGAAATCATTAAGCTTCAAATGATCCCATTTGGGTAACGAGTGGGTCCTGGATTCATCCTGATGTAAGATAATGCCCGTGCAGTTTTCTAGGACAGTTTGGGTAGCTCAAGCTGTGTCGAACTACCCGAACTGTCCTAGAAGAGTCTCATTTTGAGGTAATAATATCATACCTATAATTAATTAAGTACAAAATAAAAGTTCAACAATGCTGATGAGAAGCGGCTATTGCGCAGCTAAACCGGCTAAAAGGTGTCTCTGAAGCCAATTACAAACTTACATAATGATGTTAACGAGAAATAATGTGATCATGGTACTGGTATTGTATATATTAGTACTCAAAACAAAATAAGGGCCACTCAGATTTGTTGCTGTACCACGAAAACAGTAAAAATATTAAGTACATTTTGTAGTTACCTACAACTACAAACTACAAAATGATTGCTTACAATGTAGGCTAACAATTGTCTATTTGACTGACTAGTCAAATTAATAACTTTATACTAAACGTCAAAACGGTAAGTCATAACGAAACTTGTATGAAAAAATTATTTGTGCCGTCATAGTATTTATTAGTCAAATCATTTCGGACTCCAGACTCGGCCTCAGATGCTTGGCTCGAGTCAACAACTGTAGTGCCCGGCAATTGGCTCATCTACTATTACGTGGCACCAAATACAATGACTGGTGGAATGTGGGTGTTAATTCGCCTCTACCTGGGCGTGATTGTGTGTAATTTTAAATAAAGAAAATCCTTTTATTTGATACCGATCCAGTATAACAGGAGTTTTGAAAAAATGTACCCAATCTGTAATTTTGTTGAGACGGCCATCTTGGATTTGAAATTTATTTATTTATTTAAACAATAAAAGCTAACAGCGTAACACCAAAGCGCTTATAATGTTATACTACTTACTAACTAACTAACAGCTAACTTAATCTACTAGGTAAATGCAAGTTATAAAGTATTAATACGTAATAATATTCTTAATGTGTATAAGCCACTACTAATTTGCTAAGCCATTCTGATGCACGTCTCATGAGGGTACAGTCAGGTACGTTAAGAGGTTTCCCATCATTTGATGCATATTGTCATAATGTACGATTATTCTACTAGTCAAACGTTTTCATTTGTATTGAGAAAGTTGTGAAAAAATGGTGGGTAGTCCGCAATCGGTTCAAGAGCTATATACGACATAGCGCTACGAGACATACACACATACGCACGCACACACTTACGGCTAACTTTAACACCCCGTGGTTACATTGGGAGTTAAAAATAAAATAGGCATATTTTGAAATATCGTATAGTTTATCAATATAATAGATTATACTGTTTTTTCGTGCTGAAATTTCCTTGAATTATGGTAGATTCCGGATTTCCGTGTGGTGACGGAGAAAGAATACAAATGTCGCCACCCCATCATCCGAGGGTGTCGTAAGAGGCTACAAATCGGAAGAATACACAGATGAGATCGCTGTGAGAGAAGGAAAACTTGAAATAAAACCCTTTGCAAACCCGTCTGGCCAGCATGGCAACAGTAGGCTAAAACCCGTCACAATGCAAAGACGCCACAACAAAATGCCCCCATTTCCCGGTGTCCCGCTATTCCCAGCCATGGTAGCGATTCGAGTAACGGCGAGGCGGGGGGTGCTAAGAATATTCGGGCGACGGGAAACTACCGCAAAAAACTACTACTGGCAGCGTACAACTGTACTTAGCGTAGAACTCGAGGTAAAACTAGGTCGCATAAACTGGCACATATTGGGGTTGTCCTAGATTCGAAGACAGTGGGAAGACACGATACTATCTGACGAAACTTAAAACTGTGGATGGCAAAATAATTGCCTCAAAGTTCGGGATGCTTGAAGAGATCGAGAAATACTATGGACAGCTGTATGCATCACGGATGAGTAAACCGACGGGACACAGTGATGAAGACCACAAAGCCCCGCTCACGCGCCATTACACCGAGGAGATACCCGATGTCGAGCAGTGCGAGATAGAGGCGGCTCTCAGGCAACTGAAGAACAACAGGTGTTCTGGTGATGACGGAATTGCTACCGAGCTCCTGAAGCAGGCGGGATTCCAATCCTGAAAGAGCTAGCAAGTCTTTTTAATTCCGTCATCCAACAGGGTCTAACACCTAGGGCGTGGAGCACCTTATATAATAGCACGGTGGACCATTTCTATACTGTTCGGCAGATTGTAGAAAAAAGTCAAGGATACAATCAGCCGCTGTGTATGGCGTTTGTGGACTACGAAAAAGCCTTCGACTCCATCGAAACCTGGGCAGTTCTGGATGCCCTGCAGCGGTTTCGTGTTGATTGGCGATACATCGAGGTGCTGAGATGCTTATATAACACTGTCACAATGTCCGTCCAGCTCCATGACCAGAAGACGAAACCAATTAGCCTGCAGCGTGAAGTCAGGCAGGGGGATGTTATATCCCTATTCACCAATGCATATAACTATGTTATATAACTATTCACCAATGCATTACATCGCACACCTCCGGTTCACCGATGACATCGTCGTGGTTGCGAAGTCGCTGGAACAACTGTTGAAGGACCGATGGCCGTTGGAGCAGACAAGTCCTAGAGTGGAGACCGCCAGAACGCAAACGAAGGGTAGGGCGCCCCGTAGTTAGATGGACCAATGACCTGCAAAAGGTGGCTGGGACGGACTGGATGCGGAAGGCGGAGGATTGTACGAAATGGCACACATTGGGAGCGGCCTATGTCCAGCAGTGGACTGCAGTGGGCTAATTGATATGAATTGAGATTCGAACCGCCTGGACCCGCCCGCCTTCTCGAATCTTCAGATGACGAGTTGTAAGATTGTCTGAAGCATGGACATAAACGCTGGTGTCCCACAAGGTTCCGTGTTGTCTCCGACCCTGTTTCTGCTGCATATCAATGACATGCTGACAGATGACTTCATTCATTGTCATGCGGACGACAGTACTGGAAACACATGTTACACGGGACCTGTAAAGATCCGTCAGTCCGAGAGGAGAGTCGCGAACAACTTGTGCCCAAAATCGAGACTATTAAGAGAGAGTATCCGTTTGGGGCAGACTAAACCTAGTTCAATTCAATCCCACTATGTCTTAGTGGTATGTGTATTCACCGCTAAGAAAACCCCATTTTTTGTAGCGCTGCAGTTCCTGGGCACACCGCTTACTATCTCCTTGAGTATCGGGATTCTGTGTGTCGACATGTCAAGTGATGTCCAGTACCGTAGTCATTTAGAAGACAAGGCCAAGCTGGCAACAAAGAAATTGGGAGTACATAACAGGCCTAAACAGTACTTCACTGTGGGGCATCGACTCCTTCTTTATAAGGCACAGGTTCGGCCCCATATGGAATACTGTTGTCATATTTTTCAAAATTTAAAGTTATTTTATAAAAATGAGGTAAACCATTTATTTACCGTAAAATTCCCCTGGTGCCCGCTTATCCTGGAATTTTGGGACACCCTGTATAAACTAGAATCAACTATTTGCAATTAAAAACTAGCTTTTAATCATCATGTGGTTGATAATCTAATACAGAAATTCAATGTTCAAATTTAATCAATTGTCAGAAAATTTAATCAACCTATAAAGCCGGATGCTCCTGAAGTATATTCTTCAGAAGCATCCGGCTTTATAGATTATCTGTATTATTTAATCATCACGTGTACTTGTGAACTATAACTTTTTGTATGGAAGACTAGATACACCCGTGGCTCCGCTTCAGTTTTTTTTTGTGTCCTAATTTGAAAATGTGGCCCCGTGTACGAAATAATGATGCAACGACTATAAATACCTAACCAGTTGCCGTGAACAAATTTAGTCTGAGACTGACCATAACTTTACCTGCCATTGGATAGGAATGACGACTCTGGCAGCAGAAAATGGATATGGTGAAATTTTTGGGTTTCTAGCCAATTATCCATACAACAATCATTTTCAGAACTTCAGAACCTTTTTTCAATTCATTTGGGGTCGGCTTTCCGGACTAAATGCGATGCGATGCGGCTGAGCTGCGATATTTTTTGTGAAGCTACTGCCATGTGACCTCCACAACCAATTGGCGACATTGAAGTTCTGAAGTTAGAGTAGTCGAACTTTTGAGGGTATTATGACCCGTAACTAGCTGTTCATAATGCAAAATGTCTATATAAGACAAGCGGAGTTCAACTTCAGCATTTTTCAGGATTTGACTTATTATAAACAGACAGAGAGTTGTTGACTTCTTTAACATATATAGATGCTCTATCGACAATGACTTAACATTACGCTAATTGTAAACATCATCAATCATTTGTTTGTGGCAGCAAAATATCATTACCGATATACTGCACCCTTACAATCATATTTATCGTAAATATTAATTGAAATATAAGCTTTATTAGGAAATGATAACAATTGATGAAAGAGATATAAACAGAAATTGACATAATGTGGCACCAGTGGCCACATCGCAAGCAGTGGGAGTGAAGGTCTTTCGAATCTCTCCACTCGCGTCGGGAACAACGGTCTCGATATGCTCGATCGAAATGCAGAGATAGCCGATGTTCTAAAGTCAGGTATTGGGTCTAGTGTAATCGATTTGCTGCTTTCGATTGCCGATGCGCTGTTTGCAAGCGTAGTGGTCGGACCAGCAGTAATCGTATACTGGAGATCTACGTGGACACTTATGGACCTTTACGTGTTCCCTGACGATCTTGTAAGCAGCGCCACAGTGTGTACCGCGGTCGGCATGATATTTGGCATATTATTTACCGTGTTTCAACATCATTTGAGCAATTTTGTGAGACCAGAACTTGGAAAATTACCATACTATGTAATGTCACGACTGTGCACTTGTATCGCGGGGGTGACATGTGTTAGTGTGTCGCGGGGCACGTGGGTACTTCTCGATGAGTGCACGGGGGTAGGAGCACAGATAGTGTTTCTCATTACAGTGCCATCACTGCTGACACTTATGGCGCTGATGGCCTTTCGAAATGTGTGCGGTGTGCCCTTCGCCGTGATCATTGATACGCCGCGAGAATACTTCGAGGTGCCTCTCAGGTTTCGTACGGTTAGTGGATCTCTATTAATTTATTTATCATGCTCTGAGTTGCATTACAATATTTTTTTTAGATTGGAATAAACTCGATGTTCAAGACGTTATTTCTGATCTAAATAGGAAAACTCAGACTCATTAATTTGAATAACATTTTAGTATACTGCGTAGGTAATCAGCTGTATTATATTGAACAATAAAATGGAAAATGTATGAAATTTTATCACTATTTGGTATGATAACTTCCTCTAAATTTTAATCAGACTGGAAAACAGAACTAATCATTGGTACAAATCAAGTTCAGGCACTCAATGTTAACTTTTTCTGAAATAAAGAGGAATTGTCAAATATAATTTAATATTAGTGATAGCAAGGATGCTTAAAAATATTTATAAAAAAATATGGTTTAAAATAACCAATGGTAAAAGTCTCCATATGTACGAATATCTCAGATTTGTGTTCGATAAAGTTTTGACAAGTATTTTGATAGGTACTGATAGTCAGACAAAAATTAAAAAAAAATTAGGATGATTACAAATGACTGTACAATTGGATTACAACCAATGATCTAATATTGAAATAAGGTAGAAAAACGTTATCTCAATGCTATCGGAATGTCAAAAATATGTACTGCTTCATATGACGGAAGTCATGCTTACACACTCACCGATGAATGTACATAATATGTCCTTTCCTCCTAGAGAAGTGGCAATTCGTTGGCCAGCTTATGGTATAATATAACGACAAATATATATGGGATTTATGACCTCAAAGACAGTTGTCTACGTGTGTCAATCTTATACTGACAAACGTATTACCACTTGTCTAGAGGGGATATTGTGGTGAGATAAACAATTTAGAAAGTAAGAAAGAAATAGTAAAGTTGTCTTGCTTGGCTTGCTTTGAGCAATAACAAACCTTCTACCTAATAACGGTGCTTACACGTTTGGTTTTAACCGCGAATCGGGACTGCTTTCCAATCCGCCGACGGTTTGATCTGTCAGTTTCGGAACGGCAGATCTTTTACGTTCCTGCTGTTTTAAAATGTAATCCCATGTAGTAGTTGTGTTAGCTGGGTTCGAAGTTAATTTGGACAGCAACAGTCGGAAGATATAGACACAAAACAATGGTAAAAGAATTAGAAAATAGTTATCCAGAAGACTTCAAAAATGATCTACGTATGAATGGTAATCACTTCGACAGGTTGTTGGAAACGATACGTCCAAAAATTATAAAGCCAAATACACGATACTACGTACTACATGAAATTGAAGCGATGCGCGCCGACCGCCAGGCCAAAATGTATGTTTGTTTATGTTTTCATTATGTCCAAAATCAAAAGAGAAAGAATTTATCACATTATTCATTCACGCTACAAGATTGTCATTTAATTTTAGACTTTAACAGTAAATCTCTAAAGTCGAAAGTTAAATGGCATTGGTAACAGTGTCTGTGGCACCGCAGTGTTTTTGCCAAGAAAAAGAAAAGTAGAATCAGGGCCCAGATCGAATTGTCTTGCCCGGCGCGTCGCTAGCGTCTACACGTTCATTCTGAACTGACAGTTTGGACGTGATTCCTTCGCTCCGGTCCGTACTTCTGTGCGTGTAAACGCAGCTATAGTCTTAGGGCCGGGGGTAAAATAGCAAAAAAGCGGACCGGGATAAGCTTAGATGATAACAGATACTTGGACGCTTCTTGACTAATTTGATTATCTACTTGATTATCTTTATTGTGGTACAACGACCTCTGTAGCGTAGCGGTGTTAGACTTTGGACTGCTACGTCGGAGGTTGCAGCTACGATTTCCACTCAGTGTAAATATTAGTGTGCATGAATATGAATTTTTGCATTGGTCTGGGTGTTTCTATGTATAATGTGGATACGCTGCAAACTAAATAACAAATAAACTAGATACATCGAGAGTGTCATCAAAACAGCTCGCGTAAACTCGATGTCCAGAACAGAGTGAGACATTTTTTCACGCCTTAACAGCGATGTCTTCTATACAAAACACAAATTCGTTCCGGCGTGGAATACTGTTCGCATCTCTGGGATGGCTCCGCAAAGTACTTACTAGATGCTGAGGTCACGGACGCCCTCGAGCCTTTGCAGATGCATAGAGACGTTGCTTCCTTTACACTATTATGCCGTCTCTACCAAGATGAATGTTCTCATGAGCTCCTCCAATTAGGCCCACGCTCTCCTGCATAGGATAACACGTGCAGGGCTCCTTCATCATTCTAGCGTTAATCCCAGTCCCATCTCGATTGCTATACGAATATAACAAATATATATATTTATTTTATTTTTTAGACAGCTGTAAGCCATTATTTAAAACACTCAAAGTGCTGCCATTACCCTGCCTTTATATTTTCGAAATATGTATCTTTGTTAAAAAATATTCGATTCTATTCGATAAACTTGGTGACTATGCGAATAGCCGGACGAAACATAAAAACAGGTTACATTTACCTCTAATTAATATAGAACTATTTAGAAGGAATGTTTACTGCATGTGTATCAGAATATTGAATAATCTTCTATCAAGCCTGACTAACTGGGCTGTACATATCTGTCTGATGTTAAAGTTAATCAGCCCTTTTTTTTATATATAAATAGGACACGTCAATTTGACTTTACCTCGCCTGATGGTAAGCTGAAGGTAAAGTCTCAAGAAAGAGGGCCACCATTATATACACGTGCCATGTTAACAATGGTGGCACTCAGCTTGACGGCCTCATCAGATGCTTTTTCACGCCCCGCTTAAAGGACCCGAGACTGTAGGAAGAGGGAAACACGTGAGCTGGCAAGGAATTCCAGGTCTTAATGGTGCGACAAAGGAAAGAGTCACCGAACCGCTTGGTTCGTGAAGGAATGTTCTGCACCGTATAGGGGTGACATCTAAGTCCTGCACGTGTCGTCCTGTATAGGAAGGGGGAGGGTGGGACTAATTGGAATAGCCCTATCCCTTAGTCGCCTTGTACGACACCACATGGGAAGAGAAGGGGTGGCCCAAATTCTACTCTGCCGGGAACGATGAGGGCAGGTCAGATGGCAGTCGATTTACAGACAATATCGAAGTTCAGTTGCATCACAATTAGACTGGAGTCCGGCATAACATCCATGGAGGATGTCCGTCGAGGTAAAAAAAAAGGAGCGGCGCGCGCAACGTTGTTTTTTTGTTACAATCCCACACGTGAAAGGCAAAAGCAATCCATAAATACAGCCTAATAACATGCGATGTTCAGTCGTGACGCAAAACGCGCGCTTTTTGGCTTAATCATATGTTGATATAGCCATAAAAAAAATAAAAAAGTTTCGTTGTAGTCGGTTTACCTGTATGGAAATGGTCATTGTAACACGAACACGACTTAGTAGAAAAACAACGTTTGAAAAACTAATCATTTGACAAACTTTCATTTCGCAATCTTATCACTTCAAAAAGAAAATAGTTAAAGTAAAGTTATTCGTTTTTTGTCAAATGATTGGATACCATATCACTCACGTAGGACAACGCGTCACGTGTAAATCAGAGATTAGAGTGATTAATTATTTTTATTTTATGAATGAAATTACATTTATCGCCTTAATGTAAGTACTAAAAATATTATATTAAGATAAAATTTATAATTCAAAGCTGATCTTGAGCTATTGGGTAGAAGCCTCGGTTAAAACTGGGATACGCTTAGATAATAACGGATATTTTGAAGCTTGTTCACTTATTTGATTATCTTACTTGTGTTACAAAAACCTCTGTAGCGTACGGTACAGTGTTAGACTATGGACTGCTACGTCGCAGGTTGCGGGTTCGATTACCACTCAGTGCATTGGTCAGGGTGTTTCTATGTAGGTACTTACAAAAAAAATAATTAAGGAAGTATGTTTAGCCGCATTCTTAAAACCATAACATAAGCTCGATAAGCTACTTATGCTTCCTTTGGACGTCCCGTGATTTTTCTGATATTTTTAAAACCGTCTATAACTGCAAAAGCTAAGTAACAGCATAATTATATTTATCAATGTCAAAAGTTTAATCCTACATTCCTACTAGGGTTTGAGTTGAAACTTCATTAGAGCATAATAGTAGATTGTTCAACAAGGGACTAAAACAAGCCATAATGACACGAGACGTTTTAGCCACCCGAGCGAAGGTGGCTAATAGTTCGAGTCTCATTATGGTTTAGTCACACGTTAAACAGTGTACTTTTCACTTTGAATGCGATGAAAAAAACGACGTTCTATACAAAATTATAATAGAATAACAAAGTTTCTTAAAATTACGTATTGATCGTTAATGTAACCTAAGAAAAGTTCTATTCAAAATTCAAATTGCAAAGAAATTTGTCCCGCGGTTTTTTTTTGTTAAGTGATATACGCTTTAAATGCATAATAAAATAATTAATCCTTAATACTTACATAATAATTAATTAAATTAATATAATTAATCGTGTTTCACGAAATGAAATGGGATTTTTAAATTTTGTCAAATGTCATTTTGAGGTTATTTCTATACACAGTATATATATACAGGGTGTAATCGTTAAGTGTGTCCAGGCGATTATTCCGTAACTATTACAGATATCAAAAAACTTTAAACTGATATCGAAAGTACGTTACCTAATGAATAAAATGACATCAATAACTTTTTAAAAATCAAACGAGAGGTATCAAATAATTTGACATTAAACACTCCCATACATTTAGTATGAGATTAGTAGAAAGGTTTTAGGTACGTACACCAGAAGGGACTTCTCTATCTAGGTACTCTCTTCTGTAGGCGATAATGGCCGCTCTTTTTTACAATCATATTTGTAGTCAATTTTTAGCATATCTCTCTTTTCTCTTTTGGAATGCCATTTTGCAATCAATAAATGAAACAATCACGAATTCACGATCATTAACGCAAATTAAAAAAAAACAGCGATAAATTTGCGGGAACAACAACCCGAGATAAAAGTTTTGAATTTAGAACGAACACCAAAGAGTATCTTTTTTTTGTAGTGTGTTGCTTTTCAGTTAGCTCAAATTACTTAATGCGATATTAAAACACGGTTTATTACTAATTTCAACTACACTCGAGAGCAATGAATCCGGGTCACTCAAAGAATCCAAAAAATCTCGGAAAGTAAGAATGCTAGGTTAATGCAATAAATTGTATTTAATAGACAATTTAATACTCCTTAAATGAAAGTATTAAAACTTCTTAGTTATTGTAAAGTTATATCATAAAAAAATCAAATTTGAAAAGGGAACACTGTCGAAGATGGAACTACGAAATTACAGGATTTGTTTTTGCTTTTGTTTGTAATCTGTCATTTATGTTGGTACATAAACCAGGTTGATAGTGCTCAATATTCATTATTCAAGCTGAAATCATGTCGCTTACACTTGAAGAATGCACCAGAATACTTACATTGGTGGAAACCGGCCGGAGTCAGCGCGATACAGCCAGGACTGTCGGTGTGTCGCTGTCAACAGTACAAAGAGTTCTCCGACGTTACAAAGAAACTGGTTCTAACCTACGCAGACCAGGAACGGGCAGAACTAGGTGTACCACAGCACGAGAAGACCGATACTTGGTGAACACCATGCTTCGAAATCGCTTTCTCACAGGAACTGAACTCACAAATCAGTTTCGACGCCTCGGAGGAAGTAACCCAAGTGCATGGACAGTAAGACGTCGGCTTGCTGAATCTAACTTAAAACCCCTTAGACCTGCAAACGGCCCTAAACTGGAGCGTGGCCATCGTATTTCAAGACTAAGATATGCCCAGAACCACGTAAATTGGAGTATTGAAGATTGGTCGAAAGTTATGTTCTCCGACGAATCAAAATTTATGCTCTACAAGCACGATGGAAGACACAGAGTGTATAGAAGACCAGGGGAAAGATTCAAGCAAGCATGCATCGAAGAAAAAGTAGCCTACGGTGGTGGGTCTGTACTTGTGTGGGCCGGAATTTCCTCTGAAAGTCGCACAGAGCTGGTGATCATAGAAAACGGCTCTTTAACTAGCGTAAGATATGTGGAAGAAATCCTCAACGAACACGTTGGTCCATTTATGGTCAATTTGGGTGAGGATGCTATATTTATGCATGACAATGCCCGACCTCATACAGGTAGGATTGTGAATGACTACCTTCAAGAGATGAACATTACTTGTATGGAGTGGCCAGCGCGCAGCCCGGATATCAACCCGATCGAGCATGCTTGGGACGAGCTAGGGAGATGCGTAAAACAACGAAACCCTCCCCCAATCACGCTTCCTGAGCTCAAAATTGCTCTCACAGAGGAATGGGAGAATATTCCCCAAAATCGTATAAGGAACTTGGTGTACAGCATGCCAAACCGCGTAAACGCAGTAATGGAAGCACGAGGAGGTAATACGAAGTATTGAAATTCAAGAAAATCGTCATAAAGTTCAAAAATTTCATGTTTCCTATTTTTGTTTTAAGGAGAGATCAGCAGTTTTTTTTCTTTATGTAATTTTGTGTAAATAAAATGTATGGTGACTCATATTTTTTTAACTTTCATTTAAGGAGTATTAAATTGTCTAGTAAATACAATTTATTGAATTAACCTAGCATTCTTACTTTCCGAGATTTTTTGGATTCTTTGAGTGACCCGGATTCATTGCTCTCGAGTGTATTTTGGTACCTAAGATAATTATTTTACACATGTATCTATTTGAAAATCATCATTGTCATATTATACGTAATCATAAAATAAGATTAAGGTAAAATGGGTACTAGATCACTTAAAATAAGGAAACTAAAACCTTTCTACTAATCTCATACTAAATGTATGGGAGTGTTTAATGTCAAAATTTTAGATACCTCTCGTTTGATTTTTAAAAAGTTATTGATGTCATTTTACTGATTAGGTAACGTACTTTCGATATCAGTTTAAAGTTTTTTGATATCTGTAATAGTTACGGAATAATCGCCTGGACACACTTAACGATTACACCCTGTATATACACAATCACTAAAACAGAACTTTGATATTATCGCCAATTGGTTGTGGAGGTCAAATGGCAGTCGCTTCTCAGAAAATATCGAGGTTCAGCGGCATCACAAGTAGGCTGGAAAGCCGACCACAAGTGAGAAAAGGTTCAGATAATGTATGTATGATGTTGTTCTTCACCTACATTGCGTCGCGTGAGAGTAAGAGCGTTTTCACACTCATCCAATATCCGATATCCGACATCCGATATCCGACATCCGATATCCGACATCCGATATCCGATATCCGACATCCGATATCGGAGGAAGTCAAATGTTTGAGATATGTATCTTTCTTTCACATTGTCCAGCCCGATATCGGTTATCGAAAAAAAAAGTGGTGTTGGCTCCGATAACCGATATCGGGCCGGACAATGTGAAAGAAAGATACATATCTCATACATTTGACTTCCTCCGATATCGAATGTCGGATATCGGATATCGGATGAGTGTGAAAACGCTCTTACACTCGCGTAGGACAACGAGTCACGTGATAATCAGAGATTAAAGTGATTAATTATTTTCATTTTATGAATGAAATTAGATTTTTCGCCTTAACGTACTAAAAATATTAGATAAAATTCGATTCGTGAAAGTGGATTAGTATTTAAAACCGGCAAAACACGATAAATAGAAAGAAATTAACTGATTTAGTTATCTCCACCGATGGACGAACTACGCATGATATAAATTGTTATTTTATTGACACTCTAATTATTATGACTAAATGTAAAACTATATAATACCTACATCATGGATCATATAATGTTTATAGAAAACAAAGCCTTATATCATCGATTTTCATCATTTAATCAGATATCCAGATATAAGTTAAAGTATAAGCTCTAGGAAAGAAGGAGATAACATTATGTGATGGCGATAAATAAATTACATAAGGTAGCAATCGACTACACCAGTTGCGGATCGCAAGCGGTGACCGCAAGTCTTATTCAATACTTCAACGTCTAAAATACCGGTGTAAATATGCGCGGAAGTACAGCCGGGCTGCCTGATGTTTTAGCGTTGGGTATTGGAAGGTCAGGTGTGGATATAGCACTGCTTACGATTGCCGACGCGGTGTTTGCGAGCGTGATTGTCGGACCAGCGGTCATTACCTACTGGAGATCCGCCTGGATTCTAATGGATCTTTACGTGTTCGTTAACAGGCCGGTGTTAAGCGCCGCGGTATGTGCTGCTTTCGGGTTGATGTTCAGTCTATTATTTGCGATATTACGTCCATTAAGCAAATACATAAAGCCAGAACAGGGACACTTGACATATTTCTTAGTATCTCGGTTTTGTACTTATACGGCAGGAATAGCTTGTGTGGCCATGTCGCGGGGTGTGTGGAACCTTTTGTATGAATGGTCAGGGGATAGAGCGCGGATGGTGTTGCCTATTACTGCTGGAGTTGCGTTGATTCTGGCTCTGCTGAGGACCTTCCGGAACGTGTGTGGTGTGCCGTTTACCGTGGTCTTGGATACACCGAGGGAATACTTCGATGTGCCCATCATGTTTCGTACGGTTGGTAAATTTAATATTCTTTTTCATATTCAGAATTTTAATCATTTATTTTAATTTATTTTTTCATTATTTATTTACACCATTTTTTTAACTTAGACAAACATACCTACTAAGATACATTTTTTGTATATGCATATTTTACATAGAAACACCCAGACCAACGCAAATACATATACATATTCATGCATACAATTATTTGCATTAAACGACGCTACATAAGTAGCAGTCCAATGTGTAGAGCATGCGCTTCGCCAGAGGTGGTGAAAAATATTCGTCTTTGTCGAAATGATAGTTTAAAAATTAGTTGTCAAAAGTACAGACGGTAAAAAGTTTTTACACATAATTATTATAGTAGATATCACCAATAAATATCTTTAACATCAAAGGGACGAAATTCTTTAAAAAAATTACCTAAAAACGTAGTTGCTCTGTATCTCAACTTTAATATGAAACTTCCGTTATTTAATATGGTTCAGATTCTTAACAGTTAATATTTAAATCGAATTAAGGAGAAAAAATTGAATCGGTCTAGGCGGGATATGAACCCGCGATCTTTGCCTTACAGGGGCAATGCTTTGACCACTAAGCTACCAGGTGTGGTAGCTTACCGATTCAATATTTTCTCCTTTATTCGATTTAGATATTTTGCATGAAAAATGCTTAAAAAATCGAATTCAAACAGTTAAATATTATTAATATCAATAGACTGTATTGCTGCGAATTGAACTGCCCCTCTAGACATGTAACAATTCGCTAGCAAGCGTTTGATGGAATAGAATGACGAATGTATGGGATTTGACGTATTTGACATGCGTTAACGACTGTCATAAACGTACATAATTCAAATCGATTAAGATAGGAAAAATATTGAATCGGTCTGGGCGGGGTTTGAACCGCGATCTTTGCCTTAGGGGCAATGTTTTGAGCACTAAGCTACCAGACCCCGCCTGAGGCAATCCAATTTTTTGCGGCGGCGATGGTGGAAGCATCTACCAATATTCTCACGAACTATCGGAATAGACTACTCCGCCTAAACAATTTGAATAGCATGCAAAATGCTTAAAAATTCATTACAATATACCACACTGATTTAATTTTACATTTACTTTTTTATTTTATTTAGGAATAACGATAGGTTACGTACTTTTATTTATTTATTTTTTATTTTATTCTTTATTGTACACTTACATAGTATTTAAACAAATAAAAGAAATAATATGTACAAAGGCGAGCTTAACTCAAGGTTGAGTTCTCTTCCAGCAAACCCGGGAGTGTACAGAGGAATTGCAGTTCAATGAGAGGCAGTCTTGTGTACATAATTAATGGAGTCTAATAATATGAGGAGATATACCAAATGTATACTCCTGATAAAAGGCATAACTAAACATGAATATATTACCATCATAAACCTACATACACATACTTAGATTACCATCGTAAACCTACATACACATACATAAAATACACATAAGCGTATATAAACGTTCATACATATAGGCATACATACAAATACAAAGATACATATAGATACACATTATGTCTGTTATTGTTCAGAGAGAAAATAGTCTCTCGTTCGATTTTTAAAGACATTTAGAGAAGGGCTGTCGCGTATGGAATGAGGAAGAGAATTCCACAGCCGCACAGCAGAGACAGTAAAGGAATTGTCATAGTAAGAAGAACTGTGAGGGGGAGTTCGAAGAAGTAGAGAAGATAAGGTGCGACAAGGTTTGCCCCTGGGGACAAGAAATTCAAAACGCTCACGAAGATATATAGGAGAGTCAGGATTATGAAGAATGGAAAAGAGTAGGGAAAGAATGTGAACATCTCGACGCCTTCGAATTGGTAACCATTTCAGTTGCTTTCGGAACTCTGAAACATGATCGTACTTTCGTAGACCAAATATGAACCGGATACATAAATTTTGCAACCGCTCTAGCTTGTTCCATAGTTCTTCGGTTGCGTCGAGAAAGGTGACATCAGCATAGTCTAAAAGAGGAAGGAGAAGAGATTGAGCAAGACAGATTCTGGTCTTAAGAGGAAGAAAATTCTGAAGACGCTTAAGAGCGTGGTGGGTACCAAAAACCTTTCTGCTGACCTCGGTGATATGACTAGTCCACGATAGATTGCAGTCAATATAAACCCCTAGATTTTTTACAACCGTAGTATACGGTATCACAATATTGTTATAGTAGACCGGAGGAAGAGAGGCATGGTCGAGATTATTGTAGAAGTATCTGCCACCTACAATGAGTGCCTGGGATTTTGCGGGATTAACTAATAATCCAAACGATTTTGCCCAAGCACTAATGCTCTTAAGGTCATCATTGATGGCAGTAATGGCCCCATTCCTCTCGTCAGTCCCAAAATGGCGATACAGCTGCAAATCATCTGCATAGAGATGAAAATTGGAGGATATGACTTTGTTGATAATAGGTTCGGGAACGGGATCAGAATTTCACGCAAGCAAAGCTAGCACGACTATTTCTTTCTGAAAACTAATTTGTTCGTTTCTAAACTGCTAATTTGTTATTAAACTGAAATTAACTAAAACTGAAAGCCTCACTTCAGTCAATAACCGCTACATTTAAGTTCAAGTTCAATAAAACGACAGATAACAAACTCCAACACCGTTAACCGCTTAAGTCCATATCAACAATAATGACTCATTTGAAGACTTGAAACAGTACTTGAAATATTTGGATAATATTTTATAGACGAGGTAAAATCTCGGTCGGATATCACGCAGTTGATAACACGACGAAAGCGCAGAGTCCAAGTGTACAATGTCAAGGAAATAATCCCCATTTTTTACACAATGTCTGTAATCTGACTTGTTATATAGAATTACTAGATTTGCTGGCCAGAGGGAGGAGAGCTAGACCGTAAGAACTGGCCCTAGGTCAGCCGGGGTGCGAGGGATATGTCGCGAGACAACCTCACCTTCGGCCTAGCACAACAACCCACAGACGGCGTGCGGTTTATTCGGTTCGAATCCGACATAACCTCCCCCTCCGGCTCCGGAGAGGGGGGGTATCCGTGGGGATTTCCCGCACGTAAAAAAAAACTATCTTTATTAGCCGTTGCCCACGAATTCAACAGTGAGGAATTCTTTTCCCCTTCTCGCCACTCATGGTATCTACCTTCTTTTTCCAGCGATAAAAAGTAGCTTCTGTATATTAGTGGACTATATTCCTGCACCAAATTTCAACCACATTCGTTCAGCCGTTTGAATTTGGTTGAGTCAGTCATCCATAGGTATTATCATATAGCTTTCGAATTTTATAGTTTTGCTTTACCTTTTTTTTTTTACGTTCGGGAAATCCCCACGGATACCCACCCCTCCGGAGCCGGAGGGGGAGGTTATGTCGGACTCGAACCGACTAAACCGCACGCCGTCTCTGGGTCGTAGTGCTAGGCCGAAGGTGAGGTTGTCATGCGACATATCCCTCGCACCTCGGCTGACCCAGGGCCAGACCGAGAGGGAAAAGTTTTGCTTTACCTGGGTATCTTAATATTTAAAAATATGACACTGTTCCGTAGTAGTCTAAAAACTTAAGCGCTTTCAGGTAAAGTAATTTGACTTTCTTTTTTTTTATATATGTTATTATGAAATTGCCGTTTCATTACGTTTTACTAATACGATGGAGAAAAAATAATTCCAACGAAAACGAAAAAAAAAATTATTTTCATCAATTCTAAAAAAAGATATCTAGTGTACCCGGAGTACTACCAGGGGCCTTCGGCTTCGGGAGCGTTCCCCTTACACCCAGTATAGGCAGAGACAAATGCCCGCCATCTACTTCTAAACTCACTCCTCATAAAACCTCATATGCAAGGTTACCGGTTTCTAGTTAAGTAAGTGTTTAGCTGAAATCACCTCTCATATTTCTACTTAAATGAATCACAGAGTTGTTTGTTAACACTCTATTGCCATTATCGTTTATCTTAATCAGGTTATTAATTTAATATTAATTTTACGCTCCTTGTGTAGTCCAAAATATCACTTTTATCGTCTAGCACTTGATAATAACTACTATCTTAGTGAGCAGACTATGTTTACCAACTATCCATCATCAAATATTTTTATTCGTCTGCATTGTCTACACATAACGTACCCGATTGGCCAGTGCAGAATTTTATTTGGAAGTCTTATCGGAGATAAGTAGATTTATTAAGTGTCGATGGATATTCTTTACCTACAGAAATATTTTATGTGAATATTTAACTACTAAGGTAAAAGCTTCAATGGTAGACACTTTAAGGACAAATCATACTACACTCTAAAAAATTACATATATTTTTTAAAGAATGGTCGTTACATTACTTTTTAGCTGTTAAAGCAAACTTTAATAGATAAAATCTTTAAAAACTGCCATATTTTTAATTTAAATACAATAATTAAACACATGGTCATAAACGCCAATAGTGGACAATCACTTTAAACTGATAGAAAATCTAACCATAAAAATACAGCAATGGTCTCGTATTTATAACATCCATACTAAAAATTGTGTTAGTAATTATTAATAAATCTAAAATCACACATATTAAAAATCACTTCCCTTTACAAAACTCCTAAAAACAAGTGGTGCCAATTCAATATTTACGTACGACAGTATCGCGAATTTTTGAACTACATGTATAATATCTATGTATTTTAAGCAAATAGTCATATTAACCAAATAGGTACTTTTCTTACAATAAAGGATTTTTTAAGTGTCCACTATTGGGTCAGTGTCCACCATTGGTGCTTTTACCTTACCAACGTACTATCTTGCCAGACGTAGCAACGCCTTACTCTTTTTTTTTCTTATAGTGTGTAAATCCCCACCAATATCCCCAGCCGCATGTCGTGGGTGGTTATGTCGGAATCGAACCGACTAACACAACATACCGTTTTGGGTTTTCAATTGCCGGAGATAAGATAGCCCACAAGAAATATATTATGATAGAACGGCCATGTGAGCGGAAAATGCGTGGCAACTTTTTGGTCAATTTCTGTCCTATGAGACCGGAACTTTCAATCGCTCACTCAGTTGTACTGTTAAGAATAGCTTGTAATAACATCATTAAAATACCGTGAATATGCAATATTGTGCTAATTCCAACTGTAGAATAAAATGGAGAAGTAAATTTTAAAAATAAATGTATTTCTTATCTTCGTGAATATTTATTAACAGTGAAAAAGTCGCCACGCGCGACATGCAGGTGAACACTGCGTATGGCCGTTCTATCCTAATATATTCCTGTGAGATAGCCATTGACATATCTCTTGCACCCTGGCCGACCTAGGGCCATCTTAGGTTTCAGATGGCCCGCGTTTAATGTGTGAACCACCGTGTCACTATCTTGTCTCCGGATAGGGTAATGCGCTTTGCCATGTCTGCTTAGGCTGTATATACAGAAGAGACATGGTGAGGACATTTGACGGTACCGGACAATTTAAGTAACACAATATAAACCCCTTGTTGTGTACAATAACGTCAATGTCACGTCGCCTGGAGGCGCGGACGCAATTCTCCTCTAAGATAAAAACGACTTAATTAAATTATCCGCCACGTCACACGTCCCCGCCATTTCTGTTTACTTGTCACCTCCAGGCCCTTGCTTATGGCGGACAGAGGTCGTCTCTAAAAAAATACCTGCTCGCCCTCTCATGTCTCTCCACAGTACGCATGCATCCCCGGAGGGTTAGGCAGAGGTGAATTAACACCCACATTTCACCAATCTGATTCGGTCCTACGTAATAGGGGGTGAGCCAATTGCCGTATTCCGGGCACTATTGTTGACTCGAGCCATGCATCTGAGGCTGAGTCTGGGCTGTACATATCTGTCTGATGTTAAAGTTAATCAGCCCTATCCCTTAGTCGCCTTGTACGACACCATTTGGGAAGAGAAGGGGTGGCCCAAATTCTACTCTGCCGGGAACCACGCACCACAGTACGCTCTGCAAATTAAAGATACGACAGACTTCATTTCTTCATGTAAACTTATATGACACCTTGTTAGATCATAATACAACTTGTTAGATACGACACGGGAAGTTTTAGTCCTTCCTCCTGTTCGCACTATCAGTAATGTTAACTTTATAAATAGTTGATATCACTTATATACATCAATTTTTTGTGATTTTATCAGTTACATGTATAATGCATGATTGTCACGTCTTTGAACTGTTATTAAACCCAACAATAGAAATATTCAAAAGCGTTGATTTTGCCGTGTGGATTTCATATCATGTCATTCTAGTTTTTTTTTTTTTTAATTTTGTCGTTATTATTTTATATGTTATGGTGGCACTTCACATGCCTATTTGTGTTCGCTATTGGGCGTTTGTTGTTTTTAGCAATATATTTGATGTACGGTTGACAAAGGATATACGATTGCACCTTTGCATACGACTTAATATGAAAAAGCGCAACCTCTCCTTTGTCCCCCGAGGAGGGCCAGACCGAGAGGAATGGCCCTGGGTCAGCCGGGGTGCGAGGGAAATGTCGCGAGACAACCTCACCTTCGGCCTAGCACAACGACCCACAGACGGCGTGCGGTTTAGTCGGTTCGAGTTCGACATAACCTTCCCCTCCGGCTGTGAAGGGGGAGGGGGGCTATCTGTGAGGATTTGCCGCACATAAAAAAACCTCTCCTGTGTCGACTGTATACGCAGATATGTAAACCATCCTCACATGGCAGCCAAATAACAAACACCACTAACATTTGGCAGCTTTCTGTCATTCTGGTATTGGCCATATTTCTCAAATAAGGCCAATACGCATGGTAATTAATTGAAAAATATATCAAATGCGCAAATACAAACAGCCATGTGAAATGACACTATTATATAGGCTTTCACGTTGGATGGATTACAATAATGGAGGTAATTAACATGATCATATCGCTCAATCAATCGCTCAATCGCCTTTTTAGACCCACTAATCATTTTGGCATTTTTTTTAACAAGAATCAAGGTATCGATAAGTTGAGTTTGTATCCTTTATGTAGTAAAACTGTTCTTTTTTATTTATTTTTTGAATTAAATGTTTTTTTATTTCTTAAGATAGGCTTACATTAGGCTTTCGAAGTTTTACATAATATTTGTGTTGGTAAGACGCTGTCAATTAAATATTGATCAAACTTTATCGGCACATTATTATAAGACCCTGCCTCTTAAACTAAGTAAAGCTTGTATCTTAAGAGACAGTGTACGATACGCTTACATGAACTAGGTATGTAAAACTGAGCTGACGCCAACCTACATTATTATTATAAATTTAAAAATGTTATAATACCTAATAGTTCATGATGGAACGCACGTTTTAAAATCGACGATAGGACGCATGTTATCAATAAAAACAATAGATCGTTAAATAATTATATAATGAACCATTGTTGATTATTGAAGTTATTTCATGTTTCCGTCCATTTCGACGTAACATAAGTGCGTGAAATGAACTCGACTTTTTACCAAAGGTCATTTGCCAATTAGGTACCAAGTGTAATGAACAAATATGGGGTTCTTCAAGAAGGGCATTAGAATGTTTCTTCAGGTTCGGCAACGCGAATGTAACTCACCTGGTGTTGCATACGTTCAAAGGCCACGGTAACCACTTTCCATCAGGTGGGCCGTGTGCTTGTCTGCCACTTAAGTGTTATAAAAAAAAGACGGGTTGCACTCCGAGAGTGCCGGCAGAAGTAAAAACTTTTTCTTTCTTTCTTTCTTCGTTATATACAGAGAAAAAGATAAAAAACACACCATACCATACCTATAATATAGCGCCAATCATAGAATCTTTCAATAATTTTCTGTCAGAAGAAATTAATGAATTACAAAAAGAAAAAATAATCTCAAAAAGTAATAAATATCAAAAAGGAAAAAATAATCACAAAAAGTATCAGGAGCCCAGGTTCGAACCCGGTACTATCTGAAACCATAAGGACTTACAGTCGAAGCGCTTACCGTTAAGCCACGAAGCTCCTTAACGCACCTAACAAAATAAACTATCTGTAGCTGTTGTAATGTTGTATGACGTCAGTCGTCGGTTACGGTTCAAAGATCAAGTAATCCTGACGCGAGTTTAACACTTTTTACCCATCCAACGCCACTAAAGAAGTTTTCAGTTCAAAAATATTCACTATCGCGCGTTAACGGGACAAAGTGCAGGTGGCCCTATTTATTGATGTCAATATCATCATAAAATTGAATGAGAATCCGACAAAAACAAACTTTAACTACACTCGGATTCAGTATGGTAGATACTTATCTAAAGGCGACTTTTTATAAAATCGCATCTTCTTCTTCTTGTGCCGTGCCTTTTTCCATTTCATTTGGATGCCGCCCTCCTCATTCTAAGGCGCCAAGAAGTGTCTATCTTGGATTGTCTGGTCGTCGATTTGAGCACGTTCCAAGTCCTTGGAAACCGTTGTCCACCACGTGGCCTGCGGGCATTCTCTGCCCTTTATTTTATAAAACCACATATTAAACAAATAAGGATTAACTGATTAACTAGTGGTTCTATTTCAAATTTCAAATAAGTTCTTATACAGAAAAAATGTTTACAAACTGAGTTTCTAAATAAAACATTAAAAATACACATCAAGATTATTTATGTTTTTAGATAAGTAGGTACCTAACCGTATGGAGTATATGTAGCTAGTAAATTTTTTGATGTATTTCAGCACACAGATTAAGAATTTGTGCATTAAAATAAATATTAAAAAATAAATAAAAATATATATTAAAAAAAAAAAAAAAAGAAATAAAAAAATTAAAAATATAAAAAAAAAAAATCTAGTTGTCGACCTATATTACTATTATTTAAACTGGTATTAATAAAACTTTTACTTGTCCCGACTGACCGATTCATCAACACAGAGTCTAAACAACTGGACCTACAAATGAACGTATGTACCCCGGGCGAAACCGGGCCCTGAGCTGCTAGTACTAATATACGAGTACAGTGATATGATATAATTTACTACCGGATAGTTTAACTATCAAATATCTATACATTAGTCACTTTTACCGATGCGACATTTTCTCGCAATACTGGTAATTCTAAAAGAAAATTATGCAAAGAGTTCTACTAAAAATGAACACAATGTGAACATGGCTCACCTATATTACTTATATTAAGAACATTTTAGAGCAAGTAGCTAACTTTACTTAAATACTTATTTAGTAAATAGTCAATATTCAAGACGGAACTTGAACCCGCGACGGGGAAATACTCTCACCAACTGAGTTACTTGGACACATCTTAATTCTCCTATTATTTAGCTATTAGAATAAACAACATACCTAATACACTTCACATAATAGAACTAGTTTCTAACGAATGTTATCTCAAATAAATAGAAGATTTAAAAGTTCGACTGCTCGGTACGTCAGGAGCAACTAGCTACATACGTCACAGCGCGGAACGGGTGATAATGCAATTACAAGCAGTAATCTGTAGCGAGTACGAGCTGGGAAGAGTCACTCGTACTGCAGACATGCGTGGAAGCACTGCGGGGTTAGCCGATACTCTCGCGAGCGGGTCGCGCGCGCACGCCGCTCTCCTGGAATCGGCTGATGCGCTATTCGCGAGCATCGTGGTCGCACCCGCCGTCGTCAGCTACTGGAAGTCCACCTGGACGCTCATGGACCTTTACGTTCTCCCTGACAATCAAGTCAGCAGTGCCGCTGTGTGTGCCGCATTCGGACTGTGTTGTAGTCTGTTATTTTGCGTGTTCCAAAGTCATTTGACTAAACAACTGAGCCCCGAGCGCGGAAGGTTGACTTATTACGTGCTATCGCGGTTGTGTACGTATGTCGCGGGGGTGGCGTGTGTGGGCGCCTGGCGAGGGGTGTGGAACCTACTGAATGAGTGCACAGGAGATAGTGCTCGGACGCTGCTGTCTACCACGGCAGCGGCAACGCTGTCACTGGCAGCGCTGCGAGCACTTAAAAACATTTGCGCTGCGCCTTTTGCGATAGCTGTGGATTCGCCACAAGATTACTTCGATGTGCCCACCATGTTTCGTACGGTTGGTTGCTTTTATTTTTAGGTTACTTTTAGACTTTCCATTTATTTGGTTGGGTGGTATCTTATTCGACTAGGTATATCTTAAATCGACTCTTGTTATATTATTCCAAAGGTAATACAATAGGTTTATGATTGATTTCTTTCTTAGGTAAGAATAAGTTAAAAGGACGATTAGCCAATTGTGCCTCACAATTTTACTGGAAGTGACCAGGCGGCCGGACATAGCCGAAACACCTGCCATCCTCTCCTCCTTTCTACCCTTTATTTTCTTATGAATTGACTCCAAAGAGTCAAAGCATGATGTTGAAAAGCTTTTACTTTTCCCTAAGAAATGCATCAAATGCAAAAAATAATGGCAAAACCTCCATACTGATAATTTCAGGGATTAGCGCGTTTCAATGAACAAACTAACAAAGTAATGATGTGTAGTGGTAGTATTTGTTGGTCAAGATACAAAAAAAAAATATAGATGAAGAAACTGGTTAGATAATACATTTATTATATGAAAATAATACCTCTATTATTCTAACCAAAATCAAGTATGTATATGAAAATGTATTGCTTCTTACTCCGAAAATGATGCCCTCCTACAACCGTTATTGTCTTATATTATCACCTTAGGAGTGACATTTATCGAAAAAATCTTTCTTAGTAGAGTTTACAATATAGAAGGCAATCAAAAGTAGTAAGTAGCTACTAGTGGCTTAGGCTTTGCGTTGATGAATCAATCAGACACGATAAGAAAGTATATAATAATCTTTAGATATCAATTTCCTGTTCCTAATGTATTGAAAGTTCATCAAACTGTAGAGCACTTACAAACAAAACACATTCTCATGATTAGTGGAGTGCATAATACGCTCAGCTAATCATACTATTTGTCATGTACACTTGAAGTCCTAACAGAGTTCCGGCACTTCCTCATATTAATCTGAACTAAAGACAACGTGGTTTGCAGCAAAGATCGGATATCATTTATGTTATTAAATCTACTTTGAGTAAAAGTTAGGCGTTATTATTTTCTTTTTCTTTTTTTTTCTACGTCAATGTGTTGAATTAGGCTTCACAAGATTACATATAGTATGTAATGTTCATTTAAGATTACATACACTAATTAGATACAGTAACATTTTCTTATACATAATATCTTAAATAATGGCTGTGAATAGTATATACAATACTTAGTTATGACTAAAGGCCAAACACATTAGGAGGACTTTGAAAAATGGACGAAGTTTAAATCTATTTGTTTTGGGGAATTATAATTATTTTTAGATAATGATTTTTTTTAAGTGGTTCAAAAAAGCGAATGGCTGAATCTTAAGAGGATGGTACAATCCAACCATCTTTTCTGTAAAATTAGGATCTATTTAACACGGATCGTTCTTTATCACATGCCAATATTGACTTTTAAACCCACACATGCTCATAAATTAGTTACTTACAATAAGAAATCGGCATGAAATTTTGCTTTATTTGATTAGGTTTAGAGTGACAGTATAACACTAGAATCTGAATAGTGTAAAAATAATCTAATAAGTACAAAATAAATTACTATACAATTAGTTTAAGTTTTGAAATCATCCATTTGGTGACGGGAAAGAATGCAAGTATCACCACCCCATCTGATATGAATGACATAAGAAAAACTCGAAAATTCTGCCAACCCGTCTGGCGTCTTCTAATATTGGTAGAGGCCTACGGCCAGCATTCGACTGCGATAGACTAATTGACTGATTGATTTGAAACTTTATGTACATCGGAACGTCATTTCTATGTCGCAGCGTAAAAAAGTGGAAAAATTTACCCGCACACGTGATTCCCTCTTCTTATAAAATCGGGTTCTTCAAGCGGAGCGCGAAAAAGCATCTGCCAATTCCCTACCTTGAGACTACCTAGTTTCTTACCATACAGCATGTTGTAGTCAATTGACAGGCTGCAAATAAATACAAAAACAAGTTAGTTTTATTTCAATAAGTAGCAGACATTTATTACGCCGTTTTGAAATGACACTTGCAGTGGCTATTGACTTACTTGACCTAATATCCTATGACCCCCTGGATGGGGGAGACTTCAACTTTGAATCCCTGATTGGGAAAAGAATTGGAAACATTGAAAAAACAACATGGAAAGGTTGGAAACATTGGCGTAATTTAGACAAAATTTAAATAACACCTGCAGCTTAAATAAATTGCTTACTTGTATTAAGATTGACGCCTCCGAACATTCTGAGAGGCCTATGTTCAGCCGTGTACCTACTGCGATTAGCTAGTTGATTGATTAGGATTGGCTTCACGTCAGGTCAGTGAAGTAGATAAGATCACGCGTGTAATGCCTTAAGCAGCATGCTATCGCTGCTTTTAATAGGTAAATTGTCATTTTCCATGCTCTCATCATCGACATACCCTTGTTTCAATTATTTGGGGTTGGTACAACATGTCATTTTCTTCCATAAATTTTTGTCAGAGGTAATTTATTCAGTCACTCCCTACTGCTCCCTACCTTGCCATATCGGCTTTCACGCAATCCAATCATAGATGATCTTCCAGGCTCTACACTTATAAAATACTAGCTGTTGCCCTCGGTTCCACCCGCGGAGAATACTGATGAAAGAGTAGCCTATGTTCTATTTTCTGTAGCTACGGTATGTGGTCACAAAGTCGGCCCTATGATCATGAGATCCTGGCTTCAAATCCTGGCCAATAAATTCACTTCTAGCATCTGCAATTTAGCTTAGTTCCTCTAGCTATGTAGCAGAAGCACTAATCGTTTAGATACACACACACACATTTCATTCATTCATTTCATTTCTATACACTCCTGACTATCCAAAGGTGGCCTGGAAAAGATTGTTGTTTACAATAAGGCATATTGTTGCACATTATTATGTAGAAAAATTCAATTTTTTTATATTTTTGTATATTTTGATGAACAATAAAGGATATTTTACTTTACCTTTAGAAAACTCTTTGAAAAGTTACTCTTTGAAAAGGTGCAAATATCAATTAATTTATTAATTTAGGTCACAAAGCACCGAAATCATTGCATTTAGATAGGTAAGGTAAAACTATTTAGACAAAGCCATACTAACAAAGTTGTGTGAGTAAGCAATATTGTTCTTTGAACTGTCAACGTGTGTATGTTGTGGGATGTTTGTATATGTCAACTTATACCGAACCAGTAGTAATTTTTCGTTGCGTTGTAATACGACTTGCTGTGTGTTGGTATAGAGTTTGTATATAGTCTAAGGTAAAACCTATTGAAATAAGAATCTAACAATACAAAATATACGATTATGGTACAAGTGTGTAAAGTTGGTGATTACCGCTGAGGCGATATTGAGATACGAACCGTCAAGCGAGGGTCTAAAGAGAGCAGAAGACGGTAATTAACAATACACACGTGTATCATACGACGTTTTTCATTTCAGTTCTGAATAATAAAATACTAAAATATATATTTACTCTTGCAGTTTTCCGATAGTTCATTCCATAACGTTAAGGACATTACATCAATCACATCATATAACGTACGTCGTACAGTATATGTGTATATATCGGGCGGTGTACTAGGTACTTAAATCGTTTTCTTCATAACTAGTACATACTTGTAGACATTTTAATAAATAAATAACTTTACTTTCACCAGTAAAAACAAATTGCGGAACTTCTTGGTACTAGCGGACTGGCGAGAATGATAATGAAAAAAAACACTGGCCACAGACTAAAACAAAGAGGGTTCTTTTTTTCTGTGTACAAATTGTGAATTTATAGTAAAAGTTTTAAACAGAGAGAACTAAAAAATTTATTTGAGTAAAAGTTGACATTTTCCATTTAAATACCAAGTTGCATGAAATGAACAAGCAATAGGTAGGTATCTTAATTTATTTGTTCTATTTAACACGATCTTTTTGTATCAAATTGTTTTTTAAGAATAATACAACACTGCCAATAAAATTTAAAAAAAGTAATTATCGCACTCGTGATTTAATAACAATTAAAAAACCACAGCTTGATAATAGGTATCATTATGTGCCCAATTTTGGTGAGATTAGAAGAAGGATTAGGAGAAGATCTTTTTAATCACAATAATCAGAAATCAGAATTAGGGTTTCTGTGCCGAGAATTTTCGTACTCGATTTCCCGGGAAACCGACGTAATTTGCTCCCGGAAATATCTTATTAAATATTTAAATAAAAACCTCAAACGCAAATTGAGTCTAACGTCTTAAATAGGTAATAGAAGGTATCCTATAAGCTATTTTTACATTGTCAAGTATACACCACCGGAAGGATTATATCATACATTTGTTGAGGTCAGAAGAAGGTTTCAAGATCACTATTGTGTGTGAATTGTTATGATCATCAGCTTAAATGTGGAGATACATTGTATGTATTGTATGAAGTACATTCGAGGACCTCTAAGGCATTCAGTGCGAATAAATGTGTGTCGGAATAGGTCTAGATTCTAGAAGACAAACGTTCTAAATAAACAATTTAGCATTTGGGTTATTTTGTCTTTTTGCTATCAATTTTAGATTTATAACTGAAAGTTTTCACTTTGTGTGTTTGTCTTTTAGACCATAGACATATATGTTTGTATGTCTATTTACATCTTGGTCTGGATGTATCAATGTGCTGATACTTACTTTCTACGGATACTTACTACGGTATTTCCCTCGTGTTGTGTTCCCGCCGGTGAGTAGGGTATCGGGAGCTCACTGGAGAGTTTTTGTTCTGTTATTAGAAAGACCATGGGCTATATTCCTGTTTTGTCTTCTACACTGACAGCACAGAAACTCTCTGTGTATACAGAGTCGGCAGCACGGCAGTGACTCCCCGGGTGTAACCACTTTCCTACAGGTGGGCGGTCTTTGTGTGCCATCTCAGTTGTATACAAAAAAACTATACTACACTATCAATATTTTTCTTTATTTATTCGCTCTTCTTCCTAAAAACAAAAATTAATTATGCTAAGCACAAAACTGGAGAACCAATTCGCTATCTTTTTTTGATATGATGTATGAAAGTTAAAAAAAAGTGTCCATGGGT
This sequence comes from Eilema caniola, assembly GCA_949126895.1. Taxonomy (NCBI): domain Eukaryota; kingdom Metazoa; phylum Arthropoda; class Insecta; order Lepidoptera; family Erebidae; genus Eilema; species Eilema caniola. Next base: position 23,467,621 of record OX421470.1, read on the forward strand.
CACAGGAACGGAAACAGAATTCCACGAGGGGCGAACAGGAACAGGGGCCAAATTCAACGCGAGCGCTAGTACAAAATAAATTCAAACCATCAACAGCTATGATGTTTGCCGAATATCGTGTTTTGCTAATATATTTTTTCGTGTTGAAGTTGCTATCCGACATCGATATCAAGATCTTCATTCGTGAACAATTAATCCGGTCTCTTAAAGAATTTCGCAAACTACCAATAGGTTCAATAGTCTATATATGTTTCTTTTAACAGACAATTAAACACTCCTTAAATGAAAGTAATAAAATTTACTGACTCACTATATTTTCGATATTAAAAAATGCCATTAAGAGAAAACTGCTGATCTCGCTTTAAAACAAAAAAGGAAACAATACTTTTTTAAGCACCATATCTCCTCGAGCTTCCATTACTGCGTTTGGTACAGCAGCACCAACTTCCCTTAATATGTATTCCTATTTTAAATAAAAAGCTGTTATGTAACACCATTTCTTATTTACAGAACAGCCGAGAGACGATGCTGTATATCCTCGACTGCATATTCTCGGTAGCAGTGGTGGGATCGCTCGTGGTGTTCGTGTGGCGAGGGTCCTGGGCCCTGCTCGACATATTCCTGTTCCCTGACGACAGAGTTCGATCCTGTTGGACATCACTGGTGAGATATCTCATTAATTCTTTATATTGTTGTGGATGTTATGTATAAAATATATGTAGGTCTTGATAAAAAGCTCCTGGTTATATTACAAAATAGGTATATCTTTTCAATATGGGTCTACGCGGTATGTATGCGGCAACTAATACTCTGGGGGTGGTTCGTTTTCTGCTCAGTGCAAATATTTGTATGGTTGAATATGTTTATTTGCATTAGACTGGTTATTTTCGTGCCTCGGAGAGCACGTTAAGCCATCGGTCCTGGCAGTCATATGACCACCTATGGCACTTGTTTAGGGTAACTGAAAACAATAAGTTCAGCCAACACGCTTTATGACTAGAAAAAGCGAATCCCGACCGGGATTACCGCCAGGATGAAGAAGAGAAGAAGAAGCAATGAGAATAGATTTTTAATTTTTTACTTTTAATACACCGGTTGAATTCAATCAATCAATTAGCCCACTGCAGTCCACTGCTGGACATAGATCTCTCCCAGTGAGCGCCATTTCATACGATCCTCCGCCTTCCGCATCCAGTCCGTCCCAGCCACCTTTTCAGGTCATCGGTCCATCTACCCTTCGTTTGCCTTCTTGCGGTCTCCACTCGAGGACTCGTCTGCTCCAACGGCCATCGGCCCTTCGACAGACGTGGCCAGTCCATTGCCACTTCAGCTTGCTTATTCTGCGAGCTATGTCGGTAACTTTGGTTCTTTGTCAGACGACCGCGTTCCGAATTCTATCCTTCAGAGAAACTCCAAGCATGGCTCGCTCAGGTATATTCCCAGTAGTCCCCTCTAGCTCTGTCCTCTGGGGTGACAGCTAGGAATTGTCTTCCCAGTTGTCATCGGGGTGACAATTTGTGCCGACTGTTCCCTTTGAAAGTTGACTAGAGGGGACAATGAGAAGTTTGTTTCTCAGTTGTCACGGGGGGGGGGGGGACAATTGCAATTAAAAACAATCCATAGATAACACCCCGACTCAGTGCAATCCGACTCGGATAGGTTAGGTTAGAAGACTACAGTTACAGTTAAGTTATTTTTTTTTGAACCACCCAGAAGTAGGATAAAAACAATATTAACTAAGCTCGACGGAGCCCCGCTCCGCGGGGCTCCTACTTCTGGGTGGTTTAAAAAAAAATAAACCACGAAGACTAAGGCGGGAGCTCCGCTTCGCTTCGCTCCCGCCTTAGTCTTCTAACCTAACCTATCCGAGTCGGATTGCACTGAGTCGGGGTGTTATCTATGGATTGTTTTTAATTGCAATTGTCCCCCCCCCCCCCGTGACAACTGAGAAACAAACTTCTCATTTGTCCCCTCTAGTCAACTTTCAAAGGGAACAGTCGGCACAAATTGTCACCCCGATGACAACTGGGAAGACAATTCCTAGCTGTCACCCCAGAGGACAGAGCTAGAGGGGACTACTGGGAATATACCCTCGCTCATAGCCCGCTACGCGACTTTTATTGCATTAACAAATAGTAACAGTACCGTACCTTTTATCCTCCTTCGAAACAATTAAAATAAATAAAGTTAAATAATCCAAACAGTAGTTATTTTACCTTACAAACCGTATTAGCCACCTGAATTTCTCTAGAAGACAACTTTCACAAATTATCTAAATCTACAGCTGTCTAAATCTGTGAAACAAATTTGTAACAAATTATCTAAATCTAGTGAACTCGCTAAGTTTCAGTAGATACGCGTTATCTTTATTGTAGGTATTTTGTGTTCAATTCCATATCTATTTGTGATTCAAACGTCAATAAGTAATATCAATCGTGCTATATTTCAAATCAAAGTAACAATATTGATAATTCCAACTGAAGATATATCAATATTCTGATAAGACGCGACTACGATTATGGTAATAATATATGTCAATCAAATCTACGCTATCCTATGGTGTAAACTGTATATGCCTTTAATTGGTGTACATATCAGAACTATACCTTGCATTTCTCGATAATAGTGATGTATATGTATACTGTTGGTGTGTTTATCAACAAATAAATACATTTATGTATGTATATATATTATTTTATTTAAATTTTTTATTCTTCGACCTAGCGTAAATCCCAATCACATACGAAACCTTGAACTTGGAGTCTGGAGTCCGCATTACCGGTCTAACTGCGATTTTGGCTGACCTTTGTTATTTTCCGTGCAGCGACTGCAATATGACCTCCACAGCCCAAAGGCCATATCGAAAGGCATTGCAGCTAGACCAGCTGGTCCAACTACCCATAATGACTGCTATAGATGTTCGTATGGCAACTGGCGACAGCTTAACGAGCAACCAGACCAATGCAAATACTCATATTCATGTATACAAATATTCGCATTGAGCGGGGATTTTTTTTTTTTTACGTGCGGGAAATCCCCACGGATACCCACCCCTCCGGAGCCGAAGGGGTAGGTTATGTCGGACTCGAACCGACTAAACCGCACGCCGTCTGTGGGTCGATGTGCTAGGCCGGAGGTGAGGTTGTCTTTTGACATATCCCTCGCACCCCGGCTGACCCAGGGCCATTCCTCTCGGTCTGGCCCTCCTCGGGAGGGGGGACCACGCGGTCCCCGCATTGAGCGGGGATCGAAATATAGTTAGTCTAGATTAGATAAGTACTTTTACATTTTATATTGTTTTAATTCGAAACGGAAACGCAGTGTACCTCTATGGGGTAAACCAAGATTTTGTATTTAATACGAATTCTCCTGCAAGCCAGTATACCTGTTGATTGGAGGACAAGGTTCTGGCACATCCTATCCTCTTTGGTTTGGGAAGTCAGATAATAGTTGCTGAGATACAATTCAAAACAAACCACTGTTCTCCAAAGAGCAAGGAAGATATCTACGACCAAGCATGGCGCTTGAAAAAGATACTAGTCATAGCCATAAGATGTTTTGTGGTGATTGTTATTCTAATCAATTCTTGGTCACTAACTGGTCACTCAGTAAAGTCACGACATACGATTGAACAACTACCAAGGAGATAATAATATGATTATTTTTAACCAACTTTCAAAAGGAGGAACGTTCTCAATTGGTCGGAACAATCTTCTTAATATACCTACATATCGCGGTTCTGCCAATATACATATGGAAGATTTTAAATTTACCTGGAGTGGAAGTACTCTAAATACTGGAGATAGCGAATTTAACTCAAACTATATTTCGAAACAAAACTATATTCAAACTTTTTCGAAATATCGCTTGATACACCTGGTAATAGAACCGACTTAAACCCGAAAAAATAACAACCTGTATTTTTATAGCGTCAATCGATAGTTGTAATACTGGATTTAATCTTAAGGATCAAATCTCTCTAAAAAAAATGGAAAATTAAATGAAAAGAAACTCCTAAAATTATTTGCTATCTCTCTAAGGTCTTCCTTCCACCCTGTACACCATAAACATATTGTTGATAGTGTAAATGCAACACTATGATATAAGATCGCAGTATTTATTAACTCTCTCCTTCCTGCCACACACACAAAACCTACTAACAAAAAAGTGCAAATAAAAATAGTACCAAACCCAAACGCTTCGTTCTAAAACGGGCATATTTTCCGCATATGGGTCATAACAAGCTACTGAGTCAGTGACCAGTTAGGTACGTGCTCGCAATTGGGACCTTCCTCTGGCGCGTCTTGTGTCCCCCAGCTACGCGTAGGTACACTGTCATTATTGGATTTTAACTCAGCTGGAATTAGGACGTATGGATTATAAATATTGTTTACTTACCTTAATATGTAACACTCACCGGAATATTTATCAGAATGTCTAAAGTATCCGATATTTCGACACTGTTTTAAGCGCCATGGTATTCGAAACAAATAAAAAAATATAATAAATTTCATTGAGTGTTAATTTTTCAAGGTATACAATGTTGTTCTAACTGATTTTAAATCTATCCGAATCATTACATTAATGACAATGTCAATCTCAAATCAAATATCAGATAGGTACCTTATAAAAAGTTTCGCAGGGGCGTTAAGTTAGCACGGCATATTAAAACAAATTTGGCACTCCGGGACTGCCGACAAAAGTAAAAACTAGGCCAATGTCATACAGAATATATAATTGGGTGTGGATGACCAAACCTGAGCTAGGAATCAACTTCAAATTCTGGGCAGTGATATGATATGTAATTTAACAAAAGATCTCATTTTTATAAAATACTAATGTTTTTTAACCCTTGTCGAATCAAAGAAATATACCAGTAATTTTATTTTTCCTTAATTATTACTAGCTACGTTAAATCAAATTTGTAAAGCCATTGTCTCGTTTTTCAAGTCTATTAACAAATGATCACGCCATTGGCGCTATTCATAATGCACAACTTATTTAAATTGACATGCATATTACGATGTAAGAAAACTATAGTATTTTTCCATTTTCACATTTCAATCGAAACCCAGTATTACGGCTTTAAACTTTACTTCAACTATTTTTCAGTTGAGGTGTACAAAATAGTAAGATTAAAATATACATTTTTAATTGTCACCAATACCGGGTTTTGCGCTATTCCTCATATATTCGGATTTACTTACGCCTACTTGAAAAAATCATATAAGCTTCAGTTACTTCCATAGCTTGATGTCCTATGGAATACTACTTTGGGGAAATGCGGCAGATTTAGAAACTACATTTATATTGCAAAAGAGGGCAATTCGTGCCATTTATTGTTTAAGCAAAAGAGACTCCCTCAGGGAACGATCTAAGGATATTGATATTTTAACTGTAGCTTCCCAATTTATATTTGAAAACATTATGTATGTCAGGAAAAATATATCTTATTTTACAAAAACGAGTGTCATTACAGACAGAAATCTGCGTAATAAACATAAACTGCTACTTCCATGGTATCGGCTTAGCAGATTAAGCGATTCTTATAAGGGGGAATGTAAATAGTAATAGGAAGGGGCCTGAATCGGTCCTAAGTATGCCATAAAATCAATTTAAAACTTATGTAAAGATCGAATTAAATTTTGAAGCATTTACTATGCTTACTTTTCAAATCCATTAAGATAGGAAGAAGTGAATGCCCAGGTGGGACTCGAACCCACAATCTTTCCCTTACAGGGGGAATGCTCTGACCACTGAGCCACCAGGCCACACCTGAAGCTATCCAAATTCTCCTATACTACCGTCTTAGGGCGACGGTGGGAGGCATCTACCGACATTCATACGAAATATCGGAAACAATGAATGATGTTGCAATCATTTTTAAACATTGTTTTTTGATGACTCCGCCCAAATAATTGAATTAAATTTTGAAGCATTTACTATGCTAACTTTTCAAATCCATTAAGATAGGAAAAAGTGAATGCCCAGGTGGGACTCGAACCCACGATCTTTCCCTTACAGGGGGAATGCTCTGACCACTGAGCCACCGGGCCACACCTGAAGCTATCCAAGTTCGCATAGTAAATGCTTCAAAATTTAATTCAATTATTTGGGCGGAGTCATCAAATTATTCAGTTCAGCTAGCTATAAAAAAAAATATTCAGTTCAGCTAGCTATAAAGCTTTCTACTATTTTATTTGCAAAAAAATTAAGAGACTATCTAACATATCGCAACTTATAATAACAAGGAAGGTATCTTACCTTACCTGTAGCTTAAAACGGTTGTTTTCATAACTGTCATCATAATAACTTATTAATGATAGCCGATAAAACTTTAAATTGTTACTAATTTTATCGTAGATCAGTCTTTGTTTGATAATAATTAATAGATAATCCTAACTATATAGATAATGATAGATTTGACTATGAGAATACTGCGATACAGTACTTGATATCAAACAAATAATTTAACTAACTTTATATTACGCGTTTGATATTATATCACGGAAATGCGCACGCGTTTAAGTGGTAATATACACATGCGGCGCGTATTATTATGTAATGTTATTTTTTAAATTATGTGTGACCCCAAAGATTTTATTGGATCGCCATACTGGGTTTATGGGGCTCCACCATAATCTTTATTGGAGCTCTATCCTCAACTTACAACATACTAAAGAAATTATCGATAGTGAGAAACAAGATGTATAATAAGATAATTTCTAGATAGAAATATTGATATTAAGATATTTTGCACTCCAAATAAAAAGTGCAAACCATGAATCAAGATAATTATCGATATACCAGACGATCTTATCGCCGTCTGCGATTTTCACAGACTACCTAAACTGTATCTATGACGTTTTAACATCTGAGCTTTGCATGGCCAAATTGTACTTTGATATATTTTATATTGAACAACAAAGAAAAACGATAAAAAATATGATTGGTGTTTCAATGGCCCTATTACGCGTAACATGTAACTAGTGCTACACAAGGTACAGTGTGCCGTGTGCGGCAGTGCGTACGTCAGAGCATCGTCTTGATAGAGATTGTTATTGGTCAGGCTGGGTGACGTCACTGAAAATCGACCAATGAAGGCTATCACATCGCTGCGCTCGACACTGTATAAGAAAATTCCACAGCTGCTGATTGACGGATGCCGACACGGCTCTGATGCAAACTTTTTTACTAAGGTTGGACCCAAAAGGGTGTGATTTAAGCTATCATCAAAATATTCGAATATTTCTTGTGTCGGCGTAGGCGTAAGACGTCGGACCCAGTTGTCATACAACCATGTATATTGGAGCCCTAAAAAGCTCAAAATCTGGTCTAAATGAAAAACTGCGATATCGTTAATGAGCTGTGGAGGTCAGTCACTTCATGGAAAGTATCGAAGATCTCCCAACTCGCAGTTAGACTGGACAAAGCAGAACCCCAGATTCCGAAGTGAAGGCTTCGAATACTACTGGGATTAACGTTAGGATGAAGAAGCAAGTAATTGTTCAACATGAGACGAAAGGCTAAAAATACCCTCATTTAAGCCTCGCTTACTTCATTTACAATTCCTCAAACTGTGGACATTTAACGTGCAAATTACGCGCTCTTAGAACACGGCTATTTGTGTCCTATGACGCAGGAGTTTCCCTTATTAGGCTATGGACAACAACGATGCGGGACTAATGAAATAATTTAATGTGCTTAAGGACTTTATCGGATAAGAGGTGATTTCCTGAACTAGATTAACGATGATTTATGTCTTGTATAAAATTTATACGTCGTGTTCGAGACATGTTGTATTAGATAAATTAGCTATCGGGTGAGTTGGTTGATGTCACCACCGGTAATAGATGCAGATATAAGTAAACAGTACCTAATATCTCAGATATATCACACAATGAATATAGGACACATGAAGTACGTCAGCCACAGGTGAATGGGCGGGCCAGCCAGGGTCAACCTCGCTATATATACACTGTTTGCCAGTGTTAGTAAAGTATTTAAAAAAGGACTTTTCGTTTCTCACTCGAAACCGGTACAGAAGTAAAGAAACATCTATTACATCTCTTCAATCCTGACCGGTCAGGATTTTAATAAACAATGTGGAATAGTACTGAATTTTCATTGAAGATGTGTTGCAAGTGCCATCAATCAATAGTAAAAGCATCTATTACATCGGTTATCAGTTTCTGACTTTCATTAAGTATTTGTTATCATCAATCCTAAAACTAATACTAAATGATTACGCATTAGTGATGATACTTTATCATTTCCGGTGGCTTCATATGATAAGGTTACACCGAACTTGGAGGTTTGACGATTATAACCGTCCTATTGCCTTTCAGCCCGCTTATTCTGGGTGATAAACCGTTTCTTAATTACGCGCGTTCATAAAACCCGACATGTTTAAGTTGATATAATTTCACGCCAGTTCTCTCATTTATGTTAATCAATTGTAATCCTCCGTCTTCTCACGTCATGACTGTGTTTGTAACTCGATGTCACACAGAATAATATCCCAGATCTCCAACTAACCTGAACGCTTTTGTTATCAACGAGTTATTTTTTAAGTCAAGTAAAAAACGTCATAACCGACCTAATTTAATAAAATTAATACAAACATAATCCTATCCACGTGAATAGTCTGAATGTCACTTATTAATCAATTATAATTAAAAATCAATACATTTCAATCTCAATAGATTATCGTTTTGGATACCGCTAAGGTGACAAATGCTCAATCTTGCGTTGTGTAATCCGAGAAGTTCTGACTGCCCAATTACCAATGTTATTTTACCCGACAGGAATAATTTAAGTCTCTCAACCGTATACCACGCTTTGGAAACCGTTACTCACATTACCCTAAAAAAAATGCCAGCTGCAAGGCTCCATTTGAAACCGTAAGATTCTTAGTGCTACTTTGATGAAACATCAAGGGCCAATCTGCACTAGTTTGCAAGGCAGCGTGTAACCTACCAACGAACTAGCGCATAAGATGAGCGAGGGTATCTTACTTCTTTATCTTCTCCTGCAAGTCGCTACATGCTAGGTGCTATACTACTCAGGCACAAGTACAGGACGAGCATCTAGTCCGTGCTGCGACAAGTCCTCACTGCAGTTGCAGCAGTGGCAGGAACTACCAAATCACCAGTTCACGCACCAGCTAGCATACAAAACTACACAATGTACTATTATTCAGCGACGATTTACGGTAGGATGGAGGAAATGTCTAATTCCTGTTATGGGCTTCCATAAAACCCCCACGGGCTTCACCCCATCGGTGCCGACGATGGGGTAGGTGTGTCGGAATCGGGCCGACTAAAACCACACGGTGTCCTTCTCAGGTGTCCATTGCCGGGCACCCCGGGTAAGCCCTCGAAAGGATAACTCCAGGGTTACCGGCAGACTTTGGCCGCCACCGCGGCCTCGCCTGGTGGGGTCGGGTTTTATCCCGCGTCGGTGAGTTGGCAGGTGTGTGTAAGGACGGCGAGTCGGCCAACTGCCGTCCTCAGGCCTCGATCATGGAGGTCAGGGAGGCGTCCTCGCCGCAGACTGCGGACCTTGGGGGGCAGGGTTCTCTCCCGCTCCCTCTCCGCCGCCTCTTTCGCGCGCATTACTTGCTCGCAGAAAGAGGCAGCGGCATGCCACTTGCTTCCTTCGGACCCCACGGCCCTCACCATGGTCTCCAACGAAAGAACGTTCACGCCCAGGACCGCAACGAGATCCCGGCGTTGACTCGCCCACGCAGGGTACTTCTCCAACGTGTGGAGCGCCGTGTCTTCGCCAGGATCCTCGCAGTGCTGGCACTGCGGCGTTGTCTCCCGGTGGATGCGCCATAGAAAGTTACCGAAGCACCCGTGTCCGATAAGTATCTGGCACATCCGATAGGAGAGGTCACCGTGGTGCCTCTCCAACCATAAATCTGAGTGCTAGCAAAATTTAGCGTCATGACATTCTTACCACTCCGCTTGACACATCTTGACAGCCTATTGCATAATCTATTATAGTAGAGGAGGCGTAAAAGGAAATTTGGTTAGTAGTGCTTAGTTAGTAGTGGTTAGTTAGTTAGTTAGTTACTCGAGCGGGTCAGAGTAAGATAGGTCAAATTAGTTACATATAGGCAAGTTTCTCCAGCTTGTAAGAGCCTTTAATATGGGCGGGTGCGCAAAAAAACCCATCGAATTTACACGTGCGCGGCAGATTTAGATCAGGAAGGAAAGTCTGGTGATTTAATCGTAATCTAAGGGCGTGGGAATGTAGCGAAATTACAAAAAGCAATATCTGGATTTAGTAGAGCGGTCTTTTTTTAGAGTTAAACATACCAGAGTAACTGAATAACATTAAATAATACCAAAGTAATACAAAACGTTAATTAAAATACGATACTCATAAATGTAATTATTAATTATGATTGTATGTAGACGTTTCCCCCACTTCTAAAAGTGGAAACATTATGTAACATTATTCTTCTATCTATAGAATTTAATAGGTTTCCGCTACGCTCAAATAACTACACATTTAGCATTGTCGCCTCCCCTACTTATTATATTGTGTCATAAAACCTGGTCTTTCCATAATATATAGCTTAACATAGAAAAAAAAAGACGGGTTGCACTCTGGGAGTGCCGGCAGAAGTGAAAACATTTTCTTTTTTTCTTTCTTCGTTATATACATAGAAAAAGATAAAAAAAGAACATACCATTCCATACCTATAATATAGCGCTAATCATAGAACCTATCAATTATTTTCTGCTAATTTTCTGCCAGAAGAAATTTAAAAAATTATGTAAAGAAAAAATAAACACAAAAAGTAATAAATTACAGAAAGAAAAAATAATCATAAAAAGTAATAAATTACAAAAAGAAAAAATAATCACAAAAAGTTTCAGAACGCCAGGTGGTTTGAACCCGATACTACCAAACTATAAGGACTTACAGTCGAAGTGCTTACCGTTTAAGCTACGACGCTATCTATGGTAAATTGCAAAATAGATAGTCTTTACCTAATCTTGTGTGACGTCAGTCGTCGGTTACGGTTCAAAGGTCAACTAATCCTGACGCTTCCTTAACATTTTACACCCATCCAACGCCGCTAAAGAAGTTTTCACTTCAAAAAATTAAAACGCTCCTGTAAAAGCCATATCGAAATAGTAGAAGAAATAAATCGACCCAAGATAGTTTGTGGGTCGCAACCCTTATCCGCATCCCAGCTTGTAAAAAGAGCGTGAACTGAAGGATGCATCTGGGTTAACTGTCAGGATGATATAACTACAATATAATTACAAACAGACATAACCTACCACGTCATACCAAGAAAATACTGTTTTCAACTTTAATTAATTGAAATTCTAGTCTGCCGACGTAGCAGATGTAGGTACTACATACTATCAAATACTGGTATCCCAATGAATTATTCAGAATTCGATTAAAACTATATCAAATTTTGAAGCAATTAGAATGGTTGAAAGAAATTTTGAAGCATTTAATTATTCAAAATCGATCAATTTAAAAATTAAATCGGTTCAGGCGGAATTCGAACGTGCGATCTTTCCCTTACAGGCGGAATGCTCTGACCACTGAAGCACCGAACCTTGCCTGAATCCATCCAAGAAATTCAACCAAGACGGATATAGAAGAATTTGGATTAATCGAACTAGACTGCAAATAAAATGAATGCTCAAGACGAGACCTGAACCCGCAATCATGTATTATACAAGAGGAATGCTTTGACACTGTATTTGTTATAATTGTGAAGTTTATTTGCCAAATATTTGACCGAATCCGGTCATCCACCTGTGACCGCTGTCGGCACACTTCAATCAAAACTTCGCGGAATCCAAATGTCTCACGTATCGCGATAAGTCTCCATCACCGATTATAATACGGTAAACAGTTTTTTACCGACAATCCATAATCTTGTATTGCGATTTAATTATTTTTCGTAATATCTTAATTTTATCGATGTTATTTTGCATAGGCTATTATTGTTCAGCTCGGCCAAAACATGCAGTTAAGACTGGGAATTTAAACCCGGACACTGAAGTGATGATGATAATTTGCTATTGTGAGAGAAATTAACATTTTATAACTTTATTAGAAATTTTCAAAAACAATTCTATTACAGACTAAAAAAAGATTTGTTACCAAAGTTACAAAAGATGTAACTTCTTGAGTCAAAACTATTTCAGAAGGCCAATCTGCTAATAAAGAAATCTGTTCAAAATTAAGTCTTGATCTAGTCTCCATCGCCCTAACGTTCAAAGCGATCAATTTAATTTTTGTTCTATTTTATAATTAATCTTATTTTTCTTAATCGTCGAAGAATATTTTCAAAGGTGTCAATGTACTTTCCAGAAAATTGAAGACTGACTAAGACTCCATTTTGAACAGACTGAACGTATGAAACACTACTTAATAACGTAGACCCATCTACGCCGTAGCCACTACTCATCTTCAAATATCTCCATTGTCAACAGATAGGGGGCTATGCCCTTGTGGTGGTGACCTTCGCACTCCAGGCCCCGGTACGCTGGGCAGCGTCCAGACTGCACGGAGCACCAAGACTACTGCTTGCAGATGTGTACCACCTGATATCCTTCGTGGCGACGGTCAATGTATGGCGAGGGGTGTGGGGACTGCTTGATGTGTATTTCTTTCCTGGTAAGTTCGTCTTTTTCTTCATTCTAGAGTTAGTCCATCCGCATCCGGAGCTTTCACCTCCTAGTCAAGGGTCCAAGGGTTTAGGGTGCAGCAGCAAACATTAATGCTTTTCTGGAGGAACGAAAACAGAAATTGATACGGATGGAATTGATTGGTCCTGAATTGTGCATTTCTCTCAGAAAATCTAAAAAATATACCTCAAATTGTTTTTGTAAACGGTAGGAGTAACCTTTTCTAAGGTAGCGACCCCAGACTCCGAGGTGAAAGCCTACGGTGCGACCCGCGATCAACGCTAGAATAATAAGAATTTGAGAGCGAGTGAAAGTGAGAGTGAAAATAGTTTTCGACCCTATCGTCTATTATTTAACAACTCGATACCATTTATGAATTTAAAGCTGTTTGAAAATTTTGAAGATGACATAAACCGAAACAGTGCCCCTAGCACGAAAAACTATCGTGATCATATCTTAATCGTGTATAATTTAGAAAACGGGAATTAACGCGATCATGGTATAGGTACTTACATACCTTTGATTGCCTGACGTTTCGACCAGGTTACACCGGCCGTGGTCACAGGCTGACTTTTTTTGCTAAGGTCAGCCTGTACCTATACTAAGTACCTATACCATGATCGCGTAAATTCCCGTTTTCTAAATTATATATCATGGAACGCGAGAGTTTAAAAGTTAGTATATCTTAATCGTATTAAGAGTATAGAGCATTGTAATTGGCCGCCTGCCTCCTGTGAATATTCGTGTGTCTGAAGCCGGCCAATGGCAATGCTTCGTTGTCTCAATACATATACGATACTATTACGATAGTTGTTCGTGCTAGGAGTACTGGTCCGGCTTCATAATGAATTGATTTCATTCGATATATGGGTAGCAAGTACCACCAAATCCCATCAGTCAGTACAAACAAATCATTAACCTACATTTCCAATCTTTACAGACTCTCCCAAACTCAGCAACTGGAGTTCCCACATCATCAGCCTCGCATTCCTAATACTCCTCAACTGCTCCAATTCGATCATAGTTCGAGGGGTATACATCGACGCGGAGGAACCCGCGGGAGAATGCGTCGTATTCCCCTGCCATTACCTTCGTCTTTTCTTCCACAAAGAACGTACAAAGAAACGGCATAAAAGAATCATTCAAGCTGCAGCTGCTTCAAAAATACCTGACGTGAGTGAAGCGAGTCTTCCTTTACAGATTCCGGAGGAAAAAGTTTAGCGAAGTCCTTAGCAAAAAAAGTTACAATTGGCTTTGAAGTAGTGGACTTTGTTTGTAGGCCTTATCCCCAGTGAAGAAAGTGATTATGGAAGTGCTTCTTAGGGGGATTATTTCGCAATATGCTCTTCAGTTGTGTATATCTTGAAGCTATAGTTGTATATAGTTCTTATGACTTTTGAATCGTTTTGTCTTCCGATGTATGTGAGTTAAACTATCATAATTGAAAAAGTCAGCGGCATTTATATGTTTACTATGCCATTATTATATCACAAATTGTGAAGGAACATAATTCCAACCTCATTTTCACGACCCTTTTAATATATGGCAGACATTTTATATAAATCGTGATGTTTTTTACGAAAAAAACCGACTCCATCTATATTAAAATGATAACCCTACGCAGTTTCTAAAATTTCACTACTGCACTAATGTTTTGAGCAATCCTGAATGTTCCATGTTATCAGGCCTGAAATTTTGAATTCATAATATTGCATTAAAAAACAGATTTTATCACAGCTTATAAAAAAAAACAACTTATTCACCTCTGCACGTACACTATTCCTTTCCTAACTATGAGTGAAAAGTACAATTTCAATTTGAAAGCGTCGTGCATATACAGGGTGTAATCGTTAAGTGTGTCCAGGCGATTATTCCGTAACTATTACAGATATCAAAAAACTTTAAACTGATATCGAAAGTACGTTACCTAATGAGTAAAATGACATCAACAACTTTTTAAAAATCAAACGAGAGGTATCTAACATTTTGACATTAAACACTCCCATACATTTAGTATGAGATTAGTAGAAAGGTTTTAGGTACGTACACCAGAAGGGACTTCTTTATCTGGGTACTCTCTTCTGTAGGCGATAATGACCGCTCTATAGTTACAATCATATTTGTAGTCAATTTTTAGCATATCTCTCTTTTCTCTTTTGGAATATGCCATTTTGCAATCAATAAATGAAACAATCACGATTATTAACGCAAATTAAAAAAACAACGATAAATTGGCGGGAACAACAACCCGAGATAAAAGTTTTGAATTTAGAACGAACACCAAACAGCATCTTTTTTTTGTAGTGTATTGCTTTTCAGTTAGCTCAAATTACTTAAGGCGATATTGAAACACGGTTTATTACTAATTTCAAGTGGTAAGATAATTAATTTACACATGTATCCATTTGAAAATCATCATTGTCATATTATACGTAATCATAAACTATGATTAAGGTAAAATGGGTACTAAGATCACTTAAAATAAGGAAACTAAAACCTTTCTACTAATCTCATACTAAATGTATGGGAGTGTTTAATGTCAAAATGTTAGATACCTCTCGTTAGATTTTTTAAAAGTTATTGATGTAATTTTACTCATTAGGTAACGTGCTTTCGATATCAGTTTAAAGTTTTTTGATATCTGTAATAGTTACGGAATAATCGCCTGGACACACTTAACGATTACACCCTGTATACAGACATAGTTATATCCCTAGCCATCGAGACTATTTTATAATAAAAATTATCGGGAATTATCTCGGTCATGGTAAAGGTGTTATTTACTTTAATTTAGTTTCAATTTCCTGAACGTATAACCAGGTTAAAGAGGATGACTGACAGGTTGTCTGTTAAAAAGTTAGAACCTCCTGTATGTTGGAGTCGGATAATAATTTAGCATAAGTGTAGTGATTTCGCCCCACTCGTGGCACTGATACATAGTTCCTATACGAGCTTCAAAGTTGACTTTATCTCATTTCATATTATGTTAGTGTATATTTTGAGTGTGTCGTAGGTCGTAGGATAATCTACCTTTAAACAATACAAAAATGAATGTTTCTTTGTAAGTTCGTCATGCGTGCCCATAGAGTAAGACATTGACATGCTAAACAAGGTGGTAAATAAAAAAATACATTATAATCATGACATCACATCAGTTCCTTTATGTACTTTATGTATTTTATATACATCATGATTTCTTTATAGTCTTACAAAAGTGGCTCTGTTTATATGTAAATATGTCTTCTTATAATTTAACCTAACTTATTACCGAGTTTGGAGGGTTTCTTTTATTATTTGATTTTCTTAATGCACCTGTACACAACACAGAGATAAACAGAGTTGCCATTTGTTGTAAGACGATAAGAAGTTTATGATATTTAAAATAATGTGATATATTTTTGTTAATGAGTTCCTACGCCATTGTGTAAATGGTTCTAAGGAATTTTAAAATAAAAAATATAATAAGCATAAAATTGTTTAAAAAAAATTCGAGCATTAGGTAGTATTTCATAAATGTAACATTAATAAGCTAGGTCTGTGACAAACCATATAAATCATATTCGTACCATCCGAAAGAAGCAAAGAAAAAGAATGAAAGAAAAAAAAGCCAGTCAGCCCAACCGCTCATTGAACATTTCTCCACTGTACTCTTTGCAAGTCAAAGGGACACGCGGAGAAATCATGTAGCCCAAACATAGGCTACAAGAATAGAAATTCAAAAGTAGCAACACACCTTAAAAAATTAAAAAAATAAATCTTTCACTAGCCATTAAAACTTTATAATTTATAAATAGTATTACATATCTATGACATGACATTATGCGTATTTTTGTAAAACTTTATCATACATAATTATGCAAACCGAATGCATATATAGAATTTTGAGAAATTAATAAAAGTTGGTAATCATACAACCTAATACCATTTCCAAAACTTAAATTTAATTAATTAATCGGTAGTTTCTGAGATGTTTCTTATCAATAAATATTGTACATTTATTGAATTATGTCCGCTTGTAGTTTAAAAACTAGTAATCATTTATTTACTGATACAGGATGTCTGTCTTTGGGTATCTTAACAAGCTTATAACTTTAACTTGGAGTGATCACCAGGTTAAAGTTCATGTAAAATTCTAAGTTAAAGTTGAACTCATGACAAAAGTGGTTTAACGGCGATAGCTTCTCTATTGCTCGTACAACAAGTTAACACGATAGCTTTACAACTCCAGCATAAAAATACAAACACTATTGTACATTTGAAATAAAACCACTTTTAGGGATTCTGTCGCGATTTATTTGTTACTATTTACTTTTAGAACGACGTTTTGACTACTTTTCAGCAGCCATGTTCGCGGTTCGCTGCGATAGAATAGATGTAGATAGAATCCGTAAAAAATGGTTTTATTTCAATGAGTGATATTCGAGTATACTTTAGAAAATATCAAATACTGTACAACTTGACTAGTATAATTCAAATAGTGTATCAATTTAAAAGCAAATTTTTTTTAAAATATGAAATGTACTTTTTCATGTAAGCTGCAGTAAATGTAACTCTTTATTCTATATCTGTATAGTTAATAAAGTTATAATGAAATTATATTCCTACCAAACCCCACAGTGTGTTAAAAGCGTAATGATGAGTTATGTTTCCTCGGCTTAATTTAAGATTAAGTATTCGTTCTAAGTCAAATTTACGGAAGTCTACTAATAGTAAGACGAGAATATGTAAATACGAAACAATAAATATATAAGCACTAAGTGGTTCTGTTTCATTGTGGAAAGATAAATAAACGCATTGATAGTAAATTTTCTGTTTTATAAATAACTTTAGTCGATAATTTATATTATTATTATTATTTCAATTTGGGGACGCCGGACGGCCAGACGGATGATCCATCCGCAGCTTCTGCGGGCCATTTCATCCATTTCCCCGACCCTCCCCTGAGGGAGAGTTTGGTTCTCCAGCCCTCACAGCGCCCCTTCAAACCTCTTTGTTTCCTTGCAGAAGCTCGCAATCCGTTCCACCTTCAGATCTCGTAGCTCCTCTGTGTCCAGTGTGTCCGTTCCCAGGAGATTCCATCTGATCAGGGAGTACATGGGGCACTCTGCCAGTAGGTGGAGGCTAGTCTCCTCGCTCTCCATGCACTCCGGGCAGATGGGGTCGGTCTTCACACCTATAACTGTTAAGTGTCTGTTAAGTCTGCTGTGTCCTGTTATTATCTCTATGACAAGCCTCATATCCCCTCTTGAAAGTTTGGTGAGTTGGCTTGTCTTTTTCTTGTCGATGCCTTTTATGAAGATCTTTGACTGTCTCAATCCGGTCTTGGATCTCCATCTTCTGTTGGTTTCGGCTATGATACTGCAGCTGATTACTCCCTTGGTGATCTTGTGCGATATTGGCAGCCCGGGTTCGGGCCCCACCAAGTTTTCTTCTGCTCCTTCTCTGGCTAGTTCGTCCGCTTTCTCATTGCCTGTGATTCCCTTGTGTCCGGGTACCCATGCGATGGTCAAATCAGTTTTCTTAGCCAGTTTCTCTAAGGATTCCTTGCATTCTTTCACAATTGCTGATGTTGTCTCTACTTTGCTTAGAGCCTTAAGCGCAGCCTGGCTGTCGCTGTAGATTGTCACTCTTCCTGTGTTATTCAGGTGGTTGACCATCTCGGCGCATCTTTTAATGGCGTATACCTCCGTTTGGAAGACGCTGGCGAATTATAACGATTTACGTTGTTTGGTGACCGCGTTACAAAATGTGAAGCTTCTCAAGATAAGGGCTATAATATTGTGTGCATCTGGACCGAGGGCCCAAATCCTATTAATATTATAAAAGAAAGTTTGTAAGTATGCATGGATGGATAAATGGATGAATGTTTATGAATGGAATTTAATGAAACTTTACAAAAATGTAGCTTATACATCAGAATAACACATAAGCTACAATTTATACACGTAACTGATATTATAGCGATAACTGATATCCACGCGGGTGCAGCCGCGGGCAAAAGCTAGTAGAATCATAATAGTTTTATTATAATGAGTGTTTTGAAGCAATTACTTAGTTTTCACTGCTTTTAATCTAAATCGATAACAGTTTTATTTTACATTTAATAAATTTACGATTTTGTTGCTTTAAAATGTCAGAAAAATTGACCTTCTTCCCCGAAACTTTGCCTTTAGCTTGCCATCAGGTGAGGTGAAGTCAAGAATTAAAAAAATCGCAACACAGCCAATAGAAGGATGGACGCAGCCCCGGGTACTAAAGGTGCCAGGTGAAAGAGAGTATAAAAAAGGTACATTTATCGTTGGCTGTACTGGCCATCGCAACAACATTCGAAGTAGGAACGCGTTAACCAATTAAGCAATGCTGTGGTAGGACAGTTCTATATGAAGTAGTGAGTACACTCATGTAGAAAATTTCCCAATCGTGTTTTGTACAAACCCCATATATAAAACACTTGTGTTTATCAGAACACTATCTATTCCTAGTGCTCACTTTACAGCAAAAAATACATTTTTCCAGCACTACCCTCAGCTAAATTCACACGTCGTCCACTTACCATTATGGTGACAGATAAGCACACGGTCCACCTGATGGAAAGTGGTTACCGTGGCCTATGGAAGTGTGCAACACCAGGGTCATTACACGCGCGCTGACAAACCTACAAGAACCCCCATATTGTAGTCGCTTGGATTTCAATGAGGTGAGAAGTATCAATCGTAGTATAAATTATCCCCTTTCATTATTACGATATCTCATTGAAAAGCCTCAATCAATGTCAATAGAGGCGCTCAATCAATGAATTAGGTATCGTATATTTAATTAAATGAGAGTTCATACGAACCGTAGAGCAATTATTCACAAGACAATGATTTATATGGCTGGACAAGACGAAAATAGTACCCGATACGTAGGGATAAATATAGTCTTAGGAAAATTATTATAGGTCTCTACCCTTTTTGATCATTACAATTATAACTTTGCACTAACTTTCACCCTTATACAGAGGGAAGAAAGTTGAAAATGCCGCAAAAGATTGCAAATCAGGAGATTCATTGAGTTGTCAATTATTCTGATACCCTATCACATGACTTACATTATTATAATTGTTTTTGTTATAATCTTTGCGTCTTGACTGTTCTCGTGTGAGATTTCTTTTTGTTCCGCTGAAGGTAAATTATAAGTTTGGACCCAGTTTTTGGACCCTTGATAGATCTGCGGGGCTCAAGTGAACAGCATCTACAAGCCGCGACATCTGCTGCACCGGCGCAAGATCTTCCCCAGTTTTGAGGGGCTACAGAGCAGCTAAAATAAACCAATCAAGATGTGTAAAAAATGAATCTCGGGCTTCAAAGTGTGAGCTATGCCTGCTACGGAGATTAGCATATGCATGATGACGATTTCTTAAATCCCACTCAGAGTGGTTACGGGCGCCTATTGACGTGTGCAACACCAGGAAAGTCACACTTGTGCTGTCAACCCTGTAAACACAGAGTTTCTGTGCCGTCAGTGTAGACGACAAAACAGGACTAGTCTTAGGTCTTCCCACTGAAAACACATAAACTATCCAGTGAGCTTTGGCTACCCTACTCACCGCCGGCAACACAACACGAGGTTATTATGGCCGCAGTATTCTTTAGGGCGGAGGTACTTACCCAGTCGGACTGCTCAATTGTACGAAAATACCGTCGTGTCCCACCTCCTACAAATACTATTATATCTTGTAAGTTACGAAACGCCTGCCATACGACTTATTAGACAAATTTACATCATTCAGTATCTTCAATCTTTTAATATTAGCCTATAAATAGGTTCAGGCGTCTTCCTAATGCAACGTAACATTGCGTTATCTACTGGCCGAACTTGGGTAGAAGACTGATAGTCCATCTAAGATCAGATTGCTTGAACTTTGTAATTTGTTCTCTCTTTCGTTCATAGGATTCACGGTGTAATACTTTTATATGGTAGGTAAAACAGTTTCTATTTACTAAATATTAAAATTATAAGCTCTACAGCTTATTATGCTTCGTAATAGACAAAAATCTCTACAAAGTTACACCCTTCTTCTCGATAAAACCGGGTAGGGTCAGCATCAGATAGATCTTAACTAGCAAAGTACTCAAAATGTTCTTAATGAGATTAATGTCATGCTGACTGTACTATAATTATTTATTATATTGGTCGTATGCAACCCCACCAAGATCTACGGGGCTCCATCTTCTTAAGGTACCGGGTCTTAAAGCGGTGCGTGTCAAATCATCTGCCTAGGTCGTGCAGGTAGGGAGCGGAGACCCTCACATATATAATAAATATACCTGCCACAATTCTTTGGAATGCACCTCAATTTTGCAACAAGCTGCGTGCAATCAATTTGAAAACCTGAAGAATAAAATAACCAACTTCACTTGCAAGACCGTATGCTTGGTATAGAGCCGTCTTTTCCATACAACGATATTATTATTTATTATTTATTTAGTCACAACAACCTTTTAATTGTATTGAATTTGTCAGAGGACGAAAACGTCAGTAACCCATAGATATTTGAGTGCTCTCGTCTTCGATAGCTTTTCTTATTACGCGGCTCCTAAGTATTGAAGCGTGGTCATATAAAGCCTATAATCTTCGCAAAGAACTCAAGTCCAAAAATATTTATCGTTACGCTCTGGTAGTTACAGAGATTAACTCGTTCAAACCAATTAGATAAATATAGATTCAGACTCATTTTTATTAATAAAAACACCATTACTATTTCAAAGCTTATGATGTTAAAATAGGTACTGAGTTTTTTATTGCTCTAGAACAGTGTTTTCCAATTGCCGGGACGTGACCCGGCACCGGGCCATCAAATAAAATACCGGGTGGTACCTCAAGCCCATCTTCACCAATAAGGACAATATCATCAGCAAATAGCATACACCAGGGGCTCTTCTCCTGTATCTCCGATGTCAAGGCATCCGTTATCAACAGGCTTAACGCCGAGCCCTGATGCAAGCCTACCGCCACATTGAACTCGTCGGTGTTGCCAGCAGCGGATCGTACATAGGTTTTTGATCGTACATACATCCCACAGATCAACTCTATGTACTTCCACTTTCTCTTTCAGGGCCCACCACAAAACAGTTCTGGATACCCGATCATATGCCTTATCGAGATTCACAAACTCCATGAGTTATTGTGCGCACGCCTATAGTTTTCGCACAGTTGGCGAAGAGAAAAAATGGCGTTTGTGGTCCCGTGGCCAGGCATAAACCCGAACTGATTTTGGCTAACAACGCTTTCCTCTCGTACACGCTTCTCTATCAGTTTCTCCCGAACTTACCATGCTGTGTGACATAAGCTTTACTCCCCAATAGTTGCCGCAGTCTTTTTTTTTACCGTGAGGGAAAATCCTTCATGAATGCTATGCCGGACTCCTACCGACTAAAAACCCTTACGTACCGCCTAATAGCCTGCGGTTGGTAGCCCCGAGCAAGCCCTCGGAAGGATGTCCCAGGACTACCAACAGACCTGCGGCTGCGGCCTCGCCTAAGGGGTGGTTTGGGTGTTATCCCGCGTCTATGGGGGTGGGAGTAGGGTGTCATGACATGTCAGGGGCGTGCGTGAGTCTCTCACGTCACGCTGCCGTCATGGGCCTGCTTCTGTAAGGACGGTGAGCAGCCCACTCACCGTCCTCAGGACCCCGGTCATGGAGGCCGATGGTCTTCGGCGAAGACACGTCGGCGGCGCCCAAGCCGCCGACTGCAGAACTCGGGTGGGAGAGTTCTCTCCCGCTCCCGCCCCGCCGCCTCTTTCACGAGCATGACTTGCTCGCAGAAAGAGACGGCGCAGTCCCACTTACTCCCGCTGGAGACCATGGCTCGCACCATGGTCTCGAGCGAGAGAGTGTTTAGTTGCCGCAGTCCTGCACATCGCCCTTATTTTTAAAGATGGAGATTAGTGACTAAATAGGTGATACCTAAATGTTGTAACCTATAAAAATTTGTAGTATTTAATGGAACCAGCTTGGCTTAAAAGTATTTAGTGGGTCACAAAGCAGTGTGAAAATTACCGGGCCATGGCAGAATAATGTTTGGGAAACACTGCTCTAGAATATTGTGCAAAAAGTGGCTTAAGCAGGAATTGTTTATAGAGTAAACTAGCGGCCACCTTTGACTTCGTACGCAATGGGGTGAGTTAGACTTTCATTCAAATTATCATCTTCTGTTTTAAGCCTAAAACACAACATCTATAGAATAGCCTCCGTAGCGTAGCGGTAGTGAATGCGGCCGCTGCACAGGAGGCGCGCGTTCGATTCCCACTCAGTACAAATTTTTGTATGCATGAATATGGGTATTTGCATTGGGCTGGTCGTGCCTCCGTGAGCACGTTAAGCCGTCGGTCCTGGTTGTCATACAAATATTTATGGCAGGCATTACGGGTAGTTGCGAGCCCCTCAAAAAGTCCAACAGCTAGTCTAACTGCAATGCTTCGATATAGCCTTGGGGTTATGGAGTACAGATGGCAGTCGCTTCACGGAAAATGACGCAGTTTAGCCAAATCCGCAGTTGGACTAGTAAATGGATTTTAAGATACAAATCAAACAACATAGCATTTTCATACACAGTTACAACCCCCGTTTTACCCCCTTAGGGGTGTAGTTTCTAAAAATCCGTTCTTAGCGGATGTCCACACCCTATAAAACGTAGATACTTTGCCAAATTCCAAGTTTGTAGGTAGTGTTTGTATCTATGTGTGAGATTTCGTGATTAATCTTAGACAGTAGAATATAATCTTAGACTGGTATTTCGCTTTTATATAATACATAGATAAGCATTTGAATTATGTTATACATATATAACGGTCGTTTAATTTTAGTACCTAGGTAGTACTATTATCTATTCTGTGCTCCTATTCAATCTTGTAGTACAAAATATAATGCTGATTATACATAACCTAAGTTAATCAAAGAACAAACATTAATATCATACCCTAATTTCTTGGTAGTATTCCATACAAACATACATATCTTACGAATTAACCATACACGTTACCTACCGCGTCGCGGTTTAAGTAGTAAACAATAATTTACGATATTCAGATATCATCTGTCTATACATGTATAACTATAGGTCTACATATGACAGTGAGAATGTTTATGTCTGCTTCAATTGAATAAGATATAAGTTAGGTATTTATAAACAATTAGCTTTTTCCCGCGGCTCCACTCGCGTGGATGTCGGTTATCGTGACCAAACATATCCTATATGAACCTGTACTAATTTTGCGGAGAGTCTCACACAAATTTCCATACAAATATAAAAGTTATATTTTTTTCTAAAAGATATTTTTAATCGTGTAACATTAAGTAGGATTATTTTTAACGACAAATTAAAACTGAAACGTATAATCTAAATATTTACAAGAATTAACAAAATAGAGGAATAGAGGCCAAAGAGTTTAGGCGTCGAAGCATTTCTCCCCATCGATGTCCACTGGTAATGTTCCCAAAAGACTGGCGACATTGCCCCGTTGGATTACAATGCCAATTCGTTGTGCAAAAACAGGCCAGCCGTTTGGTCACGCTAAGGATGGACCAGTCGCTTTGCAATTTCTTTGTAATGTTATATTATTTTCTGCGAATACACCTCTGCCTACCCCCTTGGGGATTTACAGGTGTGAGTAACTATATGTTTGTATGTATGTGAGTAGATTGTTCTACTGAGACTTTTAAGTGTCAGTAGTTCAATGATGTAAACAAATTGAACTATTTGCTGATACGAAAAAGTATCACTAGTTCAATCAATTGAACTATTCCTGGAACTACTGAGAATAGGGTTATTTTTTCTCTTTTTTCGGGGTGTACCCCATCTTACGAATGGCTTAAGCATTAGCCAGCCAGTTTATTAAATGTGGTTATAAAATGTTACGGCTGAATATCATTCAGGTCGTTCTTTGAATGGCCCCGTTTAGTTAACAGCCTAGGCAGTTAATTGGACGGCTGATTAAGCTAGATGGCGGCGACATATACATGTACATAGAATGAAAAAAAACATCGTTAAACAGTTTGGTATTAAAACATCATTAGTAGGTCTTAATGGCGCACATTGGGAGAGGCCAATGTGCAGCAATGGACTGCAGTGGGCTAATTGATTGATTGAGTAGGTCTTAAGATCATTTTTACTAATATTCATTCATTTCATTCGTTTATTTATTTCGTGATTACAGGGTAATATAGATGTTTACAAGGTGCTTTGGTAGATACTATGTTCCGCCGATTGGCATACAAAATAATAAGCATGTATTAAATTCAATACGAAATGCTCATTTATATATATAGTCAAACAGTTCTTACTTTATGACCAACCACTATCTAAACTTAGGGAATTCAATAATTTCCTGTCATAATTTAGAGAATTCAATTTAATGTCAATTTCAAATTTTATTTTATTTTTAAATAGGGCAGATGTATGATAATTTATTAATATCAATTTAGATAGTTATTGATGAGAATCTTAGATGTCAATTAATTACTAATAATGTCAAGAACATAAGTATTCCAATAATAAATAAATGCTAATAAACCGTATGTTTTATAGGAACGCCTGGTCTATACCTAGCAATGTAACTATTATTATTAATTGGCTATATTAGTCAAGATCGATGAGTGCCGGATACTGGTCCCTTCAAATTAATTGGCAGGCATACGGACTCCATGTCTCTACTTAAGTAACCAGCCCCTCTATACAAGTGGCAATTTGCTAGCTGGCGTTTGGTGGAATAGAATGACGAATATATGGGATTTGAGGTATATGACAGTCGTTAACGCATGTCAAATACGTCAAATCCCATACATTCGTCATTCTATTCCAACAAACGCCGGTTAGCGAATTACCACTTGTCTATTGTATATCGACTTGGTGTTACAGGTAGTTGAATATGGAACATGTGAGACCCTGCAACTACGAGCGGAATTCTCTACCTGAGATCTTAAACAATTACAAAACACATGTTGCCCAGTACGATAGTCCTTTCTCATATTTTATATCGATTAAATGCTGTCTGAAGAAAATCCATTGATTTATATCTTGAGAAAACCACTTTCTTTTTTTAGCTGTTTAGTTGTTAAATTGATAAAAATAAGATACGGATTTTGGTGATATAAATGTCTTCAAAAAAAGTACCTAACTATTAAAAGCTATTAAAATTGAATGATCATTCTAATAAGATAGGTAATAAAGTGTATAATAGTAGTTTATGATACTGTTGCATAATAAGGGTTCTTATAACACGAGTGTGTTTTAAAAAAAATGAACCGGCAGGCGAGTTTTTTTATTGTATCACACGAGTGTTATAAGACCAAGTTATGTACAGTGTCATAAACTTCTTTATCTACTCTCATACTATAATACATAAACCAATTTATTTTACAAACAAAACCAAACTTTTCTTAATTTAAATGTAAAATGTTGGCGCCAAACATCGATTGCGCATGCGTGTTTCTTTTTTTTTCTTCCGAATCGGCGGTTCCTTTTTTTAAAGTTTAGGTTCAACCTTCTTGGTCCAGATGGAGGTTATATAGGTGTATCGTTATGATTAAAAAGTTATTTAATGATATAGGTGTCCATACAAGACCTGTATCGTAATAAAACTTTTTTTTTGGCCTGTGCGTAATGTTTGTCATAAGAGTTTTGATGTCAATTTTATAAACTTTGTATTATAGTATCAGAGTAGATAAACAATATAATTCAGATTATCAACAATATTTTTGATTCACACAATCAAAGATTCTTTACATAATATTAAAAGCTGCTAAAAATGAATGATCATTCTAATTAGATAGGTAATAAAGTGTATAAACAATATAATTCAGATTATCTACAATATTTTTGATTCACACAATTCTCAAAAATTCTTTATAAACAATAAGGAAACAAATACGTTTGATAACTATGATATCGATCAATCAAGCAGCCCACTGCAGTCCACTTGACTGCTGGACGTAGGCCTTTCCCAATTCCGTCCGACCATCTGGCCAGGGGGCGTCTTACCTTTCGCCTGCCTTCTCGCGGTCTCCACTCTAGGACTCGTCTGGTCCGGCGGCCATCGGTCCTTCGACAGACGTGGCTACCCCATTGCCACTTCAGCTTGCTTATTCTATGAGCTATGTCGGTAACATTGGTGTCGGATGACCTCGTTCAGAATTCTATCCTTTCAAGATATCATAATAATAAAATAATTTTGTTTCTGTTAATAATATGTTTCATAAAAACTAGCTTTTGCCCGCGGCTCCGCCCGCGTGGATGTCGGTTATCGCGACCAAACATAGCCTATGTCCTTTCTTAAGGTCTAATCTACCCTTATACCAAATTTGTTCAAAATCGGTTCAGCGGTTTAGGCGTGAAAGACGGGACAAACAGACACACACATACCCTTTCCCATTTATAATAATAGGGGTTAAAGTATGTAATTGCCGTTTCATTGTAATAGGTACTTCGAATTGACATAGAACCTTCATGGTTTGAGATTTTTGAGTGAAACTTTTTCCACATGGTACCTATGTAGTTCTTCATTTAAAAATGTGCAACATTCGATTATCGACTTTCAGTTGTTTTTTTTTTTATTCAGCTTAGACAAGAAAGATGGATACTTCGAAAATTCGAGTGATTTTTGAATACGAGTTCCGACGCGGATCTAACGCGGCAGAAACAGCTCGCAATATCAATGTTGCGTTTGGAGAGGGGACTGCTAATGAACGCACTGTGCGATTTTGGTTTAAACGCTTTCGTGATGGAAACTTTGATTTGAAGAACGAACCACGAGGAAGGCCGTCCACACAGGTGAATAACAATGAATTGAAAGACATGGTGGAAGCCGATCCGAGCCAAACTACCCAGGAATTAGCTGCATGGTTTAACGTTACCTTACAAACAATATTGACTCATTTGCGTCAAATCAATAAAATAAAAAAATGTGAAAAATGGGTACCTCATGATTTGACTGATCTGCAGAAAGAAATGCGTGTTGAAACTTGTGTTGCCTTGTTGAATCGATACAGAAATGAAGGAACATTGGATCGAATTGTGACATGTGATGAAAAGTGGATTCTTTACGATAACCGTAAGCGAAAAATGCAATGGCTGACCCCAGGTGAAACGCCACAACAGTGTCCTAAAGCAAAGCTTACCAATAAAAAGGTAGTGGTAACTGTTTAGTGGTCTCAGCATGGTGTTATTCACTATAGCTTTCTACGATCTGGTCAAGCAATAACGGCAGATGTCTACTGTGCCGAACTCCGAACAATGATAGCAAAACTAGCAGTGAAACAGCTATTATTGCTCCATGATAACGCGAGACCTCATACAGCACGAGAAACCGTTTTAACTCTACAGGAACTGCAATTAGAAACTATCCGTCACCCTTCGTATTCGCCAGACCTTGCTCCAACAGACTACCATTTTTTTCGTGATTTGGACAATTTTCTATGTGATAAAAAGTTTTCTTCTCAGGAGGCAGTACAAAATGCTTTCACACAGTTTGTCGAATCTAGATCACCAGAGTTCTATCGCAAAGGCATAAATGACCTTCCTACTAGATGGCAGCAATGTATAGATAATAATGGTAATTATTTTGATTAAATAAATACGTTAAATTAAAAAAAAAACAAATTTCAATTTGTCAGTACAAATCGGCAATTTCATACTTTAACCCTTAATATTAATATGGATACTGCGCACTTTCTTACTCTTCATTCTCTCTCCATCTAAGCCAAACCAAGAACTTTTATTGGAGTGACTGCTATCTGACCTCACCAACCTGAGAGGAAAACCTACACCCAAAACTTATTCCTCAATCAGTAGGTGTCCTAACTAGTAGATGAAGTTTGCTGGGTCCAAAAACACCCATCAAACAAATATATTATTCCATATATATTTCACTAGCCTCTCCTTTTCCTTTTCTTTCAAGTTGGTACGCACTAGTGTAGAAATACATGAGATCTATGATAGCTTTACGTCAGTAGTCTGACCGTCTGTGCAACACCGGAGGAGTCACACTCGTGCTGCCGACCCTGTAAACACAGAGAGTTTCTGTGCCATCAGTGTAGAAGGCAAAGCAGGAATAGCCTTTAATATTCCCACTGACAGCACAAAAACTCTCCAGTGAGCTCTGGCAACCCTACTCACCGCGGGGAAAACCACACGAGGTTATTATGCTGCGGT
The DNA here is from genome assembly GCA_949126895.1 of Eilema caniola. Lineage (NCBI taxonomy): Eukaryota > Metazoa > Arthropoda > Insecta > Lepidoptera > Erebidae > Eilema > Eilema caniola. The sequence goes on from OX421470.1 coordinate 23,496,485, forward strand.
ATTCTGTATGGCGGAGGTACTTCCAGTCGGATTGCTCAAATGGATGGAAATACCATACAAGTGTTTTACCGCAGGCAGTCGCACACAACTACAAGTGTGGAACAATGGTCTCATTCAGCGTTATGTTGTAGGAGTGGTGCTGCAGATTGCAGGCAGCAACAATTTTTAGATTGTGAATACCTACGTTCTATATTTTTATAATGATTTCATCGTCTCAGGTGTTGTACATGGGCATAGTCAGTGAGGTATCCAGGAATCCAGTACAAAGTGTTTATTAACTACTTTTTTTGTATATTGCGGAACTCCGTGGTGATTTCCGTGGTAATGTCGAACCGACAAAACCACACGCCTTCATGGGTCATAAATTGTCGAGGGTGAGATTGCCTCTGGCAGACCCCTCACGCCCGGCTGCCCCAGAGCCATGGCCCCCTCAGGGATATTTTTACCCTAGCTAGACAAATAACTAACATAACCTTTACATATTAACATTTATTATATAAAACACCATTTTAACCTAAAAGCGTAACAAAAATGTAGCCAGTAGCATGAGTATACCCACTAAAATCGTACACTAAAGTCGGTGAATGCGATCCTGGTAATATACTCCCAATTGGTCAGGTCACACTTCTCGATCTTGCAGCCAGGGGATCCCGTTGTGCTGAGCCAGTCAATCCTGCAATATTCAAACCCCAACATAGGTAAATAATTATGTTGCAGTGTTATAGTAAAAAGGTAATCAATTATTCTCTGAGTCTATTTATACTTTTGATTATACTTTTTCTACAGTGTTTACTATTGAACCCGACAGGTTTCGCCTTACGACATTTTCAAAGGTAAACATTGATAGTTATGAAGATTTCAAGTCTTAAGCACTACGTTATTAAACATATTTCTAATGTGGGTAGTTTTATGGAAATTGAGTATACCAGTTACAATTTGGTTTAGATTGAAAAAAAAATTGAATCGGTCCAGACGGGTATCGAACCCGTTATCCGTTTCTCTTACAGAAGGAATACTGTAACCACTGAGCTACCGGACTACACAAATTTCTCCTTATATCCATATTTGTAGCGACGGTGGAGCCGTCTACCGATAACCTTACGAACTATTGGAACCAATTATTTAGCATACATTTTTTAATCATTTTTTTTTTAATTTCATTATACAAAAATTGGAAAAAAAAATCTCCTTACGCGATGACTCCTTGGCGTATCAGTTCAGCCCCTCTAGACAAGTGGCAATTCGCTAACTGGCGTTTGATGGAATAGAATGACGAATGAATGGGATTTGACGTATTTGACATGCGTAAACGACTGTCATATACGTCAAATCTCATATATTCGTCATTCTATTCCACTAAACGCCAGCTAGCGAATTGCCACTTGTCTAGAGGGGCTGTTCAGTTCTTGGTTTATCGCTCCGCTTGCATATTGCTGCGATTCTGTCAGGGAGCCGGCGGCGTATCGTAGAATACAATGACAAATGTATGAGATTTGACGTGTATGACATTCGTGGCGTACCGTAGAATAAAATGACATAGAAATGTATGGGATTTGACGTATATGACAGTCGTCAACGAATATTATACAGGTAAATTAGCTTGGAGAAATTTTTTGCGTTTGTAGTAGTGTATGGTCAGCAAATAAAAAAAAGACGGGTTGCACTCTGGAAGTGCCGGCAGAAGTGAAAACATTTTCTTTTTTTCTTTCTTCGTTATATACATAGAAAAAGATAAAAAAGAACATACCATACCATCCCTATAATATAGCGCTAATCATAGAACCTATCACTTATTTTCTGTCAGAAGAAATTAATAAATTATAAAAAGAAAAAATAATCACAAAAAATAATAAATTACAAAAAGAAAAAAATATCATAAAAAGTAATAAATTACAAAAAGAAAAAATAATCACCAAAAGTAATAAATTATAATAAGAAAAAATAATCACAAAAAATCTTTCATCAATCTTTTGAACCCGATACTATCTGAAACTATAAGGACTTACAGGCGACGTGCTTACCGTTTAAGCTACGACGCTATCTATCGTAACTTGCAAAATACATAGTCTGAACCTAATCTTGTATGACGTCAGTCGTCGGTTACGGTTCAAAGGTCAACTAATCCTGACGCTTCCTTAACATTTTACACCCATCCAACGCCGCTAAAGAAGTTTTCACTTAAAAAAAAACTACATTTTATTTTTAGATTTTATTTTTTTAAGGTAATATACCTTTGTGGCTGGAGCGGTTACCTATCTTAATCCCGAATTTTAACATTCCGAATATCATAATCCAGAAAACGTTTGGCCAATTTTTCATAATCCTGGTTTTTCAAATTCCGAAGTTTTATTTTCCATATAATCGCAACTCCGAATTTCATTTGCCCATTTATTCATTTGTACGACGTTTTATAATCCAGACGAACGAGTTCCAGACACACGAAATCTAAATGCACAAAATCCAGATGACCGTAATCCATATGCACGAAAGCTCAATTTTTAAAACACAAATTTTTGAAATACAATTAATTGATATCCAGTTAATTGATATCCAGACAAACAATATCCAGATTTCTAAACCTAAAACTAAACCTCATATGGCGTCTACTAACTACAATTGGAGACCTACTGAACAAAACACACGTTGCCTTAAAATATATATGTATGCATGTAAGCAAACAAGCATGCATGCAGGCAAGCTGGCAATCAAACCGGCAAGCATGCATGCATGCAGGCAAGCAGGCAAGCATGCAGGCAAGCAGGCAAGCATTAGTGTTGCTCTTCTCCGGCGCTGCGGGAAGTGCAGTCCTTCCGCCCTTGCGTAACAAAGTTCGGGCACCCATGCTCGCTTCCGCAGCCCTCCGCGGGTGTGCGTTGTTTTATAGACAATTGTTTAATATAATTTCGTATAACAGAAAATGTTTCGCATAATTTCGTTTCATAGAATAACCAATATAATCATTATATTTAATTAATATAATTTTAAATCATTGAATTTTGTTTCATATAAAGAACATTAGAAAAATCAGAAAAACATTAGAATAATCATTTCATAGAATATCAAATCAACTATTCTTAATCATTATATTGTTTATTTAATAGAAACTTATTACAAAGAATAACATATTATCATATATATGGTTTTTATGAACTAAACAATTGATGCGTCTACAAGGGCGACGGAGCCCCACTACGCGGGGCTCCTACTTCTGGGTGATTCTTTAAAAATAATTCTACAGCTTGATAAGTTTGTTAAACAAAAAAATTTGATTAAAAATTGTGTTTCTGTGAAATATGTTTCATTGTAGGAAATTGTTTTTGAAACAATAATATTCGAAATAAAAATATAAGAACCAAATATTATATGAAGCATTTTCTGTGAAACGAAATTCTATTAAATTTCTTTCTACGAAATAAGGGGCTCCCCTCCCTCCGCGCCTTCGGTTCTTAAATAACACTCTAGTGTAGGGCAGACAAGTACCACGGCGAGTCGGGTCGGGCGTGGTACGCAGTGTTCACGAGCTCGCTTTCCTGATTCTTTGATTATACCTGCATACAAAACTGTTCATGCATGACATGGAAAACAATAATTTAAACAAAATTATGTTATATTTATAAGTCTTCAGGCTTTCATTATATTAAGTGAAATTATTTATGTCTTAAGTGAACGTTAGATTTTTTATTATTATATCAACCGTTACAAACCCTAAATGAATCGTATAAATTTACTGATTTTTACTATACCTGTATATAGTTTAGCTGGAACACGATTTGTATGGGAACCAAATAAAAAGATTATGAAAATTTGGTAATAGTTTATTTGGAAAATGGTACGATGGGAAACAAAAAAAAATATTCTGAGAATCTGGTATAACTATATTTGGATTATGACAATATGGAAAACAAAAAAATACTATTTGAAAATTTGGTTTTAGTGCACCTGGAAATTGATTCATCTGGGAAATGAAAAACGGAATTATAGAAAGTTGTCATTCATTACATCTGTCTTTTAAAAGTTCTACCAACCGTTTTCGGGGTTTTAAGATTCGGGTAACAGAAATTCGATATTTCAATAGGTTACCGGCTGGAGCACACCAAATGCGTACACGTCTACGCATACGCACTACGTACTAATACGGACGTGAAAATGTGTATCCACTGCATTGTAATCTATGGAACTGTATGAGGCAGACAAGCCAGTTCCAAACATTACAAGCAGTGAATGCCGGTTTTCACTTCAGTGAAGACGTGTATGAATTAGGTGTTCTCCGGTCATAAATGTTTTATTCTAATAATTCATCAACCCCAGGCATATCACAATCATACCCATCCTCGCTTTCATCAGATGAATTATTTAAATTAATTATGATTCGTTCTGATATTGTGTCTAAAGCTGCGTCTCTACCCTGATATTTATTTTCCTCCTCAATAGCATGCAGACAAACTTTTATCCATTCCTCTACAGTTATGGCGTTCATTTTTTCTTCAGCTAATGACATTATAACCTTCATATTCATTGCGACATTCTTTTTTGCGACATATGTTTTCACTATCCTCCATATATTTTCTATAGGATTAAACTCCGGATGGTATGGTGGTAAACGCAGCACAGTATGACCGTGCTGTCGTAATATTTCGTCTATCTTGTACTCTACAAATCTCGCCTTGTTTTGCAGAATCAGTTCATATAATTGAGGCTTAAGCAACGTGGATGAATGCTCAATGTTTCGAAATGTCAACCAGTCAATCATTTGCTGTTCTAGAATACTATTCGGTGCAGGATTTTGTATTGAGTTATAATATGGTGCGTTGTCAACAACAACAACACTATTTGGTTGTAAGTTGGGTATTAATTGAGTTTGAATCCACCTTGAATAGTTGTCATTCATATTGTCGTGGTAATTTCCACTTTTTTGGTTGACTTGAATGATTAAGCGGTATTGATGAACAATGATTAAGCGGTAGCCTTCCGATATATGTTGCCTCAAACCTGAAGTGCTTCCATCTGACTAAGATTTCGAAAGGGTATGTGATGTATGTATATATGTTTCGTCGGTGTAAACAATTGGTCGGCGTTGTTCACGATATTCAGCAATTTTCATCAAATAATTAATTCGCAAGTATCTAATTTCGTGTTTTTCCATAAGAAGTTTCCGGTTATTTTCTGTTTGCTTCCAATTAAAACCTTTTCGTAACGTGCTGACACAACCTTTATAATCGATATCTTCTTTCAATTTTGCGTGCAAAGTTTTCAAAGTGGCAACTTCTTTATTTGTGATGTGGAAGTCATGAATTGTTCTTCTGATAACTTGTTGATCAAAGTTATCGATTACTATTGTAGGTTTACGATTCGGTTTCTTGTTAGGAGATTTAAATGTTACTTCCTGATCTGAAGGACGACATTTGCTTTCTGATACTACCTTTCTGACGGATGCTATTGAAATTCCTGTTGATTTAGCAACTAATTGAGTGGGGGTCATAATATTTGTACAAACAGTTCAAAATTTCTTTAGTTTGAGAAGTCAAAGGCTTGCCTCGACCATGTTTTAACACTGGAGCCATTTTGAATTAACAATATAAAGTTACAACACTTACACACACATTAAACACTTCAACAAATATTATAACAATAATAACAAACAATAACAACAATCAACAAATACAAAATTTAACAATTAAACTACGTAATAATTATAATTTTAGAATGAAATGTGTGCTTTATGTTCTAACGGTACCAAGCGACTGACGCCGGACTGCACGTGGCACCTGGGACAGCGTAAACTGGTTTATTCTGGTTTTGTGCGTGTTTCCACTTTCCACTATCAAGTGACGATTTATTTATTTATTTTGTTTCGTAATTATTATGGTCAAAACTTTTTACCTATAGCTAAACTACTATCATCTAAAGAACGACACGATATTTTATTGTTTCACGGTAGTCGCCTTGTCGTTTGCTCAAGGACGTGAAATTGAATGTTTTTTTTTTATAAAGTCAAAACCTTTTTCTTTAAAATATTTTTTTTTTTTATTGAAAACAAAAATCAGAGTGTTGCTAGGGATAAGTATAAAATTATATAGTAATGTTAGGATATCGAAACATTTTATTATCGGCCAGAACGATATAGTGGAAACGCGCTCTAAGATCTGAGTAATATACTCACCACTACATATGCAAATATTTCTCGAGACTAATTTCATTGTACACGTCAAATACAATAGTAATTTTATTCTACGATATGCCCACTAGCGAATTGCCACTTGTCTAGAGGGGCTGATCTACATTGCGTAATGATGGGATTACATTTGACTTTGACATGACAAAGTAATCTATTCCGGAATTTTATCAATACTTGGGTACCATCCAAAAAGATAATTACAATGAATACAATGATTCATAAACGATAATCATCTCTTGGAAAGCTTCTAAGATATTTATCTAATTCAGATCTGACTATAAAATTGACATTGACATTATGACATACCTGTAGTCGACAGAAAGGTCTATATCAGTAGAATACAAAAGGCTAATTGGAGACGAATATGATGATGATGATAAAACAATATATTATTTACAAAACGTCAACGATGACGAAATGATTGAAATTCTATTAAATTCTATATTTTCATAATTATTTCTCAAAAATGTCCGAACGGCCCACAGATGTCTTCCTGTGGCTATCTTGCCTTCTTTATAAAACTGACAATCAAACATTAATATAATTGATCGCATAATTAATTACAATAAAATACTACGATGTAATACTTTACAACACTATCTATCTATACAATTAACAGCAATAAGCTCTGTTATCTTTACTTGCGTGATTTAACATTTTATCTTTCATTAGTCCTTTGAGCACGTATTTTTTTAGTTTTCAAACAATGTATGGAACTCTGCCGAGTTTTTTTATATTTATGATCACTGCTTCGCTCCTTTGAACAGTAGCTTAATAATATATAACTTCATCGATAAACGGGCTATTCAACACAAAAATATCTTTTTTCTCCTACCTAGGCCGAAAGTTCAAGCCGACAAGGGACGAAAGTACCTACTACATCCTCACCCGCGTGTTTGCCACACACGTGGGACAGAATGTAGTACTTTCGTCCCTTGTGACACAATATACTATTCTAATTGAACCAGTAGCTCCTGAAATTAGCACGTTCAACCAAACAAACAAATAAACTCTTCAAATTTATAATATTAGTATAGATAGTATAGGTAAGCATAAATAATAGGGGTTAAAGTATGTAATTGCCGTTTCATTGTAATAGGTACTTCGAATTGACATAGAACCTTCATGGTTTGAGATTTTTGAGTGAAACTTTTTCCACATGGTACCTATGTAGTTCTTCATTTAAAAATGTGCAACATTCGATTATCGACTTTCAGTTGTTTTTTTTATTCAGCTTAGACAAGAAAGATGGATACTTCGAAAATTCGAGTGATTTTTGAATCCGAGTTCCGATGCGGAACTAACGCGGCAGAAACAGCTCGCAATATCAATGTTGCGTTTGGAGAGGGGACTGCTAACGAACGCACCGTGCGATTTTGGTTTAAACGCTTTCGTGATGGAAACTTTGATTTGAAGAACGAACCACGAGGAAGGCCGTCCACACAGGTGAATAACAATGAATTGAAAGACATGGTGGAAGCCGATCCGAGCCAAACTACCCAGGAATTAGCTGCATGGTTTAAAGTTACCTTACCAACAATATTGACTCATTTGCGTCAAATCAATAAAATAAAAAAATGTGAAAAATGGGTACCTCATGATTTGACTGATCTGCAGAAAGAAATGCGTGTTGAAACTTGTGTTGCCTTGTTGAATCGATACAGAAATGAAGGAATATTGGATCGAATTGTGACATGTGATGAAAAGTGGATTCTTTACGATAACCGTAAGCGAAAAATGCAATGGCTGACCCCAGGTGAAACGCCACAACAGTGTCCTAAAGCAAAGCTTACCAATAAAAAGGTAATGGTAACTGTTTGGTGGTCTCAGCATGGTGTTATTCACTATAGCTTTCTACGATCTGGTCAAGCAATAACGGCAGATGTCTACTGTGCCGAACTCCGAACAATGATAGCAAAACTAGCAGTCAAACAGCCCCGACTCATGAATCGATCTTCACCATTATTGCTCCATGATAACGCGAGACCTCATACAGCACGAGAAACCGTTTTAACTCTACAGGAACTGCAATTAGAAACTATCCGTCACCCTCCGTATTCGCCAGACCTTGCTCCAACAGACTACCATTTTTTTCGTGATTTGCACAATTTTCTATGTGATAAAAAGTTTTCTTCTCAGGAGGCAGTACAAAATGCTTTCACACAGTTTGTCGAATCTAGATCACCAGAGTTCTATCGCAAAGGCATAAATGACCTTCCTACTAGATGGCAGCAGTGTATAGATAATAATGGTAATTATTTTGATTAAATAAATACGTTAAATTAAAAAAAAAACGAATTTCAATTTGTCAGTACAAATCGGCAATTTCATACTTTAACCCCTAATAATATTTCGGTATATACAGGGTGTAATCGTTAAGTGTGTCCAGGCGATTATTCCGTAACTATTACAGATATCAAAAAACTTTAAACTGATATCGAAAGTACGTTACCTACCTAATGAGTAAAATGACATCAATAACTTTTGAAAAATCAAACGAGTGGTATCTAAAATTTTGAAATTAAACACTCCCATACATTTAGTATGAGATTAGTAGAAAGGTTTTAGTTTCCTTATTTTAAGTGATCTAGTACCCATTTTACCTTAATCATATTTTATGATTACGAATAATATGACAATGATGATTTTCAAATAGATACATGTGTAAAATAATTATCTTAGGTACCACTTGAAATTAGTAATAAACCGTGTTTTAATATCGCATTAAGTAATTTGAGCTAACTGAAAAGCAACACACTACAAAAAAAGATACTCTTTGGTGTTCGTTCTAAATTCAAAACTTTTATCTCGGGTTGTTGTTCCCGCCAATTTATCGTTGTTTTTTTTTTAATTTGCGTTAATTATCGTGATTGTTTCATTTATTGATTGCAAAATGGCATATTCCAAAAGAGAAAAGAGAGATATGCTAAAAATTGACTACAAACATGATTGTAACAAAAGAGCGGCCATTATCGCCTACAGAAGAGAGTACCCAGATAGAGAAGTCCCTTCTAGTGTACGTACCTAAAACCTTTCTACTAATCTGGTACTAAATGTATGGGAGTGTTTAATGTCAAAATATTAGATACCTCTCGTTTGATTTTTAAAAAGTTATTGATGTCATTTTATTCATTAGGTAACGTACTTTCGATATCAGTTTAAAGTTTTTTGATATCTGTAATAGTTACAGAATAATCGCCTGGACACACTTAACGATTACACACTGTATATGTCGCCGCCATTCAATGAACGGCCTGACTGATATTCAGCCGTAACGTTCATTACAACATTTAACAACCTAGCTGGCTGATGCTTAGGCCATTCGTAAGATGGGGCACCGCCATGAAATAAGACAGAAAATTACATACATATACCTGTAAATCCCCAAGGGGCTAGGCAGAGGTGTATTCATAGAAAATTAGTGATAGGTTAATTGAGAAACTTAAGCAATCCGACTTGGATAGGTTAGGTTAGAAGGTTACGTGAAGCCTTCGTGATTTTTTTTTATAACCATGCAGTAATAACTCATATAACTCATTTTTCTAGCTGTTTCATTAAATGGTTAGGCAAGTAACTAAACGTCATCGATCTAAGCTATTAATCTAGCCATTTAATCAAATGTCTGAACACTATTCAGGCCACTAATTGAACGGTGCCGTTCAGTAAACCGCCTAGGCAGTTAATTGAACGGTTGATTAAGCTAGTAGGCTGCGAGACATACATGTGGTCTAACTGCGCCTTGGTCCCCTGTATCTTGCCGACGATGGTGCCTTTCTTGGAGTTCTTCACCCAGCCTCCGATGCCGAGCTGTTCAGCCAACTCCTTACAGTACTTCGTGAAGTAGCAGCCTGAAATTTAATATAGCCGATATTTAGACCACAACTTCATTAGGTTAAAAAGGGACCAAATCCGCAAGGTCACAGGCATCTTGACCAGTCACTGTTCCCTAAACAAGCAGAGGCTACATGGGGGCAGAAGAAACGCCACATCGTGTGCTAACAGAGTGCCGAACAACGGGCGAAGTTCCTCCAGTCACCAGTGTCGCTCCGGGAAGCATTTGAAAACCTGAAAAGGCTGCTGGCTTTTTGGGAGGATCTGGATTGGTTGGAATGAGAGGTAAGACGGTACGCACAATGGCCTAATCAAGAGGATAAGTGCGGAACAGCCCAGGTAAACTAAACCATGTATTTAGACCACACTTTTCTATATTTTGGTAGAAGGGGGTACATCCAAGAAGAGCTGGCTTAAGGTCGTAGAGGATAATGTGTGGGTTAATGGTGTCGCTGCCGAGAAAACATAAGATAGTGCGCAGTAGAACGCAGGATGGTGAAGCCCGGGCTCCGAGGTGAATACAATGCAATTGGGGCACAACGCACGCATAATGGATTTTTTATACCTATGGGAGATGATACATGGATCACCCAACAAGATCTTTGAAATTGACAAGTGGCAATGTTTGTTTGTTTGTTTATTAATTCAATAACAATTTAAATTATATTTGAATTCATATACAAAGGTCCTAATACAAAATATAAATCAAATTATGAGCATTAAATTCGCCTCTCTACTCAACTTTGTCCTCGCCTTTATACATGAATTTATACTCGACTCTCTACTGACTTCTCTGCTACTCTCTCTCTACTCGACTCTGTACTCTCCTCTATACTCGCCTTTCCATTGGCCTCTGTACTCGCATCTCTACTCGCCCATCCACTCGATTCTCTTTTCGCCTCTCTACTTGATTCTCCCACTCGCCTATCTACTCGCCTCTCTACTCACATCTTTACTCGAATCTCTACTCAACTCTCTATTCGATCTCTACTCGCCTCACTATTGGCTGATTGGTTGATTTTCTATTTGACCGCTTCTATATTTAGCTCGTTACTCGACTATGTCCATTCCGAAGCTCTAATCCACCTTTGTTCTAAATTTCATGAGTATATCTTTGCGCTATTGAAAAATGACAAACTTTGATCCCCTAACCGTACCCCCCTCCTTCTACCCCCTTTTTCACGATAAAATGTAGGCTATATCCGTTCCCTAACTCATATCCATCTCGGTACCAAATTTCATCGGGATATCATCAAAAATCATAAACATTCATCCCTCCCCCCCCCCCCCCTCCCTTAAACCCTCTTTTTGCAATAAAAGGTTATCTATGTTTGATCCCAAGCTTTACAGCCCCCTTTTCGTGATAAAAGGTCGCATCCGTAAAGTATCGGTAAAGTATATATTTGTTCTCAAGGTCTAATTCATCCCTGTACCAAATTTCATCAGGATATCTTCAAAACTGACAACCTTTCATCCTCCATGGCTCTACTCCCCCCATACTATCCCTCTTTTCGCGATAAAAGGTAGGCTATGTTCATTCCCAAGCTTTAATCCATCTCTGTACCAAATTTCATTAGGATATCTACAAAAATGACAAACTTTCATTTAAACTTTCATCCCCTATTTCCCCCCCTTAAACCCCCTCTCTCGCGATAAAAGGTAGCCTACGTCCGTTCTCAAGCTCTAATATACCTTTGTACCAAATTTCATCAAGATCGGTTCAGTGGTTTTGGCGTGAAAGCGTAACATACAGACAGACAGACAGACAGAGTTACTTTCGCATTTATAATATTAGTATGGATTTTTACTGCTTGGTATGCAAAACAGTGCTTAGCTATGTCCAATTATGGTGTGATTTTAAGGTTACGTATTATAATAACTACAGTTATTTTAACTATTTTCAAGACAACTACGGTCAAAAAAACTACTGTTTAAAACACCTAAAGATCGTTTCACATATTTTTGTAATAACTACTGGTCGAAACAAATAACGGACGATTCACCTACGGTTTATTCAACTACAATTAATTGTGCTAAGGTTGATTGAACTATGTATGAAATACCTAATAGTCGATTCGCCTACGGTTTATTGATACTACTACTTTGTCACAGAAATTTACGTTGTTGCAAAACCGACTTCATGTAGTCTTGTCTGTCAAGGTCGACGGAGCCCCGCTACGCGGGGCTCCTACTTCTGGGTGGTTTATAAAAAAATAACCACGAAGGCCTAATGCGGGAGCTTCGCTACGCTCCGCTCCCGCATTAGCCTTCTAACCTAACCTATCCGACTCGGGGTAATCTGAGTCGGGGTGTTAACGATAATGACGTTTTATTAATAATTTAATAACAAAATGATTATTTCTGTCACAAAGTAGTAGTATCAATAAACCGTAGGCGAATCGACCGTTAGGTATTTCAAACATAGTCAACATGTCCAATATCTTAAATGAACATTATCGACGGTAAAAAGGAAAAACACTTTAAGCGACACTTTTGTCGAAAATGAGTTATATACATATTTGGAATCAGCGATTTTTTCCGCGTCGATTGGTCTTGGTTTAGTAGCGATCTGACCACTTTGGTGTCGCTTCAAGTAATGGCACTTTTAGGCATATTTTTTCCAGACGCTAAATGAAGTGACACAAAATTGTAGTGAATTTGGTCAAATTACCGCTTAAAGTACCGACTCCATAGTAAGATTGTTATTTGATGTGTTTTTCTTTTTCTGTTTCGGATATCCTAAGTCACTTAAATCGTTTTTCTCCGTCATAGAAAATGCGGTGTAAAGCACTATAGGTGTTTTGGCTCACTCTTGCATTACTAGTGCCGAGTCGCTACATTCGTTTTTCCTTGCTTTCATTGTATCTGTAAGATGGAGTTAATGTGTTTTGCCTTCACGATCATTATGACATATTATGGATTTCAGTATTTTTTGCAATTGCAGAAAGAATCGATAGTGACGGTTAAAGTAACACCATCAATTTTTTTACAGAAATTTTTAAATTAACCGACATCGTCTTTTATTCCCATAACGTCGGTTCATTTAATTTCGTTGACTATCTAAATAAAGACGATTGTCGCTTATAGTAAACATTGTTTTCAAAATTGTGTACTTAAGTTAACTATTCAAAATCATTCATGTCGCTACATGCAATGTATTTTTGTCTCTTTTGTGGAAGTTGCGTAACCTATGTAAGCAAGTGACACGTGACGTGGCGCTTCATTCACCGGTGAACTGTCGTTGCGGCACATACACAGGGGAAGTGGTTAGTGGCATTCCGCTGTCGCAGGGAATTGTTCTGGGTGGTGACCTAAACGGTCATGTGGGTGATAGGTGTAGTTTCCACGGTGTTTTTGGTTACCGTAGCCGTAACCCAGAGGGTGAGCACATTCTCAAAACGTGTGCAGCTACCGACCTTGCAATCGTGAACACGTATTTCCAAAGGAAATCCGAACACGGGGAGCATGCTACCCAGATCGATTTCCTACTCACTAGGAGGCACAGCATCAGCAAGGTAGCAAACTGCAAGGCCATACCCCGGGAGAGTCTCACTACGCAAAATCGTCTCCTTGGCATGGACCTCTGTGTGAAACTCAAAAGCAAGCGTGTTGAGCAGGGCCAGCGCAGATCAGGTGGTGGCTGCTTGATGAAGCCAAGTCCCAGAGTTTCGTCTCCGTTATCGGTGACAAGTGCGCCGATGCCGAAACCGAATCAGTACAAGATTGCTGCGACTAGTTGCAGGCAGCTATTCTTGAGGCAGGCACGGCCGTGCTCGGCATGTCTAAGGGTAGATGCAAGTGTAACAAGGACACTTGGTGGTGGAACGACACAGTCTAGAGGGAGATCAGGGCGAAGAAAGCCCTCTTTAAAAAGTGGCATGCGTCTAAATCTCCCGAAGACCGCGACGCGCACAAAGATACTAAACGCGCCACTAAGAGAGGGGTAGCCAGGGCCAAACGAGACCACTTGCAACCGCTGTAACACAAGTTGGAATCGTCTGAGGGGCAAGCACATCTATAAGTTGGCGCATTCCAGGCCTAAAGCAGCGCAGTCTATATCCAACGTCCGCTGCATTAAAGGCCATTTGTTATACGAGGAAGTCGCGGTGAAGGAGAGATGGCGCTCATACTTCCATGAGCTGCTGAATAAGCAGCATAAAGAGGTGCAGTTATCAGACCTCCCTCCAAATCAAGGACTAATGCCACGAATAACGCCTGCAGAAGTCCAGACTGCCATTCGACGCATGAAGGACCGGAATGTCGGACCCGACAATGTCCCCATCGAAACTTGGAAGGCAATGAGTGCACGTGGTGTGGGCATCCTGACTAATCTTTATAACCACATTTTCCCCAGCGGTAAGATCCCGCACCAGTGGCGGCTGAGTATCATAACGCCAGTCTGCACGGGCAAGGGATCGGTGCAGGAGTGTGGCAGCTACCGTAGTATTAAGATAATGTCCCACACCATGAAGCTCTATGGGCAGATAATCGACACCTGTATCCGGCAGGAGAATGCACTCTCGGAGTGTCAGTATGGGTTTCGTCCCGGGTTCGGGACCGTGGACCCGGTTTTCGCCCTAAGGATTGTCGCGGGGAAATATAGGGCGAAGAACACGCCCCTGCACTGCCTATTCCTAGACATGCAGAAGGCCTTCGACTATGTTCCTCGTGCGGTGATCTGGTAGGCATTGCGGTCCAAGGGAATCCCTGAGGCCTACATTGACACCATCCGAGGCATGTATCACGATTCCGGTTCTGTGGTTCGGTCCGCTGTTGGCGACACTAAAACCTTTCCCATCACCGTCGGGGTACACTAAGGATCCGTACTCAGTCCTTACCTGTTCAGCTTGATGTTAGACGTTTTGTTGGACAGCATCAGAGACTGATGGCATTGCTTTGATGGACACAGACAGGAACAGATTGGAGCGCCGCGTGAAAGTGTGGAAGGAGGTGCTTGAGACCGGCGGTCTGAAGTTAAATGTGGCGAAGACAGAAAACTTGGTATTAATCTCAACAGATCCCACACCCATCCGTATTGATGACTTGGTCGAGCGCACGGACCAGGTTAAGTACCTGGGATCTGAACTCCACGTGACCGCTGACATCGACCACGACGTCAAGGCACGTATTGCCGCCGCGTGGGCCAAGTGGCGGGAAATGACTGGCGTCACATGCCATCTACAAATGCCAACCAGGTTGAAGGGACAGGTCTCTGAGACGATCATTAGGCCTGTCCTTTTACACGGCCGTGAGGCGTGTTAGAGCGACACAAGCAGGGGCTGCGTGTCACGGAGATTAAAATGCTGCGGTGGATATGCGGAGTCACACGTAAAGATCGCGTGAGAAGCTCTCGCATCCACGGCAGCCTTCATGTCCGTGACATAGTAGATAAAATGCAAGAGAGTCGCCTTCGCTGGTGTGGCCACGTCTTATGGCAACAGCCAGGCTACGTGGTTAACAAATGCCTGACAATGGCGTCCCCGCCGGGTCCAGGTAGAAGGGGTAGGCCCAAAAAGTCCTGGCTTGACGTCGTACAGGGTGACATGCGTGCAAATGGTCTCACTAAAATGGACGCCCAAGATCGTGCGAAGTGGAGGAGGAAGAGCCGGAAGGCGGACCCTGAGCTCCGAGGCCGGGATGGTGACGGATGCAATCAGGATAACATCTGAATATCGATAATGATGATGATGATGATTATGACTAGTAGGTATTCCCCGCTGCGAAGTGTTTGTTCACAGTCACATCAGTCTGGCTCAACATTTCGCAGCGAGTTAAAACTGGGTATAAATATAGTACTAATTGCTCTACAATATTTTAGACGATTTTTCCACTTTTTAACTATTTTCTAAAAAGAATATTGTATTTTGTCCCTGGAATAGGTATTATTTGTGCGATACTGTAAATCAGTAAGCTTTTAAAACAATAAAGATTATAGTTTATTTATTTTATCCTTGAATTCTTCGTTTTATTTTGGTATCTATCGGTAGCGTAGGAGGGATTACAGTTAAAAATTCAAAATTAAATGATAATTTACTAGTGGTTATTGGGTTTTTCCTTTACTTAATATTTTATGGTTTTGTTGGAAAACTTGTTTTTCCACATCTTGTGTCTCAGGCTGCATGGCGCTTCAGTTGTTTTTCCTCCAAGCTAGATCACCCATTGCTTGTCACTTAATGTGTTTTTCCTCGCATTTGTCAAGACACTGGTGTTGTGGTTAATGCGTTTTTCCTTGCGCAGTATTTAATGAAAAAAACTGAAGCGACACATAACTCCTCTTATATTGCCTAGAGATTTTTTGTAAGTTTAATGGAAGAAAGTACCTAAAAAATTAAGAAACTGTTTTTTCGCTGGTTTTTCTAACTTCGAATTAGATTTTTTTATGAATTTTTTTCGAAAAAATTTAACTTTGATTGTCTCTCCTGTAAAATTCAAAAAATGTCGCTTAAAGTATTTTTCCTTTTTACCGTCGTTATATTAATCGTCCGTTAGTTCAAATAATTTTAGTTTATTCGAAATTATGTGTATGAACAAGTAGTCGAGTCGACCAATATGCGTTATGACCATATTATGTGAATCAACCGTAGTTATCTTGAACATAGTTGAAATAACTTTAGATATTATGATACGGAACCGATTTTAATTGGTATTTCTCGTAGTGTTCTTTCCTCTTCGGTTTCAAATAAATGAATTTGTTTCGTTAGCCAGAGTATTGTAGAATATAATGAAGTATGGAATTGACACGTATTTTGACTTTTGGACGTTTATGACAGTTGCTAACGTGTGTCAAAACCATACATAGCTCAATCTATTATATTGTACTAGCTATCTATTATCGAGACCTAACATAGCCTTTGTCCTTTCTTAAGGTCTAATCTACACCTATACCAAATGTCATCAAAATTGGTTATGTGGTTTAGGCGTGAAAGACGAACAAACGGACACACACATACACTTGCCCATTGCCCATCTTTGAAATCTTAGGCAACCTCAACTGCGAGCCATTATCCATTATACCTGCTGATTTATGGAGAAGGTGTAGACTGTTCTCTTGCGGTTGGAAACCCTGACAGCAAGCGCCCTGGCTATTATAATAACAATAATAAAATTTTCTTTATTAAAGCAATATTCGCTCAATGGGTTAGTAACAATTTCTTACTTGGCTATGTTAGTTACAATAGTTACCTAATTAATAAACAATGACAAATTAAAAACAGGAATGAACGAAAGCCAAAATCAAATTCAAAAGGTATTAGGTATATATCAATGTCAAATGATTAAAATTAGAATAATAAAATAATATGCAATGTCAAATATATTAAAGAATATTAATAAAATATAATAGTTAATTGTATTTAAGATGATTATGAAAACGCATATAAACAAATCATCGAAAGTATGAATGAGTGAGACCTCATGGCATGCCTTACTACGTGATAAATCCCCACGTATATCCTCCCCCCTTCCCCTGAAGGAGCTGGAGAGGGAGGTTATGTCGGACTCGAACCGACTACGCCGTCTGTCAAGGCGCAAAGATGCAAGGCCGAAGGTGAGGTAGTTAGTGCATATCCCTAGCACCCCGGCTGACTTACTTGGGTATCTAGGTACACTTCGCCTTCTAAGAAGGGTTAAAATTATTGATAACTGAATTAACCTATCGTGAATACGCGTCATAAGTTTTAAAGTGATCACAATATACGGTGCAATGAACATGAAAGTGAAATTGACAATCTTATACTCATCATAATCACTTTTGGAAATCAACCAAGTAATCGAGGCTTAACACAATAATTGTTGATCATCATAATGATTGATGATTCCTATTACTTATTAAGAAGATTTATTGATAATTGCGTCTGCCAAAGAAGTACGACCGTGTCCAGACAGGTTTTGAAATGCAACCAGAATTACCCTTATGGGTTTATTATGTGTTGTCACCAATTCCTGTTGACGACAAACAAGCTTATTACAAGTTGACTGATGGACAACTCAAACCCATGACCTTCACGACAGCATTTAGGCGCTCTGCCAAATAAGTTACACTAGTTCCGCCTCAGCAGGAAGAAATGCGTCATTCTGGCGTCGTTGCGAAATAGCATCTGTCGAAATTCCGTAGACTTTGCAAAAAGAAATCTTTGAAGAAACGTTAGTAAATATTTAAATGAGTTTATGCCAAATATTTTTATTTATTTTAAGAATAACACAATTAATTTGTAATAAATCTTAAAACGTCGACAGTTAACAGTCGACAGTACTGTTAAAAAAAGAGTAATGAGAATAACAAGAAGAAACATGAAATTTTTCTACTTTTTATGATCCTAGCATTCTCCTTTCGCATCTTCTATAAGAACAGCAGGACAAGAACGCGCATCGCAGGACGATGCGCGCCTCCCTAAACCGGGGGCGAACCGGGATCCGAGTGGTCCCCCCTCCCGAGGAAGGCCAGACCGAGAGGGATGGCCCTGGGTCAGCCGGTGTGCGAGGGATATGTAGCCTGACAACTTCACCTTCGGCCTAGCACAACGACCCACAGACGGCGTGCGGTTTAGTCAGTTCGAGTCCGACATAACCTCCCCGTCCGGCTCCAGAGGGGGGGTATCCGTGAGAATATACTGCACGTAAAAAAAAGGACAAGAAAAAATGATAGAAATGTTTTTTTTCAGTTTTTACTACGTTAAGTTACGGCTTTTGTTTTACATGGTTGTATGCGACATTACTTTATGATTACTGTAATGATATACATGTAGAATATAAAGTTTTTCTTTGTTTGAAAACTTTACGCTACTAAAATGTCCACCAAAATCAGGAAAGTAAAGCCCTGAGAGTCTTAGTAGATCCCCAAACTATCTGCAATATGTCTTGTTCTACCTTTCCTGTGAAAGCTCTTGATGGTGGTAAAGAACCACCTTCCAGGTAGGTTGGTAGCTTGTAGAGGGCGTGACGATAGCCGTCATCTTAAATGTTAGCGAGTCAGCGTCCAAATTGTTCATTGACAT
This sequence comes from Eilema caniola, assembly GCA_949126895.1. Lineage (NCBI taxonomy): Eukaryota > Metazoa > Arthropoda > Insecta > Lepidoptera > Erebidae > Eilema > Eilema caniola. Next base: position 23,515,484 of record OX421470.1, read on the forward strand.
CGACCTGAATGCGACGCCTCTAATTATAGCGTGATAATTGATTAGCTCGCGACAGATCTGCTGACGATCAACTAATGAACGAACGGAGTACGAAATAATGAGAAAGATATGGTAAACATACTCTTAGTAGGAGGATTAATTAGGTGTTATAAGTGTAAGATGTAAGTACATAGGTAATGTTCCAGGTGCATGCAAAGCTTGGCGCCCAGGGTCCAATAAGATTCTTTACTTTAGCCTTTACGACTTTTAAGGGAACGATTACCTTCCAATCACGAGAGGTAAACCTGCACCAGAACTTTGTCATACATAGCCACAAAACCCTCCATAGTAATCTAATCTCGGTTGGATTGCGTTCAGGGGTCAGCAATTGCATATCCGGGCAGGGGGGATTTTGGTCGCAGCACTATTGGGACCGGTGGGTGTCACGAGGTGCTGCGACGACAATCCTCTTTTGATGAGGCCGTCAAGCTGAGTGCCACCATTGTTAACATGGTACGTGTATGTAATGCTTTCATGTTACCATCAAGCGAGGTGAAGTCAAATTGACATGTCCTATATAAAAAAAGAAACATTTTATTTTCGGGCTGAAATCTCTGTGGATTGATCCGCTTGATTTTTTTTATTTTTATTTAATTATCAGAATACATACAATCAAATCAATCTTACTTAATGTATCGCTAAAGCTACTGGAGCTTGTGTGCGATATATATGATTCCATATTCAGTAGGCTCATAGATATTGCACATTTTAAATTGGCATGGAAAAGAGAATAAGAAAACAATAAAAAAACAAAATAAGTACAACAAATCGTAAACAATCGTAAACAAGACATCTATACAATCTACTGCAATCGGAGTCGCTGTACCGGCCCATAGTGCTGCTCGACGAGGTGGGCAAACTCTTCGAAAGAGTTATTGCCAAGCGCCTCGTCGAGCATCTCTCTAGAGTGGGGCCGGACCTGGCGAACACCCACTTTGGGTTCCGCCGGTGGCGTTCCACTGTGGATGCCATCATGCGCGTGAGGACTCTGGCGGGGGATGCGGTTGCCCGGGGCGAGGTGATGTTGGCGGTGTCCTTGGACATCTCCAACGCCTTCAACACCTTGCCCTGGAGTTGCATCAGGGAGGCACTCGTGTACCACGACGTGCCTCTCTACCTCCGCCGCATAGTCGGGGCGAACCTGACAGAGAGAGCCGTCATCTACCCAAGTTCGACGGGAGTCGGTAGGCGTGAGATGTCGTGCGGTGTTCCACAGGGGTCGGTCCTGGGGCCGCTCCTGTGGAACATCGGTTACGACTGGGTGCTTCGCGGAGACTTCGCGTACGGGGCCACCGTCACGTGTTACGCGGATGACACGCTAGTGACGGTGAGCGGGGCTACGCACCGCGAAGCGACCCTGAGGGCCACGACCGCGGTTGCTCAGGTCGTCGACAGGATCCGGCGGCTGAGTCTCGGGGTGGCTCTGCACAAGTCCGAGGCCATGTTCTTTCATGGCCCTCGGCGCAGGCCAGGCCCGGGAGCTAGCCTAACAGTGGGAGGTACTCCCATCGACATCAAGCCCCGGTTGAAATACCTGAGGCTCGTGCTTGATGGCCGATGGGACTTCGGACAGCATTTCCGAAGTCTGCGCCCCAAGTTGGTGCTCACGGCGAATGCCTTGGGCCGGTTGTTGCCCAACTTGAAGGGCCCAGAGTCCTCCTGCAGGAGACTCTACGCGGGTGTCGTGCGGTCCATGGCCCTATACGGGTGCCCCGTGTGGGCGGACACCCTGGAGGCCAGATTCCTGCCTCTGCTCCGTACGGCGCAGAGCACGATGGCCTCCAGGGCCATCAGTGGATACCGCACGATATCCTTCGAAGCGGCGAGTCTCCTGGCCGGATCGCCACCGTGGATCCTGGAAGCGAGGGCCCTTTCGGCACTATATCAGTTCCGAAAGGAGGCGCGGGAGCGAGGATTCGATCCCGAGCCCGAGGATATTCGGGCCGAGAAATCCCGGCTCCACCAGGTCATGGTGGCCGAGTGGGAGCGACGACTTGGGCAACCACGCGCAGGGTACGCCGTCATTGCGGCGGTAAGGCCCATCATGGGGGAGTGGCTAGAGAGGCCACACGGTAGCCTCTCGTACCGTCAGACGCAGATTATCACCGGGCACGGCAGCTTCGGGCGGTATCTGCATCTGATGGGTATAGAGCCAACGCCCGAGTGCTCACTGCGACGCGAGCGTGGACTCGGGGCTGCACACGCTCACCGAGTGCCCGGCGTTTGAGACGCCGAGGCGGGAGCTTGTTGCGGCCCTGGGGGTGAGAGTGCTCACGCTCTCCGCCCTGCTCGCGGCGATGGTCCGCTGCGCGGATACGTGGGCGGCCAGCGCCTCTTTCTGCGAGCAGGTCATGCTCGCGAAGGAGACAGCAGAGCGGGCGCGGCGCGATGAGCGAGAAAGGCTCGCTGACATCGCTGCACGCGCCCGAAGGCGGCTCGGGCGTCGGAGGGCGCATACTGACCTCCGCCTCCCATGAGCGCGGGCCTGAGGGTGACGGGTGGAGCCGCCCGTCACCCTAGCAGAAGCAGGCCACGGCGGCGGCGCGCATCGTAGGACGATGCGCGCCTCCCCACACTGGGGTTGAGTCGGGGACCGCGTGGTCCCCCCCTTCCCGAGGAGGGTCAGACCGAGAGGGATGGCCCTGGGTCAGCCGGGGTGCGAGGGATATGTCGCATGACAACCTCACCTTCGGCCTAGCACTACGACCCAGAGACGGCGTGCGGTTTAGCCGGTTCGAGTCCGACATAACCTCCCCCTCCGGCTCCGGAGGGGTGGGTATCCGTGGGGATTTCCCGCACGTAAAAAAAAAAAAAAAGCAATCGGAGTCGTACTTTCTAACAGACTGTAGGTGTCCCTACAATTCTGTCACAAAATAGGACTTGAGCTTATATTTAATGTTATTAATTATCGCATTATCGCACCGCATGCGTACTTGGATTTTCAGATACAAGAGATTTCCCTCACACCCCGGCTGACACAAGATAATCAGAGCAACCTAATAAAGGCCTATCACCATCGGATAAATGTAATTAAAGCATAATAAATAAATGCATAACGGACATTACTGCCGTTCGATTGTAAAATAATATAATGCAATCATCAAGGACAGTTTATTATTAGGCCCTAATGATTGATATTAGAATATGAAAATTATTATTTTATCATCCCACCAACTCGGAAGGAGTATCGGATCAAAAACAGTAAGTAATATCCGATAACTGAGAGGAGAAGTCGTTTTTATCCTCTAGAGGAGAATAGTTATTTGTGCAACAAGTGCGCAAAATTGATTTTTGCAGCGAGTACTGATTTTGACTCCGCAGCAAAGGAAGGATTCTAATGTAGAATCCTGAGCGTGGCGAGGGATTCAAAGGCACGAGATGCAAATAATTTTACTCTCGTGTGGCACACATTACATTTGCAAATCAAAATAATGCTGAACATTTTCAAAGTTAAAGGTGCCATTATTGCAGTTCAATTTTAAACAATACGATAGTAACGCAGTCACCGATCAAGTCTTCGCACCCTTTGTAAGTCTCCTTTTATTGAAGATATGGTATGCTTTCAAATATTTCTCGCGAGACTTCTGGCGAAACAACTAAATTCCGCATTAGTAGCTTGCTGTTTCAACTCTTCTGGTGTTAAAATCCTGACTTCATCGCCAGTCTTGCTCATGTTTTATGATTGTTTTAATATTTTTAATCTTATTCGATACTTTGCTTTCAATTTTTTTTAAGATGCGTTCAGAGACAGCGTCTGTGATGTTTTATTTTTCCAAATATGGAAATAATTTTATAAATGTACTTATGCATCTAGTATTGATTATAAATACTTAAGCGTTACTCATTTTCGTATACAATAATACATTAAAAATAAATAATTGAAATAAATTACAAGGTTATCCTTTTACAAACACTTTCAGATTTAGTTTATTTGCGCGTTTCAGAACGAATATTGTTTTCTTCGAAGATCTTCAAATTACTTGTATTTGTCACTCGCTCTTTTTTAAGGACGGGAAAGAGACAGAGTGCAGTGTAGTTCGAAAGTTTTCCAACTCTTTTTCGAAATCTATGGTTGGTACTCTACATTAAAAAAAAAAATTAAAAAGTTACTTTGTCTCACGCAGTGTCGCAAAATCGCATTTTGCTCACTGTTTTTACGCAGCAAAACTTACATTTTCGAGTTGCTGAAGTGAAAAAGTATTTTTTTTTTATTTCGTTTCTTTCGTTCCTTTCGGAACAGACTAAGGTGCTATGACCACACTGCCTTGTCATAAGTTTATTATTTTACCTTACCTATTGTTGATGATGTTGAATGATGATGAAGACGATCAATAAGATGTTTGCTGCCTCATTAATGTGGTGAAGATTTTACTAGGGCTTTGTATATTTGAAACCAACACGAAAAGTCACAATTGACTGTAATATGCCACTTTCCTACTCTTGTAAGCGTTGTCTTAGCTTAGACGATATGTCCAAAAATTCACCATTTTAATACACAAAAATCTCGAATTAATACCAATTTCAGAAAATTGGTACATAAGATAATACCACGATACACCCTCTTATCTTCACCCTTTGTAAATTTAAAACATCATTAATCCCATTTACTTTTACCTCCATAGTGTCGAATTTATCATACAACTTATTTTATTCGTAAAAACTCAGAAAAGGAACCTCCTTGGTGTACTGAAAATTTACGTGTTGCACTCGAGTGCAAAGATTTTTCACCTCGTGCTCGCTTGATTCATTCGCTAACGCTCAGGATTCAAATTTTAGAATCCTTCGCTTGCTCGGTTATTAAAAATGAGCAAGCGCTTAAAAAGCAACTTTGCACACTTGTAGAACAAAAAAATATTATGGAACATTTTTTTCCTAGAGCAATAACACGAAATGCATTATTAAAGTTATACCTACCCATAGAATAGGTTATACCGTTTTTAACGATTTCCAGCGAAGCTAGATTTGAATCAAGAATACTTGAATGAAACATGTGCCTTATTTGCCCTACGGTTGCACTAAATTTAGTTTTATTCCATTATCTCATTAGTTATTCCGGCTACATACAAACAGGATCGCTCGAAAAGCACTTTGGTCCTCACTTTCCTACGCTTTCTTATTTAATGTTCGAATTCTCATTATTTTAATAGGACTGCGGTCTGACTCTTAGCCTTGAGAAGAAAAACTTTGGTTGTTTATCAGCAGGTATATAATATATCGGTTCTTATACATGGTTGACTTGAATCTGAAGATCTTTGTGGAGTCCCATAGAGAGAGTACACGTCAGTCTCCAAAATGTGAGCTATGGATACAACCGGGACTGGTGCATGGATTAAGAACAATTATTTAACAGTTATTTATCTTTTACTAGCTGTACACGCGGCTCCGCCCGCGTGGATGTCGGTCATCGCGACCAAACATAGCCTATGTCCTTTCTCAGGGTCTAATCTATCTCTATACCAAATTTCATCAAAATTCGTTCAGTGGTTAAGGCGTGAAAGTGTAACATATTAACACACACACAGAGTATATATACTTTTGCATTCGCATAAGAATGGATTTGTTTAATAATACAAGTTTAGCATTGGTCTGTTCCGTTGGTGGTAGCAAAATTGTATGACTGAGTACCTCATGAGATGAATGAGGACCTCACGAGTAAATACTTTACTTTCAATCAACTGTATGAGGTCCTCATTTTATTTCTCGGAGCTCTATAGAGTTATGAAGGTTTTCTATCAAGAACTGTCATTAGCAACACCCAGTATATCAACATGTCCAGCATTCAGCAATTTCGTACGAACAAATGAAGATGATGGTTACATATATAAAAAAAATCTGCCTAACCGTTCGTGGATGTACAAACCTTTAAAACAAAAATGATAAAAAAAAACAAAATCATAACATACCTTGGACTTGCCCGTAGACCTCAAATTCCACTGCAGCCAACGCATTGGGATCATCAGAACCCATTACAATGTACTCTGTTTCTCTCTCTTTTAATTACTTATATATTTTTATTTTAATGTATATATTATTGTATTTTTATCCCTCCACTTAGTGTATGAACTACACTATTAAAAAATAAATTCGTCTTAGGCGAGCGATCGATGGCTGAATGGTCTAAATCGCGCTGCCCGCCCGAGTGCCAATGTTACACGCTCGCCCTACATTATCTATATTTATTTACTCACAGTTTCAAGTGTATTGCTATTATTTATGTCTATCGTAAAATATATTGAATTAATGTACATCCATAATATACAGTTCATCTGTTTTGATTCAGATGATAAAGAGTCCTTTCGAAATCAAGATGTTGCATCTACTGACATTGTTTATACTTATAGTGTGGATGGATGTTTTGTGGAAGTCATATGGCAGTCGCTTCTCGGAACATATCGCAGTTTAGCCTAATTCGGAATTAGATGGTAAAACGGACCCCAGACTCCGTGGTTTTTTTTTTTAACGTGAGGGAAAATCCTTCGTGGATGCTATGCCGGACTCCTACCGACTAAAAAACCCTCACGTACCGCCTTATGGCCTGCGGTTGGTAGCCCCGGGTAAGCCCTCAGAAGGATGTCCCAGGACTACCAACAGACCTGCGGCTGCGGCCTCGCCTAAGGGGTGGTTCGGGTGTTATCCCGCGTCTATGGGGGTGGGAGTAGGGTGTCATCCCGCTTCTTAGGGGGGGCGTGCGTGAGTCTCTCACGTCACGCTGCCGTCATGGGGCTGCTTCTGTAAGGACGGTGAGCAGCCCACTCACCGTCCTCAGGACCCCGGTCATAGAGGCCGATGGTCTTCGGCGAAGACACGTTGGCGGCGCCCAAGCCGCCGACTGCGTAACTCGGGTGGGAGAGTTCTCTCCCGCTCCCGCCCCGCCGCCTCTTTCGCGAGCATGACCTGTTCGCAGAAAGAGACGGCGCAGTCCCACTTACTCCCGCTGGAGACCATGGCTCGCACCATGGTCTTGAGCTCGCACCATGGTCTCGACCCAGACTCCGTGGTGGAAGCTTAATGTGCGACTGGGATTTAACGTTAGCGTGCAGAAAAAGCAGTGACGGACTCGTGGCGTAATGGTAACCGTGTAGTTTTACACGTAGCTAGGTTTTTTCGTCACGTCAATTCGACTTCACCTCTCCTGATGGCAAGCCGAAAGCAAAGTCTCAAAAGAGAGTCACCATTACATATACGTACCATGTTTACAATGGTGGCACTCAGCTTGACGGCTTCATCAAAAGAGGATTGTCGTCGCAGCACCGCGTGACACCCACCGGTCCCGCTAGTGCTGCGACCACAATCCCCCTTGCCCGGCTATGCACTTGCTGACCCCTGAACGCAATCCAACCGAAATTGGATTACTATGGAGGGTTTTTCGCAACCGTGCACTGTGGTACCCATTCGGCCGAAATTTGTGCAGATTTGTGCCATCAAATTTCTACCACCAATTTTAGCTAGGTTAGTCTTAAAATGGGTGACCATATGTAGACCACACCGTGTCTCGGAGAGCACGTTAAGCCATCATCGGTGCCGGTTATCATACCAACATTTATGGCATTCGTTACGAGCAGTTGTAACTCTTAATACAACAGGTCTAATTGTAATACTTTGAAATTTGAAATGGGTTGTGGAGGTAGAAAGATCAGACATAGGTAGGTACCCGCAGTTAGACTGGAAATAGCAGACCCCAGACTCCGAGGCCAAAACTTCGACTGCAACTGGGATTAACGCAACTATTTGTACATGTAGGTATGTAAAAACCCTCTTCTCTGAGACTTTGTCTTCAGCGTACCGTCAAGCGAGGTGAAGTCAAATTGTCGTACAGGTACTATATTTAAAAAAATGGTAATCTGTGTTCACGCTAGGGTTAAGTAATAATTGAGATAAGAGGTAACCTGAAAACTAGATTATCTTAAAACTTAAAACTCTACAGAAATCTGCTACGAAAACGAGGAACAAATTAATAGTACCTTGCATAAATACGGACAGTCAAGAAGGAAGCTCTCCCTCCTCCCCCTTCGTGCACGGAGTGGAGTGGTCGGTTCCGCAGGCAATTACAATTATATGATTGTACACTGATTGCACTAACTGTTTCCTAATAAACCGTGGCCTCCCTGTACGTACTGCGAATATGGGTGAAGGATTACGATTTGTTTTGATAGATAGACAGATAGACAGATAAATAAGTACCTACTCTTTCTTCTATATCTTAGCGTTAATCCCAGTCGCATTCGAACATTTGTACCTTGGAGTTTGGGGTCTGCTTTACCAGTCTAACTGCGGTTTTAAACTTCGTTTATTCAGTTCATTTTTTGCGTGAAGCGATTGCCATATAACCACAACCCAATGGCGATATCAAAGCATTGCAGCCTTTGTTGCGTTGTGGTAGTTAAACGTGTCAGCTACACAGGGAGCGCAGATACGATATACGCTCCGTGCAAATATTTATATGTATGAAATGTCTATTTGCATTAGTCGGCAACACCGTTAAGCCGTCGGCCCCTAGTATGGTATGGTATCGCGGACTGATATCCGCAACTCCACGACAAGGCGCAGCTCTTGCGTGAGGGTGGGTATTCTACTCGATCCACCCCAACTCAGTGAAGAACGCCAGCAAGCTATTCACGCTGCTGGCGATCTCCCGGAGCGTACCATGTGTTTCCGAAGTGCTTAGCCTTGTATGTGGCGGTTGCAGGGCAGTGTAGGAGCACGTGTGCCGCCGTTTCTTCCTCTCTCATGCAGGCTCTTTAGAGAGGGCTGTCAGTGATTCCTAAAATATAAAGGTGTTTATTGAAGGAGCTGTGCCCCGTAATGGCAGCTTTAGCCATGCGTAGTTGTCATTTTGACAGTTGTCGAAGATGCCTGGTCAGTCTATTTTCAAGCACAGGAAGTGCTTCCCTGGCCTGTCTGCGTACTTCCAGGTTTATAGAGTAGTTGTTGTGTTGATCTCTTGTTTGTTTGCTTACTATGGTTCGTAGGTATTCAAAGGGATCGGTATTATAGGCTCAGGTCATGTTGCGACCATGTCAGATCCTCTCCTGGTAAGCTCATCTGCTGCATCATTGCCGCGCGAGCAACTATGACCCTTGATCCATTGCAAGTTTATGTTGTTGAAGTGGCCTATTTGGTTTAATCTAAGATGGCACTCCAGTATTAGTCCTGAGTTTATAGTGTGGCTGTTAAAGCTGACAGTTCTTCACCATAAACTTTTACAAAACAGATTTGTTGAAAACTTCTTTTTTTAAGTATAAAGATACTTGTGTCGTACCTACTTATATCTATGGCAGTCGTTAAGGGTAGTTGGAGCCCTAAAAAAGACCAATAACTGGTGTGACTGCAATACTTCAATATCGCCAAAGGGTAGTGGAGATGAAAGCTACGTCACCTATCACCTATCCTTTAGAATAAAAATATTGTAAACTAGCTGTTGCCTGCGGCTCCGCCCGCGTGGATGTCAGTAATCGCGTAGTGTTTTGCTTGTAATTAAAATAGCCTATAGCAATCAGTGATAAAGAAGCATTCAAATGGTGAAAGAATTTTTTAAATCGGTCCAGGGCTTTTTGAGCCAATTCGCTACAAACATATTTACATGTTAATCTTACCTTTTTATAATATTAAATTAATTGAAATTATAATTACAATAATATATTTCATATTACATAAAATACGTCAAATAAATATAATGTTAAGACTTAGCTAAAAGGAAAATTGTATATAAATAGTACCCTATAGTACTTAAGCAAATATCCTGTAAATATCCACGTGAATCACCACGTGGATAACCATGTGGTAAACGAGAAATTACCACGCGCAGATCCTACATGAGGTAATTTAGCGCAGCTGCAGTTTACGACCCCCCCCCCCTCCCCTCCAGACGCACAGACGCACCATTGTTCCCGAAATTGGTAATGAAAGCGGCCGTCTCCGTAAGCACGGCCTCTTTCCTGCACCCACAGCTCGTAGCGTTCATCGCCTCAAATAAACAACATGTAGGTAATTGAAAAAACGAGTTATTTCACTTTCAACGTTTCTTCTTACATCTTCATACACACGCACACCAACAATAAAGTCCACTACAACACCTTAATTTAACCAGAGACCACACAAATGCCTGTTAGTGTTCAAGAACTGGGCCCTAATAGATCACATGGCAGTAGCATGCTTATGTTAAAAAAAACTCGAGATAGCGATATCAACAACTTTAAATCCGATACAAAAAAAAATATTTTTTTTGTATTACTCAGGTAAAAGGCAGACAAGCACGTGGCCCACCTGATAAAAAGTGGTTACCTAAGGACGTTTGCAACACCAGGGGAAACACACTCGTGCTGCCGACCCTATACTTAAACACAGAGTTTTTGTGCCGTCAGTGTAGAAGATAATACAGGATAAACCTTTGGTCTTCCCACTGACAACACAAAACCTCTGGCTCACCTTCTCATCGCCGGGAACATAACACGTGGTTATTATGGCCGCGGTATTCCGAAGGGCGGAGGAGGTACTTCCCTAGTCGGACCGCTCATTTAAGCCAACGCCAACGTGTGGACAGCCTATTTGCCTTGTCTGGGCATCGCTCGGTGTCACTCGCCTAGTTGGCTGTGTGAAGTTAAGCGCCAACGTTTGTAGGGCTCATTCATAGCAACTTGTCTTCGCTCGCCGTCTTTCGAGATCACTTGCCTCACTTCGGAGCGGTTTCGGTTTTTGTGCACAAATCAAGGTGCTCGTCTGCGCTCGGCCAATAGCGTCCACACGTTGGTCTATTCGCCATTACACGTAGGACATCTATCGCCATCAGACGTGAATTTTATTTGAATAGCTATCTTTCCGCCCGAGTGGATCTCTTATCTCCGGTTTTACTTAACCGATTGAAATCATTCCAACCGATTGAATTCAGGTCCTATCCGGCGGCCTGCAGTCCTAAGCCAATGGCGCCAAAAGTCTGAAGCGATTTTAGCCTGCCGGCAGTACCCTGCTGCCACTTTTGCTACACACTAGCAGTTTTGAGTCGAGACTTTAAGTATAACCAAGACCTTTTTAACAAAACAAACCGAATCAAAATTAGTTCAGTAGTTTTTGCGTCCATCGCAAACAAACACGTTCGCGTTGGCCTACACTTGGCCAGCGTATATAGGCGTTTTATTTGCATTGCACCTATTTGTCGACGCTCGCCAACGCCAAGCGTGTATAGGCGCTATTATAAAAGCGCCTATACATGCTAGTCGAGTGTAGGTCATATTTTTAGCTAAGATTTGCAAATAGATGGCGGTAATTCCCCATTTCAGCGACTCTATTTTAAACGGGAATCCCAATGACTTCCGAAATAAGGTAAGAAGAAGATAAAATAAAAAGTGATGTGCGTTAGAATAAAGATGAAGATAGTAAAAGATAATTCAAATTCGCAGAAGAATACCTAATCTTAAAGTAGCGTTCTATAATTTGCAAATAGTTCATTGATTTTGATTTTGACATTTTTATAGTTTCTTATTGTGTAATTGTTATTTTGTTTAATAGTTTATATAATAATAGGGGTTAAAGTATGAAATTGCCGTTTCATTGTAATAGGAGGTACTTCGAATTGACATAGAACCTTCATGGTTTGAGATTTTTGAGTGAAACTTTTTCCACATGGTACCTATGTAGTTCTTCATTTAAAAATGTGCAACATTCGATTATCGACTTTCAGTTGTTTTTTTTATTCAGCTTAGACAAGAAAGATGGATACTTCGAAAATTCGAGTGATTTTTGAATACGAGTTCCGACGCGGAACTAACGCGGCAGAAACAGCTCGCAATATCAATGTTGCGTTTGGAGAGGGGACTGCTAATGAACGCACCGTGCGATTTTGGTTTAAACGCTTTCGTGATGGAAACTTTGATTTGAAAAACGAACCACGAGGAAGGCCGTCCACACAGGTGAATAACAATGAATTGAAAGACATGGTGGAAGCCGATCCGAGCCAAACTACCCAGGAATTAGCTGCATGGTTTAACGTTACCTTACCAACAATATTGACTCATTTGCGTCAAATCAATAAAATAAAAAAATGTGAAAAATGGGCACCTCATGATTTGACTGATCTGCAGAAAGAAATGCGTGTTGAAACTTGTGTTGCCTTGTTGAATCGATACAGAAATGAAGGAATATTGGATCGAATTGTGACATGTGATGAAAAGTGGATTCTTTACGATAACCGTAAGCGAAAAATGCAATGGCTGACCCCAGGTGAAACGCCACAACGAAATAAAAAGGTAATGGTAACTGTTTGGTGGTCTCAGCATGGTGTTATTCACTATAGCTTTCTACGATCTGGTCAAGCAATAACGGCAGTTGTCTACTGTGCCGAACTCCGAACAATGATAGCAAAACTAGCAGTGAAACAGCCCTGACTCATGAATCGATCTTCGCCATTATTGCTCCATGATAACGCGAGACCTCATACAGCGCGAGAAACCGTTTTAACTCTACAGGAACTGCAATTAGAAACTATCCGTCACCCTCCGTATTCGCTAGACCTTGCTCCAACAGACTACCATTTTTTTCGTGATTTGGACAATTTTCTATGTGATAAAAAGTTTTCTTCTCAGGAGGTAGTACAAAATGCTTTCACACAGTTTGTCGAATCTAGATCACCAGAGTTCTATCGCAAAGGCATAAATGACCTTCCTACTAGATGGCAGCAATGTATAGATAATAATGGTAATTATTTTGATTAAATAAATACGTTAAATTAAAAAAAAAAACGAATTTCAATTTGTCAGTACAAATCGGCAATTTCATACTTTAACCCCTAATGTAATAATTTATCTTATCCATTTTTTTTATTGCCTCATTGATTTTAACATCATTATTTTTAAGTATTTTAAATTAATATCTTTGGCAATAATGTATGTTCAAACACAATGTAAATTGTTACTAAATAAAAAAATAAGAATAAGAATGCTCAATCAGAGAATAGCGATTCGATTCTCGTTCTATATGCATTTGAAGGTATTGATTTGGATGTTTCTATTTATAGCACGTGTATGTTTATTCGCATTCGTGAAGCTGATCGTACTTTAGGACTGCTATAATATTTTTGTTCTATCTGGTACCTACATACCAAACTTCTGACTGAGGTACATACGCCTAAGAAGGCCCTGCTCTTAAGATGGCCCAATTCCAAAATTTTATACTTTAATACATTAGAATGAGTTTAAATTTCGCGCTCATATTTGGATTAGGCCATAGACAAAACTGCAACTTCATTTAAATGGAAGGGAGCCGCCATCTTTGCAATGGTTGACAGTTTGTCCGTAACTTAGCACATGAGTGACGATTTATAACCTTTTTTTCACAAACTTTTTAATAATACTGTAGAAAAACTGCCAGTTTTCTTATTTATTTTTAAATTCAATGTGATTTAGTGGAGATTACTTAGAAGGTAAGTGTCCTAAGTATTCTTTGTTAGTTTGAATTTAATGGAAAAAGTTGTTGTTGTCTGGTAAAGTCTCTAAGATAGCCCACTATACGGATTCCCAAGAAGGCCCGGGCCTTATTAGGATTATGCGATTTCGTAGTTTCTTTGAAAATAAGTTATTTTGAACATATTTTAAAGTTAGATAAGTGCTAATTCCTGTCAAGCCGAGTAAAAGGAAAGTAAATAAGCAGGTGCCTGACTATTACCTATTACTCTAAATTTCAAATTAAGAGTTCTCTTAGATTTAGTGGGTTAAGTTGGAATTTATAATCATTTCAATTACCTTATTACTTTATGTGGTGCCAAAAAAGGTGTGGTATAAATCGATGTGTTATTGTATTAAAATGTTAATTTTGTTTTCAGTTAATAAAAATGGAAACAGGTAATAAAAAGCGACGTGGTGTATGGACTGAACAGCAACTTAAATCTGCAATTGAGGCTATAAAATACGGTCGTATGTCACAAAGAAAGGCAGCAGCTACCTTTAATATCCCACGACGAACTATTCGAAATCACCTTAAATCTGGCAGTGCAGAAAAGAGAACTGGCCGATCAACTACTCTAACTGACGCCCAAGAAAAAGATTTAGCAAGACGAATAATTCGACTTGCTCAAGTAGGCGTTCCGTTAAAGCGCAAGATTGTGAGAAAGCAAGCCTACTTATTTTGTCAAGCCAATGAAACACCAAATACTTTCAATGACGTCAAATGCATAGCAGGTAGAAAATGGCTCTTGAATTTTTTAAAACGAAACCCTGAAATTTCAGTTCGCAAAGCACAGTTTATGAACTCTGCAAGGGCTCAAAAATTGAACAAGTACATTGTGCAACAGCATTTCACGGCTATAAAAAAAATTTATGATGCGTTAGATATTCCTCGGCATCCAGAACGTTTATATAATATAGATGAAAAGGGATGTCGGTTAACATTGCACCACCAGTAACATGTTCTTGCACAAAAAGGCAGTAAAAGAGTTCATTTTATCGCACAGGAGCATGCTGAAAACGTCACCATCGCTATGTGTGTCAATGCTTCAGGTAATTCAGTACCACCAATGATAATATTTAAAGGTAAAAGGCTAAGGCCAGAATTTAATGATAATTTGCCTGATGGTACTATAGTCAAAATGGCACCAAAAGGTAGCATGACTACTGAATTATTTATAGATTTCATCCATCATCTCGGCAACTACAAGTCGCCTGGAAAATGTTTGCTAGTTTTTGATGGAGCTGCTTCGCATTTGGATGCTAGGATTGTGGATGCCGCAGACGAAAACCAAATCGTATTATATTGTTTACCCTCAAATACCACCCATGAGTTACAACCATTAGATAAATCAGTGAACAAATCATACGAACATCATTGGGATGAAGAAGTCTTGTCGTACGCCTATCGTCACCCAGACCGCAAACTTACGAAGGCAAGGTTTAACAAAATTTTCTCTAAGGTGTGGCCTAAACGTGTAACTCTAGATAACATAAAAAATGGGTTTAGAGCTACTGGACTCCATCCCTATAAACCAAATGCGATTCCCGAGGAGGCTTTTGCACCTTCCATTCTTACTAATAGACCTGCTCTTGATGAAACCGCTTCTAACTCAGTTGCTTCAAAAGCTTTAGAACAGTCCGTGGTTAATGATTCTGATACAGATTGTGAAGAAAGCTTTTGTATGTCACCGTCAATAATAACTAAAGAAAATGTTGATTTTGACTGTTGCTCTGAACCTAGAACTTTGCTGCATCTGCCTCAGCCTTTGTCTAGATATTCATCCTCAATTTACCTTTTCCAAAATTTAGGAAGGAATTATTTAAATGGTTGACTGAAAAGTGCTTTTACACTATCCATGAATTTCTGGATAATAAATGTAATTATTAAGTAAAAGATGTTATTACATTTCATTGATGCCTAATTATGTAAGAAAATGTACATGTATATGTAAATGTTGTATTTATAATTGACTTCATTTTGATGGTGTATTAATTCTTTCTTTTTTTTTTTAATTATTTATTGATATTCTTAGTGTAATTATTAGATACTTTGGAATTGATATTTATGTTTTATGACAGTATATTGACATTACAATCACGATTACAATTACCTAAAGGTTAAATAATTATGTATAATTTGGTAACAGTATAATTTGACAATTGTAATTAATTTTGTAATGCTCTAATTTGACATTTGTATATTTGCATGCCGATAGATCGACGAGACACACCGCACTTTAAGAAACCAACATTATGTAACATCTTTCACACTGTGTTTCATGCAAATAAAGACTTCTATTCTATTCTATTCTATTCTATTCATCTACTCTTCGAGCACAGAAACATTCACCAACCTACGCCTGTAGGAAATTGGTTGAATACAGTTCCTCCACCGAATCTACTACTACTATTGATATTATAGAACAATCTACAGCAACAGACTTGAATGTATATAATAGAGAGTCACAATTTCAATCTCCAATTCCCAGCACCTCTGGGTTAGGACAGAATTTTCTACAAAGACCAGTAATAAATTCTTCCACATCAGACGAAGATGATGAAAATATTGACATAAACGCATTACAAAAATACTTTCAATATCCTGCCAGGAGTAGTAAAATTTATACGTCATCGGAATCAGAGGAATCAAAACTGGATCCGTCTGATGAAATACCAGCGTGCACAGAAGGAAATACACGTAGAAAAACCCAAATAGAAGATCACCAGTCTGAAGATTCCGACAATGTGCCACTATTAGATTTGAAACAAACTATTAAGAAAACACAAAAGAGGTCTCCATTTCACGAACTTATACCTACACCTAACTTTGCAATAGTAAAGAATAAACAAAGACGAAAAGCAATTAATTATATTGGTCAAAAGGTGACTAAGGACTTATTTGATAATGTTAAAGAAAAAAAAGAAAAGAAAACGATTACAGCAATATCGAGAATTGTAAACCGAAGAAAGAACAAAATTAATATAGGCGAGAAGAAAGTGGATAAGAAGAAGTTGAGAGAAAAGAAGATAAAACATAAGAAAGTTAATGTTAAAAAAAGTTTACGATCAAAAAATAAGACTGAAAATTGGTATTGCTCAGCATGTAAAACTGAAGTAGTGAGGGCTATGCGAAAATGTATTAGTTGTTTATTGTGGTACCACGAAGAATGTGTGGGATTAACTAAAGAAGACTTAGAGGATTTCATATGTCCAGAATGCAACTAAAAGTCCTATGGCGCTGAGTACAACATATATTTTTTTGTTTTTTTTTTTTTCAATCCCCTAATAGAGCCCACCGAAATTGCGGCGAAAAATATTTGATTAAAATTTTGTTTTTTTTTATTGTTCTTACCAATAATTATTGTTAGAATAATGCCCACAAAGGTGTTTTTTATTGTTTTTCTTCAGAGATTTTTGTTTTCTAGGTAAATTAAGTTTTCTTATGCCTAAGATGGCCCATCGTACAATAATGACCAAAAATACTATTTTAACAGACTAATTACTTAAGAATCTCAAATGTTAGGTTAAGTTTTACATATTTACTTATGTTTTGTTTTGATAGCGTTTATAAGCGATTTAAATAATATAGGGCTATGTTAAGTACCTATGTTCCTAAAAAAGCCCACTTTGGAGGTTTTTAAAACCAATTGTTTTCTAATTAAAGTTTTATCAAACGCGTTGATCTGTATGTTGATTATATTCAGAAATAAATGAGTAATATGGAAATTAAGTTGGTTTTCATAAATTATTTCATTTCTTTTATTTCTTTTATTTTAGCAAAAAAGGGGCCTTAAAAGGCATATGTACTGTATATTATAATGACCGATTGCGTGCTATCCAATGAGTTGCAGTAGGTATTGGTATGTCGATCATATTACCACGAAAAACTTTTCTTAGTATCTTGTGCTAACATTTAACAGGAAAACATATTAAAACAGGGATGCCAATCAAATTTACCGCGGCCATAATAACCTCGTGTTGTGTTCCCGGCGGTGAGTAGGGTAGCCAGAGCTCACTGGAGTGGTTTTGTGCTGTCAGTTGGAAGACCTAAGTCTATTCCTGCTTTGTCTTCTACACTGACGGCACTCTGTGTTTACAGGGTCAGCAGCACGAGTGTTACTCCCCTGGTGTTGCAAACGTCCATACGCCATGGTAACCACTTACTATCGGGTGAGCCGTGTGCTTGTCTGCCATATTAGTTGTATAAAAAAACCGTAACGACTGCCACAGATGTTCAAATGGCAATCTGGACTGACGGCATATATACATAATATATAAAATAGCTGTTGCCCGCGGCTCCGCCCGCGTGAGCCGTCGCTATTGAGGTTTAAATTCACCTCCATACTTAACGTTGTCCTCTTAATTTTTAAATTCTTACTATTTGTCCCGTATTCGCCCCCTTTTTTACGCGATTGAAAAATGACAACCTTTATTCCCCTAACCCTACCCCTAGGTCTAATCCATCTCTGTACCAAACATAAGGATATTTAAAAATAACAAACTATCACACAAAATTTCATCTCCTATTACCCCTCCCCCCTTTAACCCCCTTTTTTCGCTATAAAAGGTAGCAATATCCGTTTTCAAGTTCTAATCTGTCTCTGTGCCAAATTTCATCAGGATAATAATCAACCTCTTTCTCTATTCCCCCTCCTCCTCCTCTATCCCTTTTTTCGCGATAAAAGGTAGCCTAAGTCCATTCCAAGCTCTATTCCATCTCTATACCAATTTCATCAGGATATCTTCTAAATTGACAAGCTAACATCCCTAGCCCTTCCCCCCCCCCCCCCCCCCCTCTAACCCCTTTTTCGCGATAAAAGATAGCCTATGTCCATTTCCAAACTCTACATTACATAAACCCACGCCTATATCCTCGAAGGGGTAGGCAGAGGTGCTAGCACCCACATTTCGCCAGTTTATGTTTAGGTCCCAATGTAATAGGTGGCGAGCCTATTGCAATTAACCGGACACTTATAAACCTGCTATAAATACACACATAACTGTGTGCCATGGTAAAACCTGGGATCGAACCCGAGACCTCGTCTCAGCAGTCCATTACCCAGATTCTAAACCATCTCTATACCTACCAATTTCACTAGGATATCTTCAAAATTGACAAACTTACATACCCTAGCTATAATTATGGATATACAGGGTGTAACTTACCTGGAGGGGAAGTACTCTAAATACCGGAGATAGCGAATTTCACTTAAAGGAAACTATTCTTTATTCTTAAAAAAAATAAAACGACATTCAAAATTTTGCGAAAATTTGCTTGCCACACCCGGTAATACTTCTGGCTGCTTGTATGGTGCCTATCACAGTTTTAATTAATGATTAAACGAACTTACCTGTATGTGAAGTTCTATCATAATTATGTTCACGCCGAGTCCGAATAGATTATTCTTGAAAATATATATAACTACATGTAGTATCGCCTAGTTATAACCACTCTTGCACTAAGTTTAGAGAAAATAAATTCTTTTTTTTTTTTTTTTTTTTGTGGGTAGACATGTACCTTTGCCTTGCGACATTCGTTCAAGCTCATTTAGTTTAGAGTTCTTCCAGAGTTATAGAAATCATTGATGTATCGCCGAAATATTAGGTAAAATAAATATGGGCAGCATAGGGCGGGTGGGTTTATAATCTATTCGGACTCGGCGTGAACATAATTATGATAGAACTTCACATACAGGTAAGTTCGTTTAATCATTAATTATATTCACGCCGAGTCCTCTAGATTATTCTTGAAAATATATATAACTACATGTAGACTTTGAGAGTCATTTTACATTGGGTATTTCGGTAATATCATCAATGAGAATATAAATCAATAAACGTTTTGTTTATTATTATGTAATTTGTATTTATCTCTGTAATATTTATAATCACGTAACGAAAAAGTTTTTAGTAATTTTATACGCAGTACTGGACTACTTCACTGACTATATTTAATATAATTATTCTTACAATAATTAGATGTAAAATACAAAATATTGATAGTAAGCTTCTTCAATAGTATAGAAAACATAATGCCTATTCTGTGACGACAGAAATCAAGATTTTAACTAATGATTTAACCGTTTATCACTGATTCTGCCAGAATAGTATCATCATTATCAAGGATGGGTCTGTGATAAAACTTGGCAAAAATCGAAGAGTTCTTACTCCAGCCAGCGGTTTTTCTGATTGTGTCCAAATTTACGCCAAGTGAGTGCGCGCACGACGAGGCGGCGTGACTCGTGCTATGTGCATTGAACACGCTCGTGTCGACCCCGCATTCACCGAGCGTATGCTTTATCCAGCGGCTAAGTGTCTGTGTACCTACTGGTTTATGGGGTTGTCTAATACCAATAAATAGTCCTTCAGATTTCCTCAAAGATGTAGTGCGTTCTATGTAACATTGTAA
Source organism: Eilema caniola (assembly GCA_949126895.1). Lineage (NCBI taxonomy): Eukaryota > Metazoa > Arthropoda > Insecta > Lepidoptera > Erebidae > Eilema > Eilema caniola. The sequence goes on from OX421470.1 coordinate 23,535,365, forward strand.
TGTTGTTGCCGGACAAATTTCAAGCCTGTTTGTAAAGAAGGGCAAGTTAATAATAGGTTGATATGAACCTGGTCTAGAAGTCTTTAAAATATCGGGAATTTTAATAACGATGCGCTGGGAATAAATTTTTATTAATTTTATTTTTAAGCTTTATCTTAGAAATAGTTTGAACCCTTTGTGCGGTTGAAAGAGCTAATAAAGTAACTGTTTTATTTGTTAGTTTTTCTAGACTAAGTTCATCGTTAGGATGCCATAAAGATAGCTCGTTTAGGACTAGGTTGGTGTCCCATGTAAAGCTGTATTTAGGTTTTGGTGGCTTTAGTCGATAAACACCCTTGAGGAATCTTTTTAACCTATCATCCTGACTTACACTTGGTCCCAGAATTAATGACAGAGCTGACTTATATGAATTAAGAGAGCCATATTGAAACCCTTATTAAGGAGCTTCGTTAAAAAATAAATAACAGTTGGTACAGATGCCTCGTAAACATTTGCAGAATTCGTGTAACAAAAACCCACCATTTTTTCAAATATACATTATACTGTTTCATGGAATTTGGCGCTAAAGATATTCCTGCCACCAGGATAATCGAGTCGAGTATCCAACGCGAGCTAGAATGAGATAACAACGCATTGCTTTTAGGTGAAAAAATTACAGTTTTTGTTGTGAGAAGAGATCTATGCAAAGGGTACCATGGTTGAGTCGGTCAAAAAAGCACGACCATGATGCCTCTGGCTTTATCTGTAATAATCTTTGTCAATGTTTTAAGATAATTGAAATAGGTGGAAATGCGTAAAAATTTAAGTCAGATCATGATTCTGTAAATGAGTCTATCGCAAAAGCCTCTGGATCGCGATGCCACGAAATATATGTATCAAATTTGTGATTAATGCGACTTGCAAAAAGATCTATGTTTGGGACTCCAAAGTAATTTGTGAGAGTATTAAAAACCCAACCAGATAATTCCCATTCAATATCTGGATGATTTTGACGTGATTCGTAATCTGCAATAGTATTATCACTTGACTTAATATATGAAGCAAGAATAAAGAGATTCTTGGTCTCACACCAGTTCCAGATATCACGAGTTATTTGCGTTAGATGTGGATATTGGATGCCTCCCATTTTATTAATATACGCAACTGCTGTTGAATTGTCAATGCGCAGCAGTATTTGACAATTAAAATATGGATTTGCAAAAAAATATTTAAAGCTATGAAGGCTGCGAGGAGCTCTAAATAGTTAATATGTTTTCCTTTTTCCACGGTAGATCACTGGCCGCTTGCAGTTAATCCTTCACAGGCAGCCCCCCCACCCCGTCGTTGAGGCGTCAGAGAATATTTCAACATGATAAACATCAACTCTAATTCGATGGACTGAATGTTCTATTTTATTTAACCACCAATGAAAACAGCTTGGAGTGATGTGGGTAATGTCATAAATTTGTTATAGTCATTACAGTTTATCAAATTGAGATATTTACAGCGTTCCATTTCTTTCGTGTGCAGCCAACCGTATTCTATAGCTGGGCTAAGATACTAATAACCCTAGCAATTGAGCAAAATCTCTAATTCAACAACGATTTAATTTTGAAAAGATTTGGAGCTGAGTCTTAATCTTCGATTTTTTATCTAATGGTAACCTAACCTGGAACGTATGTGAATCCAAAATCAAACCCAAAAATTTACATTGTAACGGCCCCTGAACCGTTCGGGTTCGGTACGGTAAAACGTTAAATTCAAACATTTGATCCTCAAAAATAACCCTCAAATACTTTCGAGAGTCTTTGTGTATTTTAATTAAAAATTAAGCGTCTTTGAGATCAATAGATGCCATTTGGCAGTTATATCTTATAATTTTGAATGCAGTTCTTAAATCTCATAATTTAAAATGTTCAGTTCTAATGATTTATTGAGATTTTAAAATTTAATATAAATCGCATTTTGCCGTATGGTTTTGGCACTAAGAAGGTGCTCAATATGAATTGACCCTTACACGGGGAGCACTGCGATATAGCATCTATTCTGATTAGGTCTATAATAATTTCTAAATAGTGTAACTTTTCGTTGTATGTATAAGTTGGCTTTATGAGGCAGTACATGTTGCACAACAGGCGAATCAAATTGTATTCTATACCCTTTAATCCATGATAACACCATCTGATCATCAGTGATAAGAGTCCACCTATGATGGAACTGAGATAAAAGGCCTGCATACTTAACTGAGTCTAGTAGCGGCGGTTGGGATACTGTTGGCCCCGTGATGACTTCTTCGATGAGAGTGCGTGCGACGGCTGGTGTTGAGTCGCTGGCGTAGCATACCGACCGCGCGCTGCTGCAGGCTCGTGGCTCGTCATCGGCGCAAGCGCCGTCCCCGCAAGTGGCCTGCGCGCTTGGAGAGGAGCCTTGCGGTTTAAAGGTCTCGCAGGGCCTCTTTTAATGTTTTCAACAGTTTGTTATTAGAATCTTTCAGCTCAATGCCAGATTTATTGACGGCTCTGGCCGATTTTAATTTTTCTGCTAAGTTTTTACCGAAAAGATATGTATCAATTTTGGTATTTTTAAGATGCTCTTTCATATCTCTTATTCTTGTGATAGAATCTGCATATTGCAAATCGCATAAAATCTTGTTTACGTCCATCAACTTTTGCAGCATATTATTATCTTTAGTTTTAGCATTTAATTGAAAATTAATTATGTCCGTGAGACCCACAATAGCACTGTACATTTGTTTTGGTTTTATTAAAATGCCTTTATCGCGTTCTACGCGGCTTCAGTGATTACTGCTTTGATTTCTAGATTTAACTTAGGGGAATCCATTTCGATGCAATTTGACGGTGGGAGGTACTTTGAAACTAGGTTTTTTCTTGAATGAAATTTTGAAGCATTTACTATGCTAACTTTTCAAATCGATTAAAGATAGGAAAAAGTGAATGCCCAGGTGGGACTCGAACCCACGATCTTTCCCTTACAGGGGGAATGCTCTGACCACTGAGCCAATAGGTTTTTTCTGTTTTCCTTAGTAAGGCCTTCTTTAATTATATGCAATAAGCGGTTAGCAAGTTCAGTACGAATTTCTAGGCCATATTTGTTAGTAATGCTAGGGTCATCTCCCAAAATTTCTGTATTCAAAACAGGAGTGTTTGGATCGGTATCTTGGGCAATAACATTTTGTTCAGAAACCGTACTTGGCCCTGGCAGAGTTTCAATTGATTCATTGGAGTTATGCATGTTATCTTCAGGCCAGTCTAATAACCAGTCATCAGGTCGTAGAGCTGGAGTATCTGAAGATTATCACGTGTATGATAATTTTGATAGCTTAGTTAAATGCGTTGAAATAGCCCCAATGACTATTCCGATTGCATAAAATAATTTGTGTTACCACATTGTGGGTAGCTACTTGTTTTGAAATATTTTCTTAGAAAAGACCAATTTTACTTATTTTGATGCGTTGAAACAACCCCAACGATTGTTCCGGTTGCATAAAACAATATATTGAACACGTCGATACGTGTCTATCAACTATAATATCGGCAGAAGTGCCGACGTATTTTAATGCGTTGAAACAGCCCCAGCGACTGCTCCGGTTGCAAACGTTTTAATTACGTAAGTACAAGCTCATTTTATAGAAGTTTAATAATGCGGTGGAACAGCCCTAGCGACTGCTCCGGTTGCATTTTTTTTCTTTACACTTATCACTCATTATATTACTAAAAAATTCAAAAAGTAAATACCTGCACCCAGATCCTCTTCGGGCATGACGGCCTCATCAGATGATGAAGACAATCAGTCAGTACTGATGCACTAACTCGTCGTTTACTAAGTTTCTTCTCCAATCTTTGTATTTTATTTTTATAACGGTCAATATCTTCTTCATAAGTCGTTTTACGTTTTAACATTTTTTAAATAAACCGTGCGAGAACAGATAACGTGTTGAGTGGTTGAGCACTAGAATGCGAATGAGCTTGAACGAATGTCGCAAGGCAAAGGTACATGTCTACCCACAAAAAAAAAAAAAAACAATTTATTTTCTCTAAACTTAGTGCAAGAGTGGTTATAACTAGGCGATACTACATGTAGTTATATATATTTTCAAGAATAATCTAGAGGACTCGGCGTGAATATAATTGAGTTAACACTACTGTATCGTGTCGGGGATTCCCTTCTCTTTTTTCTTTCAAACAAAGATGCGTTTTATCACGGATTAGTAATAGGCTTAGTCCTTTAGTTACCTACCAATATGGAGTTATGGTTTTATTGTTATAACTTTAGGCACCGACAGAACAATATTTACGTCAATGAAAGACTAAAATAACAAGCCGTAAGGTGTTAATGTTGGTTTCCAGTGGAGAAGAATAGGACGAACCCATTTCTTCCCGTGGTTGTCGTATAATGCGACTGAGGAATAGGGATAGCGGTATAGCGGTAGTGAACGCAGCCGCTACGCAGGAGGCGCGGGTTCGATCCCCGCTCGGTGCAAATATTTGTATGCATGAATATGTATATTTGCATTGGTCTGGGTGTTTCTATGTATAATATGTATGTATTTCCAAAAAAAAAAACGTATTTAAGTATGTTTATCCGCATTCTAGAATCCATAACACAAGCTAGTTAAGCTATGCTTAACATCGATCTAGATAGCGTTGTGTGAAATGTTGTAGAATATTAAAAAAAAAATTTATTTAAAATCTGACAGAACAAAAGGCTCGCCCTCTAGATACAACCACCGGGAGAATTAGCGGAACACAAAATTATGGTCTGGGGAGAGATATGTTTAGGAGCTCGTACAGAGTTAGTGGTAGCTGACGGCGGAAATCTGACTGCTGATTGGTATATTGTTATAGCTTTTGCCCCATTTATTGGTAACGTCTTCATTTTAATGCAGGATAATGCTCGGGCTCACAGTGCTCGCTCAGTACAGACATTACCTAAACCATGTTGGTGTTACGGTGATGGAGTGGCCAGCACGGTCCCCGGATATGAATCCGATTGAACACGTTTGGGACTTGCTAAAGAGGAGTGTCAAATCAAGAATGCCACCTCCTAACAATCTGCGCGAGCTGCGAAACACATTAGTTGAAGAATGGCAGAGATTGCCCCAAGAAATCATTGACAACATCATTCGCAGCATGCCCAGACGGATGGAAACCTTAATCAGAGCACGAGGGGGAAACACTCGTTATTAAACATGTTGTTGATAGATAAATAGATAGATCTTGTGATGTCTAATTATTACTTGTTTAAAAATAAAGCTAACTATGTTATACTTACTCTCCTTTTTTGTGTTCCGCTAATTCTGCCGGTGTGTGTATTAAGTGCGTGAGACAAAAAGATGACAAAATGTGGATGTTTCATACGCCTCTGTCTACCACATTGTGATTTGCAGACGTTATTATATATATGAAGGCATAATCCTACCTATATTGTTTTTGCTCTGAAGTAAAGCCTATAGGATGCCACTAGGAACAATGCTAATCTGATGGTGGTGAGATGATTATTATAAGCAGAATGCAGAATAAGCAAGCTGAAGTGGCAATGGGCTGGCCACGTCTTTCGAAGGACCCATGGCCGTTGGTGCAGACGAGTCCTAAGGTGGAGACTACGAGAAGGCAAACGAAGGGTAGGATGCCCCCTAGACGGATGGAACAATGACCTGAAAAAGGTGGCTGGGACGGACTGGATGCGGTAAGCGGAGGATCGTACGAAATGGCGGCCATTGGGAGAGGACTATGCCTTTGTCCAGCAGTGAACTGCAGTGGGCTAATTGATTGATTGATTGATTGAGGTAGGCCTATGAATGAAAACACAACATGAGGTAAGTATGTTTTGTAGCTTCAGTGGCTTATTGATTCAGGAGTCGGTCTTACGATTGAGAGGTTCCGGGTTCGAATCCTGGTCGAGTTCAACTATCGACGTGAAACCAAGCTAATACAAGTAATTTAACTAAAGGTGCTAGAGTTAGGGGGAATATTATAAAGGTAATTTCGATTTAATAATAGATATTCTTTATTAGAAAATGTAGGTACCTAAATAGGTTAGCGAACTATGATAACATTTTTTAATAATGTTGCGAAATATTAAAAATTTCGCAATAATTTTAACTGTTTCGGCTTATAAAGATTTCGCAACTACGAAATGTTGAGCTCAAGTTTCATTTTTATTTCACCATAATTTTCATTCCACCACATTATATCACTGTTGTGCAATTTTCATTTTATTATACAAACATATCAAAAAATTTAAACACGAAATTCAATCAATCAATTAGCCCACTGCAGTCCACTGCTGGGCATAGGCCTCTCCAAATGTGCGCCTTTTCATACGATCCTCCGCCTTCCGCATCCAGTCCTTTTTCAGGTCATCGGTCCATCTGGCCAGGGGGCGTCCTACCCTTCGTTTGCCTTCTCGCGGTCTCCACTCTAGGACTCGTCTGCTCCAACGGCCATCGGTCCTTCGACAGACGTGGCCAGCCCATTGCCACTTCAGCTTGCTTATTCTGCGAACTATTTCGGTAACTTTGGTTCTTTGTCGGATGACCTCGTTCTGAATTCTATCCTTCAGGGAAACTTCAAGCATAGCTCGCTCCATAGCCCGCTAACACGAAGTTATCATCTTACAAAACCTTAGTAAATAAACCAAAATGCTTTCCAAAATGGGTGCCGCCTTTTGAAATTCTAAGAGCAACAAATATCACAATCGTGATAAAAATAACACGGTCAACAAAACATTGTTGATCAAACATAAATAATTGTTTCTAGACGCAAATGAAGAGAATTATCATCATATTAGCATGGCTCCCAGTTGCATCCGAGGCTTTCAGACTTCAGGATTCAGTTACAAATCGTATCTATCTATATGTATGTCGCAGGGATATGATAAAAACAGGGATTTCGTCAATTCCCTAAGCGATTTGATCAAATCACGGAAGATGTTAAAATTACAACCCGGTTTTATCATTTCCCTAAACAAATCTAGTGATTTGAATTGACCAAATCCCTGTTTTATCATATCCCTGCGACAGATATACGATCTATTCTACGATTCTACGATAATATTATGTAATCCCTCTTATTGATATAACATAGGTTTACAGGTTTTATGGAAGAGACTACTGTCAAAACTTCGAATCCCTAGAGGAAAGCCAGCACCAGAGGATAGTTGGTGAATCAGCGGATGTATGAAAAGGTTTGGTGAGGTAGGTAAGCTTCGTGCCTAAGTTCTAAGTGGCCCATACCTACATCTATTGGAAACTGGGACTAAGTAGGTACGTCTTAGCCTAAGATGTAGATTCACAGTTTCAAGACTCAGATTATATTGCATCATACGCCTACAAATCAAGAAATTTAACGTATTTAAGTATTAATGCAAATATTAGTAACCGTTCTGCTAAATCTAGCCTAAAAAAAATGTTACACAACATTTTGAAACACATGTAGAGAATATAAGGTGAACTCCCTAAATTTAATTGAAAAATTGTTGCCAGTTTTTTAGTAAAGATTTAAATTAAAATCTATTCATATAGACTTAACCAGAGCCGGATTTAGTAGGTATACTTTTCTTCATAGGTACCCCCCTCTTTTGTAGGTTGTTTGGCGCTTTTATTTACTACCAGTACATACCTACATGATTTGAGTGGTGGTTGAGAATGAAATGGTAATTTTAACATCTGTAATGAAGTCGAACTTATACCTATTTATGAATCAATGAGAATTAGCGTGCTCTGAAAATTGCCTTTATGCAGATGTAGCCCATAGGCCTCAGCTTTTGCCTAGAACGTAATTGATATCAAATCTAACTGGCTTACTCACTAATCAATTAAATTATTATATCTACTATCTCCTTAAGTATTTTTATTGATGATATATGAACACGTTATTGCTATTGATTTTGTCAGGCGTTTCTAATAAATGACGCTTCATTCTCTGAAAACAGTCATATATCTATGCAGCTATATACTTATCCCGTCAGATAGTAATCAAATATGTTATCAATCTTAACCACATAGGTATATAAACATATTTATATGTAGTATTTTGTATTTTGAGTAGGTACCTATAAAAAACAATAACTTGACAATAACAACGTTGCAAAACGTTTTAAAAATACCTCTTTTTTACGCAAATCAGAGTTACCATTGCTAAAAATTTTGGTAGACTTATTTCCCTGTACTTATTTAAAATTCATGTAAATGTAGATATTTTAATGTTTTCACAGACTAATGTAATTTTTAAAAACAAAATTGCATACTTAAAAATAGTAAATAAGTAAGTAAGTACCGGGGTCTCAAGTTTCAGTTTCACTCAATAAAATTCAGGGTAAAAAGTGATAAAGTTTAATTGATCTACATTCTTATTACATACTCAAATCTTCACCCTCTTTACAGAAGTTAACTTTAGTTCAACTAATTCATGTATAATAAAATAACATGAATTTTACAAAACGCGTGATTTTGCTTAAACACGGCTCGGCAATAACACGGCAACATTGGTGCTTGTATCCGAACGAACATCACAAATGTCAAAAACATATGAAAAACAAACGAACACCATACATTTTGATCTCTATTCCGATGCGTTAAAGACTATTTTGGTACCTTACTGAAACTTGTATTAGTAATTCGAAGTTCACGAGCACGAATATTGATTGTTCTCGTCATTCTTGTGAAGATCTATATAACCGGTGGTTCATGTCCGTATGTCTCATTATCAGTGAATTCTGTGTTTAGTCCGAATGCTATCGTGCTAACATCGGAACGTTATTACCGAGCATTATATTCATAACTGTGTTCGCGTATCGCTGCTTGTACATCGCTGATACAACTCGTGGTCTTTTTTTTCAACGTTAAGTGATTTTTGAACTAAAATGTCTGTTTGTAATAGTGGAGACGTGAAATTAGATGCTGCAGTTAATAGCTGGTTGAAGCACGACAAGGTTTGTCTACTTATATTGTACTTTTATGCTTAGAATTACATTGTTTACTCACCAGCATTGCTCCTTCACATGGAGAGATTGTAATAAACAAAGGCCCCACTGAATTATGCCGAACACAGAGAAACTGGTATTTCTCATGTTCTATATATTCATTGATACTTGACATCCCCTGGTATGGAGTATACACTAACACCCTCATTTCATCAGCTTATGTTGCCGAGGACAGTAAGCCTAGTGCTGTGATTAGACTGTTTGTATTGGCTTCGTTATTACTGTCCATAGGACAACATGCATCTCTTGATTGTGGATAACCCCAAACATAAACGGAGTGGCTATTACCAGAGACACATAGATACCCGTTAAACTGTTTGTAATAATTATTTTAATTATTATTTCTCATTGTGGTGGCCACACAAAAGAACTGACTAGTGACAAGTACCCAAAGGTACTTGTTGTAATGATTTTGTACCACCCTGTTGCATTTGGTTTTTTTTTTCATGTTTAATTTTTTTTTAAAGATATGTACCTCCGGGATTGACTTATGTGCAGAATTAAGTATTGAATTACATGTAAAAAAAAAATGAATAGACAGCCTTTGTAGTAATGTCTTCTGGCAGTAGTTCATTCAACTAGTAATTCTAAACACATGTTCGAATCCTACTTATTGCTAATATTTGTACGCATAAATATGTCTGTCTGCATTGATTTGGGTGTTGCCGTCCCTCAGAAAGCATGTTAAGCCCTCAGTTTTGATTGTGCTAGACCATCTGTGTCAATCGTTATATCAAGGAATTGGGTGAAATGGCCCACACAGAAGTGCTGATCACTCATATAGTTAACAAGAGTCCCCACTTGTAGTGGTACATGAAGTATATAATATAGTAGATGAGATGATTGTGAAGAAAATGCTACACAAAAATAATGCATTAATTTATACAACAATTTATAAACAGTCCGATCCTCTGCCTTCTGCGTCCAGTCTGTCTCAGCCACTTTTTTTCAGGTTGTCCATCTGGGTGGGGCGGCATCTTATCTTACATTTTCTGGCAAAGAATCGGGCGAAATGGCGCATATTGAGAGAGGCCTATGTTCACCAGGGGATTGCAGTGCGAATTAACTCACCGCAATCCACTGCTGAACATACATATTGATTGATTGATTTAAACAGTAAGTCGAAAGACTCAAAGGAAAATCTAAGTTCTACCACCTATAACTGAGCATTGCATTACAGGCCTCATTTCACAATACTTGAATGACTAATCTACACTAAGACTAATCCCTCTTTGTTTCATAACTAGACATTATTTAAAAAATAAATTTACATAAGTAAAACAATTTATGTAATTTTTTAGCAAGAGAGCCCCTCTTTAAAATGATGGTTTAAATTTATTTTCTTTGTTAATCATAGAAATATGAGAGAGACACAAAGTGCAGTATAGTCACTACCATTTTTTACCAAATGGAAGAACAGACTAAGAATTTATGGGCTACTAAATTAGTATACCAGAGATGGCCCTAGGTTGGTCAGTGTGAGAGATATGTTTCTTTCTTACTCACCTACTGCAATTGATGACCTAAAGACGGTATAGATCCTACCGCATCATAAAAAGCATTGATTTAAACAATAATATTTTTATGAAATCCAACTTCATTCTTTGTCATTATATTAGTCAATTGACTGCCGGAATGCAGTCATGCTGTCATTGCTTCTGGCTTTTCAACATCTAGCGAGCTAGGTGGTGAAAAGCCAGAAGCAATAGCTGTCAGAATAAATGAATCACATGGTAAATATGGTGGACAGATCTATTGTTTTTAATAATTATGAGCATCCGACAGCGCATGGAGTTAATTGTTTTTTTTTTTAATATCAACCTTGGACTATGTTTTATCTTAAAATATCCTAAAATAGATGGCTTACAACAAACGAGTTTTGATAACTGAATACTTTTACCTTGAGAAATAGCAAAATAGGTTTACAAATACTCAATCCTGTAAGTCCCAGAAAGGGTAGGCAGAGGTTTATTAACACCCACATTTCGCCATTATGATTTTCAGCCCAACGTAATAAGGGACGAGCCTATTGCCGGCAAGTAGGCACTTAATCGAAATACATCCATAAATTCACGCCTATAAGTCCTTGGGGCAGGTATAGGTTTATTCCTAATAAGTACCCACCATAGATGTGCATATGGCAACCGGGACCGACAGCGACGTAAGCCTTATATAATAACACCCAGACCACAAATGCGCATACAAATATTTGCACTGGATTGGGATCGAACCTGCTCTCCCTGTGTCATCAGTCACTACCGTCACGCCAGCCACAAAAGCTGTCCGTACCTCACCATTACCTAACCATAATAAAATAATTTTCATCGTACTAAACTAAGTTTTGTCTGCTTAGAACCCGAAAACCCACAAGGAGGTTCTGAAAGATATTGAGAACGCAAGATGGGACAAGCTGAGGGCTACTATGCTGCGTCGCCTGAAGTTCGGCACCGCTGGTCTGCGAGGCCCAATGACGGCGGGATACTACGCTATGAATGACGTAGTGGTCCTACAGACTGCACAAGTAAGTACATATAGTTTTTATCTATGACCAAAGAATTCATTTTAATAGAAAAAATGTGAGAATTTGAGCATTCTTGAAGCGCAACCAGTACCTTACAATCTAAATGGATTTGAATAATTATCATGTTAATTGTTTTAATACTATTTGTTTATGACTTAATAAATTAACAATCTACAAATTTTGTTTATAAGGGCACGTCAATTCGACTTCACCTCGCCCGATGGTAGCTGAAGGCAAAGTCTCAGGAAAGAGGGTTACTATTATAAACACGTACCATGTTAACAATGATGACACTCAGCTTGACGGCCTCATCAGCGTTATTATTTTGTAGGCATACATTTTATTTTTAAGTTCAGTGATCGGTGTTACCACTTTCTTTTTTTTTTATTGTGGTTTGTACGTCATCAGCGCTCCCTTTTTAACGCGGGAACCGCACGGGTGCCAAATAGGCCGGCGGGATAGTTACGTTGGACTCGATCCTACTAAAAGCACACGCCATCACGGATCTCAAGTGCCCCCCCTTAATATGGCCCCGGCTGATCCTTAGCCGTCTCTGGTTTCCATGGCCCGGTCGGACCACGCCATAGCAGACACATCAGTATTAGCTAGAACATTATTCTATTTAGAAATGAGTTTTATTTAACAAAAAAGGGAATTTCCCCGATTTCATCACAACAAATAATTTAGAAAATGGTCATGTGCTCGTTTGAATACGTCCAAACACTACGTCACTGCTTTAAACAGCGATATCTTTATTTAATCTAAGCTTACACGTTGATAGACATACTTTGTTCTATTACTTGTAAGTAAATCCATATCCATACTAATCCATACTAATACTAATAAATGTGAAAATAACTGTCTGTCTGTATGTTACACTTTTACGAACCACTGAACCGATTTTCATTAAATTTTGGTGGGGCGATGGGCTAGTTAGAGCCAGGATGGGACATAGGCTGCGTTTTATCGCGTACCGTACCAGTGTGTTTTTCGGTACCGCGGGCAAACAGGCAAGAATGGCATAAAATATTTTATCTACTCTGATACTATAATACAAAGATTATAAAATTGAAATTAGAACTCTTATGACAAACATTACGCACAGGCCAAAAAAAAAGTTTTATTACGATACAGGTCTTGTATGGACACCTATATCATTATAGTAGTTTATGATACTGTTGCATAATAAGGGTTCTTATAACACGAGTGTGTTTTAAAAAAACGAGCCGTAGGCGAGTTTTTTTATATTATCACACGAGTGTTATAAGACCAAGTTATGTACAGTGTCATACACTACTTTATCTACTCTCATACTATAATACATAAACTAATTTATTTTACAAACCAAACCAAACTTTGTTTAATTTAAATGTTTAGAACAAAAAAGAAATATTCGCGCCAAGGCACAAACTTCGATTGCGCATGCGTGTTTCTTTTTTTTTCTTCCGAAATGGCGGATTCTTTTTTTAAAGTAGAGGTTCAGTCCAGATGGGGATTGTATAGGTGTATCGTTATGATTAAAAAGTTATTTTATGATATAGGTGTCCATACAAGACCTGTATCGTAATAAAACTTTTTTTTTGGCCTGTGCGTAATGTTTGTCATAAGAGTTCTAATTTCAATTTTATAATCTTTGTATTATAGTATCAGAGTAGATAAAATAACTTTTTAATCATAACGATACACCTACACAACCTCCATCTCGACTGAACCTCTACTTTAAAAATTGAATCCGCCATTTCGGAAGAAAAAAAAAAGAAACACGCATGCGCAATCGAAGTTTGTGCCTTGGCGCGAACATTTTTTTTTTTGTTCTATACATTTAAATTAAACAATGTTTGGTTTGGTTTGTAAAATAAATTAGTTTATGTATTATAGTATGAGAGTAGATAAAGTAGTGTATGACACTGTACATAACTTGGTCTTATAACACTCGTGTTATAAGTACCCTTATTATGCAACAGTATCATAAACTACTATTTTTGTATTCAATTTCATCAAGATTAACATAACCTAAGTATTAAGCTATTGCATAGCTTCTATCGAGGGCCTTGAGCGCGGGGACCGAATCCAGAAATTCCGTAACGAAAAAACCTCACGCTCGTTTCTTTTCGGCAGTCTTCGACACGGTGTTCGTGTGCGTGCAACTAGCCGTATTGTACCGATTGTACGACACTACGAAGCTCGCACGAATCGAGACGAGCTGCTCCGAAATCGGACGAATACATAAGTAGCTGTTTATGTGAAAGTATATAGGTGTATAATTATATTGTATAATAAAATTTGTCGATAATCACTTCTTAATATCGTTATTTTTTTTTAAATGAATAATTTTGTTTTGGTGTGTCATTACACTATTTATACCTTAATTATTTATACCTAGATATTTTCGTTTTATAGAGAAGAAAAGCGTAAAGAGCTAAAAAGAAAAAAAAACAAATGCACGTCAAAGGGCATATTATAATAATTGCATAAGTTGATACAAAATGCTATGCAATAGCTTTACCGCGGCAGTCCCTGAGTGCCACACGTCTTTTTTTATTTTTAAATATCTCCATTGTACAGAAATAATTACTTTGCTGTTGCCCGCGGCTCCGCCCGCGTGGATGTCGGTTATCGCTTAGTGTTGAGTCAACGCTATTTTTCTAAAATAAAAGTAGCCTAAGTTACTCCTTATTACATCAGCTACCTGCCAATAAAAGTCCCGTCAAATACGGTCGAACAATTTCAAAGATTATTCGGGAAAAAAAGACGGGTTGCACTCTGGGAGTGCCGGCAGAAGTGAAAACATTTTCTTTTTTTCTTTCTTCGTTATATACATAGAAAAAGATAAAAAAGAACATACCATACCGTACCTATAATATAGCGCTAATCATAGAACCTATCACTTATTTTCTGCTAATTTTCTGTCAGAAGAAATTAATAAATTATGAAAGGAAAAATAATCACAAAAAATAATAAATTACAGAAAGAAAAAATAATCATAAAAAGTAATAAATTACAAAAAGAAAAAATAATCACCAAAAGTAATAAATTATAATAAAAAAAAAAAACAATCACAAAAAATCCCTGAAGGCCAGGTGGTTTGAACCCGATACTATCTGAAACTATAAGGACTTACAGTCGAAGTGCTTACCGTTTAAGCTACGACGCCATCTCTTGTAAATTGCAAAATAGATAGTCTGTACCAATCTTGTATGACGTCTGTCGTCGGTTACGGTTCAAAGGTCAACTAATCCTGACGCTTCCTTAACATTTTACACCCATCCAACGCCGCTAAAGAAGTTTTCACTTCAAAAACAGACAAAATTGTAAAAAAAAATATTTTAGTGTATGGTACCGTATTATATTCATATGCGTGTAGTAAAAAACGGTTATTTCAATATTAAAAACAGACACTCCAATTTTATTTATTTGTATGTATATACGTATTAGATTATAAAGAGGAAAGATTTGTATATTTGTATGTTTGTAATGAATAAACTGAAAAACTACTGAGCCGATTTCAAAAATTCTTTCACCATTGAAAAGCTGCATTCACCCTGAGTAATATCGGCTATATTAAATTTCCACGGGAACGTTTTTACCACTCGTGCGAAGCCAGAGCGGATCGCTAGTTGGTAATAGGTATAGATAATAGTACCTACTTTGTCCAAAACTTTAATCTAGGTACTGTTGCATCTAAAAGACGTCTGGAAGACATCGCTTTTGATGATAAACCCGGTCAATACTCTCCACTTATACCTACTTAATCAAATTGTGCAATTGTACGTATATCCTTACAGATATGATTCACAATAAAGGACGTCTCTCTAGATTATCTTACTCTTTGTTCAATAAGAAAGATAATACGCTGAAAAAATAATAGACGTCAAGTAATAAAATCAGAAGAAGAAAAAGAAAGAAAGAATAGATATATTAGGATAGAACGGTCATACGCAGTGTTCATCTGCATGCTACGCATGGCGACTTTTTCAATGTAGGTAAATAAATACTTACTCACAAAAGACTACTCACTAAAAAATATCTTTTTTTTTTCAAATTTTCTTTTCCATTTTTCTTCTAAAGTTGGCAAAAGCACAATATGGCATATTCACGGTATTGTTATCGATGTAATTACAAGCTAGTCTTAACAGCCCCTCTAGTCAACGTTTCATGACGTTTGTTAATGACTGTCAAATATTCTATTCTACCAAATGCATGACAACGAATTGCCACTTGTCTTGAGGGGCAGTACCGAGTAAGCATTTGAAAGTTCTTGTCTCATAGGACAGAATTTGATTAAGCGCCACGCGTTTGGCCAGACATGGCCGTTCTATCGCTAATATATTTCTGTGGTCCATGTAGCTCAATAGTCAGAGCATTCTTCATTTAAGGGACTAGTCGCGGGTTCCGGTCCTGTCTTGAACTTTCACTTTTTCCAATCTTAATCAATAGGAACAGTGAGCATTGGCATACTAATTACTTTAAAATTTCATTAAATATTTCATCACTTTATAATAGCCTGACCGTAAACCGCAATAATTGGCCATTTTAATATAAGAGAAGTTATATACATGGAGTCAAATAAAAAGAACATTTTCGGGTAAGCTCTTTATTACTTTCGTAGATTCTATAGTAAGCAAGATACAGTAAAATTATTTAATAACAGTTGTACTCTTTTACAGCGTAGGATTAGGAAAACGTAACGTAGGCTATTTCTATGTGAATAATCTGTACCCAAATTATCTACTTCTACCTACTTTTTATTCGCCAGAGCTAGTGAAAATAGCTACACACATTGAAAGGGGATTCCAGGTTCCAGCACTCAGTTCTAGAATTAGTATCGACCCGAGCTAAGTTTGGAAAGGGCTTAGAGAATGATGATTGTACTACTATACTTCTTGTTATTGTAAAATAATGATGAGCCAATACTCATTTCGATAATCTTATCGCCTTTTCTGGTGAGGCCAAGTGGCAACCCCCAGGCTACATGCTTGACAAATTCCTGGTATACCCCATCAGCTAGGACCCGGTAGGAAAAGTAGACCCAGTGCTGGCTTGACATCGTAGAAGATGACATCCGTACTACTCGGCTCACATTGAGGAAGAAAAGCTGCAAGATGAACCTTGGTCTTTAAAGCATTAACCTTGGAAGCCGGGGACTCAGACCAGCGGCTTGGACACAGACGTAACCCTGTGATGTTGATGACGAGTTTGGGTTATCAATAAATCGATCAATTAGCTTCTTCAACGTTGGGAGACTGGCCTACTATGACCTCTGACAGACATGGTGGTACAGGGTTTCATTTCGGGTGTTTCTTCTCTCGCAGTGATATATAATAAATATAATAAAATATTACATATAATCTTTGGATAATCTACAAACAAACTTCATTGCTATTGTCATTATCTGTGTTTGTTCTGCAATACAAATTGATATGAAATATTTGAAGCAGTGAAAATGGCGGTATGTTTGTTTAGTGAGTGAACCTTCACGGGCATTTGCACAATAATCTACCAGAGTTTCAACGCATTAATGGACAGACAAGAAAAACATTCATTTTCACAAAATATGAGTGAGCACAAAAGAGTTTTTTTAGACCTGAAACAGATTGCCTAAATGGTTGAACGTTGGTACCTAAGAGTCGGTCAATTGACCACACACTGCTGTACCCAAGAAGCAGTCTTGGAGAGCTGGAAAGAAGTTTCAGAAGTAAAAGCCACTATTCCAGTTGCTATCGATTCTGAAATGGTGGTCCTCGATTTGACAGCCTCGGCGGATGGTTACATGTTCGAAAACTTCTAGGTGTAATGAGATGGAAATGCTTAAAGATCTAGACCATTTCCGGATCTTTACGTGTTAGTGGTAAAACCGATGAATTTATTACTGTATTAATATCTGCCCGTGTGGATGTCAGCTATCACGAACAAGCGTAGCCTATCTCCTGTCCCAAGTTCTACTCTCTATGCAAATTTAATTAAAATCGGTTCAGTGGTTTAGGCGTAAAAGCGTAGAGACAGATAGACGGGGGTTACTTTAAGGCGCGTTTTATACCGAAGAGACGTGGCGGGGACGTATGACGGTTGAAGTAACACAATAAAAACCTTATGTTGTGCACAATAACGTCGTTTTTGTCTTAGAGGAGAATTGCGCCCGCGCCTCCAGGCGACGTCCCGCCACTAAATGACGACGCAATTCTCATCAAGACAAAAACGACGTTATTTGACACTGCATAAGGTATATATTGTGTTACTTAAATTGACCGCCACCGGATATGTCCCCGTCACGTCTCTTATGTATAAAACGCACCTAAGTATTAAAATTTTATAATATATGCTGTACCTACGTACCGATTATATTACCTAAGTACGTCATTTGTTTAACTTACAAATCTCTAAATGAACGCTGGATTATGTTAAATGTGGGACGCTTCGCGGAGCATATTTATTTAAATTATTGAAATCCGGGTCTGAACGTGTGCGGAGCTAATGCGGGACGCTTAGACGCTCTAACCCCAGTTCTGCAAATATAAGTAGAGGGAAAGGGGGTGTGATCCGTGTGATTAACGTAGAAAATTTCATAAAAACGCGGATGATGTTCTCGGCAAAAGATTTACTCTTACATTTGAAATACAATACTCCTTTCGCACAGAGAAATAAAATAAGAGGCATTTTAATTACCCAACACACCAAAATGGAGTAGTTTTGGTGCGATTCAAAATTTGTTCTCTAAATAAAACTTATGGCCTCTTAAATGTAAATGCCTGATTTAAAATATGTCTAAAACACTGTGTGAGTAGTGCTACAGTCCCTAAGGCCTATTTATATGCATAATAAATAAGACATATAAAATCGGAAAATTCAGGACTCCTATCAATCAACAGAGTATTTCGCAATACGCTGTTTCCACGTCAACGTAACGAAGCTAGGCACAAGTCACCCGGACCGATCGATATTCGCGAGTACAAAGGGCCCACCCCTACTCGAGGGGGCGACTCGGCAACTCATAGGGGCTAGTCCCAGGCTGAGGGCGGACGCAATTCAACGTCGACACGACTCCAAAGCACCTTTCTTTTCGATCAGTTATTTAAATAAGTATCAAGACTGTTTTTTCTCAACGTTGAGATATGACTAGGTAAGTTTCTATTGGTAGATATATTTTAGATTTGGTACTAATTTCGTTTTAATCAATAGAAAAGAAGCTGCGCGTCAGAGTAGTGATCAGATTTCAGTGTGTTTTTGAAAAAGAAAATTCTGACTTAGTAAAGCAAAAACTGTAGATAGGTACCTACTAAAGTAAGCCATTTCTGATATAAGTATTTTGTTTTAAAAATGAATTTATAGCTAGCTCATTTCAATTTTGAATTCGAAGCCTATTTGACCATCGCTGGTTTTTTTTTATTGGAATACCTCGGAGGTTTGAAGAAAAAAATCTAATATCCAACACAGTAGTATAAAATCTGTAGATAAGATTATTTATTTAATCCAATATCAATAAAATACTATATTATCTAGTATGATGTACCTACTTAGAGAATTGGTATTGATTTTAATACCAGAAACCTCTTGCGATATATGTTTTAATCCATCTTTTTGTCCAGTGCAGATAGACTATTCCTTTTTTTCTCATTTTTGAAGCTATCTGCACTGGGCTACACTCCATCCCCAACGTAAGATAAATGTGTACTTAGCTTAAAATAAAATACAAAGATCTTTCTAGAGATAGGTACATCTCCATTATTGCTGGTTATTATTAAAGCGCTTTAAAATGAGATAATAAGTTATTTCTTGTTTTTGTTTATCGCATGGTGATTAACGATTTGATTACTGTCCGTCTGCCTACATATTATCGCATATCAGTAAAAATAATGATGAATACTCTCGCGTCATCTATTTCTTTTTCTGTTATATCTATATAATTGCGTATTCAGGTTATTGATCATAAGTTTGCCAGTAGACAATATTAAACAAGCTTGCCATAGAGATTTTTTTTCTACTATCAATTATTTTTTTGCGTATCACAATATTGGAGATAATAAATCAGTAAGTAAGCATCTGCTATTTTTGCTTGCATTTTATAATAAAGCGTTATTAAAAAAACATAAAAAAGTTTTTTTTTGTGTTCAACATTTTATGATAATATTATAAAAAACTGTGTCTTCCGTGAACCGTACCTGACAATTAGACTTTTTAGGGCTTTGATTACTCGTAACGAATGCCACATTTTCTCGTATAGCAACCGGGAATGAAGGCTCCTTCCGTGCTCTCTGAACATGGAAGGATTACACTGTGTTAAGAATGGTCACCCATCCTTAGCTTGACCTGGCTAGTGCATAACCTTGCTAACATATCGGTTACCATATAAACACGAGCCTCTCCTCTTTGTATAGGAAAGGAATTGAACTGCCCCTCTAGACACGTGGCACTTCATTGCCCATCGTTTGGTAGAATATTTAGGATCGTATGTATAGAATTTGACGTATTTGACAGTCGTTAACGCATGTCATGAACGTCAAATTCTATACATTTGTCATTCTATACTACCAAACGCCGGACAAGGAATTGCCACTTGTCTAGAAGGGCAGAGCAGTATCTAATATAAATAATTATTTTCAGGGTATCTGCTCATATATCAAGAAAGTCTGCAGCCAGAGTCAACTGCACAATGGAGTGGTCGTTGGCTACGATGGCCGATATAATAGCAAAAGGTAAGTTATTTTTTATTTAGTTAATTTTTTGTAGGCGGACCTCAGGCTCCGAGGTAGAATCCTGGGATGGGTTGAGATGATAATGACTCAAGTGACGAGTAATGTCACGGAACAGAAAAAAACGGAGTAATGTCATGCCGCCCGCCAGAAAAAATATGTATCTAAGTGCAATCTAATACCAATATTACAAGCTAAGCTTCGTTTGGATCTAGATTTTCTATACATATAGCGCTATCCGGGGCGCAATGTTGTCTATGTCTTAGAATTAGTATTCCCTTTATTCATTAATAGTTATTTGTGCAACAAGTGAGCAAAATTGATTTTTACAGCAAGTGCTGATTTTGACTCCCAAGCAAGCGAGGGATTCTAAGATTGAATCACGGGCGTGTGCGAGGGATTCAAAGGCACGAGATGCAAATAATTTTGCTCTCGTGTGGCACACATTACTTTTCACTTCAGCAGCGAGAACACATAATGATAATACAATATATATTTAATAAGATAATACAATGAACATGAACAGATAGAAATAACGTTTATATTTATTATGAATCAAAATAATGCTGAACATTTTCAACAGTACGATAGTAACACAGTCACCGAAAAAGATATGGTATGCTTTCATATATTTCTCGCGAGACTTCTCAGGAAGGCAGCTAAATTCCGCATTAGTAGCTTGCTGTTTCAACTCTTCTGGTGTTAAAATCCTGATTTCGTCGCCAGTATCGCTCATCTTTTATGATTATTCTAATATTTTTAATCTTATTCGATACTTTACTTTCTATTTTTTTAAGGTGCGTTTAGAGACAGCGTCTGTGATGTTTTATTTTTCAAATATTGAAAATAAAAATTATTTTATAAATGTATTGATTATAAATACTTATTCGTTACTCATTTTCGTATAGAATTATACATGAAATAATAAATAATTGAAATAAATAACAAGGTTATCCATTTACAAATACTTTCATATTTAGTTTATTTACGCGTTTCAGAACGAGTTTTCTTTGGAGACGAATTTCGAAATTCGATCTTCAAATTACTTGTGTTTGTCACTCACTCTTCTTTAAGGACGGGAAAGAGACAGAGTGCAGTGTAGTTCGAAAGATTTCCAACTTTTTGCTCGTAATCTATGGTCGGTGCCCTTTATTTAAAAAATAATTAAAAGTCACTTTGTCTCACGCAGTGAGCAAAATGCGAGTATGCGCAGAAAATCTTACATTTTCGAGTTGCTGATGTGAAAAATACCATGTTGTACATTAAATTTTTAAATACATGTGCCCCTCTAAACAACTGGCAATTCGTTGGCCGGCGTTTGATGGAATAGAATGACGAATGTATGGGATTTGACATGCGTTAACGACTGACATATAGGTACGTCAAATCCCATACATGCGTCATTCTATTCCATCAAACGCCGGCCAACGAATTGCCAGTTGTCTAGAGGGGGTGTAATGTGCACTTTGTGGTTAACGTTCTAATCGGAATATTACAGTAATATTTTAATAATCTTTTGATAAAATCTTGTAACCATTTATAATATGGTCCAACTTGAAAGATAGGATAGCTAAGCCGCAAACCGAATTCCACGGAGCCGCGGGCAACAGCTAGTATTATTTAAAATTATTCTAGCAAAGTATCGGCTCGCTACGCACGCGCATTCGCTGTTTAATCGCTTGGCTAAACCTCTTTAGCCTTCGTGCCACCAGCCGAATGCGGCGCTTGAGAGGACAGATGAATTACCATAAAATAGGTATACAAGTATTCATAAACAGTACATGCCTAGTTTATTTCATGTAGATGTGTATTTGTCGTCACCAACTAGCTTAATCAGCCGTCCAATTAACTGCCTAAGCACTTTATTGAACGGCCCCGTGCAATTAGCGGGCTGAATGATGTTCAGCCAGTTGATTAAACGACTACGCAAATGGCTTAGATCGATGGCGTTTAATTACTTACCTAAGCATTTAATCAAACAGCTAAGAAAATGATTTATTTCTGCATGGTTATAAAAAAAAATAACCACGAAGGCTACGCTCCGCTCCGCTCCCACATTAGCCTTCTAACCTATCCTATCCAAGTCGGATTGCCTAGGTTTCTCAATAAACCTATTACTAATTTTCTGTGAAAACACCTCTATTTGGAATGGCGACCGCGTACGGGTTAACGTAGTGTAGGACGCCCAACGGCCAGGTGGAAGGACGACCTCATCAAGGTCGCCGGGAAGCGCTGGATGCGGGCTGCTTTAGATCGGTCGTTCTGGAAGTCTATGGGAGAGGCCTATGTTCAGCAGTGGACTATGTGTGGCTGATATGATGATGGTGATGATGACACCTCTATTTGCCCCCTCGGTGATTTACTGGCGTATTTATATGTACAAATTTTCTATCTTATTTCGGGGTGGTGCCTCGTCTTACGAATAGTCTAAGCATTAGCCAGCCAGTTTAATAAACTGGCTGGCTAAATATCATTCAGGCCGTTAATTGAATGGTGCCATTTACTTACCAGCTTAGGCAGTTTATTCAACGGCTGATTAAGCTAGTTGGCTGTGACAAATACACTACAACCAAGCTACTGGTGGTTAGAACTGCAGGGAGAGGAACCTCCTTACTGTGCATGCCTAGCAGAACTGCCTTCTGCATCAAGCCCTTGAGCCTACTTGTCCAACGACAGCCTCATAAGATGTTAATCGAGGCTCTATTATTATTAAACTAGGTTTTGCCCGCGGCTCCGCCCGCGTGGATGTCTGCTATCGCTATAATATCGGTTATCTATATAAATTGTAGCCTGTGTTATTCTGATGTATAAGCTATATTATTGTAAAGTTTCATTAAAATCCATTCAGTAGTTTTTACGCGAAAGAGTAACAAACATCCATCCATTCATTCGTCCATTCATATTTATAAACTTTCGCGTTTATAATATTGGTAGAATTCATCTTCGGTAAACAAACAAATAAATTACAGTGCAAGTAGGTAAAACATGCAATGTTGTCGTGTTACATGAATCAAGTTGATGTGACGGATGTTTTGTCTGTGCTCGCTGAAGAGCATACACAATACAAAAAAGCACGTGTTACAAAATTCAGTTTAAACAGTATTTAAATAAATAAATATTGTTTTGTCTAACTTGTTTTAAGTGTGTCATGGGTTTTTGAATATAAATGTAATGTATTCAGCATAGTTTTTTATTACAGTACACACACAATACTCATACTTATACTTTTTATTTTTAGTAGGCAGAAATTACTGCTATTATTTGCTCCCTTCTACACACTTTACGAAAAAAATAATTCATGCCCTTCTATTCGAAAAGTGTCACTGTATTCCTCTATAAGTGGGAGTAAAATAGCTCTTTTCTGTTAATAACTTTTTACCGGGTGGAAAAGTGATTTGAATTTGGAACATACCGTATGTAAGGTAAACGCTCACGAAGCCGAAGACCCGTGGTATTATTACATAAATTGACATAATTTAAAAAAATATATTTTTAGCTTTTTTACCATTATTTTGTTCTCGTTCAAAAAAAAAAGACAATTTCATAAAAAAACATAGCTACAAAAAGGCACGCGCCTGGCGCCATTTGTTTTTTTCTGCATTGATTTTTTTAAATTAAATTGTCGTGTCATTGAGCTTTCCTAATACGATGGAGAATAAAAATTGCTATAAAAAAAAAAAAAAATTTTTCACCAAATCGAAAAAAAAAAAAGCCAATATGTAGTACCTATATCCGGAGTACTACTACGGGCCTTCGGCTTCGGAAGCGTTCCCCTTACACCCGGTATACTTAATTAATATCATTCATAGAAATGAAACGTTAATTGTTCGACGACTGGTACGTTTGGGCCTAATGGCGCGGAGGTGCCAAAAAAAAGCAAGAACCTGCGAATAATTATGTCTCTGTTCATGTAATCAGTTTTAGTACATATTTTTTCATAGAAAGGGGATGAAAATCAGAGTCTATGACTCGGGAGAAATTGTTAGAAGCCCGTACGGTATTGATTCAAAGTAGCCTCGCGGTGAAAATATTGTGCTCCCGTGTGATCCAATCGACTATTTTTCTTGATTCTGCATTCCGAACTTCACGCAAAGTATATTGCTGCTGCCATGTTAGGACTGCCCAATATCACATTAGGTACTTGCTTGGTGATCAATTTAAGTATTTTTGGCAATCACAACCACCCTTGATAGATAAAATTCAAATTGAGGTCCATAATGAGTTCTCGACGATATTACGACCATTAAATCTTAAATCTCTTCATTCATACTTATCGGATATCGACTACCTATTATTACTATGATATTACAATCAACCCTATCTCTAGTACCTACTACAGATAATGCCGGTTGTATTGCCACGCTAAACATTGTTACGTCACAAAATAAACAGTACAGAAGGCCGATTTCATATAACGAGTGAAAACGAACGTATCTAAATGATATCATATCTATATACGAGTATATCTCACGTAACATAGTTCAATGGATGCAAAGTTATTTTGGTATCGGTAAAAAAGCCTATCAGATATCGGTAAATCGATAATAACGATCATTAATTTATGCCTAATATATGCCTAATATAGATATTTTATAAAAATAATGTAAGCAAATCGTTTGAACCCTTAAAAAGTATAGAAGTACCTAACTGATTAAAAAGAAGAAAATATATAAAAAAATATTTATAAAGTTGATACACGTGAGGGGCATTAATTTAATTGGAACCATATACACAATGTTCCAAGGTGTAACAAATCAAGGTCCGGCCAAAATCTAGATCCAGTGATTTTTTTTAAGATTCAATGCTATTTGATATAAACTTGGAATGATAATCCTGATAATACAATAATTAAGTACTGAATACACGACACAATTTTCTCGGTCGTATCGAAAACATCGTTAGGTGTAATTAGGGTTGCCAACTATTTTTAGAAGAAATAGAGTATATCCGATTTCAAAAGGCGTAAAAAAGTACAGCCTTAGAAAAAAAGAGTACATTTAAGTTTATTATTACAAGCTTTTATTTAACTGTCACTGCTACTCGATTTTGAAGCAGATATCCTCAACCAATTTTGATCAAATTTAATATGGTACAATGGAGCTGGTCTGATGATGGAGTAGGAAGGTGGCCATAGCTATTCCTAAAAATAAGACAAACCCATCGATTTTGAGATCATTTGGTTTGTCTTAACAAACTCTCTGGTATTACGTGGTATTCAGGGTCTGAAGATGGAGGCAGAAGCTGGCCATAGAAACTTCTAAACTAAACAAGATAAACCTATCGAGTTTGGGCTCATTTGTTTAGTCTTAACATGGTATTACTAAAACTAAAAAAATGAAAATATAATTGTTAATAAGCTTCTTTGAAGGATCTCTTGTACTAAAATCATAATAATAATTTTATGTAAGGGATATGCTGATTTGAAAATCTTGTAGCATGAACGGAAAACAGAGGAAGCACTTGCGTGATATAAGATTTTCAAATCAGCACAACCCTTGCATAATATTATTATTATTAGAGATGTAACACCGAAAAAACAGAAAAATAAACGTTTGCAGAAATATAATAAAAAGTGGGAAATCGAATATGGTGATTGGATAATTGGTGATCCTAGCAACTAATTGAATGCAAAATACAAATTATGTGGCACTACTTTCACAATTCCTATTCCTCCTGTAGCAGCTTTTATCGGTAAATTCCGTTTAACGACAAAAATACTTAAAGAGTAATACCATAAAACTAATCATGCGAAAAATAAAGTATTTTCACGTACTTTATTGTTCTCGTAAAATATAGAGTACAGTTAATGAAAATAAAGTACAATACTTTATTAGAAAGTACGGTTGGCAACCCTTGGTGGAATATATAATTATATATATAATACCTAGCGATAATTTTACGGTTCGTTACTGAAACGGTTATCGTTGCCGTGAGGGTTCTTAGTGGGCTACAATAAATCCACCTCATGTTTTCTCGTGAGTGTAGTAGATGGCTTCTACGAGATAGAGCTGTCCTCCATCTGACAAAATACATACTGCCTATGGCGAAGAGCCCGCTTATCGGCAATAAGCTCGTCCCCTTTTACTGGTGGTAGACACAAATTTGTCACAAATTTCGGCCGGGTGGGTACCACCGTGCACGAAAAACCCTCCATAGTAATCCAATCTCGGTTGGATTACCTAGTGCATAGCCGGGCAGGGGGGCGTGCTATTCATGGCCCTATACGGGTGCCCCGTGTGGGCGGACACCCTGGGGGCCAGATTCCTGCCCCTGCTCCACATGGCGCAGAGTACGGTGGCCTCCAGGGCCATCAGGGGGTACCGCGCGATATCCTTTAAAGCGGCGAGTCTCCTGGCCGGATCGCCACCGTGGATCCTGAAAGCGAGAACCCTTATGGCACTGTATCGGTTACGAAGGGAGGCGCGGGAGCGGTGATTCGATCCCGAGCCCAATGAAATTCGGGCCGAGAAATCCCGGCTCCACAGGGACATGGTGGCCGGGTGGGAGCGATGACTTGAACAACCACGGCACCAGGGCACGCCGTGATTGCGGCGGTAAGACCCATCATGGGGAGTGGCTAGAGGGGCCATACGTGTGGCCTATCGTACCGTCAGACGCAGGTCATTACCGGTCACGATAACTTCGGGCGGTATCTGCATCTGATGGGCATAGAGCCAACGCCCGAGTGCCATCACTGCAACGCGAGCGTGGACTTGGGGCAGCACACGCTCACCGAGTGTCCGGCGTTTTGAGACGCTGAGGCGGGAGCTTGTGGCGGTCCTGGGGGTGAGAGTGCTCACGCTCTCCACCCTGCTCGCGGCGATGGTCCTCTGCGCCGTTGCGTGGGCGGCCAGCGCCTCCTTCTGCGAGCAGGTCATGCTCGTGAAGGAGAAAGCAGAGCGTGCGCGGCGCGATGATCGAGAGAGACTCGCGGACATTACTGCCCGCGTTTGTAGGCGGCTTGGGCGTCGGAAGGCGCAGAATCGACCTCTGCCCCTCATGAGCGCGGGCCTGAGGGTGACGGGTGGAGTCGCTCGTTACCTTAGCAGAAGCAGGCCGCGGCGGCGACGCGCATCGTGAGACGATGCGCCCCCCCTCGCCGTACCGGGGGCGAGTCATGGACCGCGTGGTCCCCCCTCCCGAGGAGAGGAGATGAATGGCCCTGGGTAGCCGGGGTGCGAGGGATATGTCGCGAGACAACCTCACCTTCGGCCTAGCACAACAACCCACAGACGGCGTGCGGTTCAATCGAGTCCGACATAACCTTCCCCTCCTCCTTTCGGAGAAAGGGGGGGGGGGATTTCCATGGGAAATTCCCGCACGTAAAAAAATAAAACCGCGGTAGCCTAGTTGTATGGGTAATGGACTGCTGAGACGAGGTCTCGGGTTCGATCCCAGGTTTTCCATGGCACACACCAATGACTTTTCGATACTTTTCGAAGTTATGTGTGTATTTATCGCAGGTTTATAAGTGCCCAGTTAATGGCAATAGGCTCGCCACCTATTACATTGGGACCTAAACATAAACCGGCGAAATGTGGGTGCTAGCACCTCTGCCTACCCCTTCGGGGATAAAGGCGTGAGTTTATGTTATGTTATGTTGTGTTAAAAAAATAAACCCGGTGGATTATGGTCGCAGTGCTGTGACGACAATCCCTTTTTGATGAGGCTGTCAAGCTGAGTGTCACCATTGTTAGCATGGTACGTGTATGTAATAGTTTTTTTTCCTGAGACGTTGCGTTCAGCTTACCATCAGGCCAGGTAAATTCAAATAGACGTGTCCTTTATTAAAAAAAAACTTTAATACACCTCTGCTTACCCCTTTAGGAAGTTACAGGCATGTATCGTGGCAACCCTAGTTGCAAGCACATGTGATTTCCCGATGATAATACGTGAATTATTTGTATGAACCCGCCTTTACGAGTAACTATTTATTTTTACGATACTGTCTAACAGATATCTCGCTCAATCGTTATCAGCGACTGTTATCGTGATGTCATAGTCCATGGGTCAGTGATCCTTTGATACATATATATTTTAATAGTATTATCGTATAATGTAATATGGAAACCAATCGTGATTGATACGCAAACGATATTGGAAAAAAATTGACTAAAATTTGGAGCATTGCAAAAGGTTTTTCTTGAATATTAAAGACTAGGTACTTAACTGTTCCCCGTGGCTCCAACCGCGTTGATTCGATTATCGCGATAAAACATAGTATATATCCTTGCCCAAGCTCGCCACTATCTCTACACAAAATGTTATCAAAAGCGTTTTAGTGGCTTAGGCGTGAAAGCGTAACAGAAACAGAGTTATATTCGCATTTATAAATAACTAGCTTTTGCCCGCGGCTCCGCCCGTGTGGATGTCGGTTATCGCGACCAAACAAAGCCTGTGTCCTTTCTCGAGGTCTAATTTACCCCTATGCCAAATTTCATCAAAATAGGTTCAATGGTTTAGACGTGAAAGCGTAACATACAGACAGACAGACAGTTACTTTCGCATTTATAATATTAGTATAGCTTAGTATGGATAGGTCGTTACATAATAATATGTAATTGCCGAATTTTTCTTACAGATTCATGAGTTCGTTATTCCTGTAATTTAATAGCTATTTCCATTATTTATACTTTGTTTGAAAGTTGATTTCAAGATTTTACAACTCTGTATTAAATTTTGTTTTTATTGACCGCTTGATAAATTAAATTTGATCTTCAAAAACAGTATTTCCTAAATGCTATCCATTTTGATGATAAATTTCGTATTACTTTTTTACAGCTTTCACTTTTCAAAAATGTAATAAAAATTGCTGTTAGCTTAATGTTGTCTCATTCATACACAAAAAAAAATCTATCAATTTGGTTTTGTCATTCCTAAAAAAAATGCAATAATGTTAGTTCTGTAAATTGGGTTTCCTTCAATTTCTTAAATAAAACGG
This sequence comes from Eilema caniola, assembly GCA_949126895.1. NCBI lineage: Eukaryota > Metazoa > Arthropoda > Insecta > Lepidoptera > Erebidae > Eilema > Eilema caniola. The sequence continues at coordinate 23,564,496 of OX421470.1, forward strand.
CATTTAATGTAACGACCTATTATCTTCTACTATATAAAAATAAGTCGGGTTTTCCTTCCTGACGCTATAACTCCAGAACGCACGAACCGATTTCCACGGTTTTGCATTCGTTGGAAAGGTCTCGGGCTCCGTGAGGTTTATAGCAAAGAAAATTCAGGAAAACCGACATCCACGCGGGCGGAGCCGCGGGCAACAGATAGTTACATATACATAGAGTAAAACCTCTTTCACTTTACTATCAATGACATAAACCTTCACTCACTGCCGCCTCAAAGACAGATATAGAAGGAGCAATTTGAATTGGTTAGGGCGATGTCTGGTAGCTTAGTGGTCAAAGCATTGCCCCTGTAAGACAAAGATCGCGGGTTCAAACTCGCCTAGACCGATTTAATTTTTGCTTATAAATCGATTTGTATATTTAGCAAGAAAAATGCTAAAAAAAACAAATAAACCATTTATTCCTAGACTATAAATAAGTATAAATTAATAGCTTAGATATATCGTATCGTTACCGTATCGGTATCGGATATTATACATATTATATAATGCAATTACTTTTTAGATATTTAGATACTCGTACAGTCCTAACAAGAACACCTCGTTTGTGTACCTATTATAGACCTATTATGAAGTCGCCTCTATTGATCACAATATTCGCAATACGTAAACACACCGAATACGTAGAATTCAGTGCGTGACTATGGCAGCTACTAAACAATCTAATCGACGTGATAATGTAGGTTGAAACTCATTGCTCCGTATGTATGTTAAATTATTTGATGATATAAACCAAAACTTGACATGCTTAATTTCATTATTGATGTTTTACGTACGTACTGTGGTCCAAGTTCGAAGTTTCGAACGTCCTCGATCATGTGTACATTCGTCGCGAATGCGCTGCGCATACCTTTTACAAGTCGAGCAGATCCCTGCATTCATGGTACTTTTCCTCTATTAGAATTATAAAGATAAATTAGATGTATTAGCTGAACTAATTGCCGAGCAATTAAATAAATAAATATTGGGCAGAGTCCCAACCAATTTAAGATTGCCAAGATTTGACTAATTTTAAGAGGGGTTGTAAAACTGATACCGCAAATTCCAAGCCATTATCAATATTATTAATATTACACCCCTATCAACCACTAACGACCCGACCTGGCTTCGCACGGGATGGCAAATACGTTTCCGTCAATTTCGTACGGCACACTAAACTTTTGAAAATCGAATATAGCCTATGTGACTTACGAAGAACGTAGCTTTCTAATGGTGAAAGATTTTTTGAAATCGGCCCAGTAGTTTCCGAGCTTATCCATTACAAATAAAATAACAAATCTTTCCTCTTTTTAATATACAAGTAGTAGTAGTATAGATATACAAGTATCAAGAATATTTTTTGTCAACAGGTTCGCGGAACTCACAGCGAAAGTGTTCATTTCCTCCTCCATTCCCGTGCACATGTTCTCAGAAGTATGTGCAACTCCCCTGGTCTCCTACGGGACCCTCCTGTACGGGGCAGCGGCAGGAGTCATGGTCACAGCGTCACACAACCCCAGGGAAGACAACGGGTACAAGGTTTACTGGGGCAACGGATGTCAGATCATAACTCCTCACGATGACAATATTCTAGACGAGATTGAGCAGTGCTTAGAGTAAGTATTCTTCTGTTTAAGTCAATTCAGAGTCCAAAGTGGTAGAAATTACATATTTGTGTGATGCTAGAAAAAGAATACAAGTATCACCACTCCATCACATCCGAAGGGTGTCTGACTGACGGAAAAATATGTAGACGGTATAAGGAAAACTCGAAATGAAACCCTGTACCAATCCGTCTGGCTAGCGTGGAAACAGTTGGCCAAGCCTCCCAACATAAGGAGAGGGATATGTCCAACAGTGGACAGTGAGGGGTTTTAAGTGGTAATTAACTGTGAACGTTATTCTATTAAGACAAAGCTTTAAGTAGTAAGCAACAACGCGCTACTGTCTTATCGAATAAGATTTCATGCTGCACATTATTTTCATATTTAATTAGCATTTATACGACTTATATGATCTTAATTGACCCTTATACGATTTCCCAAAAAAATTTGTGTAATATTTTCACGGTTCGTGGATGTATATGCGAGATTTTTGTTTTATTTATATAGGCTTTTATCAAAACTTCTAAATACTTGAACAGATGTGGATAGTCTTTCACTGACCTGTACCTAATAATACACGCTGGACTGGCGATCGGTACCCATATATTGTGTCCTGTTGAAAATCGCCATATTGGCGCTGATAGTTGCGGCACGCAGTAGTGAGTGTACTTGGAACTAAGACTAATAATGGACAACAATTTTCTTGGTATCCATAATTCAATATAAACGATGGGTCTTATGTATCAAATTAACAATATGGCCATTTAGACACTTTTTATGATTAACGCTTAAATAAAAACAACAAACAGCGTCCATTTGCAAACTAATTACTTCTCAGTACACGCACGGTGGCGTTTCAAATCGACACAAAAAGTAAGCTGTCATTTTTTATGGAATAGCCAGTCCAGCTAGTTATAGAGGTGAGTGGCATCTTTACATCATCCCGAGGATCATAATCTTTGACTTCTTTTTAAATTCAGTGAAAGTTGTATTAACCAAAATTACTGGTATTCCCCCCAGCTAAGTTGAATTCCTGGTGTTAAAAGTGGGTTCACGTTGATACTGTAATGACCACATCATTACAACTGACCCTTTTTACTTGCAAGATGATATTTTATGCCGTTTAACAATTACTCTAACCCGAATTATGTCTTATAGCATCCCCGAAGACCATTGGAACATCGCCGAAATTAGATCCCATGAGCTACTGAAGGACTGTCAGGAGGAAGTCACCTCTAAATACATGGAAACCATCATCAGTCTAAGTCCTGAGGTCCTACAGGAGAACAAAACAGCCGCCATCGATGTCGTGTACAGTGCGATGCATGGGGTCGGCTACGAATATATTCTTAAAGCTTTTAAGACTGCTAATCTTAAGGTAAACCTTTTTTTTACGTGTGGGAAATCCCCACGGATACCCCACTTCCTCTCCCCCCCCCCCCCCCCCGAAGCCGGAGGGAAAGGTTAGGGACACGAACCGACTAAACCGCAAGCAACACTAGAGGCGTCACACTTGCGTTGCCGACTGTGAAGAAACCTTCTAATGCCCTTCTTGAAGAACTCCATATTGTAGTCGCTTGGGAAAACTACAGCGCGGAGTTCATTCCGAAGCTTGTGCGTTCGTGGGATGAAGTTCCTTTCATACCGCACGGTTCGCACCATTTCTAGTCGCAATGTGTGAAGATGAATTCCCTGTCTATGGCGAGCAGTCCGATGATAGAATGTAGCACTTACCTACTGAATTTCGACAGTAGAATACTTCGAAAACACATAGATCGACGATCTGTCGAAGTAGTGGTCATTCGAAGATGTGTGTTGTCTAATAATTGTCTGTCAAAGCAATGACTTGTCGATCTATGTGTTTTCGAAGTTCGCTACATGTCGAAGTATTCTACTGTCGAAATTCAGTCCGTAACTCAGAATGTAGCTGTGGGCATCATTCGTATTCTTCTCCCACAGCCACCGGTCAGCGTGAAACAGCAACAAGACCCGAACCCTGACTTCCCAACGGTGACGTTCCCCAACCCTGAGGAGTTGCAGTGTCTCGAGCTCAGCAAGAAACTGGCCGAAGAGAAGAGAGTCAAGCTTGTATTGGTCAATGATCCAGACGCGGACAGACTGGCGGTAGCTGAGTACGATGACAGGTGAGATATATTCTAGGACTAGCTGAGACGCCTCGGCTTCGCCTGTGGAATACTTCAACCTCGTAGCACCCTTAAGCCATTATGAGTCACTCAATTATTTTGCCTTCCCATAACCTCTCCACTAACACTTAAACTTTATGTTATGGTATTAAAGTTCAAATTTTAAGTATTATTACAAATCGTTTCTATGGGCATAAAAAAGTGTAGTTTCTAGACATTTTTTAATTTAAAAAAAATTATCTGCGTAATAACCACACAATTACCGCTATTTTTATTTATTTTAGTACAAAGAGCTGGCATATCTTCACGGGTAACGAAATGGGGGCTCTTCTGGGCTGGTGGCTGTTAGAGCAGTATACCAAGAAGAACACAGAAGATAAAGAAGTATATGTCATGTCCAGTATTGTCAGCTCGAAAATGTTAAGAGCCATTGTACAGGGTAAAGCCACTTTTGTGGAAACACTGACTGGATTTAAGTGGATGGGTAAGTGTCATTTTTGTTTTAAATTATAGTGTTGTGCTGTATTTTATTGTTGACTGATTTTGATGAATAAGTTTTTGTACTTGGAATAATTATGATATTGTTGGAAGTTTGCGCTGATATCACTTATTGAAATAGAACCACTTTTCACGGGTTTATCACGATTTATTTGATTGAGCTGGTGATTTATATAAGAGGAGTATTTCCGTCCAATTGAGCAGTCAGACTGGGGAAGTACCTCCGCCTCGTGTTGTGTTCCCGGCGGTGAGTAGGGTAGCCAGAGCTCACTGGAGAGATTTTGTGCTGTCAGTGGGAAGACCAAAGGCGATTTCTGCTTTGTTTTTTACACTGACTGCACAGAAACTCTGTGTTTACAGGGTCGGCAGTACGAGTGTGACTCCCCTGGTGTAGCACACGTTCATATACCACGGTAACCTCGGTTGACCGTGAGGTTGTCTACCAACTCACTGGTATAAAAAAAACCAAATACATCGCGATTGAATCCGTCAAAAAATAGTTTAAGTTCACAGAAGAATTATATAAATCATATTTGGATTTATAAGTCAGTGCCGAAGTTAGTCTTTGGGTAATGTACACCACATTACCCAAAGGAAAGCAGGTAAAAAAAAACATCCTCCAACAAACATCGATCAAGTTTCTCATGAGCCATGCGACTTATCAGGAAGCCGGCAGACATTGGGTTACAGAGACCTTTCGCCACTGTTCGTTAGTTTGTTGTTGTCTAGATTTAGAGGTCTGTTATTTTTATAACTATAAATTAATAATATCTAACGTTATTTCAGGCAACACTACCCTCTTGCTGGCCCAGGAGGGCAAGGTGCCGCTATTCGCGTTCGAGGAGGCTATTGGCTACATGTGCGACCACAGGGTGCCAGAGAAGGATGGAGTATCGGCGGCTGTACAGGTGAGTTTATTATTAAAGCTATTTGAGTCATTTCATTTTATTATTACAATTCTTCCGCCCGCGTGGATCTCTTATCACCGGTTCTTCTCAACTGATTGCAATCAAACCACGGAACAGAAAAAACGGTGGAAGTGTGAAGTAGGCGTGGCACGTGGCACGCGTGTCATTCTTATGCGGAGATTTGCAAGACCTTACAATTTCAACCTTCAGTCGTATCTGTCATCACGTGTATTTGACAGTTTTGCACCGTGTCTTATTTAATACTATTTAATAGAAATATGCCTTACTGGGCCATTTTGCAGTGCACAGATGATAGTAGGAGCATAAATATTCGAAATGGAGTTGTTTTATACCATCCATAAGTCAGGATATAGCAGAATTTATAACAAATGTTATTCAAATGCAAAGAAATAAAATAAAATAAAAAATCAACCTTACCACATACCAATAAAGCTTGTTTTTGATTACACACAATAGACATGTCATTTTTATTTATTCTAGAACTTTCTTCGCTATTCATTTAGTGATGTAGTCAAACTTTATCGATATCTACTTTTATAAACTTTTGTCAAATGGTTTTATTGTTTTTTTTTAATATCACAGAACATTTTGAACACTTCTGCATACCCATTCAAAGGATACGGGCGTGATGTTATGATGTGTAGTGGCATAGACATAGCGATAATATGCGTTTGCAGCAATTACTGCTGATTTCCTGGTATTTATTGAAGTGTTTCGTACTCTCTCTCTGAAACCCTTCATCGGATCTAAATGGTATCATTTCGGAATAGTCTTCTTTCGAACAAAGAAGGAATTTTTCAAATTCGTCTACACATGACGAAGCTATGCGCCTACAAACATACAAAAATATAAACTTCCGAATTGAACAACTCCAGCTGGATATTTTCTAGTTTGTGGACGCGGCGCAACATGCATACGCGATCAGCATATTATATTCAATAAAATTGGTCCCATTTGCTCGATCGCACAGACTGGATGAAAAAAAAATCCTAGCAATTATTTTTTAGTAGTGCAACGTATTATTATCTGGTTGTATGTGTGAGTTTGGCGACATTGGTTCCGCTATAGAATCTGTCCTATCACACTTCTAATAGTTTTTTCTGTTCTGTGAATCAAACAAACATAAGATTTGACGTCTGAAAGACTTTTCTAACAAAAAACCGCATCTAAATCCGTTCAGTAGTAAACAGACAACAATTCAAAACAATATTATATAATGTCGAAGCGACAGCTCAGAAGGGTCAAATCTACATGACATAGGGTTCTATCATGACCAAATCAGGATGGTAATCAGATGTGAAGGTATTTCTAAAATCAATGCGGGTTCGAAGCCAGTACACAATACTTCGTAATCACACTAACTTCGTTACACAAAATCACAAAGGATGCTTACGATATTTTAGGATTTAAACTAGACTTAGAATAAATCACAAACTGATTGAATGAGTTGTCTTGACCTGACACTTCGCGCCGAGTCTCGTTCAAAAAGTGAGCTGCTCTCGGCTCGGATCGCCACGAAGTCAATTTCATTGTTAACTGACAACTAAACATACTCAAGTAATAACCAATGTTGCCACATACAAACTCACTAAATTCAAACAATGTTTACTTGGCATTCATAACACTCAGATACTACGCACTCCGACAGCCAAATAGCTTAATCAGCTTAGATTAACCGCCTAGGCTCTTTACTGAACGGCGTCGTTCAATTAGCGGCCTGAATGGTGTTCAGCCTTTTGATTAAACGGGTCAGCAAATACCTTGGATCGGTGACGTGTAATTACTTGCCTAGCCATTTAATCAAACAGCTAGAAAAATGACTTATTTCCGCATGGTTATAAAAAAATCAGCTAGAAAAATGACTTATTTCCGCATGGTTATAAAAAAATGTATAACTTTCTCAATAAACTAATTACTAATTTTCTGTGAATACACCTCTGCCCACTCTCTCGGGGACTTACAGGTGTGAGTATATGTATGTATATAATTTTCTGTCCTGTTGCGGGGTGGTGCCCCATCTTACGAATGGCCTAAACATAAGCCAGCTAGGTTATTTAATATTGTGATAAAGGTTACGGCTGAACATCATTCAGGCCATTAATTGAATCAAAGAAACGTTAACAGCCTAGGCAGTTCATTGAACGGCTGATTACACTAGTTTGCGGCGAAATATATATTTTAATTTCTCATACTTGAAAAGTTATGGTAAAATCACCAATGGTGAACACTGACCCAACAGTGGACACTTTCGAAAAAATCCTTTATTGTAGGAAAAGTAACTATTTGGTTTACTACTAATGATAATTTACTTAAAAGACACCTAATGGCATATATAATATTGAATTCTAGCCAAAAATTTCTAAAGGTTTTGTTATGGGTTGTGATTGTTAATAGGTGTGATTTTTTATTTATTAATAATGATTATCAACAATTTTAATATGAATGTTATAAATAATTTCGTAAGATTGAATTAAATTTTAAAGCATTTTGCATGCAAATATTTTAAAAACAACAAAAAATAATGATACAAGAAACAATTTATTTTTGTTCCAGGTAGCCTCCTTAGCGTCCCACCTCCGCTCCAAGGGTTGCTCTATTCTCGATCAATTACACGCTTTATACGCACAATACGGGTACCACGTCACACACAACAGTTACTACATCTGCCACGAACAAGCTACCATCCAAAAAATCTTTAGACGCATCAGGAACTACGAAAGCCCTGGAAAGGTATGATATTTAATTTTTTGTAACTTTATTGTGTCATTATAAATTTTATTGAGCAATGTTTATATAATGTTATGCACGTACTTTTTTGATAATAACGTCGGCAATGTTTTCTTATTTAAAAATATTTTTTTTAATGTTTTTTTTTTAAAGATAACTGCCCCATATCGCCCGTTCTAGAGAACAACGATATTTTGATATTATAAAAAAGTTTGAGAATTTATAGAGAAGTAAGTATGTAAAAATTAAGTAAAATTAAAATATACTATATAGAATATTATTATGACAATGTTAGCTTGCAAAACAAATAAATACCGAAAAATATATTTTAAATTTTTGCAATTACGTCTTTGTTCCATGAAGTTAGAGGTATATCAAAAAGAGACGTAAAACAACTACACATTATTTCTTTAAAAAAAAATTGTGACTGGAATTATTCAAATTATTAATATTCCCTCTAACTCCTCCAACAAGTTAAATTGCTTGTGCTAGGAGTGGGTTTACGTCGATCACACTATTGGTCGAGATAGACCTAATGAATGAATTTATGAGCGAGTGATATGTATTTTATATTTTTCTGTTACACGTAAATATATAAGACTGTCAAGCTTGGACTCTGCTAAAACCCTTACTTTAGTATTTCTTCATATGTCTCTCGTTGACAACAAAAGTGACGTACGTTAACATACAGGATAAATGAATCACAAAAATATTTAAATTTTAATGCACGATATTTTGAGTTGTATCACTTTTCTTGGAAACCAGAGATAATCTTAAAATTAAAGTTATTTATTTCCTATTACAATAATGTCATAATACATGTCCTGAAATTTTGTACTCGAAGGCCCGGGTCGATTCCTGCGCTATCATATTTGAGCATCTGCAGTAACACTACGACATCAAGCAAGTGTGGCCGATTGACAGCAATTAGCTTGAAATTGTTCACTTCAGCCTAACATTTTCTTAACATGGACTTACTATGCATAATAATTTATATTCTGTCATTTAGTGTGTGTCATCCCTAACAAATAAGAACTATTTTGTACACTAACATTTTATTTATTTATTTACATGTTCTAATGATTTCAATTCTGCACGATACTGCCCCGAACTTTTCGTTAGTACGGTACAGATAAGCTCGGGGTTTTGTATTGTGTAGAACTGTCATCAATGCGCCATTTTTCTACGAATAACAATGTATATTTATAGGTTAATGTATGTATTCTTGTATGATTAACATTATGTCAAGGAAGCATTACAAGTGATATTTTAACATGCGCTAATCTGATAGCAATTTCAAATCAATCTTTGTAAATGAGGTAGATACAACACTGGCGTTTAAAAACAGCCACTTCAAACATGCTATCTTATTTCCACAGATTTTTTAGTGTAGGTAATGTGAGAAAGTATACTAACATTTACATGTTAGAAATTGATGTTTACACTTCATTCGTTCATTATATATCTACCTCATTTTTTAATATAAGATCATTAGGTTTCTTATATTAAATGTATAAATTGATACATTTTTACATGTAATTCTTATTTTATAATCACACGATTTTTTCCTTTAAAAAAATTTGACATGAGCGTTAATATACTTAATATAAAATTTTAGAATTTAAAAACATAAATTAACTTTATTTCTACACGTGAAGACTGAAGATCCACCATCCTACCAAGGCTAGCTCGATACCCGGGTTTCTTTATAAATTTTTAACTAAAACATTTAAAAATTTAAGAAACAAGGATACCGCGTTGGCTTACTACAACGGCTTTCGGCTTGCAGTGAGTTCGGCTAGCCGGCAACTTCATGCAAGTTGTCCACTTCATCCTGCTTAAGAGGTACTGGAAGTCATCTCGATGAAAATAATCCACACATTCAATGATAAGAAGAAAAGAACAGAGTAATGGTTTACTTTCTTCCTTTCTTATCTTATCACTGATTGTAGTATATGCTGCGTGGGAGATAGACATCATTCAACAGTCTGGTTTTGATTACCGTCTGGCTCTGATTTTTCTACATTTGTGTTGCCAGTTTTGTTTGCTATTTTACTACATAATTATATTATGATACTGTTATATGTTCGACTTTTAAGGTGGTATAGGCACCTCAGAGTTGTACATATCGTTTTCATATTTCACATGATATATGTCGAGATTAATAAATACAAATCTTATGAAGCTAATGTATGACGTCTACTGTCAAATGACATAGGCAAAGAAATTTCCTAAATGCCAAACAAAGAATGTCTAAATATTAATAAATTAACTTTTGTTCAAATTGGCTTTAACATTTAGGGCAATCTCGAAAAGTGTTTTCGGTTCAATTTTTAAAATGACATTTTATACTTTTTGAAAATAAATTCCGTTTTTATTTGTATACCAACGTTCCTATACATTGCACGAGCCAGTAATATTTTTTCGGAATGTATTACAAATTTTTATTTTTCTTAAATATGTAGTGCGCTTGTTTTCCTTCCTTGTAAAATTATTACATATTATGTTTTCTACCATTTAGTAGCTTTGAGCATTGTATTGCCAGTTTTATTATTGCATTGCTTCTTAATATTATAAAATACATTCTCAACCCTCCATATATGTAGGTGTGCATGATCCCATTAACCCCACCCCTATAATATATACCCTATATATACCGATTTCTAACAAGATGATGAAATTTGATAGATTTAAGGTTCCAAGTGAGATCTACAATTTAAAAGTAAATTCTGATAAGGTTTTCTCTTGGAAACCTCTATATCTCTTAAAATATTTTAACTACTAGCCCTCATGATTTGAAATCTAAAGTTTTTGATTTAAATCACTATTAAATGACATTGATCAATTAATATAACGTTATATTAAATGAAGAGGAAGTGCCCAAAAAACATGTTTCAAAGGCCACAATCGATTCTGTAAAAGTGTTAAATATTATTCGCAATGCGATTGGCTACATGTTGACACTCTATCGACAGTGTTATAACTAATCACGCCACTGTTATTCATTTTTTTTTATATATATTTTGTATGTGGGAAATTAGTGTCAGCAATACATTATTTCTTTTTATATAAGCTTCCTTGTAAGTCTATGATTTATGATATCTTCCCAAAAACCGAATCTTGAATTGACATACAAGTATTAAGAGTTCTAGGTGTAATGTATTGACATGCAAGTGTTAAAAGACATATGTCTACTCTTCATGTTATTTATATGTAGTTATTATATCGTTAATTTTTTTTTCATATTTAAGTATCCGACAAAATTGGGTTCCTGCGAAGTGGTATACATTAACGACTTCACAGCGGGTGTCAAAATTCCTGAACATGTCAATGGAGAAGCAAATCATCTCAGTAAGTATTATGAAAGTCTCTTTCGTATTTATACTTATAATGTTATACTGACTGAATTATTACCTTGGTAGTGTGCGTTAAGAAGTATTGTGCATGAGGTCCCGGGTTCTATTACTGAGATTGAAAAAAGGTTTACGAGTTTTTCTGTTCGATAATTCTAAGTAACAGCAAGGATTTTGGTAAATGTGGGATGAAACTGTAGGACTGATTTATATAAAAGCACTAAAAAATGCAAGAATCATCAATCATTTTTATTTTCAGATTGTCTATATTTCTTGAAACTCTCTCCAAACAGATGGTTTAACATAAAATGTCTATCAATAAGCAATTGAAAAAAATATATTGTATTAGATTGTTATAACAACTTTCAGTTCAACTAGTAAATTAATTTTAGTACATTAAGAAAACATGTGTAAATAGTACGATGAAACCATTTAGTTTATAAAACTTGCAACTTGCATAGCTTATTTACTAATTGGTTTCATTACACTATGCATAGGTTATAAATATTAGTAAACTACTAACTCACTTTTCACATATAAAGGACATTGCTACGCGTCCATACATTATTCGCCCCAGAACCAACGTCAATGGAAAAAGGCTTATTAAATGCAGAATATTTTTTTAATTCTCATTACATTGTATTTATAAGACGGACAAGATTCTAAAGCCCAGAAATGCAACAAATATGTGACATTTTGAGGTTACGTTTGTGCATAAACCGGCCATATTTGGATAATATTATTAACCTATCGATTAAGTATTTGTTATGCACGTTTGCTCTGAATAGACTTCGAAACATTTAAATGCTTTTTAGATAAGTATTATTGACAGTTGAAATTATCCATAACGATCTATAAATACGGTAGGTAAGACTAATATTAAATTAAAAGCGCCATATTGTCTCGGTATTTATCAATAATAGGTAGGTACCTACCTATTTAAAAATTATATAGATATATTAGAGTTCCCCGTACCTATAATTTTATGTCAGACTAGCAGACCCGACCGGGCTTCGCCCATGGCCCACTTTGAAATATAATTGAGGAGGTCTGGAACAAAAACCGATAAATCCATTTTGTACCCGATTTTTTTAAATATTTTTTTTGTTAGTTGTAGTACTCATACATAATATAGAACACTCAAGCCCCAACAAATCCCGATAAAAACGTACTAAATAAGGCTCTAAAGATGAGCAGCCGGATCAAAACCCGACAAATACACGAATTTTAAAGGTTTTCTTTAATTTTCGTAACAATAACCGATAAATCCTATACAAATTCTCTAGATTTTTTTAGCGTTCAGACCATTACCGACAAATGTGTTTTATATTGGTATTGGTACTTTTAAGTAACAAAATTAAAGCTGAAACTGACTTGGATAAAAAAAGAATTCTGATGATTGAAAAACGAGTGCATAAACTCAGAGCCCAGTACTTTTTGAAGCTTGCCAAAATTAACAACTCAAATTCTCTTACATTTTGCTTTGACCTACAACAGGTTCAGCCTCTGCCACGCACACCAATACAAGATGCGTTTTACGCACGGCTAATAAGCTTCTATAACTTTTGCATCGTTCCGATGGATTCAACAAATGCAAAATTCTACCAATGGTTCGAAAACATTTCTGACCGAGGTTCTGTTGAGGTAGGCTCAGCGCTCTTGCACTATTTAAACGAGCTGGACTTGGCTGGAATATCTAAACTCAGGTTGTTCTGTGGTGGCGGTGGAGGTCAAAATAAAAACACTCATATTGAGCACTCCTTATTATTCTAGCTAGTAAATAAAACTCCGGAAAATTTACAAGAAATTCAACTGACGTTTCCAGTTCGCTGCCATAGCTTTCTACCAGCAGATCGGGTGTTTGGCAGAGTCGAAAAGGAGATAAGAAAAAAGTCAGTGATTATTCACAAAGAAGAGTAAAAAATTAGGCGAAGACTGGACAACAATGGACTTAAAATCATTAGAAGAATATTACAAGAAAGTCGAAGGGTTGAGAGACATAAAGAGAATAGTATTGAAGAAACACTTAGTTACAAAAAAGATAGGTAGAAGGATAGAAACAATAACAAAGTATTTGATCAACACCTACAAAAATTTCAATCAGACGAAGAGCGTAAACCAATATGTCTATTAAAAAGAGGCAAACGGCACCCAACTGAACTTTAAAAAAATAAATTAAAGTGCTGAGTGCGGCAAAAAAGCATGACGTCAATAATTTAATGAAAAAACAATTCGGTGATGATTGGAGTATTAATGTCGAATTTAACTGGTACAGAGATCTAATACAAAATGAGAGCCATCGTGAGCATGAATCTAATAATGAAAACTTATGTTGCGACTGTATTGAGAAGAAACAGGCAATGTTTTTGTATAAAAATTGAAATTCTTGATGATTAAACTATTCAATATTGATTAAATAAAAATAAACATGTTGTTTACTAATTTTATCTACTCATTATACAAAAGCTTACAATAATCGAATATCGATTATTGCGGGCGTACCGGGACTAAAGCCGATAATTATAATATAGCCGCTCAAATCCCGATAAATACATTATGGTCGTACCAAAACCCGATTATTCCATATTTGAAACTAAATTTGTAAATAAACTATCAACACTAGATTTTTTTAGTAATAACTATTTGAAAGTCCTTACTAAAAGCCAAATTCAGGTAATATTAGTTTAAAAAACCACATAATTATTCTTACGTAAATCATTCTTTTGTATTTCCTGTAAAAATACGCAAAGTTGATTTATCGGCTTTTGTTCCGGACCTCCTCAATTAATGTAGTATGCCAGATTTATCGACATTTATGATTGAGCAGTAGCGTGATGATATTAGCCTATAACCTTCCTCGATAAATGTACTCATCATCATTCTCAGTCAGCTTAGCTCAGTTCAGCTTTCAAATCTGTGTTGCGGCTGAACTTACCTTCACAACCAATTGGCGAAAAGAACTGCATTTTGTGGGCTCTAACTACCCGTAACGATCGCCATAGATCTTCGTATGGCAACCGGGACCATTGGCTTAACGTGAGACCATGGCACAATCAGACCAATGCAAATACCATACCTATGCATATTCATATAGATATTATTTGTATTGAGCTTGAGCGGGGATCGAACCCGCGCCTCCTGCGTAGCGGTCGCGTTCACTAACGCTACGGGACAGAGGCTGTATGGAAGGTGATAATTCCAACCACTAGCTTCTGGGATAAACGCGTTCAGCCAAACAAACAAACTCTTCAGCTTTATAATATTAATATACAAGTATGGACTTCTGCGTAGGTATTATATATTTTATTAGATGAATATTTACATAATGTATGTACATAAGAATTGTCTAAATAAAAATATCAAAACAATACATTATTTATATACTTACATATGTTATGTAATGTAATAAGTAAAAAAAATACAACACATTTTTCATCATTTATTTTTTAAGCCTTTCTATAATAATATTTTTCAAACAAAGTTGATGGGGAGTATGAGTTCTTAATGAAATTATTTGATGTGAACGAGCCTGAGGTTCTAACATTCTATGGCAAAGCACACAGTCATTTCTTCCAATATTTCTGGTAGTTGGAGCTGTTGAAGTGCGAATAGTCACTTGAGCCAAAGTCCAACATGAAGTGCATATAAGATCATGTGCATGGATCTGAAAAAGAAAGTGTAATATTTTGACTAAATGTTAGTGTAGGTTACCATGCATAATTTAAAAAATAGCATGGTTTTTTTATTATGTTAATACAAAATATTTATAAGGTTTAATGTAAGTATGATTGAAAATTTCTTTAGCAGCAATGGGCATAGGTACTTACCAAGCGAGGTGCTGTCCATTCTCGTGTACAAAGAAGCATTTGCTCATCTTCTAAAAACAAGGAACCGCCAGGAGACCCTCAATTATCACAATATACACAGTCCATTTCGTATGACTTTTATAACTGTTATCAAAGTACAGTTCACTGAAGACTTATATACAGTTCACAAAGTCTAGAAATCACAGCCACAGTATTTCGATATTTGTAAGAGATCACGAAGTCCAGATATCAAAGTCATTGATTTTACAAGAGATCAGAGTCCGTTTGAATAGCCAAGTAGTTAATAAAATATCTAAATTATTCGAACAAAACAAGAATAAAGTTCAAATCAATACATAAAGTACACAGCGAACTATCGAAGTGACAGTGACAGGTATGACCAAAGAGAAAAATACGATGCTACTTTTGTTACATTGTCATTCATTGGTTGAAAATGGCGATAGTACTTAGGTTATTATCGTTACATTACTCTTAATTATTAATTTAGAATAGATCCTTGTCCGTTTGATACAGATATTTGCATCTGATTCATTCAAATAGATAAATAATTATGGTATATGCCACATGTTTGTTGGTTCTGGGGCGACATTCAGCGATGTCCTTTTGAGTTAGGCCATTATTCCATTACGTTAGCTTAAATTAATAATGGCCTAAGTCAAAATTTAGTAGACATTAGTATTGACATAACTTATCCGATCTCATTTGAATATAAAATCATTTGTGCTATAATATCTGTTTTGTGGCCCAATAAAATAACGCCACGTTTTCAAAATGTGGGATTTCAATACGATTGAAAATAAAAACGTAAAAAGCACTTGATAAAATCAAAACACACCTACGTTTTCGTGAGGTTAATATACCTTCGAATTTACCCACGGTTATTGTGTTTCATTCTAGATTTAGAAATTGTTAATTTTGTAAGTTTTAAAGTCACATGTTTTAAAAATATTATTTTACTTACTCCGGCTTCCCTGGGCCTTTCTTATCCTGCTATAGAGAGAGAGGGATGTAGCTATACACTAGCGATTATTATATTTTCCTACAGTCCCGGATCCTTTAAGCGGTGCGTGAAAATTGTGTCGTCAAGCTGAGGGCCACTATTGTAACATTGTTGGTGTCTGTAATTATTATTCTTTTCCCTGAGACTTTGCCTTTCCGCAAGGCGAAGTAATATTGATGTATCCTATATTTTTATTTTTATTAGCTCCATCCCCCCCTCTCTCTCTCTCTCTCTCTCTCTCACCGTGACTAGAGAGTCACGGTACGCCCACTGTTTTCTTTTAACTTCAAGCTCATCGAAGAATCTCCAGCCAAAATTGAAAAGCTTCGTTCGTGTCCCGTGCTTCATCCTTGTTGATCTAACGTACTCAACAGGTTACGAAGCAAGGATAACGCGCTTTGCTATATCTTCAGACATCTCCAAAGAACATCTCCTCGCAACTGAAGAACATTTCAGATCGATTAAGATAGGAAAAATTGAAGCGGTTCAGGCGGGATACGAACCCATGATCTTTTCCTTACAGGGGGAATGCACTGACCACTAAGCCAACGGATCGTGCCTGAATCCATTCCAATTCTCCTATATATTCGTCTTTGAGGCGACGGTAGGAGAAAGATCGCTGGTTCGAATCCCGCCTCAACCGATTATATTTTTCCTATCTTAATCCGTTTGAATAGTTAGCATAATAAATGCTTTAAAAACTTAATTCAGAAGAACATTTCCTCTCAACTGAAGAACATCTCCGCGGCTTGCAGGGCATGCAAGTATTCTGTCATTAACTTTCCCAAGGAACTTCTAGTTGGCTCTGTGCTGGTAAGCCAATTAGAAGTGACTGGAGGAAGTTTTGTACAGTTATTTTCGCTGAAGATTTTTAACTACAATAATGACAACATAATGGTAATGTTTGGTTGTTAGCTCTGTTTTGATACTACTTGTAAGATACAATGACTTCTATTATATGTATACTACTAGACTTGCTGTTGTAGAGTAACAAATGTGCCACGGATCCTATCATTTTGCATGACAGCTACAAAATCTAACACGTGGTTGGTGGTCGGGCTGTGGTCTTTCTATCTGTTTGAAACTTACTGACAGACATTTTTTTGTTATAGATACCATATATGGATACATAATGTATTTATTAAAAAAAAGTTTTTTTTAAATATTACAAACAGATACTTCATGTTATTTATTTATATAATGATCTATACAAATAAACACTATTATAAAAAATATTACCTATATGTGATTATTTTATGGTGTATGTTTTTAATTTGAATTTATATTTAACATTTATTGTATAAGCATTAATTAAACCTTTATACATATTATTAATGCTCTTTTTAATATGTTTAAACAGAAGTCCTGGGTACCGGCTTAGACCGCGACTACACGTCAGGCGAGATGGTGCTATTCAAGTGCCACAACGGACTCAGCGTCACCATTAGGACGAGCGGCACCGAACCCAAACTCAAGTACTACTCGGAACTTGTGTGCGATGCACCCACTAGGAGGTATGTTTCTTATAATAGGTCGTTACATATGAAATTGCCGTTTTATTGAAGAAATTGGAGGAAACCTAATTTGTAGTACAAATTTTTTTTATTGCTTTTTAGTAATGACAAATCCAAATTTTATGTTTTTTTTTTGTGTATGAATGAGGCAACATTATTTTAATTGCGTTTTTGAAAAGTGACAGCTGTAAAAAAGCAATCTTCATCACAATGGATAGCATTTAGGGAGTACTGTTTTTGAAGATCGAATTTAATTTATCAAGCGGCCAAAAAAAACTTAATTTAATACAGAGTTGTAAAATCTTGAAATCAGTATAAATAATGGAAATAGCTATTAAATTACAGGAATAACGTACTCATGAAACTGTAAGAAAATTTTGGCAATTTCATATGTAACGACCTAATATTCATTATTCTTAGGGTCGAACCCACTGACCTGTTAATATTACTCGCTGGACTGGTGATCGGTACCCATATATTGTGTCCAATTGAAAATCGCCATATTGGCACTGATAGTTGCGGCCCGCAGTAGTGAGTGTACTTGGAACTAATGATGGACAACAATTGTCTTGGTA
This sequence comes from Eilema caniola, assembly GCA_949126895.1. NCBI lineage: Eukaryota > Metazoa > Arthropoda > Insecta > Lepidoptera > Erebidae > Eilema > Eilema caniola. The sequence continues at coordinate 23,582,703 of OX421470.1, forward strand.
TCCATAATTCAATATAAAGGATGGGTCTTTGGTATCAAATTAACAATATGGCCATTTTAGATTTTTTTTTATGGTCAATGCATAAATAAAAACCACGAACAACGTCCATTTGCAAACCAGTAGTTCTCGGTACACTCACGGTGGCGCTTCAAATTGACACAAAAGGTAAGCTGTCGTTTTCTATGGAATAGCCAGTCCAGCTAGTTACAGAGGTCCGTGGTCGAGCCCCACTGAAATAGCAGCGGCCAGTAGCGGCCGGCGGCTGGCAGACTTTTGTACGAGACACGCCTTGTTCCCGCTTGCATCTAAGACTTTCATGTCAGACCCTAGGGTTCGCTTCTTGCATAGGATCAACAATAATGAATCAATCAATGAATTAGCCCATTGCACTTCATTGCTGGACATAGGCCTCTGCCAATGTGCGCCATTGCTTTCGATAGTCATTTGATATTGGTCACGTGTACAAGTCCCGTCTTGAATTCTGATACTAATCGCTTCAAATTTTAATTTAATATTATGATTTTGTTACAGAGAACAAGAAGAAACAAATAACAAATTAAAAGTAATGGTGAAAGAATTCGTAGAAGAATTACTACAACCTGAAAAGAACGGTTTAATCGGTTGAAATAGTTTAAAAAAAATGCTCTACTTAATTTAATTCTAAGTAATGATATTGCCATATGTAACAACAACTTATCCTGTGAAACAAAAATCCTGTCAGAATTAGTTACAGACTAATATATGATATTACAGAACAAATTCTGTATTCTGTTAGACATTAGAACATGCTTGTATGTAATTATACATACCTATATACTTCGAGATTTCATTCGAATGGGTAATTTACAGTTGCATTTATTGTAATTTGAGCTTTTTCAGACTGAACAATATAATTTAAAATCAGAAGGAAGAGTATTTCTGCTATCACCAAAGCTGTGAAAATGATCAACCGTAAAAATATATAAAAAAATTAAAAAAAAACTCTTTAATTTATTATTAGGCTTTTTGATGAAAAGCAAATGACGTCAATGTTTTTTAAGACGCATAGTTGTTAATATATGAAAGTTTGCAACCCTATTTCCGTACTAAGAGCCGTTTAACCGCTCTTTTGACTCTATGCCCAATATATAAAACTGTAGAAATTGTTGTCTTCCTTTAATTTGTTTTTACCTTAAATACAAAAGAGGTTATCAAAGTTACCAGTTATTCGCGCGTGCTAATAAAACTTAATTATTTATAACGAATATACGTTTATTAGTAGAAAATGGAATATTAGGTACTTATACATTATCATGAAACGTCTAGAAACATGTATAGTATCAGACTTTTAGTTTGGCACGTTGAGAAGAATAAAAGTTCGGTTTAGATCGCCTTACTTCGGTTTTGTTTATCGCTATATAGGCCGTCAAACTGAGTGCCACCATTGTTAACATGGTACTTGTATGTAATGATGACCCTCTTTCCTGAGAGTGTGCCTTCAGATTACCATCTGTCAAATTGACGTGTCTTATAAAAAAAATCGCACATTTGATAATATTTTAAGAGTAGTTGTAACCGACAGCCTCCGTGGCGTAGCAGTAGTGAACGCGGTTTCGATCCTCGCTCAGTGCAAATATTTGTATGCATGAATATGGGTATTTGCATTGGTGTGGTCGAGCCTCGGAGAGCACGTTAAGCCGTCGGGCCCGGTTGCCATACGAACATCTATGGCAGTCGTTACGGGTAGTTGGACCCCTCAAAAGTCCAACAACTTGTCTGACTGCAATGCTTCGATATCACCTTTGGGTTGTGGAGGTCAGATGGCAGTCGCTTCACGGAAAATGTCGAAGTTGAGCCAAATTCGTAGTTAGACTGGTAAAAGCGGACCCCAAACTTCAGGTTGAAAGCTTCGAATGCGACTGGGATTAACGCTAGGATGAAGAAGAAAACCGAAGTAATAATACTACTCAATGCAGGTGAACTGTCAGACCGATGTACGATAGATACTAGTTTAAAACTGAATTAGGCCGAACTTAGCCGAACCAACTTTTCTTTCCGTAGTGCCAAATCAAAAAACAGCTATTTAATACTATTTAAAAATAAGTCATTTAATGTTACCTACTCTTTTGAAACTTAAGTTAAATCTGTTATTCGACTCAAGTTTTAAGCGTTAAATAGTAATTTTAAGAACATATTTGCAGAAAAACTGCACAGATAACTTAATAAAAACTATGTGAATTTCAATATGGATGTATTATTTACAGTTTTGGTCAGGAGATCTTAACAGAATGTGAAAAAACTCTGAACATTTTCTCATAAAGTTCAATTTGAAATTTATTTCCATTATTCACTGATTGTTCATTCCATCTATTAAAGCTATTGGCGACTAACACAAGTGACCGGAGACTAAGTGCGTATTTGAACTTATGAAAGTAACAGTCAGTAATAGGCCTTAGGGTTAATTTTCACTTACTGAAGTACCGTACTTTTTTACAAGCTTTTATTTAACTTGCAATGTATGTTTGTTCGGGTGGAATCTTACAACTCAATTTTAAGGCACTTGCCCTCAACCGATTGAGCTGAAATTTGGTATGCACGTTCAGTTCGGATGACAATGCAAGAAAAAAAAAAGAAAAAAAGATTGTTTTTAAAAAGGTTTTTCGAATATATCTTATTTATTATTTTATTTCAACAATTCCTTTCCTTTTGGGATTATTGTCGAAGCGATCTCAAAAACTGCGATATAATTTATAATCTACCGTACCCGTCCTTTGAGTTTGCACGTCGTCAGGAAGAAACTTGTAGAGCGTTCTCTTACCGCACATCGGTCTGACAGTTTGATACCTTTATAGAGTAGTTAAAACCGTTTATGTTTATTAAAACTACAGATTCGGTTTCAATAACGTGCCAAATCAAAAGTCAGGTATATTGTAAATGCTGTTCATAAAAATTGTTATTTGTATAATTGATATATTTTAAGAACATCGTCGCTTATCTAACATGCAATAACTCAATTACATTTTCTTTTCAAAGTTCTGAACATTTCATTGATGCATTGCAAGAACTTGTTGAGTTTTCTATTGAAATTATTTATATTTCGTAAATTTTTCATTTGGGATGTCATCAAAGAAGAAAATGACCATTCAAATATTATCAAGATCTTATGTAATTAAGTCTTTATTCCATTAGATGAATAACACATTAGAATTTTATATTGTGTTCATGTTTGTACCAAAGAATTATTTGACATCCATTCCATGCTGTGATTTAATCGATGTATTTCAAGATTTATTTCCATTATTATACAAAATGTATATAAAATTGTCGTCAGCAAATAATAGGTAGGTCCAGTGTTATAATTGTCGTTACACCATACTCAGGTTATCCTTACCATAAGTGTCCGCTAATCCGAGTTTATAACCTTTCATTTAGAGATCCAATTAAAATTCAAATGAACAAACTTATTTTTGTATAAATAAGTAATTAATGTAAAATCACAGGCATATTATGACTGTGTTCAAAATAGTTAAATTTGTATACAGGAAGCCTATTTTAATTAGTAGAATACTTGAAGAACTGACATTTTATTTAAACCTTAGACCGTAAACTGTATAGACACAGCTTTGCTAAGAAAAATCATTGCAAAAAATGCGTGAAAAGGCTAATGTCAATATTGTACTTTAGACTGCCAATGTTATGTATATGGCAAATTACAGCGAAGTAATATCCGAAAGTTACACCGAAATCTATAAATTTTTTATGATACCGTCAAAGATTCAAACTTATAAAAATATTTAAAATGTACAGGACACAGTGCTATTGTGAGCTACTAAATTATATATTTCCTACTAGCTGTCGCCCGCGGCTCCACCCGCGTGGATGTCGGTTATCGCGAATCGGGGTATGAAAAATAGATGTTGGCCGATTCTCAGACCTACCCGATATGCCCACAAAATTTCATGAGAATCGGTCGAGCCGTTTCGGAGGAGTATGGCAACGAAAACTGTGACATGAGAATTTTATATATTAGATTATTCAGTTGTTATTATTTCTACTGGGGACATCGCATTAGCATTAGAAATAAATATGTGTACATAATAATGACGGGATTTAGATGGCTATTTCAATTATTTTACTAATTGAATTAAGCTTCCTGTATTGTAACAAGTACTGTAACAAAATAACTTATTAGAAAATAAAATTATTCATGAATAATTCATCTTTTATTCAATCAAACTACATAATATAATAAGTAATTTTAATACATTTTCTATAAATTTATCTAATAAATTAATAAGATAACATAATTATTTAGTTAGACTAGGTATACAAAAATAATAACATTGATAAATCTAAAATTAATATACACAATCTATCCTCGTATATGAGTTACTTTGTATTAAAAATGAATATACAAGAGCGGCTACAATCCAATCCACGCAAGGCAGTGTAGACTAAATGCAAAAGGCCCTTTAGCAAGCAATGGTTGGCGAGCAACATACATTTTTATGCCACTCCCTAAAACTAATGAGTGCGAACGAGACAGTATAAAAATAGGTTTGCTAGTGCGCAACAATACTGTTTGTACAGAAAGAGGACTGCCTGCCTGCTACACAGCCTTGTTCCCGTTTGACGCCAATAGCCTATATTGCTCCCGATTTTGTGGGACCGAAAACCGTTGTTGGCGAAATGTGGGTACCTCTGCCTGCCCCTTGCCTTCTATATTGAAACAGGCGCCAAAAGATTCTTCGCTTCCGAAATTTGAACACCGCATTCTGACTTATAGTATGTGCTGTTGTGGCCCCAAGCTACAATATGACTTACTTGATAATACGTTAAACTAAGACCTCCAGCAGCCAATTGGGTATTTTCCTGTAGTTAAAATAAATTATTTAGCTGAACTTATTAAATTAAGAATAGTAAAAGAGTGAAAACAGTTGCTTCGGTTCTTATTTTATCGTTCTTATTTATTTTTAAGTCTCCATCCAACCTTTAATAGCAAATTATTTGACTATTAAATATTATGACGTCACTAATAAATTTTTCATACAATTTTCCTTATAATTTGCCGTTTTGATGTTTAATAAAAAGTAACTAATGTGACTGGTCAGTCAAATACCCAATTGTTTCTGGGCTAAGCCAAAAATATATACCCGATCATTGGAGGCAAAATTGAAGTGGCGCTATAAGAAACTGGACCACGTGGGCCGATGGCAACGTGGCTTTTCATACAGCCGAAGGTCACAGGTGCACAAATCACAAAAGATTTTGCGGTGCTCAAATTTCACAAGTGAAGACACCTTTGGCGCCTGCTTTATATCATGTATGTATGTAATCCCGGGCTATTGCTTTCATACTAAAATTTTCCAGTCACATTTCTTGTTCTTTCCCACCTGAGGGCACAATTTACTTATTCTTTTTTCTTTTTCTTATCATCCGCGGCAGCTGCGGCCGCAGCCTCGGCCTCCTCCGCCTCTTGCCTCTCTCTCTCCCTCTCTCTTTCCATCTCCCTCTCTTTTATGTTCAACTCAATGAGATTATCAAGTTCAGGGCTTAGAATAACTGCGATGCCTGCGGTCGCTGGTATCTGGAATTCAAATTATTAACACTGGTATTGTCACACTAACTTTATTATGTTTTTTATTTGTAACATGGTATTTTTCATCCGTAGTAGTGTATACAATTCTTTGTTTCAGTGCCATCTACAAATTCTAATAGGAACTATGTATAATTGTGTAACAATGTAGGTCTCAATCTTCGACCGATTTTTGTTCTAGTTCTCACCCTCGACCGTTGGATGGCGCTGAGTGTCCCACAGTATATTTATCAAATCTGTAGTCGTGTTTATTATTTATTTCATTTACAATTTAAAAAATAGTAAAATAAATGGAATTTATTTCCTCAATTGTGATATATCGGTAAGCATGTCATAATTATTTTATTACTGGTCACAACCCGTCTAGCGATTGTCTACGGGATGAGCAGATAATGAGTTGTTTATGCTACTAATTAACCTCACTATGAATTAGCATAATTTTGAAGATTGTTCGCGAATGTTCGATCTATCGGCTATAAATAGACCTGCGCCGATTCTCCCAGAACTTCTATTTTCTATTCTCGAACCAGATGGAACCTTCGCTATAAGTGTATTAAGCCATCTCTGCTTAAGTAAAAGTCTCTGTGTCAATTTCTGAAGTCATTATTGTTTGGTGAAAATCTTGCTCCCAGATACTCTGGTAAGTCTTTATTAACTCTGTTTGATGGGACTAATGGCGGCCCCATATGTGTGGTCACAGCTTACGAAAGGTCTGTTTTATACAGGGTCCTATGGTTGGAGCTTGTGAGCCACCAAAGATCTCAACACTCCTTCAGTGTACCTGCGGCACACTTCGAGGTGCATAGGCTGCCGAGAGCTACTTCACGGAGAGGTCTACTGTGAGCAGCGTCCCTGCGACCTCACAGTAATTCCAGAGGCCAGTACACTGTCCCTGTGGACCAGCAAATTATTTATATACCACCTATAAAATCTAATTAGCTTGTACCGTACTTCGTGTGCCTACTGTGTATGTTCATCTGCCTGTATCTGTGCCTACTGTGTGTGTTCTCTCTGCCTAATACTTCTGTCTATCTATACATCATATACTTCTGTCTCCTGTCTCTGCCTGTCTTCATTCTTATGTGTATGTTTTAGCTCTGTGCATCTGTCTGTATATCTATTTTCCTATTTGTGTATCTCAGCTCTGTATTCCATTACTACGAAATATATGTGTGTACAACCTGATGACCAGTTGTTTTTATTGGAGCCCTAGCTTCCCTGTGCACACACTCATATAGCTCTGTAGAAAAGGCGCCCTGGGAAAGAGTTCTCTGCATCAGCCCCTGAGCGAGCCGGTGAGTACCCACCTGAGCAAATCAGAGGTTACATATTTATGTTGGTGTACCCTCACAAAAAAATATAACTTTTTGTTTCTATCACATCCAGTTTTGTTATGACAGCTACATATTCATTTATTTCTGAGTTCATATACGTTCTTTGTATAAATAAGTGCATTTAGTCGACTCTGTAACTATTGTGTTTGCTAAATTACATTTTATTTACGTTAGTTCGATCGTAGATATGCCATGCCACGAGAGTGTTTGAACAACCCGGACAGTTTTAGTTATGTGTGTGGAGAATTAACTTTTACATCTCAGCGTCGAAATTTCACATCACTAATTGAACGTGCTATTTAGACTATTTTGGTTTTCCTGTGAGGAATCAAAACAAACCCTGGATTCCACATAAATGTTGTGTAGCGTGTGTGAGGCTCCTATTAGGTTGGGCGAAACAAGAACCTAGACATTTATCATTTGCTATGCCAATGATCTGGATCGAGCCAAAGGATCATGTAAGTGATAACTTTCTTTTTAAAGAAAATAATATGTACATAGATTTAATAAATGAACTTATGATATCATATATAGCTTTAGGGTTGCTTAAAACTACATTTATGCTAGACTCTCATCTGGATTCCTGTCCGGCACATTTGGGTGCTGTGAGTGACGAACAAGGTGAGAGGTTCCATCAGGGAATTTCCTTAATGAAGAAGCTTTATCAAGGGAACTGGGGGGAATGCTAGCAGATTATTTTTGGAGTTTCAAAAGGAACTGACCAAAAGCCAAATATTCAAGAAAATCAAAAGTATTTATTAGATATTAGGAAATAATTCTGTAAATGTTGCTGATTTTTGTATTTTTACGAAAATATAAATGTTGTTACGGCCTTTTTTCAAAATTTGATATACATTTTCATTCGACAAAAAAATTACAATTTTGTTTACCAGTGTTATAGGGATTATTTAGACTAGGTGATCCAGTAAGATTTGTACCATTTTATGCCTTGCCCGCAGTCCCGCCCGCATGGAATACAGATCCCTTTCTCGCTATACGCACCTTCTGGTTTATTTTTTACATTTTCTTTTATACAAACGACCTCACAATACCAACACGTTAAAAAAATAACTATCTAATTCGATGCAGTCATTTGGAAGCTATGCGCGTACCTATATACATTTGGGGAACAAGTCAAGATCTGGACCAGGCCCTTATTCGGATTAACCAACTGTAACGTAATTATGCGTGTTCTTATTAAACCGCCTACACATTTAAGTATTTCTATTTATGTCGGCATCGAATCGACTAAAACCGTACGCCGTCTCAGGTCTGACTGTCACCCCCTAGCTGGGACACCGTGATTGCCAAAACTGAGGGGGCATCTCGAAACCGGAAATGGCCTTGGGCCAGTAAGAGTGCGACGGAATGACTTTTGGGCCATGTAACACCCTGGCATCTAAACAAACAATATTTGGTAGCATGACTTACTTCAGCGAACACTGTCCTGGCGTTGTCCCACTTCTCGACGTTTTCTACCATAACATGGGTGTAGTCGTTTAATTTCGGTAAGACCATACCCAGAATCCTGTAGGTACATACAACATTGTAATATGTCAATGGATTTCAAAAATGTTTTAAATTCTATTGTTTTAATCGGATATAATCTTGGTCAAATTCTGTAATTCTTATACAACCTGATTGTATAGTTCTTTCGGATAAAAGGATCCAAACTGTGCCCAAATTCTTTTTTTTTTTTCATAATAATCTTTGGAAACGACTATGAAATCACCCAGTATAAACCTATCGTCGAAAATATCTCACATGAGCAAAATTTAATTTAAATTGAAATTGAAAATTTTCAAATGCAAAATTTTAATGAATCGAAACGTTGACCCTTATTGGGCCCCTAAAATTACAGCTGAAGCGCAATTGTAAGGTATGCTAAAGAACGCAATTAAATTATCACCTCTTTTTTATTTTATTTTTAACGTGAGGGAAAATCCTTCATGGATGCTATGCCGGACTCCTACCGACTAAAAAACCCTCACGTACCGCCTAATAGCCTGCGGTTGGTAGCCCCGGCTAAGCCCTCGAAAGGATGTCCCAGGACTACCAACAGACCTACGGCTGCGGCCACACTTACGAGGTTCGGGTGTTATCCCGCGTCTATTTTCGGGTGTCACCCCGCTTCTTGGGGGGGGGGGGGGGGGGGGGTTTGGCGTGCGTGATCTCTCACTTCACGCTGCCGTCATGGGCCTGCTTCTGTAAGGACGGTGAGCACCCCACTCACCGTCCTCAGGACCCCGGTCATGGAGGCCGATGGTCTCCGGCGAAGACACGTCGGCGGCGCCCGAGCCGCCGACTGCGGAACTCGGGTGGGAGAGTTCTCTCCCGCTCCCGCCCCGCTGCCTCTTTCGCGAGCATAACCTTTTCGCAGAAAGAGACGGCGCGGTCCCACTTACTCCCGCTGGAGACCATGGCTCACAATTATCACCTCTTCTTATAATCTCAGGTTTTTAAAGCATTCATCGAATACCACGTGGTCTGCACCAGTTTTTTACCGTCTAGCGGGTTCAGTCAATTGACGTACTAAATATTATTAGATACTTATATAAAAAAACGAACGTCAAAAAAGCCCAACGTATCCATGATAGGGGGAGGGGGGGGGCACTTTGATACACGGGGCACATTGATACTCTACTCATATTCCAAAACCGATAAACATTACGAACACCGGTACGTCACTAGAACGCTCAAGGACAAGTATTATAATGGCAGTTGTGACGGCGCTCGCTGCTGATTCGCCGTTCAGCTTCGACAGGTGTAAACGTGTTTGTGCTGCCACTGACAAAAAATTTACGCGCTATGTGAACGTGTATTATAGTCAAGTTATTAGTAGTTTTTATGGTTTTGTTTTACCAAAGGTAAGTGATTATATACAAATGTGATTTTTAATAATGTTTTAAGTAAAATATTCAATAGTAAATTAATAAAATAATTGTTTGTAAAAAACGTCTGTTGGGGCACTTTGATTCGGTAAGGTGCAGGGCACAATGATACGTATCAATCTGCCCCATATCAATCTTTCTCGAGAAATAGTAAGACCTTACCCGAAAAAGCCGCCACTTAAAACGCCCCAAAAAAGAAGGAAAGAAAAGGGGCGTTCAAGAGTATATACTGAGACGCCAGGAATGAATAGATTAGAAAGCTTACGCAAGGAGAACGAGGGAAAGAAGGAACTACAAAAAGTTAAACAACACGCCAAAGAAATGAAAAATGCAAAGAAGCTATTGGGATTATCGGAACCAAAGAGAAAAAGAAGAAAATGGTATCTTTGCCATTAGAAACAGATTCCGATTCTAGTCAAAATGAAACCGTGATGACAAGTGATGTGAAGACATTGATGCCATATCCGAATCAGAAGATAAGGTTAATCATGAAGTTCCCAACCCTGAAACAATAAACATCAGAGATTTCGTACTTATTACATTCGAGAAAAAGAAAAATGTACTTTATTATGTTGCCAAAATTGTATTAAAATATGGAATGACAGAGTATCAAGTGTCATACCGCAGAAAAAAAGCAAGGGTCTTCTAAGATTGTATTTCCCATCGTGGAAGACAAAGCAAGCGTAGATGTTAAAGATGTAGTTACCCAAAATAAAGTTACTGGAGCTAATTATAGGATGACTAATTGTGTTACTTTCATTATTTTTTTGAAACTTGTGAGACTGATAAATATAATGTTTCTACGCAAAATAAAGTTAACTGGTGATCTCGTTCAATCAATATGTTTTTTATTCGTTCATTTTAAGCAGTAAAGCAGTAAAGATGGTGAAATATCTTATAGTTATTCTGGGTTTCAACTAAGCATCAAACTGCCCCACCCAATGTATCAAAGTGCCCCGTGGGTGGGGCAGAATGATGCAAAACCCTTTTTTCATTAAATCCAAAATAACTTTATTACTGATAAATTTTAGCAGGTATTTCTTACCAAAAATTCAAACTGAATAACAGCTATTCGATATTTCATCATCATCAGCTCGCTTTCCTGATTCATTGATTATACCTCCATACAAAACTGTTCATGCATGACATGGAAAACAATAATTTAAACAAAATTATATTATATTTATAAGTCTTCAGGCTTTCATTATATTAAGTGAAATTATTTATGTCTTAAGTGAACGTTAGATTTTTTATTATTATATCAACCGTTACACACCCTAAATGAATCGTATAAATTTACTGATTTTTACTTTACCTGTATATAGTTTAGCTGGAACACGATTTGTATGGGAACCAAATAAAAAGATTATGAAAATTTGGTAATTATTTGGAAAATGGTACGATGGGAAACAAAAAAAAATATTCTGAGAATCTGGTGTAACTATATTTGGATTATGACAATATGGAAAACAAAAAAATACTATTTGAAAATTTGGTTTTAGTGCACCTGGAAATTGATTCATCTGGGAAATGAAAAACGGAATTATAGAAAGTTGTCATTCATTACATCTGTCTTTTAAAAGTTCTACCAACCGTTTTCGGGGTTTTAAGATTCGGGTAACAGAAATTCGATATTTCAATAGGTTACCTTTGAATTTTTGTGCATCAATGTGCCCCCCCCCCCCCCCCCTCCCCCTATAATAATAAATGATTAATATTTCAAAATCATTTCTTTGATATCATCTTTTTTGTCTTTATGACATAAAAACTAATAGATATCAATCATAGACCAAGTAAGTAGATTTGAGCGCATTTTTTTTTATGTTGCCAATAACAGTATTGTGTTTGTTGCCATTCATTTCACTAACTATCTACCATCCTACATTTTAAACTGTCATTTTGTATTATCATCTATATTCCACTTACTCAAACATCGGTATGCAGACTTCCTTAAGGAACTGCATCTCCAAGTCTGGTATGCAAAACTTATCTTTCTCCAGTCGGATGGCGGACACTTCACCGCGACTCTTTTCTGCCTCGCTCTGCTTGAAGAACTCTGTAAGGGCTGACGCCTGAAGTATAGAGAGAGGTAGAAGGAATGTGGAGGTAGAGTAATAAGGTAATAACAAATAATAATCAAATATTTTAGGTGACGTTCAATCAAATTGACTCAAAATATTTATACTGTTGATTGATGGAATTTGAAGGAATTTATTGTTATATTGAGTACAGACTTGTACTTTTCGACCGGTCAGGTAAATATCGTGCAAAAGTACTTGAATGTGTTCTCAGTATGCATAACCAAACAACTCATATTTATGGAGAGCTCAAGCTTGGAGAAAAGAAATGAGTAGATATGATAAATTTATCTTTACAAAAAAGAGCTAATGGTTTCTAAATTCTCAATGGCAGTTTTTTTGTATTTCCAATGACGTCGGGTTCCAATACCGGCGCAATTAAAAAAGAATAACAGTTTTTATTAGCCCTATTCTGAGATAGTGCGTTGTGATAAAAGTGACAACATAGACTGTGCCATAATCCTGCTTAGTTTTCTTTGTACAATCGCCTTCAAAAGTTGCTGAAGAGAAGGCGGTAACATAAATATGTTGAGCAGTAATCTAAGACCGATGGCTACTGTACAAGTGTCCACCAGAAGTAAATACAGTCTTACGGCGGTTTTCTTGACGCTGCTCCACTCCTTCAACTGATCGCTGAAGTCTGCGCAGTTAATGATGAGGGCACTGAGCGCGCTCATGTGCTCGCGGCTCATCGACATAAAGTCTGACGCGATTTCCCTGTACTCCTCCATTTTGCTAGAGAAATACAAGTTTCTTGATAATAAGAAACTTTATGATGAACTTATAATTAAATTACCTATACCTATAGCTCATTTGGCAGAGGAATACCATTTTCTTACGTGTGAAAACACTCCACGATGTTCTCTCCCACATTGTAAGAAAGGTGCTACCATCTCTGTGACCATGCTGCGCAATTCTCTAACCATACAGCGTCGAGCACAGTGATGCGACAACTTCCACAGAGTTTGACATTGGTCGGAATAGGTGACTTCACTGAAGATCGACCAATAAAAATCCCTCTGTAGCAGAAGGACAGATACGCAAAATCCCGGAATAGCAAAATCCCAGATTAGCAGAAGGACGGATTAGCATAAAGGCAGATAATGTACTGTCGTGTACATTATAATACAAACCAAACCTTATTATTAACCTTATTATCTATTTGTGACCTTTTTACCTCTTTCTTCTAAATGGCCACTTTTCATAAACAATCAGACGATCTATATTATATTTATTATTCAATGTGACATGCAATGTTTGTTTTTCTGATAAAAGACATTTTCCTCAGTTATCAAATAATTTAATATTATAATTTAAATAATGGATCAAGCTAGTTCCAGTAACGGTGGATCATATTTAAAATTTATTAAAAGTCAAAAAGGTAAAAGTGTTTTGTTACATGCCGGCCACAGGTACAATTATGTGAAGAAAAATGAGAGTGGGACCACAAATTGGCGCTGCTACAACAAAAAACAATGTAGCACATCTATTACATTGAATGCTAAAAATGACATAATAAGGGAAGCGAAGCACTCTTGCATCCCTGATTTTCAACGCAATACAACGGATGCAATATTAGACCAGTGCAAGGAAGAAGTATGTAAAAACTTTGAACCAATACAGAGAGTATTTGAAAACTACATTTATAAGAGAAAAGAAGAATCGAATTTGCTGGCAATTGACGATGATGATTTGCCTGTGTTTTCTATGAAAAGGGACACTCTATATAGATCGCGGCGAAAATATCTGAAAGTCACTGAATGCAAAGACATGAAGAAGCTAAAACTGCCACACTGTTTAGTGGATAATTTTTTTTATATGATGATGGTGTGGATGAAAGAATTATAATTTTTGGAACTACACTGGCTAAGCAACTTTTAATGAAATATGAGGTATATTACGGTGATGGAACATTTAAGGTAACACCGACACCCTTTTATCAGCTATATACCTTACACGTAGATATTACCAATAATAACGAAGATACTGTCAGCTTTGTACCCCTTCTTTACATTCTGTTACCAAACAAATCAGAAACTACGTATAGAAGACTTTTTTTAATACTCAGAGACCAATTTAAAATGAAAATCACGGTCTACAAATGCGATTTCGAATTGGCAACCATAAATGCTGTCAAATTTGTTTATCCACACGTGACTAGCAAGGGTTGCTATTATCACTTTGTTAAGAATGTCTGGAAGATGGCTAAAAAAATTGGGTTAACTGTAGTTGAAGGTGGGCACAAAATAATAACTTTATGCACACAATTACCTCTATTGCCAGCAATTCTGATTCCGGAAGCCTACCTTTCTATATTTGATTTGTGTACCGAAAAACCAGAATTTTTGGAATTTCAAAAGTACTTCAATAACCAATGGATCCTCAAAATCACAAAGGACATTCTTAGCTGTTACAACGAAAAATTTAGGACAACGAATGGTGTTGAGGGATGGCACCGGAGGATTAATACAAAAATACCTACGAATCCTTCACTCTTCCTATTTGTACTATTAGTAGTAAGTAGCTATTAAAGAAAGAAGCATATTTACAAGATCTGAAGTTGACCGGCAATAGCATACCACAAAAACGTTCTTCTCTTATTACAATGAAAGATAAAAAAATTGATCAAGCTATCACGAGCTTTTTGAATAATAAAAATTCTGCAATGGAATGTTTGATACGTTTGGCCAAAGTTAATAAAACAAATTAAATAACTTTTAAAATTTATTTTGTCTTTAATAAAACGAATTAAATAACTTTTAAAATTTATTTTGACTTCAGTGTGTATCTGTACTTCTGCCTTTATGCTAATCTGTCCTTCTGCTAATCTGGGATTTTGCTATTCCGGGATTTTGCGTATCTGTCCTTCTGCTACAGAGAGATAAAAATCTCTATCAGGGCTATCACAGCGCTGTGCTCGACGCTGTATGCTTAAACCTCATACAGATCCACGGCGAGAGCCTCCGTGAACACCCGAGCAGCGAGAATGTAATCCGTTGCTCACCCGTCTCGCTCTCGCGCTCGCCTGTTCTCGGACCGCCACGGTATTTTGACTCGAGTCCAAGGGTGTCTCGGGTGAGAAAAGAGATGGATTTCACATTCTCGCTCGGTCTTACAGTACATTATTTTATTCAAAGCAAAAAGATCTACGTACATTGTTCTATTTTTATGTATTTGTGTCATCCACCATCGTCAGGGCTTCCTTTTTTTGTTAAATCAATTTTGTTTTTTATTTTTATAAAGATTATAATGTGCTAAAGCACACATTAATAAAACCTCTGCACAGTCTTCCATTCCGGAATACGGTCGAGAACGTAGTGAGAAGGTCGCTGAGTGTAGACACCTTCTCGCTTCTCGCGCAAAATCATAGCGAGAAGTCTCGGGGAGAACTCCCGTCGTGAGTCTGGAGGCCGCATTAGAGAATTGCACAGCTGGTTGCACCACGTGGAGGTTTTCGATCAAGCACGTTGAGTGCATCATATGTATTCCTCCCTATCAAGCTTGTTTACATAAAAAATATAGATGTATGCAAGTGGGTATCAATCAATCAATAGGTAAGCCCACTGCAGTCAACATAAGCCTCTCCCAATGTGCGCCATTTCGTCCGATCCTCTAGCTTACGCATCCAGTCTGTCCCAGCCACCTAAGGTCGTCAGTCCATCTGGCTAGAGGGCGTCCTACCTTCGGTTTGCCTTCTCAAGATTCAAGTAGGTATATTAATCCGCTTTCTAGACCCATATTACACGTCATTCTTAATTAGCGTCTAGATGCAATACTCACTCTATAAAATTAGTGACATCGGTAGCGACGATCAAATCCCTCAGCATGATGAGTGCTCTATCGTAGTCCCTCCGAGAGAGGGTCACCAGTATGTCGCAGCCCTCCGTGTTGAGGATACACAGGGCTTGGGACAGGTGGTGGCGCTCTAACACGCTACCTTCAGAAGAGTATAGAGCAGCCAGGGTCGTTTCTAGAGAAAAATATTAATGTTACAAGGATGTCTATATATAATGTCCGTTAAACCTCAACTAAGTTAAATTGCTTATTTCATACCACTTACGGCCGGTCCTACTATGCAACCTCAATCCAAATATGTCAATCCAAAACCAGAATTTCGATCGATTCGTTGCTCAAAACGTCCATATATTCAATCGATGGATCGCTTTGACCATCCTTTTTCCCTGTCGATTCCACCCACATATGGACGTTTTGAGCAAGGAATCGATCGAAATTCTGGTTTTAGATTGGCATTTTTGGATTGAGATCGCATACCTATTAGGACCGGCCATTAGTTGGCAGACAAGCATATGGCCCACCTGATAAAAAGTGGTTACCGTAGCCATGGACGTGTGTAACACCACGGACATCACACCATGATGTAAGAACCTGATGCCCTTTGTGAAGCAAGCCATATTGTAGTCGCTCAGTAAAACCACAGCACAAACCACACTCCATATTTTACAACTTAAGTACATCTTAGAAGTGGGATCACGTCGGTAGTATAATGACCAGGATTCGAACCCGGGCTCCTCGACCATAAGTGAGCGACTTACCAGTCGTTACGCCTGTAGATTAACGGACGAAACTCTTTTTTTTATCGTGCGGGAAAAGTACCAGTTCCGCCGGAGCCAGAGAGGAACCAACTAAACCATCGTCTGTGGGTTGCAGTGCAAGGTCGCTGTGGCTTGCTTCTGCTGGGATGACAGGTGGTTCCATCTGTCACCTCCAGGCCTGCGCTCATAGAGGGCGGAGGTCATTCATCGACCTCCGACTCTCAAGTTGCTCCAATTGGCGAGCAGCTCGGGCCGCGAGTCGTCTTCGCTCCCAGTCCCGCTCTCGCCCCGCCGCCTCCTTCACGAGCATAACTAGCTCGCAGAAGAGGCGCCGGCCGCCCACGCATCCGCGCAGCGGACCATCGCCGCGAGCGGTGGCGAGCGTGGAAGTTCTCACTCCCATTCCCAGGGCCGCCACTAGCTCCCGCCTCGGCGCCTCCCACGCTGGATACGTACGACATTCTAGTGTAAGGTTGCCTTTCGGGATTGGCGTCTCCAGTTTATGCATCCAGTCTATATTCAAGTATTTTTTTCCGAAGGCAATTCACGTAATATATCAGAATCTGTTCAAAATGAAGTCTCGATCCATGTCAAAAACGATCACGACTTCTATGAAAATTGTGTAACGAAAATACCGTTTTTGATATTTAGAAGATATCGATCTTCTATATGAAACAAATTTTATTAGAAGAATTGGCCTTTCGATCGTCCTTACAGGGATTCATTCTACCTTCCGTTCAATTTTACCTACAAAAATAAATGGCACCAGTTTACTTACTCCCATGAAGTTGGAAGCTGTTGGTGGTGCCGCGATGATCTAAGTCATGCATCAAAGCCGCCACCAGAAACATTAGCAATTGTAAATCCCTGCAAACATGTATAATTTTAAGTAGTACGTGTATAGATTTTCTAAACGCCCCTCTAGACAAGCGGCATTTCATTGTCTGGCGTTTGGTAGAATAGAATGACGAATGTATGAAATTTGACGTTTATGTCATGCGATAGCGACTGTCAGATAATCAAATCCCATACATTTGTCATTCTATTCTATCAAATGCCGGCCAACTAAATGCCACTTGTCTATCTGAAATGACACGCCTCACAAAATCACTTCATCTGTGCAAAAACGTCGATTGTTTCGTGAACCTTGCGGTCGAGTACGTAGTCACGTGATAAATCCAAGTACGCTCTGTTTATGAACTAGCGCTGACATAAGTATTGGAATGAGGCATCTGCTCGCTTGCACGTTCTGTCACATTATGATTAATTGATCAACAAATCCGAAAACAATCGCCATCAATTTGCTTATGTGCGTAAGGAAGTGGTGGGGAGCATCATTTGGTCTCAATAAGCTCTATTATTGTATTGTCGAAAGTGTTGGTAAAAGAAATACAATTTACATACTGCTGAATCTCGATTTAGCTGTGAAATAGTTTTTTTTTTTTTTTTAAGAATATTAGCAACAAAGTGATAAATTTAACAGGTTTTTTTTTCTTCCTCAGATAAATCACGATTCAGCTGAGTGAAATTTTAGAATACGGGCCTTAAAAAGATACGTACGTGTACAGATTATGAAGTTTAAAGTTGATGATCGCGGCATACATCCACTGCACCGTGTTGAAGCAATGGAGCCAGCTGTGGTAAGGCACGTCTCGGTAGCCCTTCCTCACGTGTAAAATAAAGCGACATAGCACGGCGCGTTTTATCTGGAACCTGAGGACAGCTATGGGACTCGGATCACTCACGAGAGGTATGACTGGTTTTCAAAATCTTAGTACTGTTGTGAATGCGAAAATTTGGATGGATGTTTTAAGAAGGTTATTAGACGGTTTTGACATGCCCTAGGTGTTCCACACGTCCATATGCCCCGGTAATCACTTTCCTTGAGATTAGTAGGATGCCTGTCTGCTACCACCCAAGTGGTATACAAAATCACACCAGAACGGCTAAAGGGATCTAAATGAGCAACTTCATCCGGCCATGATGAAGTCATTTTTGCGGTACGGCATCCAGTTAGCATTTTATAAATCTACACTTTCTACCAGGGCACGACGTACTTAATATTTAACTAAAACATGGCTGAACCAGCTCCCCAAAAGGTGGGAATGACGATATAAATAAGCGACGTGTTAAATACACTTCTGCCTACTCTCTCCAGAAATGAAATTTATAAAACCTTTAATGGGTATACTGAAACGCAATAAAACTTACTTCTTATCGAGTCCAAGATCGGTGAACATCCTAAGCACGTAACATGGCAATTCTTTGAGCGCCAACGCGCGAGGGTTGAAGTCCAGAGTGACCAGGTCAGGGTGATCGTGAAAACCCTTGCAATCTAACATACTAGCTAGTTCGCGGTCCTCCACCTTGGAAGGAACAGTAAGTTCTAAAGTTGAATGGAATCTTGGAACTAGTAATATATTAAGTATTGTTCCTATAGTTTGGAAAAATCAACATCCTGAATAGAACTTAATATAAATTAGGAACAGATTAGACTTGCTCTTACAGGCCTGTCCTAAGAATACACCCTGTGTCTGTTGCAAGAGCAAAAACATTCGAATTCATAACCTAAACGTATCAAGAGAATGGAGCATTCCGATTGGTAGGCTTTTGTTGTGTGTAAGTACACAGTAGGCTGGCGGCCAATAGCAAACCTCCATTCTCTCGATACGTGTAGGTACGTTACGAATTCGGATATTTTCGTGTTTCGGGCAAAATAGCTATTCCACGGAAGTGAATAGCGTAAATTACCATACCTTTAGATGATACATCATCAGCTCAGTCGCCAGTGCATTTCTGATGTGAGCCTCTTGAATCTTGCCAAAAATTGTGGAGTGGACGATGCACATTCCGCAGTAAATACTGAAGGATTGGGCCATTTCCTCGTCCATTACGTCGAAGTACGGCTCTTCTACTTTGTTTATGAGTACTCCAGCGCCGATGATACCCGCCCGTTCCCGGATCGGGATGCAGAGGATATTACTAGTGATAGAAATGAATTTATAGTATTTAACAGAACGGGCATGTGAGCGTGGCAACTTTTTTAAAATGCCTGCAAGTTGCAGGAACTTTCGAACGCTTACCTACTCATACTGTTGTTATGTGATGTTTAAAATACCGAGAAAATTTGTAACTGTAGAAATAAAAGGAAAATTTGAAAAATGGAAATGTCGCCTTTGCTTATAATCATTCTAGGTTCATAATACTTAAATTTCTGCGATTGAATGTAGGTAGTAACGGTCACTTGATTATATTTTGATGATCGAATTCTCTATTTTTCATTTTTATATAATTTCTCCATAGTGTCTGTACTCCTAGTATTTCTTATTTTGCAGTGCGGAAGAATGGACCAAAATGATTAATCCAGAGCCTTATCTGAAGTCGGTGAGGGTCGGCTTTCCAGTCTAACTGTGATCAGTGACGCGGTTGATCTTCTATATTTTCCGCGAAGCGACTGCCATCTGTCTTCCACAACCATTAACAAACAATATTGGTCAACTAATATACCTGCAGTTTTGTTCGGGTATATTATCAATTCTTGAATCGAAGGCGGGATGATCTTTAGGATTCCGCGTGTTGATCAGACGTCCCGTCCTGATCACTTCGCCAGTGATGCCGAGAGACATTGGGAATCGATTATAGACGTACATCTACAATATGTGTCATATTAGTAGGTTTGCTTAAAAGTTCCTGTTATACTTACGAGAAAAAGTCAAACATTCAGGCCCCCGATTTTGCTAATTTTATAACATAACAATACTCATACCGCTGACATTGCATAAAATTTCATTAAATTTTAGACTTTATTTCTATACCTTAAAGTCCAAAATGAAAAGAGAAAGAGTTAATAACATTTTTCTTTCACTCTACAAGATTGTCATTTAATTTAAGACTTTAAAAGGATAATCATAAAGTCTAAAGTTAAATGGCAGTGGTTACAGTGACTGTGGTACCACAGTGGCTTTACCATGAGAAAAATAATAGCAGAATCAGGGCCCAGGCCCTCGATTTTGCTAAAGCCAAATCAATTGTCATACCACAGGCACTGCAATAAATGGCATTAAATTTTAGACTTTCATTCTAAAAACATAAAGTCCAAAATTAAATGAAGAGTGTCACATTTCACTTTTTCATTCACTCTACAAAACGCCATTTAATATTAGACTTTATGTTCATGATTCTAAAGTTTAAAATTAAATGGGTAACTTTTACAGTGTCTGTGGTATGACAATGGTTTTACTTTAGTAGAATCGAGGCCCAGGACGAAACTTGAACTATCGCGGCCTTGGTCTGATCCTTTTCTAATGGCAATCATCTGCAAAGCTACCGGATCTAGGAGCTTCATGGTTAACCCCTAGAGCCGGTGAGTGTTAGTCTAGTACCCCTAGCATGAACAACTATAGTAATCGTATGGTAAACGTATTGAGAGAATGGAGCATTACCATTGGTCGTCCACCTACTGTGAACCTGTGTGTGTGTTTGTGTGTGAAGCCGGCCAATCGCAGTGCTTCGTTCTTTCAATACGTTTACGATCGAACGTTTGACACGTTATGGAAATCCGAACACAATTTCAACTAACCAGTACATGGTTAGTTGAAATTCACGCTTAGGTACATACTATTTTCCCAGGTTCAATAAATATGAATTTGAATTTGATTTGACATACCACAGATACTGCAAAAATGCCTTTTTTTTTATTATTCCATTAAGAAGACATACAGACAACATGTATACCTACACATATAAATACAACATAAACTCATTAGAGTTTAACGTGCATTAGTGCCATTAGTAGTTAACTATATTAACAATAATTTCATTCACAGGTCATCAGATAATTAGGTAGGAGGTAGAATGCAAAAATGCGTAAGCGTGCCATCGCCATCGGCGCGATACCGCACCGCCTACTTTACCGCCTAGTCTTAGACATTATTCCGTTAAAGTCCAAATCGCATCTTATAGAAAGAACGAAAAACTGTAATAAACTCTTCATATAATCTCATAATCATCACTTCTCTTTCATTTAATTTTGTACTTGAAGTCAAAATTAATTCGCATTTTTCGCAATGTCAGTAGAATCGGGATTTTGTATGTTGAACATTTCAGATAGAAATTTATTAAAAAGACTACAAACCGGGTCCCTAGGGTTGTACAAGTCCATTTTGCTGACGTCTATAAGTATTATGACGCAGTTTACAGCCTTTGTCAATATCTTCAGTTGCTCTGAGGCTACGCGAAGTACTTGGGGTAGGCTGGCAATCTGAATGGAGACAGATCATTGATTTATTAATCAATAAAATTAATTTACTCTAGGACTCGGAGTTAAAAAAACTTATTACTAAGACCATCCAGGATCCTAGAGTTTATTCACTGTACGAGCAGACCCATACTATACAACTATACTCCATTACGTCAGGTACTTAAATAAACGTAAACAATCTTGATGTGTCTTTTTTTGTGTTTTATTTAAAAATATTTTTCTATTTATAAACTATAAATCTTTCACGGCCGGCGTGGCGGCGTTGTACTATGTAGAATATACTGCTTCCGGGCTGTTTGGCTGTGGTCCATGTGTTTCGTGAGACGTTTCGTCGATCACTGCGGTCGACATCTTCAGTGGCACAGATCCGGGCGACGACGAGTTCGGCCAAACAGCCCGGAAGCAGTTTATTCTACATATTTATAAACTCATTTTTAAAGACTAAGGTCCATATTCTAAAATGTCACTCAGCTGACTCTTGACTTATCTGAGAAAAAAATGTATGGACAATCTGCCAGACAACCTCTTAAATTTGTCAATATGTGTATACAATCTTTCCCCAGATAAATTGAGGTTCAGCTGAGTGGTATTCTAGAATACGATATGTTTTTTTTAGAATGTCGGTACAAGATTATTAACATTTATATAAGTACCTAACTGAATGAAGTATTATGTAACTAATTTTATGTTAGATCATAATTATGTAAAAAATATTTTGAGCTTTAGACAGCGTTATCATTTAATGTACCCTATCCGGAGCCGGAATCGAAGGATCGCTATGGGCTTCTTTTGAGCCGGCTCGAAGGACCACTACGTGCCTGCGGATAGCGGATTATAAATGAACTGAATGTATCAATGTCAGCACAAGATAAAGTATCATAATATACAAATTTTCTCGTACATTAACAATAGTCAAAATTCGTAAGTTCGAACAAAAAACTTACAAATTAAGCAAATATGCCTGTAAGATATAAGTTACCTGAGCAAAAAGCTTTCGAGTGGAACGAAGCAACACTTGGCATTTTTGTTTCAGCATACACTCGTACTCCAAGGCAAGAGTCTTTTTCACAATGGGCCAGATAAACCTTGAAAAAAATAACCAGCAACTTATTCCAATATTGCACAAGAAGTGTTTTGTAGACCTTTTTTTCGAACATTTGAATGAAGACGGACATTTTCTACAAAGCCAAATCATCAAAGAGCTATTTAAGCGATGAGTTATTTGATCGATGGGCCATTTTGACCCCAGTCACATTACCATAGTAGAGTTCATAGTTCGACATTACAGTACCTTCGCGTTTTTTGGGAATAGCACGGGGTGTTACGTGTTACGGCAGTGGAGCCCAAATCGATCAATTATAGATTCCAAACAATCTCCTCCACGTTTCTCTCGCGACTTGGGGTCAAGATATAAGTCGGTAGCTTAGTGGTTAAGAAGTCGGCCTTACGAACGAGAGGTCCCGGGTTCGAATCCAGGCCATTACACTACCGACGTCAATCCACACCTAGCACAAGCAATTCAGCTTAGTTGGAGGAGTTGAAGGTAATATTAGTAATTCCAATTATTCTTAAAAAATGTATTCTTTTAAAAAAGCCTATTCTTTTTTTATAATGCAATGCTAGTCATAAAAATCATACATGTAAACATTACATTTACGTTTAACTATGTGATCAATTGGAAGGTGAAATACGCACAAGGAACATTCTTGTATGAAAGTAGCTGCTGCCTCCTCTTGTATTTTAGGTGAAACCACACAAAATATCAACGAAAACGGCTTGTCCAGTAACGGGAACATCACTGTGCGCTTCTTTGGTGAGTCATGGGTTACATACTGAAAAAGAACACAGCCTGTCACCTGAGCTGTGCAATTCTCTAAACATGTTGCATCGAGCGCAGCGCTGCGACCGATCTTGATAGATATTGTCATTGGTCGATTCCAGTGACGTAGCCCAGTCCGACCAATAACAATCTCTATAATGGTCGGTCGCACCTTGAGAGAGATTGTCATTGGCCGATCTTCAGTGACGTCACCCAGTTGAGATGACAGTTGCAAATTTGCTCAAGAAAGTTTTGATTTTCTAATATGAAAATCAAAACTTTCTTGAGCAAATTTCAAAAGAACAACGTACAAATCAACACAGTTTAAAATAACGATGGTCATTTGATCAAAAGTTCAGCTGACCAAGTCTGGAATATCAATGTTTAAATTATTTATTACACTATTGACCAAATCGTTTAAAGGTCAAAATGGATTACAATATTTGTTTTTATAACAAACCGTACAATCCAACTTGGATAGGTTAGGTTAGAAGGCTAATGCGGGAGCGGAGGGTAGCGAAGCATACATACCTACATTGGGATTTTAAAATTTTCCTAATTAAAACATTTGCTCATTAAAATTTTGTTATTTCAATTATTGTTCTTTTGAAATTTGCTCGAGAAAGCTTTAATTTTCTAATATGCAATCGAGATGACAGAATTTAATTCTCGAATAATTTAAAATAGTGAATAAGTGAATCATCGACACGGAAGAAGAAGTTTTATATGAAAGTTTGTGAAGATGTTTAGTAGCTGTACGATTCTTACTTAATCACGCTCTAACGGCTGAATAATTCTGGCTGAAATTTGGTACTGGGATAGATTATAGCTTGGAATAACATAGGCTATTTTCCCGGAAATAGGTTCCCATGGGATGAGGTAACGGGAACAAAATTCCACGTGGACATTCTATTCATTTATCTCGGCGTGACGTAATGTACTAAGTAGGCATATGTAGGTACCTAAGTACAGTAGGTAATAAAGTCCTATTCCAAAGACGAAGCATACGACTTTTTATAGATACTTACAGGGTTTACAATGTTCTGGACATCGGTCTCAAAGTTCCTCAGCAGTTCGGATACTTCGCAACTGCTCTTCAGAACGGCATCGTACTTTGGAGACATCTGTCCAAAAATAACAAACTTCACATTAATTCCAACCTTACTTACATAATTCTCATCTGAATAAGGGATATATCCTGATATATCATTGGAAAATTTAAAAAGGAAACACATCTACAATACTCTTGGAACCAGTTGGACGGATGCCCCCAGAAATACCTTTATATGAATCTATACAATGCGCTGTATAAGGGGGGAGGGGGGCGATTGTCACGGGAGCAATAGCACACACTGGGAGAGGCCTATAATTAAAAAAAGGGGAGTGACTGTCGTCTGAGCTTCCAACCCCAAGAGCGAGTGTCTGAGTGGATTTTACAGTTGTCTGGGTGTTTCTATGTATTATGTTTGGACCTATTTACAAAGAAAATGGATTTAAGTTTATTTATTCACGTTCTACATTCCATAAGACATGCTAGTTAAGCTATGCTCAAGTACCATGGGTTTAGAAAGCGTTATTTAGAACGTTGAAGGATATTTAGATTTGTATTTTATTTATTTTTGTGGCCCAAACCAACCTCACCTGCTGGGCAATTCTCTAGCGTTGATAATAATAGATCCATACAGAATACATAGAGACACCTAGACAAATGCAAATTGAATTATGTTTTTTTTCTTTAAAAAGAATATTAGCACCCGCAATTACTAATATTCCCTCTAACCTCTCAAACTAAGCTTGCTTGTGCTAGGAGTACCTATGCAGAATCCTACATAGAATACTATACAAATATTTTAACTGAGAGGGAATCGAACCCGCGCTACCTGCGTAGCAGTCAAACGTTCTACCGCTACGCCACAGAGACCATCGATCTAGATCTTAGTGATGCCACATTCACTCATTCCTATTTGATCTCATATGTACCTACTTACTTTTAACTTCATCTTCTTTGGCAGGACGTTCACACCAACACATTCTATAAACGCCTCCTGCCGCTCTATTTGTACTATGATGTGAAACACGATATCTGCGTCGCATTCTTCTTTTAACTAAAAATTTGTGTAATGATTAAATATTTAGGTGTGCTTTAAGACACATATCTTGGACCTAAGTAGCGAGACAAACCAGGCCCTGGCGCGCGGGTTGGTTTGTAATAATCTACTCTTGGTGAATTTGAGTTCGCCCATCGCCGTAGCATCCTCAAAAGACACTCAAGAAACGTGTAGGTACCTACTTACTGCGCGTATAGAGCATATTTTAGTTCAAAGATATATATGTCCCGATCTCGAGATACACTTGGTAGCAGACAAGTACATGGCTCACCTAATGGAGTCATACACACAAGTGTTGCCAATTTAGTTCAATACTTAATATAGAAAATAGACTAACGGCCAGTCCTAATATGCGATCTCAATCCAAATCCGAACCGTTTTGAGCAACAAATCGATCGAAATTCTGGTTTAATATGCCAATCGCATATTTGGATTGAGATCGCTTATCTATTAGGACCGGCCGTTTAGATATTTCTATAATACCTACTTATCATCATCATCGCGTACCTATTGCTTCCGGTTGCATCTGAAGCAGTCACTTCAGAGCCCGGGTTTCGCTGAAGGCTGAAGATCGTAGATGATTGTGTCCTATCCAGGTTAGTCATTTGGGCATTTGGCAACATTACAGCTAAACTTATACATTTATTTACGATAGTAATAGGTATACAATTTCAATTTTTTTCAATATGGCACGTTATATTGTGTCATTATATACCTACGACAGTAAACATACAGCCTATGACAAAGTGCTCGCTTGAAGCCAATAGGCTCGCCCCCCACGTGGGACCGAAAATTACCTCTGCCTACCCCTTCGGGGGTTTACAGGCGTGAGTATATGCATGTATTTTATCAGTAAATTGTACAACATCGGTGTAACAAATGAAGGAAAAATTACGTACATACGTGTTTATTTTGCTTTGAAGATGGGCACAAGTTTCATCTGTTAGACTCATCACCAAATCCATAATTTTACCTGGGTCACTATATTGTATGTATTTACGTTTATTACATTTCTTTAAAGTTGGCATTGTAATATGAATGTCTTGGAACTAGATTAAATAACTATTTTAACAAAAATTGAATTCTGATTTGACTGTTGCAAAATTGTATTTTTTAAATTATCTATTCTGTGATTTTGGTTTGTGTTTGAATTTACCACCTTTTTGCTTCTCTACTATCTTTGTAATTATGAAACTTCTTTATTTTATACATATGCGCTTTCAATAATACAGCTCTGATATTTCAAACAAATTGAATAGGCTCCTATCTTGGGTTTATTAAAAAACAATTCACATTTTTATGTAAAGTGTTTCAACTTAAGTGTGTTTATAACGCGTTAGTTGTGTTTTCTTATCTGTGGTTTTCTTTTAGTTTTATTTTTTATTTTTTATCTGTGCATTTTAAAAAGTACAGCTGATGGATGAGTTACGAATTATTTTGGTGTTGAATTGTAATATAAAAATACGTAGATACTTTTACACGTAGAGGCTAAGTATACAGCTCAAAAATGGCAGAAATACAAACACTAATTGAAATGGGTTTTTCTAAAGATAGAGCGTGAGTACTTTGTCAGAATTTACTTTGAAATGATGAATTTTGGTAACCTGAAACATGTATTGGTTTTATACGTTTTAGTGAAAAAGCTTTGGCGGTTACTAACTATAAGGGTGTTGAACCTGCTATGGAGTGGCTCCTGGCACACGCCGATGATCCCGCCATGGATGCAGGACAGACACTAGGGTCTTCCTCGACTGCTGAGGCTACACCGGTCCCGGTTCCGGCTCCAGAGTCTTCGTCCACCACTCAAGAACAGCCTGTAGGGGAAGATGCCGAGGTGAAGTCGTTTAAGTGTGATGTGTGTGGCAAGTTGTTGAAAAATCAAGGTGAGATGGAGTACCATGCGGCCAAGACCGATCATAGCAGTTTCTCTGAGTCTACAGAAGAGAAAAAGCCATTGACCGAAGAGGAGAGGAAAGCTCAATTGGCACTACTCGAAGAAAGAATGAAACAGAAACGAAAAGAAAGAGAAGATAGAGAAAAGGTAAGTATTATTATTTAAGTGAAGCACACTTGCAGCTATTAAGCTGATGTGTGTGTGTGTGTTTTATGATTTGGACTTTTTTCTACTTGAACTTGAAATTTGCAACATTTTCGAGCTTTTTACTTTGTGCATTAATATTTGGAGTTTGCATACTGTTTGGTGACTGACTGAGCACCCACATTGATATATGATTTGCCAGCACAAAGGAAGGACAGTTTCTATAGGTCTCATGGTGCAACGGAGGACAAACAAATATCTGTATTATTACACTCAATTACTTACAGGCTGAAGCTCTAGAACGTGAGCGTGTGCGCATAAAGTCAGGCAAGGAGATGCAAGATGCTCGGTTAAGACTACAAGAACAAGAGATGCAGAAGTTAGTAGAACAACGGCGTCGGGAGAAGATTGAAGATCAGAAGGCTAGAGATAGAGTGCGGGCGCAGATTGAAGCAGACAAACAAGCCAGGAAGTTAGTATTAATCATCATACCCATAGCAATATCCTATACTTCATTTGGTTAGGCACTTAATTTTATTTTTCTATTTATAGCTTTATTTATCTACAGAACGGAAATTACATAATAGTAAAACAGAAAAAAAAAAAATTTAAGTTGTTATCCTTTTGTTTGTAGTTCCCGTTGTGTAGCCCCCTTGGGTAAAAGCCTCCTCGGGTAAAAGCCTCCTCCATCTCTTTCCATTTTTCCCTATCCTTAGCAATCTGCATCCAATCGTTTCCTGCTTTGCTTGCTATATCATCGGCCCATCTTTTCTTTTGCCTCCCAACATTTATTTTTCCTTCTGGGCCTATCCATTTTGTGGTTTGGTGCATCCATCTCTTGTCTTGGTATTAGGCTACATGTCCTGCCCAGGCACTTAATTAAATGGAAACAATTTTGGTGTGTCTTGTTAATTTTTGATTTATATAAAAACTCAGCTTATTAATCTTATTATTATTTAGTATACCACTAGTTAGTCAGTTGGTTAGTTTATTTATTTAATACATATATTTTTATAAAAGCAACGTGCTTCCCGGAGTAAAATTTGGCCCACCCCAGCTCTTGTTCCCATGTGGTGTCGTACAAGGCGAATAATGGATAGGGCTGTTTAACTTTAACATCAGACTCATATTTACAGTCCAGACTTGGCTTCAGATGCATGGTTGCACTATTGTTGAGTGCTCAGAATATGGCAATAGGCTCACCCCCTATTACGTTACTGAATACAAATTGGTTGATATATATGTATGTATAAAAGTCGCTACAAGATTGTTTACCTTTAATTATGTACGTAATCAAATGAAGTCTAGCAAGTTGCACCAAGTGCCATCAATGGGGATGCCGTCAGAGGGCGCCTCGTAATGGCTAATGCTGCCATGTACAATTAGTTTTGCGTCGGCATCCCCATTAACAGTATAAATATTTTTTACTAGCTGATGCCCATTGCTCCATCCATGTAGGTGTAGGTTATCGCGACCAAACTAAATATAGCCTATGTCGTTTCTCAAGGTCTAACTAATCTACCCCTATTCCAAATTTCATCAAAATTGGTTCAGTGGTTTAGGTGTGAAAGCGTAACAGACACAGACAGAGTTACTTTCGCATTTATAATATTAGAATGAATATGAATTAAAGCTAATTTTGACATATCTATTGACACAACTGTAGTGCAGTCATGCCACCAAATGAAAACTATACAAATATATTTTTTATTCTACTTCTTTTGTCAGACTTGCAGCGTCGGGTCAGCCGCCGGCCGCCGCCCCTCCTGCCCCGGTGCCTCCGCCGGCCGCAGCCACTCCGGGCCCGAAGATAGCATACGAGCAAGCCAGGATTCAGCTCCGATTGCCGGATGGGAAAGCCCTCGCCCATACGTTTGGTGCTAAAGAACAGCTTGCTGCTGTCAGGTGAATATTTTTTTCATTGTTTTGCATCAGATGACGGTACTGTGTATGTGTACTATAATATAAAGTGCCGAAGATTTTATAGCTATTTGTTCCGTTTGAGAATTATGCCACAACTTACAGGAGTCCGTGACGCTCTTTAAGTAACAGGGGCGAAGCGGCCGTCAGCAAGATCAACGGAAGTCACCGGGACATAACAACCTGTGGCTTTTAGACGGTTCATTCGACGAAATGTGTATCATTATCATCTCATCGAATGAACCGACTAGGAACTAACGCGGTTATAACTACGTATTCGTCTACAATCGTAACGGAAGTCACCGGGACAGAACAATCTGTGGCTTCTAGACGGTTCATTCGACGAAATGCGTATCGTTGTCATCTCATCGAATGAACCGACCAGAAACTAACACGGTTATAATTCTGTTCTCGTCTACAAATCGTCGTGTTCATGCAATATTGGATATAATCTAGCATGCAGTACATATGTCATATGTTAGGTATTTATAGTAGTTTGTGATACTGTTGCATAATAAGGGTTCTTATAACACGAGTTTTTTTATAGTATCACACGAGTGTTATAAGACCAAGTTATGTACAGTGTCATACACTACTTTATCTACTCTCATACTATAATACATAAACTAATTTATTTAACAAACAAAACCAAACTTTTTTAAATTTAAATGTAAAATGTTGGCGCCAAACATCGATCGCGCATGCGTGTTTCTTTTTTTTTTCTTCCGAATCGGCGGTTTCTTTTTTTAAAGTAGAGGTTCAACCTTCTTGGTCCAGATGGAGGTTATATAGGTGTATCGTTATGATTAAAAAGTTATTTAATGATATAGGTGTCCATACAAGACCTGTATCGTAATAAAACTTTTTTTTTTGGGCTGTGCGTAATGTTTGTCATAAGAGTTTTGATTTCAATTTTATAATCCTTGTATTATAGTATCAGAGTAGATAAAGTTTATTACTTTATTGTATTAATAAGTTCAGGTATACATAACATAATAACATAATAACAAATGGGATATCACTACATAGTATAAAACAAAGTCGCTTTCTCTGTCCCTATATCCCTTTGTATGCTTAAATCTTTAAAACTAAGCAAAGGATTTCGATGCGGTTTTTTTTAATAGATAAAGTGATTCAAGAGGAAGGTTTATATGTATAATACATGTTATAATAGTAGAGGGTGCAGCTGGAACGGGATCTGACGCCACGCAGGCGGAAAAATATTGGCGGTACGAAGTTCGCCGGGTCAGCTAGTAGTTTCATACGACGAAGTATTCGACTGTTTGTCTACTCGATAAATTTCCTACATCAGTGCATTCGAATTCGTGACGTAAATGTTTTGAGAGAACGGAGCATTGTGATTGGTTTACATTCGGCAGGCGGCCAATCACAATGCTTCGTTTTCTCCGTACGTTTACGTTACGAATTCAAGTTATTCGTGTTCAGGGCACAGTAGTCTAGTAACTGCCGTCGGCGAGGCCAATAGAAGTCACTGGTACAGAACTACCTGTGCATTTTAGACGGTTCATTCAACGGGATGCGTATTATTGTAACCTCATCGAATGAACCGACTGGAAACCAATGAGGTTAAAAGTACTTATTCGTCTGCAATCTACATAATATATTGTCGGGTCGATGTAATATTTGGATATATTTTTAAATATGACTTCACAGTCTGTCTACAAAGTGAAGATCATCAGATTATGAATGCCACCAGTGAGCAATACTGAATTTGTGAAATGGTTCTTTTTCAGTTTAATGGCCTCGATAGATACTTTTTAGGCTTATAGCGCTACTACTACTGTACTACTGTACTGTACTTAAATTCAGCATCAGAAATTCAGCATCAGATTGATCTACTAGATACCAAAGGCTTAGAATGATCTTAATATGTATTTTCTTTTAATGTGTTTTTCTTAAATTTTCGATACTTAATTTGATTTATATTTTGTGTTAAGAACTGTGTATTGATTCAAATATAATGTAAATTGTTATTGAATAAATAAAAAAAACATCAAGGTACTAAGATCGCTTCAAACTGTTTTTCATTTAATTTAAATTATATTATCGGGTACACTAAATATCCGATCAGTCAACGGGTGGAATAGCAAGCTATTAAGATCATTTTGAGTACTTTGCTAGTAGGAGGTTGCCCTTATATTTCAGGTATGCAATAATATAATGTTTTCAAAAAGTACCATACCGTTTTTAGTACTTGTAATTATATTAATATTAGTAGAAACCTCCGAGCATACAATTTTTGTGACTGTTTGTTTTTGTACTTATTACAGATTGTACTTACAAATGAACGCGCAAGAGTTTGCGCAAGAAGATAGCTTCAAGCTGATGACTACATTTCCAAAGAAGATATTCACAACAGAGGATTATGACAAACCATTGGATTTATTAGGTACGTACCTAGTGAACACGTCTTTCCAGTAGGGTTTTCCAGCTGAGATTAACGATGGTGACCTATGATGAACCATGAACCTTGTTTACTAGTGTTGCAGAACTATCGATAGTTGACCTCGAAAAATAGTCACAGTATCGATAGGCCCATCGATAGTATCGATAGTGTCGATACTATCGACAGTATCGTTATTAATTGAGATCCGATAGTATTGATAGGCACCAATACTATCGATATTATATAGTACTACTTTTCGATAGAATCGATATTGTGACTATTACCATTACAATCGAAACTATCGATAGTACTATCGATAGTTCGATATATTATTGCAAGACTATTGTTTACCTCATTATTGCCATATAACAATAAAATATCTGTCTATCTATCTCTCTATATCTTTATTATACGAATATAGTCTATCTATATTATACCAATATTTATTCCTTGCGATATTTATCCCACAACAGTACCCCGAGCATTTTGAATTCTTAACGTAAACGTATCCTGAGAATGGAGCAATGCAATAAAAAAATAAACTTGTAGTGCCGAAACTCAGACTTCAAAAG
This sequence comes from Eilema caniola, assembly GCA_949126895.1. Classification (NCBI taxonomy): domain Eukaryota; kingdom Metazoa; phylum Arthropoda; class Insecta; order Lepidoptera; family Erebidae; genus Eilema; species Eilema caniola. The sequence goes on from OX421470.1 coordinate 23,615,258, forward strand.
GTTGGTAATTCATTTGTAGGTAACAGTATTAAAATGTTTGATAAAAGTCCTCAAGATTTGGTTGACATGCCACTAAATAAGTTTAAAATAGAAGTAGAAAATTCTTTAATGAAAAAAGGATATTACAAAGTAAACGAATACCTCAATGATAAAATGCATCCTAATCTTTTTTGCTTGCTCGCACAATATAAATCTATTAAAAAAAAAACAAATTGTTTTAAAAATGAAACTATAATATTGTTCACTGAGTTTCTTGCTGGTCTCTTCTCAGTAGAACCAACTTACCGAACCAGCGAAAGAATCATTTTCAAATGATTTATTTATTTACTTAATTTAATAATATATTACTATAATATACTATAATATACTACTAATATATTACTATATATAATATATTACTTAAACTTAAACTGGAAGAATCATATTGAAAGTTTGTGTTCAAAAATAAACCAGTACTCTTACGCTCTCTATAGGCTTTCAAAAACTTCAAGTACGTCTACCGTCCTGACCGCCTACCATGGTTATGTTGCCGCAATCATAAGATTTGGTATAATCTTCTGGGGTAATGCTACTGATGTAGAATATGCATTTAAAGCCCAAAAGAAATGCGTAAGGGCCATTTGTAATATAAAATCAACAGATAGTTGTCGGCCCTTCTTTGTGAAATTGAACATTTTGACTCTGCCATGTGTCTATATTTTAGAAACCATACTATTTGTGAAGAGGAATGCTCATATGTTCGAGAAATTGAGAACTAATAGACATAATTCTAAAATATGTATACCTTCCAACTCCACAGCTTACTTAAATAAAAGTATTTTTTGCATGGCTCCTAGAATATATAACCACTTACCTCAGTCAATTTTAGACGGAACCTAATTATAATATTGTTAAAATTACACTTAAGAAAATACTGTTGGAGAAGTGTTATTATTCTGTGGAGGATTATTTACATGATTAGCTGTGATAGTCTGTGGGCGGCCAGCGCCTCTTTCTGCGAGCAGGTCATGCTCGCGAAGGAGACAGCAGAGCGGGCGCGGCGCGGTGAGCGAGAGAGACTCGCTGACATCGCTGCTCGCGCCCGAAGGCGGCTCGGGCGTCGGAGGGCGCTTACAGACCTCCGCCCCCCATGAGCGCGGGCCTGAGAGTGACGGGTGGAGCCACCCGTCACCCTAGCAGAAGCAGGCCACGGCGGCGGCGCGCATCGTAGGACGATGCGCGCCTCCCCACACCGGGGTTGAGTCGGGGACGGCGTGGTCCCCACCTCCCGAGGAGGGCCAGACCGAAAGGGATGGCCCTGGGTCAGCCGGGGTGCGAGGGATATGTCGCAAGACAACCTCACCTCCGGCCTAGCACCACGACCCACAGACGGCGTGCGGTTTAGTCGGTTCGAGTCCGACATAACCCACCCCTCCGGCTCCGGAGGGGCGGGTATCCGTGGGGATTTCCCGCACGTAAAAAAAAAAAAAAAAAAAAAAAAAAAAAAAAAGCTGTGATAGTCTAGCGTACTGACATTCTATATGACTTGTATTAGACTTAGTTTACTGACAGGTTATTATTTATTTTGTATTGACTCCCATATTGACATTTCATTATTCTTTCTATTTTATATTCCTTGACCTCTTACAGTAGGTTCAAAATATTGCACGCCGCAAGCCTAAAAATATGGTGTAGACTAATATACTGACATGTTATAAAACGTATAGTAGAATTAGTTTATTGACATGTACCTACCATTGATCTTGTATTCACTTCCACATTGACATATAATATTACTTGAAAATTTGTATTTCCTTAATTGACTTATATTGATATAATATTGCACGCCGCAAGGCTAAATATAGTGTACCTAAATGTATGAACTTAACATCCCACATACCTGTATTTGCAATTGTAAGAAAATAAATAAATAAATAAATAATTTCTTGCCACGACTGTAAAATTTTGACGATCATATGTGCTCTTTATGTGCCTAAACTGAATAAACGAAATTGATTCTTTGATTCTTGATTGGCCGCCTGTCTACTTTGAACCTCCCTTGCTCGGGGCACAGTAATCTAGTTACTGCCGTGGGGGGCCCTAAGTAACAGGGGCGAAGTAGCCGTCAGCGAGACCAATGGAAGTCACCGGGAAAGAACAGACGGTTTATTCGAAGGGATATGTAGCATTGTCACCTTATCGAATGAACCGACTACAAACCAACTGGTTATGAAAACGTATTAATTATATCTACACACCGTCGCGTCGTGATCATGCAAAATTAAGCCAGTATAGATAAAACAACTAGGGAAATAAAAAATGGAAAATGGAAGGAAATATGGTTAAAACACTAGGAAAAATAAATTAAATGGATATGAAGTACGGGGCTGAAATGGCGTGCATTTAAAGGGTGAAAAATGGTGTTCCACGATTTGTAGCGAAACTAAGGCTCTTATCAAAATAAGTTCAAGACAAAAGCTGCAGGTAATAACAAGGTCTACAACATTTGTCTGAACCGTTTTTACATTACCTTACAGTTTTCGACCAAAATTGCCAAATGGCTTTTGGTTTTTTTGTCTACCACAAAACCTCTTTTTTTCCACGAAATTTCGTGAAATTATATCTCTTTATATTTCAAACAAGATCACATAGCTTCTTATTCAATATATTTATATTTATTTCTTATTCTGATTCTCAAACAAAGAAGTGACTTCGTTTTCAAACGAAAATTGCTAAGTCTAAAAGTGCGAGATTTTAATAAATTAAAATGCATTTATATCGGATGAATTGTCTACATTTATATATTGAAAAAGAAAATGACATTTCTGTGGATAAATTTTACAGTAAATGCAATAGACTGAAAATACTAGATTTCAAAAGTAACATTAAAATATTACGGAAATTATTTATTATTTACAATGGAAAGCCTTATAAAGCATTGTAGGTATAATGTGACATTAAAAAATATGTTATGGTTATAACAAATCAACTATATACGGCTTTAGTAAAACAACCTGCACAAATAGTTAAAATATCAAGTACTAGCGATCCGCCACGGCTTCGCATGGATGGTAAAAACGTTCCCGTGGAAATCCAATATAGCGCATGTTACTCAGGGTGAATGTAGCTTTCCAATGGTGAAGGAATTTTTGGAATCGGCTCAGTAGTTTTTGAGTGTATTCATTACAATCATACAAAAATTACAAACATACAAAAATACAAATCTTTCCTCTTTATAATAGTGGTGTAGATTAAACATTAGATCAAAATGGTTTCAGGCATAAAATAGGTAATAGGCCAGTAGAAAAACCTCTAATATGGACAGCGAGTGGATAAAATTAATGATAGTTATTAATCTGCATTTGTTAGACCAAAATTTTCTATCAATGTGGGTCTTTTTCACTTGTTTACAGTTTATTAAAACATGTTGGCTTCATTTAAAGCGATATCATTATCATTTATTGCACTCACTCAGCATTATACTGCTGAATATATTCCTTTCTTTTTGACGTGACAACGTCTTATAAATTGGTTTGCCGGGCGACACTTCAAGAAGCTGCGTTACGATTTGCGTTACGCTCCGCGTTATGCGCTTACAATGAGAGCGAGTGAGAGGCACGCGTCCCGCCTAAGAGCGAGAGAGATAGACATAAAAAGTGAAAGGCACGCGTCCCTTCCACTCGAGCACAGTTAGCCCGCCTAAGAGCGAGAGAGACAGAGCGAGAGAGAGAGTGAGAGAGATAGGCATACACACCGGTTCATGTCTTGTAATTAATAATTTAAAATTTAATTTTGTTTATAATTCTTTGTATAAATAAATGTTTTAAATTGTTACTATTATTTCATCCTTCTTCCTACTATACGAATGAATATTCACATTAAAATTATTTTACCACTCAAAGTCGTTGTCACGTAAAACTTTCGCCTGTATACCGACTTTACAGGCAACCAAATTTTTTTTTTCTCATCACATCATCTCTGATTTTGTTGTGGCATAAGCAGGAAATAAATTTTCATTTAAAACATACAGAAATCGAGGTTTTACGTGTGGCAAGCCTTCACAGGTGCCACAATATCGAAACTAACTGTGAAATGTTGCTTGATCATTGAATTTTTTTAAGGGTTTCTATAACGATTTTCCGGCTCAGAGTCCTGTAATCTGCAGAAAATCTATTTTATTGTTGTAAACTACCTCCTCTCTCTCCAGCTGCCTTGTTTGTCCTACTGTTCCACTCTGGCGAGACGGGTTGGTACAGGGTTTTATTTCGAGATTTCCTTCTCTCGCAGTGATATCGTCTGCGTATTTCTCCTTTAGTCGCCTCTTACGACACCCTTCGGATGACATGGGGTGGTGATACTTGCATACTTTCTCTGTCATTTCACAGATACGAGGGTTGTCTTTTAAGTGGTACCGTGTGCCAAACTCCCGCGATTAGTAAAAAAAAAAGTGGAAATTTCATCTTTTTGAATTTAGAATTCGAAAACAAAAGAATGTTTTCAGATTGGTCGAATAGTTTTATTGTATCTTATATTCAAAGGTGACACGTCGGTTGTAAAAATGGAAATAATAGAGGTTAAAGTATGAAATTGCCGTTTCATTGTAATAGGTAGGTACTTCGAATTGACATAGAACCTTCATGGTTTGAGATTTTTGAGTGAAACTTTTTCCACATGGTACCTATGTAGTTCTTCATTTAAAAGACTTAGAAAATTCGAGTGATTTTTGAATACGAGTTCCGACGCGGAACTAACGCGGCAGAAACAGCTCGCAATATCAATGTTGCGTTTGGAGAGGGGACTGCTAATGAACGCACCGTGCGATTTTGGTTTAAACGCTTTCGTAATGGAAACTTTGATTTGAAGAACGAACCACGAGGAAGGCCGTCCACACAGGTGAATAACAATGAATTGAAAGACATGGTGGAAGCCGATCCGTGCCAAACTACCCAGGAATTAGCTGCATGGTTTAACGTTACCTTACCAACAATATTGACTCATTTGCGTCAAATCAATAAAATAAAAAAATGTGAAAAATGGGTACCTCATGATTTGACTGATCTGCAGAAAGAAATGCGTGTTGAAACTTGTGTTGCCTTGTTGAATCGATACAGAAATGAAGGAATATTGGATCGAATTGTGACATGTGATGAAAAGTGGATTCTTTACGATAACCGTAAGCGAAAAATGCAATGGCTGACCCCAGGTGAAACGCCACAACAGTGTCCTAAAGCAAAGCTTACCAATAAAAAGGTAATGGTAACTGTTTGGTGGTCTCAGCATGGTGTTATTCACTATAGCTTTCTACGATCTGGTCAAGCAATAACGGCAGATGTCTACTGTGCCGAACTCCGAACAATGATAGCAAAACTAGCAGTGAAACAGCCCCGACTCATGAATCGATCTTCACCATTATTGCTCCATGATAATGCGAGACCTCATACAGCACGAGAAACCGTTTTAACTCTACAGGAACTGCAATTAGAAACTATCCGTCACCCTCCGTATTCGCCAGACCTTGCTCCAACAGACTACCATTTTTTTCGTGATTTGGACAATTTTCTATGTGATAAAAAGTTTTCTTCTCAGGAGGCAGTACAAAATGCTTTCACACAGTTTGTCGAATCTAGATCACCAGAGTTCTATCGCAAAGGCATAAATGACCTTCCTACTAGATGGTAGCAATGTATAGATAATAATGGTAATTATTTTGAATAAATAAATACGTTAAATTAAAAAAAAAAACGAATTTCAATTTGTCAGTACAAATCGGCAATTTCATACTTTAACCCCTAATATCTAACGAAAATATGCGTGCGATAATTTTCTACAACTTTCAAAGGGCATTATCGCTACTTCAGTGTTTTAAGGAGCTTTCTGTATTTAGTGATGCAGCACCATGTCTTAGAAAAGTAGAACGCTGGTATTTAGAACTTCAACGTGGGCACTCTAGCCTCAGTGACAAACCATGTGATGGTCGGCCAAAAACCGCCATGGCCCCGTCCGCCAAACAAGATGTTTTTGAGCACACAAAATGTCGAAATTTTAGATCATCCGCCGTACAGCCCTGACTTAGGAAACCAAAGCTTTAAGCCCTAAAGCTTTGGTTTCCTAGGATAGCGGTGCCGTCATATAGCGGCCGTAATACAGCGGTGAATAACGTCACTAGAACGTTGTCTATGTAAACAAAATGGCGCCGTTTCCTAGAGAGCGGTAACTTACACCGTAACGTCAAAAAGCGGTGCCGCCATTTACATGACGGCCGTCTTGTCGGTGTCAGATGGTTTCGTGAACGTTTCATTGATAGTGGTGAAGCTATTATACGTATTTGTGTTTTTTTTTCTGTTTGTCTTTCCACATGTCGTCACCGTAAAGACGGCCGCCTTTTTGCGTCCGTAATATTACGGCCGCTATATGACGGCACCGCTATTCTAGGAAACCAAAGCTTAACGATTTTTTGACGTTCCCCAAAATTAAGCGACTTTGCTTCGTGGTCAACGTTTCAGCTCACCCGAAGAAGCTTTTGATCATTTTGACTACCCCCATTTCGGAGTGCAATAAATGTTTTAAAAACTGGTTTGAACGCATGCAAAAGTGTATTAAATTCTTTGAAAAACAATATTAGATTGTCTATATTTATTTCAGACACAACTCAAAAGGCAGCTCTCGTACAAAAAGAAAGTACAAAGACAGATATGGAATATTAATAAATTATTTTGTTTCAGGTCTGGTACCATCAGCTGTAATAATAGTTTCGCGAGGCCAATAGGAAGCCAAATAAATAATATATTGTACAATATTCGGGTTTGGGCAACGGCACAAATGTTCAATTGTTATAATTCTCAGTCAAGACTTATTGGAAATACAGTCTGTATTGTGTACACGGTCTTTTATTTTTTATTTCAAACCGTCTCACAGTGTCTCCACTAGTACAAGCTAGCTATACAGGGTGTTAGGGGAACGCTCCCGAACCCGAAAGCCCGTGGTAGTACTCCGGGTATACTATATATTGGCATAATTTTTTTTTAGATTTTGAGACAAAAAAAAATCTCCAAATGTTAAATTTTTTACACTTTTTTATTTTTTTAGCTTTAAAAAAAAACATCGCTAAAAAAAGCACGCTCTTGGCGTCATTTGTTTTTTTCTGAAATTGTCGTTCCATTTAGCTTTCCTTATACGGACAATAAATAATGCTAAAAAAATAAGAAAAAATTTTTTTTCTCCAAATCGAAAATAAAAATTATGCCAATATGTAGTACTATCACGAGCTTTCGGCTTCGGGAGCGTTCCCCTAACACCCGGTATAATATAGTCCCTTTATTATTTTTCCCATTATTAAGTTGTTTTTTTTTTTTACGTGCGGGAAATCCCCACGGCTACCCACCCCTCCGGAGCCGGAGGGGGAGGTTATGTCGGACTCGAACCGACTAAACCGCACGCCGTCTCTGGGTCGCAGTGCTAGGCCGAAGGTGAGGTTGTCATGCGACATATCCCTCGCACCCCGGCTGACCCAGGGCCATCCCTCTCGGTCTGGCCCTCTTCGGGAAGGGGGGGACCACGTGGTCCCCGAGTCAACCCCGGTGTGGGGAGGCGCGCATCGTCCTACGATGCGCGCCGCCGCCGTGGCCTGCTTCTGCTAGGGTGACGGGCGGCTCCTCCCGTCACCCTCAGGCCCGCGCTCATGGGGGGCGGCGGTCAGTTTGCGCCCTCCGACGCCCGAGCCGCCTTCGGGCGCGTGCAGCGATGTCAGCGAGCCTTTCTCGCTCATCGCGCCGCGCCCGCTCTGCTGTCTCCTTCGCGAGCATGACCTGCTCGCAGAAGGAGGCGCTGGCCGCCCACGCCTCCGCGCAGCGGACCATCGCCGCGAGCAGGGTGGAGAGCGTGAGCACTCTCACCCCCAGGGCCGCCACAAACTCCCGCCTCGGCGTCTCAAACGCCGGGCACTCGGTGAGCGTGTGCAACCCCGAGTCCACGCTCGCGTCGCAGTGATGGCACTCGGGCGTTGGCTCTATTCCCATCAGATGCAGATACCGCCCGAAGCTACCGTGCCCGGTGATAATCTGCGTCTGACGGTACGAGAGGCTACCGTGTTGCCTCTCTAGCCACTCCCCCATGATGGGCCTTACCGCCGCAATCACGGCGTACCCTGCGCGTGGTTGCTCAAGTCTACGCTCCCACTCGGCCACCATGACCTGGTGGAGCCGGGATTTCTCGGCCCGAATATCTTCGGGCTCGGGATCGAATCCCCGCTCCCGCGCCTCCTTTCGGAACTGATATAGTGCCGAAAGGGCCCTCGCTTCCAGGATCCACGGTGGCGATCCGGCCAGGAGACTCGCCGCTTCGAAGGATATCGTGCGGTATCCCCTGATGGCCCTGGAGGCCATCGTGCTCTGCGCTGTACGGAGCAGAGGCACGAATCTGGCCTCCAGGGTGTCCGCCCACACGGGGCACCCGTATAGGGCCATGGACCGCACGACACCCGCGTAAAGTCTCCTGCAGGAGGCCTCTGGGCCCTTCAAGTTGGGCAACAACCGGCCCAAGGCATTCGCCGTGAGCCCCAACTTGGGGCGCAGACTTCGGAAGTACTGTCCGAAGTCCCATCGACCGTCAAGCACGAGCCCCAGGTATTTCAACCGGGGCTTGATGTCGATGGGAGTGCCTCCCACTGTTAGGCTGGCTCCCGGGCCTGGCCTGCGCCGAGGGCCATGAGAGATCATGGCCTCGGACTTGTGCAGAGCCACCTCGAGACCCAGCCGCCGGATCCTGTCGACGACCTGAGCAACCGCGGTCGTGGCCCTCAGGGTCGCTTCGCGGTGCGTAGCCCCGCTCACCGTCACTAGCGTGTCGCACGCGTAACACGTGACGGTGGCACCGTACGCGAAGTCACCGCGAAGCACCCAGTCGTAACCGATGTTCCACAGGAGCGGCCCCAGGACCGACCCCTGTGGAACACCGCACGACATCTCACGCCTGTATTTAAGTTGTTTATGTATATTCCAGGTATCTTAAGCTATTTTAAGAAATATGTATGTTTATAAATCGAAATACGTAGGTGCAAGACGGAAGTGGTTTACTAAGGTGTGTCATTTGTTCACTATTGTCGCTAATTGTCTTTTATTTAGCTAAGTCTACCTAATCATTGTGTGTAAAGGACAGTCATGTTTGTTTACGAAAAAAAATGTAGGAAAAAAATAAAAATCTTAATTAATAAAAACCACTCATATTTATTTATAAAATAATATTTATCTTAAAATAATTTAGTACAACAACAGGATCTAAATATCAATTATATCGATACCGGAAATTTCAATTGTCGTAAAGGACAAAACACGACTTTTCAGGAGAGCCAAAAAACAAAACAAAAATTTTTGTTTTCCTTATAACTTTTTTAAAGAAAGTGCTATATTCATGATGTCAAAGGAGACCCTAACTATTTTTTTGTGTTCTATCCGTTGCAATTAAGAAAATAAAGCAAACTTAATAATTGACGAAAATGACTGTCCGTTACGACCCATAAAATTTTAACTGAAGTCCTTTACGGCCACGAAAAATTGGTTGTGATAAATTAGATAAGTAGTAAAGAACTAATCTTGATCATCAATGGGTCGTACGAGTTAATTAAATCGGAGACTAAGGGGGTACAAGGAACAAAAGAAGCTAAAGATCTAGTTAGGAAATAGAAAACTAAGTGAAATAAAAGGGATTTTTTTTGAATTCCAATGTCTTT